>OY755216.1:15022522-15700165 GCA_963576765.1 Draba incana | reverse complement strand
ATATCAGAGGTGCAAGTTAACCTCCAAACAAGCTATGGAGCCAATACGGAGCTTTTGGAACATGAAGAAGAACTGGAGACAAACCAAGTGAAGGACCACAAAGATCTCCTACAAACTGACTTCAAGGGACTTAATGAGGAAGATTTCATCAAGGAACTGAAGCTGCAACAATCAGAGCCATACAAGACCCTAACTCACGCGTATGCAAGCAAGACTGGCCAAAACCAGGTATTTACATTATTTATGGTTTGTGCAGGTAAAGATGAGTTATCCTAGTGGTTTAAACACACCCAAGAGACCAGAGATCAAGCCCCAGCAAGTGTGCACGTTTTTTTGCTTTATTTTGCTAAGTTTCCTTTGTTGTTTTAAGTAGATTTCCATATTTTGAGTCAGTCCTGTTGCAATGTCGTTTTTGCTTTATTTTGGCCTTAGGGCTAGCTGATGGACTCTATATAAAGTCCCCCTGCAGCTTTGTAACCTTTTTTACCTTTGATTATCAATAAAAAACGCAATTCTTCTTCTTAGACCTAGCAGCCGCCTAGTTCTGAGTTTTGCTTGTTCCTTGTGTGTGTGATTCACCAAGAACAAGTGTTTGCAGTATCAGAGATCCTCACATCATCTCTGTGGTGCCATCGATCCATCCTCATCCAACAGATCATCAAGAGAGAGCGTGAAAGCCAGCTTGTTGTTCCCGCATCGATTCAGGTCTCTTAACCAAGGCTTGTCTTATCATTTCCATCCACTGATCAGAACGAGAGAGCGTGAAAGCCAGCGTTGTGATCCCATCAATCCATCCGGTTCAGACTACTATAAGGCTCCTAACCGAGTCTTATATCACTAGCCACTTAGCATGTCTTCTCTTGAGTGAAGTCTGACCCCGCAGGTGCTTAAGAGTCTCATGGTCAGTGTGAATGATGAACTCTTTGGAGAGAAGGTAGTGCTGCCATGTCTCTAACGCACGAACCAAAGCGTATAACTCCTTGTCATATGTTGGATAGTTCAATGTTGCTCCACTTAATTTTTCACTGAAAAATGCTACTGGTCGCTTCCTTTGATGTAGAACAGCCCCAATACCCAAACCAGATGCATCACATTCTACCTCAAACATCTCATCAAAGTCTGGTAACGCAAGAACGGGTGCTTGTGTGAGTCGCTCTTTGAGTGCGTTAAATGCTGTGTCCTGAGCTGGTCCCCATGAGAAAGGTGTGTTCTTCTTGATCACGGCAGTTAGTGGTGCGGCTACCGTGCTAAAGTCTCTCACAAAACGTCTATAGAAGCTGGCTAAACCATGGAAACTCCTTACATGGCCGATTGTAGTAGGAGTAGGCCATTCACGAATAGCCTTGATCTTCTCCTCATCAACTTGCAATCCCTGTTCACTTACTACAAAGCCTAAGAAAACAAGCTTGTTAGTACAAAATGTGCACTTCTTGAGGTTGGCATAAAGGCCTTCCTTGCGAAGTGATTTGAGCACTAGTTCAAGATGATTGAGATGGTCTGATAGGTTGATGCTATAGATAAGTATGTCATCAAAATAAACTACTACGAATTTACTTATATAAGCACGAAGAACCTGGTTCATAAGTCGCATGAATGTGCTTGGTGCGTTAGTTAAACCGAAAGGCATAACCAGCCATTCATACAAGCCTTGCTTGGTCTTGAATGCGGTTTTCCACTCGTCTCCTTCTCGCATTCGAACTTGATGATAACCACTCTTTAAATCTACCTTTGAGAAAATGGTAGAACCACTTAGCTCATCCAGCATTGTAGAGATTTGTGTGATATTGTCTCCCACAAACCAAAGATTCAACCTTTGGAAGGGATTGAATCAAAGAATGCTCAAATGAGCAAAGAGATTAAGAAAGAGTTTAGAACAGATTCATGAGAGATTAGAACAGATTATAAGAGAGATTAAGAGAGGATTTAAACAAGAAATGGGTTTGATTCAAATGAATCTCACCCTAAACACGTTTTCAACCTAATCTCTACATTGAGACTAATCTGTTTTTGAACAAAGGGAAAGGGAGAGAATAAAACTTGAATCAGATTTCTATTATTGAGTTAATGTTTACAAATGATAGAGATTACATATATAAAGGGAAAGTGAAAATATGACCGTTATACTAAAGCTACAATCTGATCTGATTATGATAAAGCAAAGTTTGGACTCTTATGAATAAAGCAACGTCCTTTGCTTTAATAATCTGACCATGACCACATGTGGTCCTTCCTTCTCCAACGTGTCTTTTGCTTCCTTCATGATCTGATTCATGTTCCTTTAGTGATAAATTTACCATGTGATTAAATGATTAACCACATGTAAACCATGACATCATGACCACATTTACCAAAGTTACCCAATTATTGATTTCACCATGGTAACTCTTTATTCACGTTAGTAACCTAAGAGATGATAAATGATTAATCTCTCTTAAGTACTCTCCTTGATTAATACTGTCATCTAGGCGTGGAATGGGATGCCTATACTTGATAGTGATGTTGTTGATAGCTCGACAATCTACACACATTCTCCATGATCCATCTTTCTTTGGAACTAATAACACTGGTACAGCACAAGGACTTAGACTCTCTCGTATGTATCCTTTTTCCATTAAGTCTCGTACTTGCTTCTCTAATTCTTTAGTCTCTTCCGGGTTCATTCTATACGCTGGCTTGTTTGGCAGAGCTGAACCGAGAACTAGATCAATTTGATGTTCTATGCCTCGAATTGGTGGTAGTCTAGGAGGTATATCTTCGGGGAATACGTCCTTGAACTTTTCTAGAACAGCTTGCACCTCGGTTGAGAGTTTTGGTTCTCCCAAACCTGTACTTAAACACTCTTTAAACATCATTAGTAACACAGTGCCTCTAGCACTCATGGTTTTATTAATAACACTAATTGATACATAAAGACTGTTTTTACTTACCTCAGCCTCCTTGTTCATGTGTACTTGTAGTTCGTGTACTTCAGAAGGACTAAGAGGGGCAAGATTATACTTACGGTCGTTAAGTGTAAATGAATAATGATTGGTGCGACCAAGGCCTCCCAAGTAGAAGGTGTCCAGCTTGCATCGGTACTACATCACACACAACTTGATCCTGGTATCGTCCCACACTAAAAGGTACGGTGACTTATTCAGAAATCTTCAGTTCTGTCTCATCATTTAGCCAACGCAGCTTGTATGGTCTAGGGTGCTTAGTCTTTTCAAGACCTAACCTGTCTACCATATACTTGCTAGCGACATTAGTACAAGAACCTCCATCTATAACTAGATTACATACCTTTCCCTTGATGGTGCAGCGAGTATGAAAGAGATTCTCTCGTTGAGCTTTTTCTTCGGGATTGATAAGAACACTTAGTATTCTCCTGGTCACTAGAAGCTCTCCACGGTCAGGGTACTCAAAGTCTTCCTCTTGTTCATTCGAGTCATCATCTTGCTCATCATGTGACTCGTAATCTCCACTAGGGGTAATAATCATTGTTCTACGATTCGGGCAGTCTCTGGATATATGTCCCCTGCCTTGACACTTAAAACACGTTATATCACGAGTTCTTTGATTATTATTAGGAAACTTACTTGGTTCTGATGGTGTGGACTTAGACAGTTCCTGGTTCTTCCCCTTGAACCTAGAATCAATCTCCACTGCCTTGCCTTTATCTATTGAATTAGAACTGCTTGCGATCCAAGGTTGAGCTGGTTTGTTGCGGTTGTAAGGAGTTGTCTTGCGCTTGTTTTGTTGTTCTACTTTGACAGCCAAATGTAACAACTCATGCAATCCACTATACTGAGCTCTCTCCACCTTCCTTGCAATCCTCTCTTGCAAGCCGTCTATGAATTGAGCCATCAAAGCCTCTTCAGACTCCTCTAGCTCCAAGGAGTTCATTAGCTTCTCAAATTCTTCAAAGTACTCATCAACGCTTCTTGTTCCCTGAGATAACTTACGAAAACGTTTTTGTAAGTCTCTATGATAATGATCAGGCACATACCTAAGTCGTAAGAGATATTTCATGTCTCTCCATGTGACTACGGGTCCAAAACGTTGCCTCCTCCGTTCAGCGACGTTTCTGTCCCACCATGCAAGTGCATTGTCTGTGAGTTGAGCGGCTGCTACAACCACCTTATTACGCTCATCATAGCCATAACACTCAAAGATGTGCTCTAGACGCCTCTCCCAATCCAAGTAGACTTCGGGATTTGATTTTCCAGCAAAGGTAGGTGGTGTTAGCTTCAGTTCATGGAAAGTCTCACGTGTTTCTACTCGCCTGGCTTGGTTCATCCTTAAAGGATCTTCTCTACGTTGGTGTTGTCTCCATAATGGATCAGGTGGTATCTCATCTTCCTCCTCATCGTGGTCTTCTTCCTCTATTCGCACATTTCGCCTTGCTTGCGCATTCCCCCCTTCATTTCTGACCCGTGGCTGCTCTAACTGTCCCACTCTTTCTCCAATTCCTCTCATCTCTGTCCTGAGCTCAGTTAGCATCCTCATGAGGGCAGCTTGTGGGTTTTCATCTTGGTCTCCCATGATATTATCCTAGGGCTTGAATAACCTTGCAAGGTCTCAACAAACAGGTCAAAATACCACAGAAAAGAACAAAAACGAATCTGCACTAAACTGATCACACAAACTTTCTCAAACAATCAAATGAGTGCACAGATTGCTTGAACAAACCAAATTAACTAAGCAAAACAATTTTTTATGGATTTTTCTTTTATGATGCAAATGGAAACAGAATATTCAGTATGAATAAAAACTAGCAAACAGAAGCCATCAAACAACTTATGCAGAATATAACAAAGCAAAGAAAATGAAACAAAAACCAACGCAGCAACAGAATCAAACGAGCAAGTAACTTTTTATAGGATTTTTGTTTATAAGCAAACTGAATCAAAACAATCTATGAATCAATACCCTAAACGAAACAGAATCAAAACGACACAGAATCAAAACGAAACAGAAACTAAAAGAGATAAGGATAGGAAACCAAAGGCAGGAACCTTTGGCTCTGATACCAATGATATAAGACTCGGTTAGGAGCCTTATAGTAGTCTGAACCGGATGGATTGATGGGATCACAACGCTGGCTTTCACGCTCTCTCGTTCTGATCAGTGGATGGAAATGATAAGACAAGCCTTGGTTAAGAGACCTGAATCGATGCGGGAACAACAAGCTGGCTTTCACGCTCTCTCTTGTTGATCTGTTGGATGAGGATGGATCGATGGCACCACAGAGATGATGTGAGGATCTCTGATACTGCAAACACTTGTTCTTGGTGAATCACACACACAAGGAACAAGCAAAACTCAGAACTAGGCGGCTGCTAGGTCTAAGAAGAAGAACTGCGTTTTTTATTGATAATCAAAGGTAAAAAAGGTTACAAAGCTGCAGGGGGACTTTATATAGAGTCCATCAGCTAGCCCTAAGGCCAAAATAAAGCAAAAACGACATTGCAACAGGACTGACTCAAAATATGGAAATCTACTTAAAACAACAAAGGAAACTTAGCAAAATAAAGCAAAAAACGTGCACACTTGCTGGGGCTTGATCTCTGGTCTCTTGGGTGTGTTTAAACCACTAGGATAACTCATCTTTACCTGCACAAACCATAAATAATGTAAATACCTGGTTTTGGCCAGTCTTGCTTCCATACGCGTGAGTTAGGGTCTTGTATGGCTCTGATTGTTGCAGCTTCAGTTCCTTGATGAAATCTTCCTCATTAAGTCCCTTGAAGTCAGTTTGTAGGAGATCTTTGTGGTCCTTCACTTGGTTTGTCTCCAGTTCTTCTTCATGTTCCAAAAGCTCCGTATTGGCTCCATAGCTTGTTTGGAGGTTAACTTGCACCTCTGATATAGTTTCCGGGGGTTTCTTGTTGTAATGAACTCCTGGACCTGTAAATACAATAGACTTACCTTGGTGTTTGGCTGGAAATGCTTCTTTGATGCTGAGACGTGCAAAATCATCTATTAGCTCCAGATCGGGTGCATTCGAGCTCTTTTGTAAGGTATGAGGTTCTTGAGTGTTATTTAGCATGTCTCCAAGTTCCATGGTACTTAGAAGAGTCTCTACAGCCTCGTTGAACCCTTCTCTAAGCCTTCTAGCCCTTGAACGTGTCATTGGTGCTTCTCTAACTTCAGGTACGCTTGGTTTGTCTTAGTTTGGTTCCATGTGTGGTTCGATGACCTCATCACAAAGGAACAGATTACTTGTTGTGGTCTAGGACCACCAAGACAGCTCTAAGAAGTCGTGGACTATGGGGATATGTAGACCCTCAAGTGGAGTCCATCGACAAAGGATCAGCTGTGAAAGAAGGAAGTGGTGTGGCTGCTGGGATCGGGCCCAGGTCTCCAGGTTCGTATGCTGGTGTTGCCGCTGGTGTGGCTCCTGGTGTGGCTGCTAGTGTGGCGGCTGGTGTGGCGGCTGGTGTGGCTGCTTTTAAAGAAGAAAACAAGACGGAACAGGAAGACCAGTTTGTGTTGGCTGTTCTTCAAAGTTCTCTTGAGCCAGCAATACTTGCAGCCTACTCTTATGCTGAGACAGCTAGAGAACTATGGAAGACTCTGTTAGGGGTCTATGGGAACATGTCAAATGTTTCTAGGATCTTTGAAGTGAAGAAAGCATTGAATGAAATCCAACAAGGGGATAGATCATTCAAGGATCTCTTTGGAGAATATAGAGGACTGTGGGCTGAGCTGGAACTCCTTAGGCCACAAACTACAGATGTAAAGGAGATAAGTGAGAGGCGTGACCAAGATCTGGTCTTCGGTCTTCTTCTTAGTCTCAATGGATCCTTCAAGGATTTCATCCATCACATCTTGAGGTTTGACAAACTCCCTAGCTTTACTGAAGTGTGTATGCAGATTCAAAGGGAAGAAGGCTCAAGGGGCTTGTTTTGTCAACCAAGTGAAGTGGCTCATGCTGTAAAAGAAGTGGCTCAGTTTGGAGGCCAAGTTGGAAGAAAAGGATATTCACAAGTGGATAAAAGGAAATTTGAGTGTGAGCACTGCAAGATGAAAGGCCACACTAAGGAGAAGTGTTGGACTTTGTATCCACATCTTAAACCAAAGAGGATAAGGGAAGGAGGTCCTCCTTGGGAAGATACTAGGAGTTTTGAGGGCTCAGCTCTGTGGCGTGGAAACAGACTCGATGGGTCTGACCGTGCTGGTCCATCGAGCTCTAGCAAACCTAGCTCCTATATGGGATCAGCCTCTGTGGCGGCTGGAGAAGAAATGGGGAAGAAGTATGACTTGGAGGAGCTGATTAGGAGTCTCTACGAATTTACCAAGTCTGGTAAGTCTCTTTCTGATTGGAGTAAGAGTTTATTTGCTGGAAAAACATATGGGGGATTGATTGTGGATTCAGGAGCATCCCACCATATGATTAAGGATATTGGAATTCTTAGGAATGTTAAGGAACATCCTGGTAGTGTAGTGATTGCTGATGGGAGAACAGTCCCAATAGAGGGTATTGGTGACTTAGAGTTGTTTAAGAAGAAAACTAAGGCTTTATACATGCCTAGTTTTGCTTCTAACTTGCTATCTGTTCAAAAGACAACAAAGGATTTAGATTGCTTGGCTGTGTTTGGGTCTGATTTTGTTTAATTTCAGGACAGTAAGTCTAAGCAAATGATAGGAGAAGGGAAGGTGGAGGAAGGTGCGTATGTACTAAAGGAAGGAAATGGTGCTGCTAAGTTTTTGTCTACCCATGAAGGGGGTGAAAGGAAGTTTTTGGCAGTGAATGCGGTTGGTGAAAGCCCAATATGGCATGCTCGCCTTGGTCATCCTAGTTCCAAGATCCTCTAGTTGGTCTTACCCAACCTTATTCAGAAAGATGGAGTGTGTGAATCATGTATTCTAGGAAAGCATAGTAGACAGCCTTTTGATGACTCATCAACTGTTTATGATGAAGTCTTTGCTCTTGTGCATTCTGATGTATGGACAGCACCATGTTCCTCCAAAGATCAATATAAGTATTTCGTTTCTTTAGTGATGAGAAATCGAAGTATACATGGGTGACTCTTCTGAGTACAAAGAGCCAAGTGTATGAATCATTTCTCAAGTTCCATTCCTATGTTTCTACACAGTTTGGAGCGAAGATAAAGATTTTGAGAAGTGATAATGGAGGAGAATACATCAGTGGACAATTTAAAGAATTACTCAGCAAGCATGGAATTGTTCATCAAACTACCTGCCCTTATACTCCTCAGCAGAATGGGGTCTTTGAGAGAAAGAACAGACACATAATGGAGGTAGCAAGGACAATTATGTTTGAAAGGGGAGTTCCAAAACGTTTTTGGGGAGATGCTGTAATGACAGCAGTCTACTTGATCAATAGACTGCCCACGAACAATTTGAAGGGCAAGTCTCCATACGAGGTACTGCATAAGGAGAAACCAAGCATTGATCATTTGAGAGTGTTTGGATGCAAGTGCTTTGTTTTTCTACCTGAGGGGCAAAGAAGCAAGCTGGAAGCAAGAAGTGTTAAGTGTGTATTTGTGGGATATTCTCAAACTCAGAAAGGATACAGATGTTATGATCCTGAGGCAAGGAGAGAATATGTATCAAGAGATGTGAAGTTTGAAGAACAAAGTGAGTACTTTGATAAGAAAGATCAGAATGGTATAAAGGAAGTTGGGTTTCCTGGAATGGATAGGGCTCCAGACCTAGAAGTACCCATAGTAAGAGTTGATCATCAAAGGAGTGAATCAGAATCTTCAACATCTGACACACCGACACATGACTCGACCTCCACACCGAGTCATCACACGGAGTCTTCTCAGGATTTTAGCTCAGGGGGAGAAAATGAACCAAGTGTGAGTGAGCCGGTTTACTCAACTGACGAAGAAAGTATTGATGAGGAAACTCATGTAGAAGTGTCATCACCAATACAACTACCTCTGAGAAGAAGTCAGAGACAAAGGTATTCTCCTAGTCATTGGAAACAAAATAGAGTGTATTTCAATAATATAGCTGCTGATCATCACGGGCAAATGGATTCAAAGTTGGAAAAGATTCCCATTGTGGCAAAGAATTGTTCTGAGCGTACGAAGTGGATTAATCCCATTCTTATTGGCGACAGCGATGATTTGTCACAAAGGGAGAATCATGTATCTACTCATGCAAAGGACATCACAGTAAGCTATCCTATTGAAGCATTATGCACAATGGCTAATCTGCCACATAGAAACAGAGTATATCTTGGGAAGATAGGAAAAGAAAGAATACTTGTCTCTTATGAAGAAGCTTACGGTAGTAAGGTATGGGTTGAAGCTATGAAAGAAGAGATGAGCTCAATGAAGGAAAACAATACTTGGGATATGATGAGACTGCCTAAAGGGAAGAAACCAGTTGGTTGCCGTTGGGTGTTCACCATCAAGTATAAAAGTTCAGGAGAGATTGAGAGGTATAAAGCTAGACTGGTTGCAAAAGGGTACACTCAAGTCTATGGAGAAGATTATACCGAGACATTTGCACCAGTAGCTAAGCTACATTCAGTAAGAATTCTTCTTTCTATTGCTGTCAATTTGTCATGGGATCTTTGGCAGATGGATGTGAAGAATGCATTCTTACAAGGAGAATTAGAAGAAGAGGTGTATATGGCACCTCCTCCAGGATATGGTCATGAGGTTGGAAACGTGCGTAGATTGAGAAAAGCAATCTATGGATTGAAACAATCTCCTCGTGCTTGGTACCATAAGCTGAGCACTTGTCTACATGAGAAAGGATTCAAGATGTCAGAAGCTGATCATACTCTATTCACACGAAAAGGATCTAAAGGTATTGTAGTTGTGTTAATCTATGTGGATGATCTCATTATAACAGGAGATGATGTTGAGGGAGTGAGTCTCCTAAAGAAAAATCTGAAAGAGGCATTCGATATCAAAGACTTGGGTGAGCTGAAGTACTTTCTGGGGATTGAGATGACAAGATTTGAAGATGGTCTATTTATATCTCAAAGGAAGTATGTGCTTGATCTTCTGACAGAAACTGGAAAATTAGGCTCAAGACCAGCTAAAACGCCAATTGAAGAAGGATATCAAGACTATGGTGAGGGGGAGTTATTTGAAGATGTCAAGCAATATCAAAGGCTTGTTGGGAAACTCATCTATCTCACCATCACTCGGCCAGACTTGTGTTTTGCAGTAAACCAAGTAAGTCAACACATGAAACAACCTACTCTCCACCATTGGAATATGGTAGAAAGGATTATGAGGTATCTGAAAGGGAATCCTGGAAAAGGAGTGTGGATGGAGAAGAGGAATGACACAAGTATCATAGGATATTGTGATGCAGACTGGGCTGGGGACAAAAAGGATCGAAAATCCACTACTGGTTTTTGTACTTTTGTAGGTGGAAACCTGGTTACATGGAGGAGCAAAAAGCAAAAGGTAGTATCTCTATCAAGTGCTGAGGCTGAATACAGAGCTATGAGAGATGTAACCAAGGAGTTAGTATGGATAAAGTATCTTCTGCATGATCTGGGGATTCAAGGAAAGGAGCCAATTCCACTATACTGTGATAATCAGGCTGCCTTGCACATTGCTTCAAATCCAGTATTCCATGAAAGAACAAAGCATGTGGAGATAGACTGCCATTTTGTTAGAGAGAAAATACAAGATGGGACTATCAACACAAGGTTTGTGAGAAGTGAAGATCAAGTAGCTGATATCTTCACCAAGGCAACAACATCTCTAGTAGGGGATTACATTCAAAGCAAGATCGGTTTATTGGATCTCCACCAACCGGTCTTGAGGGGGAGTGTTGAGCCTAGTGATGTAATCAGGAGCAGTCTACTGAACAAAGGAGCAGGCAATGTGGAGCACTCGGTCAAGTGCACTCCACCAAATGGATTGTGTGTCTCAAACTTGGAGAATAAAAGTCAAAGACCTAAGCTAAGTTTGAGTCAATGGTTGGAAGTCTTCAAAGCTAAGTCTTCTCAAGTGAAAAGGATTAACTTAAGAGCTAAGTTAAACACAAGTGGATGATGTAGATATTTTGAGGTTTTCTTCTCTTGAAGTAACGTAAATATCTAGATATTTTATGATTGAAAAGTACATATATATGTTGTAAACTCATGAATTTATTTGTTAAGAAGAAAGTTAGAAAACAAAACAAAACTCTCTCCTCCTTTCTCTCTTGGTTTGCCGTGGGTTCTTAGAGAGTTTAGAGAATTTTATTCTTGTTATTTCTTCTCAAATTTCGACAAAGTCTAAGTTTGCTAAGTATGTGATTGCAAACCTTGAGACTTGCGGATTTGGTGAAGATATCCGCTAGTTGGTCTTCGCTCCTTGTGTAACACGGTAATTGTTGGAATTTGATGAGTCTAAGCTCATCTTATGATCAACAAACACCTAAAGGTGTTAAAGAAAGAATCCACACAAACCGGTTTATACAAAACCGAGTATTACATGTGTGGAGAGATTTGGAGTTTGAATAAGAAAGATTAAGGAATCATAGACCAAATAATATGGGTTCAATCCAAATGGATATCACCCTAAAAGCAATGTATATCCTTAATCTACATTGAAAATACTAAGAAAAGCTTAAGTAAATAAAGAAAAGAAATAAATAAAGAACTGAAGATTTTCTCTTCTTTTATTGATAAAATGATACTTAGATTGATTACAAATGAATCTTACAACCTCTATTTATAGAGGAAAAATCAGATCTAGAAAATAAAGGTAAAAAGTAAAATGTTGACCAAATTTGAATTTGGTCAACAGTCCCAACGGTCTGATCCGTATGGACAGATCACGTGCTGGCGTCGAGAGGATCTGATCCGCGGGTCGAGAGAAGGCACGCGGCATCGGGACTCGGCGGATCAGGACGCGGGAAGCCGGATCAGGACGAGTGGCATCGAGAGCTAGGACGCGGGTCACTCGATGCCAACACGCGGGACGGACGCGGATCAGTACACGACCCGCGTGTTTATCCGTTAACCCGGGTCGGCTAATCGGAAAAACACGCGGATCCTAGGAACTGATCTGATCCGCGTGTTCGACCATCAGTCCGTCCCTTCCTGGATGCTTCGTCGATCCGCGGGTCGACTGGCGTCGATGCCAGTCCGACCCGCAGTACATGGTCCGGTCCTGAATTTTCCAAACTCCCATTTTCTTCATTTCTTCATGCGGCCTTCTCCTCTAATCATGCGGCCTGACTTCCTTGACCCTTAAACGGCCTAGAACACCACCGTTCATGCCTTGAACGCCTCTTGACCTTCCTTACCCAAAGTGACCCGAATATGGCTAAGTCTTGGGCACTTTGGGATCTTCTCTTGAACACCTTTGTGTTCTCCTTGTTTAACACTCCACCGCAAGTTAATACGCAGTAACACGAAGTATTAACTTGGAGACACAAGGAGAGACCTCATTAAAACCTTAGTGGGAAAACCCTTTGGGACAAAACCACACTAAGGAAAAAGAGTATCTACTCCAAGGTCTTAAGGGTTTTAAACCAAGGTTTTGAGCTTCACCTCGGCTCCTCTTTGTTCCGCCTCGGTCTTGCTCTTCTTCTTTGAGCTTCGGCCTTCATCTTATCCGTGATAGCTTCGGCCTTGCTCTTCTTCTTTGGGTTTCTTTCTTTAATACTCCCCCGCACGCTTAGCCGCCGTGAAACACCGTGAAACAGAGGCTGAGAGTGGAGTTTGGCAACGTCTTTTGCTTTTGGAGTCTCGGATCAATCTTCGGTCTTATTGCTCCTTTCGATTTTTCTTCTTAACTCCGGTTTCTCCTCATGGTTTCCTCATTATTCTTCTTTCATTTGCACCTTTGATCAGGAGGTTTAAACAAAAGAAAACATTAGAGATGTTTCCATAACTCAAAACCATAAATTAAGAAATATATGTATACTAGCAATAGATTTTAAATAACAAATGATTGATTCATAAATGGAGAGTTTAGAAATGGCCCTTTTTCTTGAAGTTTCGGATCAGTTGTTGGTCTTATTGCTTCTCGAAAAACTTCTCTCTTTGAGGCTCTCATGCAAGACTTTGAGGCTCTCATTTGGCTCCTTTGAGGCTCTCATTGGTCCATTTGAGGCTCTTATGGTCTCCTTTATCTTTTAATGAAAGATAGAGCTGAAAAGAGTAGCGGTTGTTCCATAAGGAATATCAAAGGCAATATAAATAACCAAATGAGGAATATCAAAGGAAAAACACAACCAAATGAGGAATATCAAATCTCATGAGGAATATCAAGATTTAGAGAGTTTAGAGATAGCCTTTTTCATCATTTTTACGGTTTGGAGACATGGAACTTCGATTCCTTTGATTAGTCTTCTCCCCCGTACACCAAACTTCACCAATCCGATTACTTCTTAACATTTCTTCTTGAATTTCACCTTGCATTTACACAATAAACAAATTGGATTAGCCACATTCAAATAATTAAGTTTAAAATCATAAAAACATTCAAATTTCATCATGATTTTAAACTTTTAATTCTCAAATTCGTTTATTGGTTCCAAATTTGCAAGCTTATCATTTTTCAAGAATTTAAACTCCTTTAATCAACCGGTTTTACTCTAAACCGGAATACAAAATTCAAAATTCAAATAAATCCAAAAGGGAGGGAAAATTTAGAACTCCCTCTTTCTTCCAATTCGGATTAGAAGTATGAACACCATTGAAGCTTGATAGCTTCTTGAATATCTTGGGAATGGATTCATCGTGATTTTAAATGCTCAAAGGCATCCCATGGTTCTCTCCCACATGGTAAACACAAGGGCCTTTTGGATTCATCGTGATTTTAAATGCTTCCATGCATCCCACGGATCTCTTCCCACATGTGTTACCTAACAATTTAAAACATTGTAACCAAAGATTAGTAACCAAAGATTAGTAACTAAAGATTTTAGTAACGGAGAGTGTAAGTAACCGAGAGAGTGAGAGAGTGAGAGATTGAGAGAGTAAGAGAGAGTGAGAGAGTAAGTAACCAAGAGTAAGAGTAACCAAGAAAAAGCTTTGAGCTTTTAGTAACCAAGAAAAAGCTTTAAGCTTTTGGATTTAAGAGAAAAAAGCATCCATGCTTTTGAATTTTAAGGAAAGCTTTAAGCTTTAGAATTTTGAAAAAGCTACAAGCTTTTGAATTTAAGGAAGCTACAAGCTTTAGAGATTTTGAGAAAGCTAAAAGCTTTAGAGATTGGAAAGCTACAAGCTTTAAGATTAACAAGAAATTGTAACCAAAAATTCGAAACTTTTCAAATCCGGTTCAAAAGAAACAAACTTTAACATTTTTGAAACCCAAATCTTTAAACAAATATTTGCAGCGGAATCTAACAAGAATTTGTGTTGGGTTAAGCGCACGAGATAGATTGATTACCTCCTCATACCGATTCAACCCAACTCACCAAAGAAATCAAAATTTTCGAACTTTTGAAAAATAAAAGAAAAACCGAATCTCCAAATCTCTAACCCCAAGAGCTTATGCTCTGATACCATGTTGGAATTTGATGAGTCTAAGCTCATCTTATGATCAAAAAACACCTAAAGGTGTTAAAGAAAGAATCCACACAAACCGGTTTATACAAAACCGAGTATTACATGTGTGGAGAGATTTGGAGTTTGAATAAGAAAGATTAAGGAATCATAGACCAAATAATATGGGTTCAATCCAAATGGATATCACCCTAAAAGCAATGTCTATCCTTAATCTACATTGAAAATACTAAGAAAAGCTTAAGTAAATAAAGAAAAGAAATAAATAAAGAACTAAAGATTTTCTCTTCTTTTATTGATAAAATGATAATTCGATTGATTACAAATGAATCTTACAACCTCTATTTATAGAGGAAAAATTAGATCTAGAAAATAAAGGTAAAAAGTAAAATGTTGACCAAATTTGAATTTGGTCAACAGTCCCAACGGTCTGATCCGTACGGACAGATCACGTGCTGACGTCGAGAGGATCTGATCCGCGGGTCGAGAGAAGGCACGCGGCATCGGGACTCGGCGGATCAGGACGCGGGAAGCCGGATCAGGACGAGTGGCATCGAGAGCTAGGACGCGGGTCACTCGATGCCAACACGCGGGACGGACGCAGATCAGTACACGACCCGCGTGTTTATCTGTTAACCCGGGTCGGCTAATCGGAAAAACACGCGGATCCTAGGAACTGATCTGATCCGCGTGTTCGACCATCAGTCCGTCCCTTCCTGGATGCTTCGTCGATCCGCGGGTCGACTGGCGTCGATGCCAGTCCGACCCGCAGTACATGGTCCGGTCCTGAATTTTCCAAACTCCCATTTTCTTCATTTCTTCATGCGGCCTCTCCTCTAATCATGCGGCCTGACTTCCTTGACCCTTAAACGGCCTAGAACACCACCGTTCATGCCTTGAACGCCTCTTGACCTTCCTTACCCAAAGTGACCCGAATATGGCTAAGTCTTGGGCACTTTGGGATCTTCTCTTGAACACCTTTGTGTTCTCCTTGTTTAACAGTAATGTCCATCCTTGCTCGATCTTTTCTCGAACCTTGTGACAATCCAACTCGATGTGCTTCGTTCTCTCATAAAATACCGAATTAGTAGCAATGTGAATTGCGGCTTGATTGTCGCAATGCATCAGCATTGGTTTTTCCGATTCAATTCCCATGTGAACCAAGATTCCTCTCAACCAAGTAAGCTCATTAGTTAGCTTCTTCATTGCCCTATACTCGGCTTCCGCGCTTGAGTCCGAAACTCCTTTTTGCTTCTTTGTTCTCCAAGTCACAAGATTTCCTCCAATGAATGTACAATAACCGGTAGTTGATCTTCTATCGTTTCTATCCCCGTCCCAATCCACATCACAATAACCAACCACTTCGGTGCTTTTATTTCTTCCCATCCAAATGCCTAAGCCCGGACTATCCTTGAGATACCGAAGAATCCTCTCAACCATTTGCCAATGATGTACCTTAGGCTCTTTCATATGTTGACTCACTTGGTTAACCGCAAAACTTATATCCGGCCTAGGGAGAGTCAAGTAGATCAATTTTCCCACAAGTCTCCTATGTAGAGTTAGAACGTGTTCTAACACAACCCAGAACGTGTTCTAAGAAACCCAGAACGTGTTCTAACAGAAGAATTGAGAAGATTAAAGATTGTTCTTGATCAGAACAAGCAAGAAAGTGTAAGAACAAGAGAGAAGGAGGAAAGGTTCTAGAGAGATGGAGAAGAAGAAGATATTTTCATTATTCTAACAATTAAAGATTACAAAGAGTTTAAATACAAACCTACTAAACCAAATAACTTGGGCTTACTAAACCAAATTACTTGGGCTTTCTTTTATCTGGTTTAACACTCCCCCTCAAGCTAAGTCATAAGGAAGCTTGAGACTTAGCTTGAAAGTTAAGAGACTCACCTCATTAAAAACCTATGGGTGGAAAACCCAGTGGGACAAAACCATACTTAGGGAAAAAGAGTGTGAGTTCTTTACTTAGAGGATTCTGAGCTTGGAAGACTTATGAGACCCATCTTCTCACATATAAACTCACAAGTCTTCAAGCTTACCGCCTTGGTAAGTATATCCGCCAACTGATCCGAGCTCCTTGTATAGCAAGGGAGAATTACTCCTAACTCCATTTGCTCCCTGACCTTATGACAGTCCACCTCAATATGCTTTGTCCTCTCGTGAAACACCGGGTTTGACGCAATGTGGATTGCTGATTTATTGTCACAATGCATGGTGATTGGCTTCGAAGTTTCTATGCCCAAATCAGTGAGGAGCATCTTCAACCACATCAACTCGGTTGTAAGTCTTCTCATAGCTCTATACTCGGCTTCGGCACTCGAACACGCCACCACTTTCTGCTTCTTGCTCTTCCACGTGACCAAGTTACCCCCAACGAATGTGCAATAGCCTGTAGTGGATCTCCTATCAACTCTATCACCTGCCCAATCAGCATCGCAATACCCCACTATCTCTAGCTTCCATTGCAACCCATCCATATTCCTTGTTCCGAGGTTCCCTTGATGTATCTTAAAATGCGGTTCACCATTTTCCAATGAGACAGCCTTGGAGCTTGCATATATTGGCTCACCTGGTTCACAGCGAAACACAAGTCGGGACGAGTTATTGTAAGATAGATAAGCTTACCAACCAAGCGCCTGTAGAGCTTAGCATCCTCAAAGAGGCTATCTTCTTCATTCTCCCCCTGTTGGTTAGCTTTATATGCATCCTCCAATGGTGTTCTTGCTGGTCTGGCATCTGTCAAACCTGTCTCACTCACAAGATCACGAATGTACTTCCGTTGTGATAAGAAGAGACCTTCCTTTGATCTACACACTTCTATCCCAAGAAAGTACCTTAATTCTCCAAGGTCTTTGATATCAAAGACTGATTTCAAGTGATCTTTAGTCTCTTGAATACCACCCTTGTCATTCCCAGATATGATTATATCATCCACATATATAAGAATGACTATGATACCTGTTTGGCTTTGAAGGGTAAAGAGAGTATGATCAGCCTCTGATCTCCTGAATCCACGATCCAAGAGGGTAATGCTCAACTTTCTGTACCATGCTCTAGGTGACTGTTTCAGCCCGTAGAATGCTTTTCTCAATTTCCATACCTTGCCCGGAGTTACAAACACACCTGGTGGAGGTGTCATGTAGACTTCTTCTTCTTACTCCCCTTGAAGGAATGCATTCTTCACATCCATCTGCCATAGCTCCCATTCCAAATTTATCGCAAGGGATAACACAACTCGGATGGTGTGAAGCTTAGCAACCGGAGAAAAAGTCTCTCTATAGTCATCGCCATACGTTTGAGTAAAGCCCCTAGCTACCAGCCTTGCCTTGTGCCTTTCTATCTCTCCCGTGCTATGGTATTTGATAGTAAAGACCCATTTGGAACTCACTGTCTTCTTCTTTCTTGGTAAGTCAGCCTCATCCCAAGTATGATTCCTCACCATTGCTTATTTCTCATCATCCACTGCATCACGCCAAACCTTTAGCTCAATTGCTTCCTCATATGTTCTTGGGATCTCTTCTCTGTCCAGAACTCCAAGGAATACTTGATACTCCTCAGGAACATGAGCTAATGAGCACACTGCTTGTATAGGATGAGCAACAGCCTCATTGTTGTAGTAAACTCTTGTGTTCTTTGACTTCAACCTCTCACTTCTTCTCAGAGGCTGAACCACCTCAGTCTCTCCTGTTTCAGTCTCTTCAGCTCCTCCTTCAGCAACCACATCTTCTAGGGAATATGAGACAATATCATCTAAGTGAGATTCCCCTTCTCCACTGTCAATCGACAAATCCATTTTTTTTGATGAAGCTTCCCCTTCACTTTGGGTGCTGCTCTCATCAGATCTTGTTTCACCACCTGTTAAACAAGGAGAACACAAAGGTGTTCAAGAGAAGATCCCAAAGTGCCCAAGACTTAGCCATATTCGGGTCACTTTGGGTAAGGAAGGTCAAGAAGCGTTCAAGGCTTGGAAAATGGTGTTCTAGGCCATTCAAGTGAAGAAGGAGTGAGGCCGCATGAGGAACGAAGAAGGTCGCACGAAAAAATGGCAAAAACGGTGAAAAATGGAAGTTGGGAAATTTGGTCCCGACCATGTACCGCGGGTCGGACCTGGCATCGATGCCACTCGACCCGCGGATCGAAGAGGCGTCGAGGAACCACGTACCGATGCTCGAACACGCGGATCAGATCAGTTTCTAGGATCCGCGTGTTTATCCGAATACCCGACCCGGGTTAACGGATAAACACGCGGGTCGTGTACTGATCTGCGTCCCTTCGCGTGTTGGCATCGATGATCCGCGTCCTGCGACTCGATGCCACTCGTCCTGATCCTCGACCCGCGTCCGAAGCTCCTGCGTCCCGATGCCGCGTGATCCTTCTCGTCCCGCGGGTCACTTTCACTCGACGCCAGCACGTACGAATCAGTCCGTTGGAGACTGTTGACCAGATTCAAATCTGGTCAACATTTTACTTTTTTTACCTTTATTTTGAATCTGATTTTTCCTCTATAAATAAGAGTTGTAAGATTCATTTGAAATCATCCAAGTATCATTTTATCAATAAAAGAAGAGAAAATCTTTAGTTCTTTATTTATTTCTTTTCTTTCTTTACTTAAGCTTTTCTTAGTATTTTCAATGTAGATTAAGGATAGACATTGCCTTTAGGGTGATATCCATTTGGATTGAACCCATATTATTTGGTCTATGATTCCTTAATCTTTCTTATTCAAACTCCAAATCTCTCCACACAAGTAATACTCGGTTTTGTGAAACCGGTTTGTGTGGATTCTTTCTTTAACACCTTTAGGTGTTTGTTGATCATAAGATGAGCTTAGACTCATCAAATTCCAACACCACCCTCATCAACTACTGGAGCTTCTTGATGTCTCTCTGCACCATTAGTTGGTGGCATTTGTGGACCAGCAAGAGTAGTAAGACCATCAAGTATATGCTTCAAGATAGTGGCCCTGTCATTGGAAGAAGCAAGATCTTTAAGCTCATCCCAATTTTCATTACCAAAGTAGCCCTTCTCTTCATCAAACTTAACTTCCCTGGATATATACATTCTCTTGTTGTCAACGTCATAGCATTTGTAACCCTTTTGAGTAGGTGAGTACCCAATAAACATACACTTGATACTCTTAGGCTCCAACTTGTTCCTTTGAGCTTCTGGTACAAATACATAACACACACAGCCAAACACTCTCAAGTGATCCATGACAGGTTTTGTCTTATGCAATATCTCATATGGAGATGCATTCTCAAGGTTCTTGGTGGGTAGCTTGTTAATAAGATAACAAGCAGTCATCACCGCATCCCCCCAATACCTTTTAGGAACATTCCTCTCAAACATCATGGTTCTTGCTACCTCCATTAGATGTCTATTTTTCCTTTCTGCTACTCCATTCTGCTGAGGAGTATAAGCACATGATGTTTGATGAACGATGCCATGATTGCTCACAAAATCCTTAAACTTGCTGCTTGTTGAGCCTAGTGATGTAATCAGGAGCAGTCTACTGAACAAAGGAGCAGGCAATGTGGAGCACTCGGTCAAGTGCACTCCACCAAATGGATTGTGTGTCTCAAACTTGGAGAATAAAAGTCAAAGACCTAAGCTAAGTTTGAGTCAATGGTTGGAAGTCTTCAAAGCTAAGTCTTCTCAAGTGACAAGGATTAACTTAAGAGCTAAGTTAAACACAAGTGGATGATGTAGATATTTTGAGGTTTTCTTCTCTTGAAGTAACCTAAATATCTAGATATTTTATGATTGAAAAGTACATATATATGTTGTAAACTCATGAATTTATTTGTTAAGAAGAAAGTTAGAAAACAAAACAAAACTCTCTCCTCCTTTCTCTCTTGGTTTGCCGTGGGTTCTTAGAGAGTTTAGAGAATTTTATTCTTGTTATTTCTTCTCAAATTTCGACATGGTATCAGAGCGGGTTTAGATCTTAAATGTTCTTTATTCCGGCGTGATTACTACGGTGTATTTTCTCTTGAAGCATGGATACTAACCAGAAGAACGTTGTTATTCCGGTGGTACTCAAAGGAACAAATTACTTGTTGTGGTCTAGGACCACCAAGACAGCTCTAAGAAGTGGACTATGGGGATAAGTAGACCCTCAAGTGGAGTCCATCGACAAAGGATCAGCTGTGAAAGAAGGAAGTGGTGTGGCTGCTGGGATCGAGCCCAGGTCTCCAGGTTCGTATGCTGGTGTTGCCGCTGGTGTGGCTCCTGGTGTGGCTGCTAGTGTGGCGGCTGGTGTGGCTGCTTTTAAAGAAGAAAACAAGACGGAACAGGAAGATCAGTTTGTGTTGGCTGTTCTTCAAAGTTCTCTTGAGCCAGCAATACTTGCCGCCTACTCTTATGCTGAGACAGCTAGAGAACTATGGAAGACTCTGTTAGGGGTCTATGGGAACATGTCAAATGTTTCTAGGATCTTTCAAGGATCTCTTTGGAGAATATAGAGGACTGTGGGCTGAGCTGGAACTCCTTAGGCCACAAACTACAGATGTAAAGGAGATAAGTGAGAGGCGTGACCAAGATCTGGTCTTCGGTCTTCTTCTTAGTCTCAATGGATCCTTCAAGGATTTCATCCATCACATCTTGAGGTTTGACAAACTCCCTAGCTTTACTGAAGTGTGTATGCAGATTCAAAGGGAAGAAGGCTCAAGGGGCTTGTTTTGTCAACCAAGTGAAGTGGCTCATGCTGTAAAAGAAGTGGCTCAGTTTGGAGGCCAAGTTGGAAGAAAAGGATATTCACAAGTGGATAAAAGGAAATTTGAGTGTGAGCACTACAAGATGAAAGGCCACACTAAGGAGAAGTGTTGGACTTTGTATCCACATCTTAAACCAAAGAGGATAAGGGAAGGAGGTCCTCCTTGGGAAGATACTAGGACTTTGAGGGCTCAGCTCTGTGGCGTGGAAACAGACTCGATGGGTCTGACCGTGCTGGTCCATCGAGCTCTAGCAAACCTAGCTCCTATATGGGATCAGCCTCTGTGGCGGCTGGAGAAGAAATGGGGAAGAAGTATGACTTGGAGGAGCTGATTAGAAGTCTCTCTGAATTTACCAAGTCTGGTAAGTCTCTTTCTGATTGGAGTAACAGTTTATTTGCTGGAAAAACATATGGGGGATTGATTGTGGATTCAGGAGCATCCCACCATATGATTAAGGATATTGGAATTCTTAGGAATGTTAAGGAACATCCTGGTAGTGTAGTGATTGCTGATGGGAGAACAGTCCCAATAGAGGGTATTGGTGACTTAGAGTTGTTTAAGAAGAAAACTAAGGCTTTATACATGCCTAGTTTTATTAGAGAGGAAGCATCAAGGAAAGGAGCAAGACCGAGGCGGAACAAAGAGGAGCCGAGGTGAAGCTCAAAGATCAAGACCTTGATTCAAATTTCCCTAGATCTTGGATTGATACTCTTTTTCCTTAGTGTGGTTTTATCCCAAAGGGTTTTCCCACTAAGGTTTTAATGAGGTCTCTCCTTGTATCTCCAAGTTCATCCTTTACATTGTTGCTCCTTTCCTTGATGCTTCCTCTCTAATACCAAATACCTTGGCCAATGCTCCCTTTCAAGTACCTAAGAATCCTCTCAACCATGCTCCAATGATATACCGTTGGTGTCTTCATATGTTGGCTGATTTGATTCACCGCAAAACATATATCCGGTCTTGTGAGCGTCAAGTAGATAAGCTTGCCTACAAGTCTTCGATACTTCGCAACATCCTCAAACGGTGCATCACCTTCCTCCCCCTTTCGGTTGACGTTGTAGCCATCTTCAAGTGGTGTCTTGGCTGTCTTAGCATCCAATGTACCTGTCTCATTCAACAAATCAAGTGTGTACTTTCTTTGAGATAGAAATAAGCCTTCCGGAAGTCGGCAAATCTCAATCCCAAGAAAGTACTTAAGTTCTCCAAGATCTTTAATGTCAAAAACAGATTTAAGAAAAGATTTAGTTTCTTGGATACCTCCCTTGTCATCGCCGGTGATGATCAAGTCATCTACATAGATGAGAACGACTACAAGTCCTTGTGGTCCGTGTAAGGTAAAGAGTGTATGATCTGATTGTGACTTCTTGAAACCTCTACCCATAAGAACAAAGCTTAACTTGTGATACCAAGCTCGAGGGGATTGCTTCAAACGATAGATCGCTTTTCTTAACCGAATAACCTTTCCCGGTGCAATGGTGTTCTCAAGACCCGGAGGTGGTTTCATGTAAACCTCTTCTTCGAGCTCTCCTTGAAGGAAAGCATTCTTGACATCCATTTGCCAAAGATCCCAATCACGGTTCGTAGCTATGGAAAAAACAACCCGAACAGTATGGAGCTTAGCCACTGGTGCAAAAGTATTCGTGTAATCAACCCCATATGTTTGAGTAAACCCGCGAGCCACAAGCCTAGCTTTGTACCGCTCAATCTCTCCGGTGCTTAGATGTTTAATGGTGAATACCCACTTGGAGCTAACCGCTTTCTTCCCGGGTGAAAGATCCGCTTCATCCCATGTGTGAGTTCTGATCATAGCTCCTACTTCATCATCAACAGCCTTACTCCATTCTTTAGTCTCCATTGCTTCTTCATAGGTTTTTGGTATTTGATCCTCCATAATCATTCCAAGAAAGGCTTGAAAATCCGATGGCAAAACGGCAAGAGAACAAGTAGCTTGGATCGGATGAGCAACGAAATGACAATTGTAGTAGACTCTCTTGTCTTTCCAAGTAGAGGGATCATGTCTTGGTCTTGTACTTCTTCGAAGAACCGGTTGAGGTTGCTAATCACTCAAGACTTGTGTGGTAGCTATGGTTGGATCCGGTTGATATTCAGGCTGTTCCTCTTGCAATATCGGCTGGTCTTGTTGTGGTACTGTTGGGACAGATGCTGGTGATGATTCCGGAACCACATCCGTATCTCCATAATACTCCCCCTAAATATGAACTTCAGGCTCCTCTCGAGGTTGTCCCTCATTGCCTGCCATAGGTGGAGTGTGTGGTTGAGTGGTGACCGAAGATGATCCATTCCCAAAGTGGTCCAATAGGAATTTAATGTTGAAAGTACTCACCAAGCAAGTGAATCAAGTTGAAGAACAAAGTCAGATTGGTTCTGAAATGGTGTTGGGCTTGATCAGAATCAGAATGGACTTTAGTTTGGGTCTGTGAACAGTAAAAAACGTTTTTATTGATTCTTTCTTTATACATATGTATGTGGTTGTAAACAATAGGTGAATAAGATCAGATCAACAAAAATCTCTCTCTCTCTAACCTCTCTCTCTTGTTCTAGATCTGGATCACCACAAGATCATCCTTAATCTCTTCCGATCTCTTAAAATCTTCATTCCACAAGAGAATGGAGTGGCTGAGAGAAAGAATAGGCATTTGATGGAGGTGGCTAGGACAATAATGTTTGCTAGGAGTGTTCCTAAGCAGTATTGGGGAGATGCTGTGATGACTGCATGTTATCTGATCAACCGGCTGCCAACCAAACACCTTGGAGATGTATCTCCATACGAGGTATTAACCAAAACTAAACCAAGTATTAATCACCTCAAAGTGTTTGGATGTGTTTGCTATGTCTTTGTTCCAGAAGCTCATAGAAACAAGCTTGAACCCAAGAGTATCAAGTGTATGTTTGTTGGCTATTCTCCCACTCAGAAAGGATACAAGTGCTATAATCCAGAGACTAAACGTGTGTATGTCTCTAGGGAAGTCAAGTTTGATGAGAAAAAGGGTTATTTCAATGAGAGGAATTGGGATGATCTGAAGGGTATTGTTTCTCCTGGGCTTGATCGAGCTACTACCTTGAAATTCGTTCTAGACGGTTTAAATACTCTAGTAAGTCCGAGGAGTACATCTCCAGCTGAGAGTGTAGGAGCCATGCAGAATGAGGCAGTAGCTGGTGATGATACTATAGGAAGTGATGGAGGTGACACTGAGGAAAAGGCTTCCACTCAGGAATCTGAGACATCGAATGATCCGGCTGGAGAAACTGAATCTTTGAGAGATGAAGAACAGCCTGAACATGATGAGATCGAAGTAACTCAAGTTACCGAACCTGTCCTAAGAAGAAGTCAACGAATAAGGTTTGGACCAGAAAGGTGGAAGGATACAAGGGTATATTATAACGGTTTGGCTACGGTTCAACAAGACAAAATAGGATCTAAGGTGTCTTCTACAGGAAGTGAGAGATGTTCTGGGCGTACGGCAGACTTTGATTCTGAACCTATAGGCGACAGCGTCTCTCCCTCCTTAAGTAGACAGTACACCTTACAAGAAGAAGTTCCAGCCACAACAACTATAAGATATCCTATTGAAGCATACTGTTCGTTAGCTTACTTTCCCGATGATGGTCAAGCCTATCTAACCAAGATTGATGAGGAATTAATCCCAATATCTTTTGAAGAGGCATGTAAGGATAAGAGATGGGTTCAGGCGATGGAGGAAGAGATCAACTCTATGGAAAGAAATTGCACATGGGACATAACTAAGCTGCCGAAAGGAAAGAAACTTGTGGGGTGTAGATGGGTTAACACCATCAAGTATAAAAGCACAGGTGAAGTTGAGCGGTACAAGGCTAGACTAGTGGCAAAGGGATACACACAAGTCTACGGAGAAGACTATACTGAAACCTTTGCTCCTGTGGCCAAGTTGCATTCCGTAAGGGTTCTTCTATCCATTGTTGTTAATTTGTCATGGGAATTATGGCAAATGGATGTGAAGAATGCTTTTTTACAAGGAGAGCTAGAAGAGGAAGTGTACATGGCACCTCCTCAAGGATATGGTGCAGGTCCTCATGAGGTGTGTAAACTGAAGAAAGCCATTTATGGATTGAAGCAATCCCCAAGGGCTTGGTACCAAAAATTGAGCAGCTGTTTGTTGGAGAAGAAGTTCGTTAAATCTGAGGCTGATCATACTTTGTTCACCAAGAAAGACAAGGAAGGACTAGTGGCAGTACTGATTTATGTAGACGATATTATCATCACCGGAGATGATGTTGAAGGGATTAAGAGAACTAAGGAGATTCTGAGGTCCTCATTTGACATCAAAGATTTGGGGGAGCTGAAGTATTTTTTGGGCATCGAGATGACTCGGGAGCCAAATGGGATGTTTATATCACAGAGGAAGTATGTGATTGACTTGTTGAAAGAAACTGGCAAGTTAGGTTCAAAACCAGCAAGAACACCTATTGAGGAAGGCTACCAAGATGTGAGAGATGAGGAGATATGGTCAGATGTTAAGCAATACCAGAGGTTAGTTGGGAAGCTAATCTACCTAACCATAACACGGCCTGATATTTGTTTCGCAGTAAATAGAGTGAGCCAGCATATGCAAGCTCCTAAGGCACATCATTGGAGGATGGTAGAGAGAATTTTAAGATATCTCAAGGGCAACCCGGGAAAGGGAATATGGCTAGAATGTAATGGGAGTACTGAGCTGAAAGCTTACTGTGATGCAGATTGGGCAGGAGATAGACAAGATAGAAAATTAACAACTGGGTATTGCACATTTGTAGGAGGTAATCTTGTGACTTGGAGAAGTAAGAAACAGAAGGTGATTGCTCTATCTAGTGCTGAGGCAGAATATAGGGCAATGAAGGAAGTCACAAAAGAGATGATATGGGTGAAGGCTCTTCTCAAGGATTTGGGTATTCATGAGACCAGACCAATGAGTCTTTATTGTGATAATCAAGCTGCGATCCACATTGCCTCAAATCCGGTATTTCATGAGCGAACAAAACACATTGAAGTGGATTGTCATTTTGTCAGGAGCAAGATTCAAGATGGATTGATTACTCCTAAGTTTGTGAAGAGTGAAGATCAAATGGCAGATATATTCACCAAGGCTACTTCTGTAAGCATATGTGAGTACATCCATGACAAGATTGGCCTATGGGATCCTCACCGGCCAACCTTGAGGGGGAGTGTTGAAAGTACTCACCAAGCAAGTGAATCAAGTTGAAGAACAAAGTCATATTGGTTCTGAAATGGTGTTGGGCTTGATCAGAATCAGAATGGACTTTAGTTTGGGTTTGTGAACAGTAAAAAACGTTTTTATTGATTCTTTCTTTATACATATGTATGTGGTTGTAAACAATAGGTGAATAAGATCAGATCAACAAAAATCTCTCTCTCTCTAACCTCTCTCTCTTGTTCTAGATCAAGATCATCCTTAATCTCTTAAATCTCTTCCGATCTCTTAAAATCTTCATTTAAGACTCTCATTTCGGTCAACAGAGGTAGCTAAGTCTTTCAAGCTCTCCCAATCCCTTTCCCCGTAGTATCCTTGTTCTTCGAGGAACTTCACATCACGAGAGATATAGATTCGGTTGTTGGTAGGATTGAAACACTTGTACCCCTTTTGCGTTGTAGAATACCCAAGGAACATACACTTGATGCTTTTCGGCTCAAGCTTGTTCCTAAGCTCTCCGGGAACTAAGACAAAACAAACACACCCAAAAACCTTTAGATGTTCAAAAGAGGGTTTAGTTTTGTTAAGTACTTCGAAAGGAGATATGTCCTCTAAGACTTGAGTTGGTGTGCGGTTGATAAGATAGCATGCTAACATAACCGCATCTCCCCAATATCTCTTCGGGACGTTGTGGTGAAACATCATTGATCTTGACACCTCCATAAGATGTCGATTCTTCCTCTCCGCCACTCCATTTTGTTGTGGGTTATATGGACAGCTTGTTTGATGCACAATCCCATGTTTAGCGAAATGCTCCTTAAGTCTATGGCTTGTATATTCCCCACCATTATCTGTTCTAAACACTTTGATCTTGGCATTGTAATGGTTAGTGATAAAATTTTGAAAGTTAAGAAATGCATCAAACACCCTATCTTTAGATGGAAGTAAAGTGACCCATGTATATTTTGATTTCTCATCTATAAATGTCACAAAATACTTGTTTTTATCTCTAGATAGGCATGGTGATGTCCAAACATCCGAATGAACCAAATCAAAGCAATTTTCATAAACAGTAGATGATTTAGGGAAAACTGTTTTACAATGTTTACCAAGAATACAAGCTTCACAACTAGAGTAATCAAAGGAAACATTTGGTAACATGAGTTTAAGAGCACGAGAATGAGGATGGCCTATTCTAGCATGCCACAATTTATTCGAAGTTGCATCTGAACTAGAGCTAAAATTCGAACGATATGAAGTGATAGGAGCAAAATTCTCTAAAACGTAGAGATCATCTTTAGTTCCCCCTTCTCCGATTACTTTACTGGAGTCAATATCCTGAAAAAATACCTCATTAGGACCAAATATTGCATAACAATTAAGGTCATTCGTGGTTCTTTTAACGGATAACAAATTCGATGTGAACTTAGGCATATAAAGAGCTTTAGATTTTCTATCAAATAGCTTCAGATTGCCTATCCCTTTAATGGGTACTCTATCTCCATTAGCAATTAACACATTTCCTTTAGCTGGTTCTATATTGTCTAGCAAATTCGGATTACTAATCATATGGTGTGAAGCACCCGAATCAACAATTAGAGAGCTAGAAGGTCTATGTGTGAATAAACTATACGGAGTTTGAGTTATAAGATTGATACCGGATTCCTTGAATGTAGCAAATGACTTCATGAGGGCTTCTAAGTCTGATTTCCTCACGTACTCCCCATGAGCTCCATTCTCCTCTTGTCTTGAAGAACTGGCCTGTCCATGATCATCTTTTGGATTGGCTTGAGTAACATTGGCTCTTGGAATCCTTGGTCCGTTGAGATGACTTGGTTTGAGATGTGGGTGAAGAATCCAACATTGCTCCTTTGAGTGTCCCTTCTTCTTGCAATGTTCACACTGTAGATTTTGAGAGATTAGAAGTGATCTGATTCAGATCCAGATCAAGAACAAGAGAGAGAGAGATAGAATCTGAGTTTAGAGAGAGAGAGTTTTGATATTCTAATCTGATTAATTCATTTGTTTTTACAACCACACACATGTATAAAGAAAAGAATCAAGCTTACAAGGGAAGCTAACCCACAAATTGTATATAATCTGTTTTTACTATTCATCCGAATTTTGATCAAGCAAGCTTCAATTCAACATTCCCACTCAAGATTGGCTGGTGGAGATCCAATAAGCCAATCTTGCCATAGATACTATCACACACCTTTGAAGATGTTGCCTTGGTGAGAATAGTTGCAAGTTGTTCCGAGCCCTTAACGTAAGATGGAGAAATGAGACCTGCTTGTACCTTTTCACGAACAAAATGACAATCAAGCTCAACATGCTTGGTCCTCTCATGGAACACAGAGTTAGAAGCAATGTGAATTGCAGCCTGATTATCACAATGTAGAGAAATCGGATCATCTTGATTAACTCCAAGATCCAACAAAAGAGCCTTTAGCCAGATCAACTCTTTTGTGATAGCTCTCATCGCTCTATATTCAGCTTCAGCACTTGAGAGAGATACCAGTTTTTGTTTCTTGCTCTTCCAAGTGACAAGATTTCCTCCAACAAAAGTACAATACCCCGTTGTAGATTTTCTATCCATCTTATCACCTGCCCAATCTGCATCGCAATAGCCCACAATCTCATTATTACCATTGCAACTCATCCAAATTCCTTTCCCAGAAGTACCTTTTAAATATCTCAGGATCCTCTCAACCATTCCCCAATGACGCTGAGTGGGAGCTTGCATAAACTGAGCAGTTTTGTTAACCGCAAAACTGACATCAGGTCTAGTAATTGAAAGAAAGATCAGTTTACCTACAACCCTTCGATACTGTCCAGCATCCTCAAGAAGTTCCCCCTCAGGCAAATCTTGATAACTTTCTTCAATGGGAGTCCTTGCTGGTTTGGAAGCAAGTTTTCCTGTCTCCTCAAGCAAATCAAGGGTATACTTCCTCTGAGATAAGAATAGACCCTCATCAAAGCGACACACTTCAATCCCAAGGAAATACTTCAACTTTCCCAAGTCTTTGATATCAAACTCAGTTTTGAGAAGCTTCTTTGTATGCTCAATCCCTGATTTATCTGATCCTGTAATCACAATATCATCAACATAAATGAGCACTACGACAATCCCATTTTCCCCCTGAACTGTGAACAAGGAGTGATCAGCTTCTGATCTTCTAAAACCATGTTGTAGAAGAGCACCACTAAGACGTTGATACCAGGCCCTTGGAGATTGTTTTAAACCATATATAGCTTTGTTTAGTTTGCACACTTGACTACTGTTTTCAGGATTATGATAACCAGGAGGAGGCATCATATACACTTCTTCCTCAAGGTCTCCTTGAAGAAACGCATTCTTCACATCCATCTGCCATAGATCCCATGAAAGATTAGTAGCCAAAGAGAATAAGACACGCACCGATTTGAGTTTAGCCACTGGAGCAAATGTGTCCATATAGTCTACTCCATAGGTCTGAGTAAAACCTTTTGCCACAAGACGAGCTTTATACCTCTCAACTTCTCCTGTACTCATGTACTTGATTGTATATACCCATCTGCAACCAACAAGCTTTTTATCATCTGGTAGATCAACCAAATCAAACGTATTGTTCTTCTTCATGGAACCCATTTCTTCATCCATAGCATCAACCCAGACCTGAATAGCACAAGCTTCTTCATAGGTCTTAGGTATTTTATCTTGAAGAATCTGGCTAAGGAAAGCTTGGTGTTCCTCTGGAAGATGAGCAACTGAACAATAGCTTTGAATTGGATGAGCAACAGCCTCATTGTTGTAGTAAACTCTAGTGTTCTTCCAATTCTCAGGCCCAGACTTCAATCTTTCACTTCTTCTTAGGGGAGGAGCCGATTCCTGATCAGATTTTGTCTCTTCAGAATCTTCAACTACAGCATCCGAGTCTGGAGTTGATCCATTTGTTTGAGTTTCTCCCCCTTGATCATTCTCCCCCGATTCTTGGGTAGAAATCTTCTCTTCAGTATCACCTCCATCACTTCCCATAGTATCATCACAAGCTACAGCCTCATTCTGCATGCTTCTTACACTCTTAGCTGGAGATGTACTCCTCGGACTTACTAGAGTGTTAAGACCATCCAGAATAAATTTCAAGGTAGTAGCTCGATCAAGTCCAGGAGAAACCATATCCTTCAGATGATCCCAATTCTTTTCACCGAAATAACTCTTTTTCTCATCAAACTTGACTTCCCTGGAGACATACACACGACTAGTCTCTGGATGATAGCACTTGTATCCTTTCTGTGTGGGAGAATAGCCAACAAACATACACTTGATACTCTTGGGTTCAAGCTTGTTTCTCTGAGCTTCTGGAACAAAGACATAGCAAACACATCCAAACACTTTGAGATGATTAATACTTGGTTTACATTTGTGTAATACCTCGAATGGAGACACATCTCCAAGGTGTTTGGTTGGCAGCCGGTTGATCAGATAACATGCAGTCATCACAACATCTCCCCAATACTGCTTAGGAACATTCCTCGCAAACATTATTGTCCTAGACACTTCCATCAAATGCCTATTCTTTCTCTCAGCCACTCCATTCTGTTGTGGAGTATATGCACAAGAAGTTTGATGGATAATTCCATGCTTTCCAAAAAAACTCTGTAAACGGCTTACTCATGTACTCTCCCCCATTATCACTTCTGAAAATCTTAATCTTGGCTCCAAACTGAGTATGCACATAATTATAGAACTTTGAAAAAGCTTCTAGGACATGACTCTTAGAAGGCATGAGTGTTACCCACGTATACTTCGATTTCTCATCAATAAACGAAACGAAATATTTATATTGATCTCTAGTTACACACGGTGCTGTCCATACATCAGAGTGAACTAGATCAAAACAAGCATCATACCCACTGGATGATTCTGGAAAAACAGTCCTACAATGTTTTCCTAGAATACATGCTTCACAAACTTGATGATCTTGATCCTTCTAATGAGGCAAAACAAGCTTAAGGGCTGCGTGGTGAGGATGACCGAGCCTTTCATGCCAAAAAGAGTTCATACTTCCTGAACTTAGAGCTGAGAGATTAGCCGCAATATCCACTACTGGTTGCTTGTTGTCCAAAACATCCAAAATATAGAGACCATCCTTGGAGCAACCTTCCCCAATGGTCTTTCCTGACTTAGTGTCCTGAAATCGAACATTATCAGAACTAAACACAGCCAAGCAATCAAGATCCTTTGTAGCTTTCTGAACAGACAATAAGTTAGTAGTAAACTCAGGCATGAATAGAGCTTTTGTGTTCTTACTAAACAACTCTAAGTCTCCAATTCCTCTAATCTCAACATCCTGTCCATTAGCTATTGTAACCTTTCCCAAGTGAGGCTTAACATTTGATAACAACTTCTTATCACTAATCATGTGATGAGATGCCCCTGAGTCTACTATAACCGGTTTGAGTGTTCTAGAGGCAACAAGACTCTTACCAGATTCAGTGAGCTTGGCAATGCTCTTTATGAGAGCATCCAAGTCAGACCTCCTTATCACATCATCAGAGGCGGAAACAGCAACTCCAACAGTCCCTCTTAATGTCTGAGCCATTACTCTCAGATTCTTGGGTCTCAAATGTGGATGGAGAGTCCAACATTTGTCTTTGGTGTGCTCCTTCATCTTACAATGCTCACACCATAGCTGCTTTCTTTCGGTTTGATAACCTCCTCTGCTTACATGAGCAACTTCAGCCACTTCTTTGCTTCTGCCCATGTGAGCCGTCTCACTTGTCCCTTTAAAGAGACCTTTAGAGCCTTCCTCCTTCTGAATCATCATACACACTTGGTTTAAAGTAGGCAGCTTCTCAAACTGCAAGATATGATGAATCAGTCCTGTGTAAGACTCATCTAGAGTGAGGAGCAGTCCAAACACTTGATCTTGCTCTCTCCTCTCAATCATCTCTTTGACATCAAGAGTGGGTGGTCTGAGCATATCTAATTCAGCCCATAGCCCTCTGAATTCTCCAAAGAGATCCTTGAACTCCTTCCCTTCTTGCTGAAGGTTGTTCAGTGCTTTCTTAATTTCAAAGATTCTACTAAGGTTGGATTCATTACCATAAACCCCCAAGAGAGTCTCCCACAACTCCTTTGCTGTCTCCACATAGGAATATGACGCAAGGATGCTCTGCTCCAGAGAACTCTGAAGAACAGCAAGAACAAGCTGATCCTCTTGGATCCACTTGGAATCCTCTGTGCTGGTGCAGATCTTGGCAAGAGACTCTACTCCTCCTTCTCCAGCTTCAGCTCCAGAAGTTCCAGTATCTGTTGTGTCCTCAGACACTTCTTGAGAGCTTAGGCAGTGTACCCATAGCCCACGACTCCTTAGTGCTGTCTTTGTGGTTCTAGACCACAATAAGTAGTTGCTCCCTTTAAGAACAACTGGTAGTGTTAGTTGCTTTTGATTCTCCATAGAAGATATAAGAACAGAGTATTCTTTGCGGAAATAAGGTCTTCAAGAGCTTTGATGCTCTGATACCATGTAGATTTTGAGAGATTAGAAGTGATCTGATTCAGATCCAGATCAAGAACAAGAGAGAGAGAGATAGAATCTGAGTTTAGAGAGAGAGAGTTTTGATATTCTAATCTGATTAATTCATTTGTTTTTACAACCACACATATGTATAAAGAAAAGAATCAAGCTTACAAGGGAAGCTAACCCACATATTGTATATAATCTGTTTTTACTGTTCATCCGAATTTTGATCAAGCAAGCTTCAATTCAACACACACATCTTCCCTTTCCTTTCATCGGATCCCTTGTAGATGACCCTGTTGGCTGTAGGTAGTTCTCCTCTGCCCCCAAACAAGCCGAGAGACCCTTGCTCCCTTTGGATTTGTGCACACACATCATCAAGACTAGGTAGCTTCTCCGCACGTAGAATGTGCTTGGTAAGATCATTGAAGGCTGGATTGAGAGTAAGGAGCAGACCAAAGACCTTGTCTTGTTCCCTCCTTTCGTTGATTACATCCATATCCATAGAGTTAGGCCTAAGCATGTCAAGTTCTGCCCACAATGAACGAAATTTACCAAAATGTTGTGTAAACTCAAAGTTTTCTTGGCTTAACTCATTGATTGCCTTCTTTACTTCAAACACCCTAGTGAGATTAGATGTGTTTCCATACACATTCTTGAGGGTAGATCAAAGATCAGCTGCTGTCTCACAGTAAGAATAGGCTTCTAAGAGAGGAGTATCAAGGGAGTTTTGAAGAATGGCCAGCACCATTTGATCCTCTTGAACCCATTTCTCTTTCGCAACAAGCTTCTCATCGATTGTATCTTCATCATCACTACTAGAATACTCCTTAAACACTCTTGAACCATCAACAAATCCCCATAGACCTCTACCACAAAGAGCTGTTTTTGTTGTTCTAGCCCAAAGGAGATAATTTCCTCCTTTCAACATAACCGGAATTGCTAAGGCCTTAGAGTTTTCCATGTTTCCAGCACTAAAGTTCTTTCCTTTCTAGCTAACCTCCTAAAGATGACATCTTTCTCCACAAACAGAAGGAATCACTACAAACAGATGGAAAGAAGTAACCTTTGAACTTGAAAGCTGAAGACTGAGTAGTATCCTAGAGTGTAAGCGATGCTGAGATGAACTGGAGTCTTTGTGATGAAGATGCTGAGCTGAGTCTTCAAAGAACACGAACAGGAGATGAATCCAAGCTAATCTCTTGAAGAACATGACCAGAATCCTTGTGAACCGAAGAGAACTTAATGGAACAGTAACCAGAAGATTTAGAGTAGATTAAGAAGAGATTTAAGAAGAATAATGAGACTAGATAGGATCTTGCTCTGATACCATGATAAGATTTGCGGAAATTAGAGAGTAAGAGTGAAAGATTAAGAGAAGATTAGAGAGAAATCATCTTTTTATTCATGATAAGTTTCTGATCAGATTAAGTTTTTAATAAAGAGAGGTTACAGCTGAATAAATAGAAGAACACAACTCATATGACCGTTAGAAGATAAGGAGAAGGATAAGATTGTTGACTACTTTTGACTTGTCCTTTGCTTTTGGTTAATGACTCATCTTATCTCTTGATGTAGGATGAATCTGGACAGGATGTAGTCTACAAACATAACCGGCTCATGACTGATCATAACCAGCTCATAACCGGCTCTTGTTTTGAATCTGATCAAGACTGAACCAGCTCCTTCCCGCCTCTATCTCTTAATGATCAATACATTGCCCCCGGGAAAGTTCTTAGGCTAAGAAAAGCCATATATGGTCTTAAAGAATCCCCAAGAGCTTGGTATAAGAAGTTGAGTAGTACTCTCAAGGATAGGGGTTTTAAGAAGTGTGAGTTGGATCATACTCTATTTACACTACAAGGTCCAAAAGGAATGGTAGTAGTATTGATCTATGTCGATGATATGGTTATCACCGGTGATAATAAAGAAGGCATTCAAGAAACGAAGGACTTCCTCAAGTCGGTCTTTGAAATCAAGGATCTTGGGGAATTGAAGTATTTCCTTGGTATTGAAGTTTGTAGGTTCAAAAATGGGTTACATATTAGCCAAAGGAAGTACACTTTGGATTTGTTAAAGGAAACCGGGAAACTTGCGTGTAAACCGGCAAAGACACCATTGGAGGAAGGATATAAGGCCGATCGAAAGGGGGAGCAAGAAGATGAGTTGTATGAGGATCCCTCGAGATATAGGAGACTTGTTGGGAAATTGATCTACTTAACGCTTACACGACCGGATATATGTTTCGCGGTCAACCAAGTAAGTCAACATATGAAAGAGCCAAAGATATATCATTGGCAAATAGTTGAGAGGATCCTTAGATATCTCAAAGAGAGTCCGGGACAAGGAGTTTGGATGGGAAGAAATGAGAACTCCGATGTGGTTGGATATTGTGATGCGGATTGGGCCGGAGATCGAAGTGATAGAAGATCAACAACCGGCTATTGTACATTCATCGGTGGAAATTTGGTCACTTGGAGAACTAAGAAGCAAAAGGAAGTATCTTGTTCAAGCGCGGAAGCCGAGTATAGAGTAATGAAGAAGTTGACAAATGATCTCTCTTGGCTTAAAGGAATTATTGCACACTTGGGTATTGAAACGGATAAACCAATGATCATGCATTGTGATAATCAAGCCGCAATTCACATAGCGACAAACTCCGTGTTTCACGAGAGGACGAAGCACATTGAGATAGATTGTCATAAGGTCCGTGAGAAGATTGAGCAAGGATGGACTCTACCGTGCTACACAAGAAGCGAAGACCAATTGGCGGATATCTTCACCAAGGCCGCAAGTCTCAAGGTTTGCAATCATCTTTATGGCAAACTTGGACTTGTGGATTTGACCCATCCATAGAAGACCTCTTGCTTGCATTCATCACACTCTTTTTCCCTTAGTAAAGTTTTGTCCCACGTGGTTTTCTTTACTAAGGTTTTTAACGAGGTGATGGTTGTGAGTGTTCCAAGTTAAGCATAAATTCTTTATGTTTAACTTGAGGGGGAGTATTGACCTAAGTGCTGAATTGGTACTTAGGGAAATAAATAATATTGGGTAATTTACCCAAGTGAAATAATACGGATGGGTAAACCGCGGATCGGACACTTAGTGATCCGCGGGACGGATCGTGTCGATGTCAGATCGATCCGCAGTATATGGTGGCATCGAGTATCGAGGATCGGGTAGCGGGTCAGGATAGCATCGAGCATCAGGACGAGAGACTGACCCGCGGGACGACTGGCGTCGAGGATCAGTACGCGAAGTGTCCGCGTGTTTATCCGGGTCGCGTAACGGGTTAACGGATAAACGCGCGGATCCCAATCGGGTAATCGGGTCTTGTACTGATCCGCGGAACGAGTGATCGAGGACGTCCCACGCAGACGATGGACCCGATACGCGGTACGAGTCCGATACGCGGGTAAGCTCAAATCTCACCGTTCCTCATATCTCCACGTGCGGCCTTGTTCCTTTATGACGCTGATGAGATCCTAGGTGATCAACTCCAAAGGAAAGACTGAGATGAAGCGATTATGAAGGGGATGATATTGACCTTAGAACCTCATTTGTGCTAAGGGAAAATAAAAATAAAGATCGGAGGAAATCTAAAGTTGGGACGTTGCGGTTATCGGCCCGCGGATCAGTTCCATCGAGACGCGGGACGAGAGGATCGGGTCAGTACGAGACTCAGTACGTGACTTCGAGACGATCAGTTCAGTACGTGCGGATCCGGGGAGCATCGTGTCATCTTCGACCCGCGGGACGAGAGAGATCGAGGACCATCCAAGGCTCGGGACAGATGCAGCAACGGGTCACGTGAAGCGGGTCGGATCTTCTCGCGGGTATTCGGATAAACACGCGGGTCATCCTTCACTTACCGGAACAACGCCGTTCTCGTCTACCCGCGTGTACCAAGACGCAACACCATCCGGATACGCGAAGACGCGTCATCTGGTCCGGATCAGCACGAGCGGCCGTACGACCGTCCGGCCTTGACCGCCACCTTTTTCCTTATCCGTTCCAACGGATAGATTTTTGATGTACGACTCGGTGGTGAGTCTTACAACCTGATTCGATGGCTGGAACCACAAGCTGGCGTTCGCTCTTTCTTGTGGTGGTTGAATGGTGGAAGATGGAATCAAACACGATGGTGTTCACTCTTTCGTGTGAGATCAGATTGTGGGGAGTGTTGATGGATTGATAGCACGACACAGAGTGATGATGATTCTCTGATACGGTACTGATGTTTGCTCCTATGTGAATCACACACACAAGCTCAAACAAGGCTGAGAATTCACTCAAGAATGCTCAAAGAAAATTCAGTTCTTTATTGATAGGTAAAAAGTTGTGGTGGCTACAATGCTGCAATGGGACTTTATAAACAGTCCTTCAGCTTGAACCTTCTAGGGTTCTGACTCAAAACAACAAGAAAAGACTCAAAACAACAGGACTTTCAAAAGAAAACAGCAAGAAGTTTAAAAACTAATCTAAACAAAGTGCAGAGTTTCATTAAAGCCAAACAAGGAAACTATGACCAGAACTTAAAAAAAAGAAGTGATTTCGTTTTTCTTGGTTCTTAGTGTTGTGGAAGGCTTGAATCACCTGCAAAGACAATATATAAATTGAAAAACTCACCTTGATGTGTTTCTTGGTCAGATGTGCTAAGAGATTGAAAATTGGAGTAGAAATCTTCATGTAGTTCTTCAAGCTCTTCATCTTCTTCTGATGATGGTTCTTGATCAGTCTTGAAGATATCTTCTTCTTTCCTGTTTGGTGCAGAGATGGCGAGCTCTAATGTCCCTTGGTGTGTTCTTGTGGGATCAAGGTTGACAGGAAGTAGTTTTGGAGCTAAAGATGCAACGAAGGCTTGCACAGCAAGGTTGATCCTCCTAGTTAATTGCTTGGACTTTGATCTTGTCATTGGACCAGGTCTAACTATTGGCATTGGTATTGGAGTTGGTTTGTGGTCTGAACCGATGTCCTCATCATTCCCTCCCTCTTCAAGAGGTTTTGACCCCAAAACAGTTTCTCCTGCATCAAAGGAGGATAAATCCGCAACATTGAATGTATGTGATATATTAAACTCACCTGGGAGCTCAAGTTGGTAAGCATTGTCATTGATACGCTTAAGGACTTTGAAAGGACCATCTCTTCTTGGTGCTAGCTTGGACTTCCTCTTTTGTGGAAACCTTTCTGATCTCATATGTAACCAAACCCACTCTCCTGGTTCAAAGATAACCTCCTTCCGTCCCTTATCAGCTCTCCTCTTATACTCTTCAGTCTTCTTCTCAAGGTTTTCCTTGGCCTTAAGATGAATCTGCTTGATAATCTCTCCTCGTTTCAATCCGTCTAAGTTAACTTGATCAGCTTGTGGAATGGGTGTAAGATCCAACGGTGATAGGGGATTCAATCCGTAGACAACTTCAAAAGGTGACAACTTAGAAGCAGAGTGAGTAGCACGGTTATATGCGAATTCAATAAAAGGTATGCATTCTAACCATGTTGTCATATTTTTACCAAGTGTAGCGCGAAGGAGTGTAGAAAGTGTGCGATTTACTACCTCGGTTTGGCCATTTGTTTGAGGATGGCAAGTGGTAGAGAACAATAGTTTTGTACCTAGCTTCTTCCAAAGTGTTCTCCAGAAGTGACCAAGGAACTTAGTGTCCCTATCCGACACAATTGTTCTCGGAATCCCATGCAAGCGAACCACCTCCTTGAAGAATAGATTAGCAATCTGTGTGGCATCATTGGTCTTGTTACATGGTATAAAGTGAGCCATCTTCGAGAATCTGTCTACTACCACGAAGATAGAGTCCTTGTGCTCGATCTTTGGTAATCCTAGCACAAAATCCATAGAAATGTCTACCCAAGGGGCGTTAGGTATTGGTAAAGGTAAATAAAGACCATGAGGATGTGACCTGGATTTTGCTTTATGGCATTGCACACATCTTGAACAGAATCTCTCAACATCTTTCTTCAAGTGTGGCCAATAGAAATGATCCATTACTATGGCTAATGTTTTGTCGACACCAAAATGCCCCATTAGGCCCCCTCCATGTGCTTCACTTAGCACTAATTCTCTCATAAATCCCTGCGGTATACACAAACGTTTATCTTTAAACATAAAGCCATTTTGTAAGTAGAACGAACCGTGAGGTCCTTTGCTGCATTGTTGGAAGCTCTCACTGAATTCAGGATCGTCTTTGTATTGTTCTTTGATGTGTTCAAATCCCATAATCTTTGCCTCCATAGTGGCAATAAGTGCATGTCTTCGTGATAACGCATCTGCCACAATATTCTCCTTGCCCTTCTTGTATTTGATAACATATGGGAAGGACTCTATAAACTCTAACCACTTAGCATGTCTTCTCTTGAGTGATGTTTGCCCACGTAGGTGCTTGAGTGTCTCATGATCCGTATGTATTATGAACTCCTTGGACAGCAAGTAGTGTTGCCATGTCTCTAAAGCACGAACAAGAGCATAGAGTTCCTTATCATAAGTTGGGTAGTTAAGAGTGGCTCCGCTTAACTTCTCACTGAAATAGGCTACGGGTTTCTTCCTTTGGTGTAATACTGCTACGATCCTCATTCCCGAAGCATCACATTCTACCTCAAACATATCATTGAAATCAGGCAATGATAAGACCGGTGCTTGAGTGAGTCGTTCTTTCAAAGTGTTGAAAGCGGTGTCTTGGGCAGTTCCCCAATGGAAGGGCACATTCTTCTTGATCACAGCTGTAAGTGGGGCTGCTATGGTGCTAAAATCTCTCACAAACCGCCTATAGAAGCTGGCTAATCCGTGAAAACTTCTTACGTGGCCAATCGTAGAAGGTGTAGGCCAGTCTCTTATCGCTTTGATCTTCTCCTCATCTACTTGTAGTCACTGTTCACTTAATACAAATCCTAGGAAAACAAGTTGGTTAGTACAAAAGGAACACTTCTTGAGGTTGGCATAAAGGCCTTCCTTGCGAAGTGATTTAAGCACTAGTTCGAGGTGTTGAAGATGATCAGCAAGGTTCTTACTATATATAAGTATATCATCAAAGTAAACAACCACAAATTTACTTATGAATTCACGTAGAACCTGGTTCATCAAGCGCATGAAGGTACTTGGTGCATTAGTTAAGCCGAAGGGCATAACTAGCCATTCGTATAAGCCTTGCTTTGTCTTGAATGCAGTTTTCCACTCGTCCCCTTCTCGCATTCTGACTTGGTGATAACCACTTTTCAAATCCACTTTTGAGAAGATGGTGGCACCACTCAACTCGTCTAGCATGTCATCGAGCCGTGGAATTGGATGTCGATATTTGATAGTGATGTTGTTAATAGCTCTGCAATCGACACACATTCGCCATGTTCCATCCTTCTTTGGCACTAAGAGGACCGGAACTGCACAAGGGCTAAGGCTCTCCCTGATGTATCCCTTATCCATCAAGTCTCGTACTTGCTTTTCTAACTCCTTACTCTCTTCGGGATTCATACCATAAGCTGGTTTGTTAGGCAACGCTGAACCTGGAACAAGGTCTATTTGGTGCTCAATGCCTCTTAGAGGTGGTAATCCAGGTGGTATATCTTCGGGAAAAACGTCCTGAAACTGATCTAACAGGGTCTGGACTTCAGGTGGTAAATCTAGCTCCTTAAAACCTGTGCTCAAACAATCTTTGAAAACCATTAGTAACATAGTGCCTTTAGCACTCTTAACACGGTTTAAATCTCCAGAAGTAATATACAAACTTGATTTACTAGACTTAGACTCATTGTTCATCCTGCTTTGAAGCTCATGAACTTCGGATGGACTTAAAGGAGCCAAGTTGTACTTACGGTCATTGAAGGTGAAACTGTAGTAGTTTGTACGTCCATTATGTGTAGTGGCTCGATCGAATTGCCACGGTCTACCAAGTAGTAGATGTCCCGCTTGCATTGGTACCACATCACACAACACTTCATCTTGGTACTTACCAACACTAAAGGGCACCGTAGCTTGCTCTGTCACCCTGAGTTCAGATGTATCGTTGAGCCATTGAAGCTTATAGGGCCTAGGATGTTTCTTTGTCTCCAATCCTAGCTTATCCACCATAAACTTACTAGCAACGTTAGTACAAGATCCTCCATCGATTACAAGATTACATACCTTATTGTTGATCGTACAACGAGTGTGAAACAAGTTCTCCCTTTGTACTTTCTCCTCAGGTTGCACTAGAACACTTAGGACTCGTCTTGTGACCAAGAGATCTCCATGGTCTGGATACTCTACATCTTCATGGTCATCTTGCTCTCTCTCTTCAAACTCATCGTGTGATTCATATCCGCCACTGGGAGTGATGATCATGACTCGCTGGTTTGGGCAGTCTCTAGCATAGTGTCCTCGTCCCTGACATTTAAAACAAGTAATATCACGAGTACGAGATTGACTTGGGTTAGTAAACTTACCTGGTTCTTGCCGCGAGCTAGAGGGTTGTTCACTAGTTTTGCCTTTGGATCGAGTATCAATCTCATTAGCTTTGCCTTTCTCCATAGGTTTGTTGTTTCTTGCTTGCCAAGGCTGTTGGTTTCGGTTTCGATTAGACATAGAGGTCTTCTTCTTGTTCTGTTGTTCTACTTGTACAGATAAGTGCAGCAACTCATGTAGACCGCTGTATCTTGCCCTCTCCACCTTTCGAGCTATGCGATCATGAAGGCCATCTACAAACTGAGCCATTAAGGCCTCTTCTGATTCTTCTAACTCTAATGAGTTCATAAGCTTCTCAAATTCTTCAAAATACTCTTCTACAGTTCGGTTTCCTTGTGCAAGCTTCCTGAATCGCTTTTGAAGGTCTCGGTGGTAGTGCTCAGGAACATATCTCAACCGTAAGAGGTATTTCATGTCATGCCATGTTTGTATGGGACCAAAGAGTTGTCTCCTCCTCTCTGCAACAGTTCTATCCCACCAAGCTAGTGCATTTTCAGTGAGTTGTGCAAAAGCTAAAGCCACTTTCTTGTGCTCTCCATAGCCATAACATTCAAATATATACTCCATGCGCCTTTCCCAGTCTAGATACACCTCTGGATTCGACTTTCCAGCAAACGTGGGAGGTGTTAACTTTTTCTCATGGTTAACTTCTCGCCGCTCACGCTCCCTATGTCGATTCCCTCTTATAGGATCACGTCTCCTCTGGTTTTGGCGTCTCAAGGGATCACGGTGAAAATCTTCTTCTGCCTCAGACATGCTTTCATCACCAGACTCATCTTCGTCTCTTTGATTGTTGACTTGAATATTTCTCCTAGCTGGAGGAGCTCCTTGTGCATTGTTTGGACCTCTCGGTTGAGGTTGTTCAAGGCGATCAATACGTTCCCCAAAACCTCGCAACTCAGTCCTCATTTCTGTGAGCATTTGTAGCAAGGCAGCTTGCGGATCGATGTTTTCATTGTTGTTTGTCTCTCCAACCATGATGAGTGTCTCTCTTTTCCTTGGAAACTCAACAGAAACAACAATTGGTTAAAAGCACCGAGTGTAATGCAATTGAAATTCAAACTAGAATCAAACAGTTCTCACAATCGAAAGTCAATGATAACTGCAACTTAATCTATATGAAACTCAACAATCGAAAACACAAATCAATAAGAACTCAGAATAACAAAGTGAAACAACAATACGTAAACAGAAATGCAATAGGTAAACTTCTTTAGGGGTTTTGGTTCTTAAACAAGCTGGAAACAGAGATTGAAACAAAATATGAAGCAAAAACGTTTTTTTTTTTCTATGGGTTAAAGGGGTTTTAAGAAATCTGAAACAGATATTGGAAACAACTATGAAACAAAAACTATTTTTATGGGTTTTTCTGGGTTTAAAGCAATCTGAAACAAAATTCAAAACAACTATGAAGCAAACAAAGCAGAAACAAATTCAAATCATAATTCAAGCAAATAAGAAAGGGATATAGAAACCAAAGGTTGGGACCTTTGGCTCTGATACCAGATGATGTACGACTCGGTGGTGAGTCTTACAACCTGATTCGATGGCTGGAACCACAAGCAGGCGTTCGCTCTTTCTTGTGGTGGTTGAATGGTGGAAGATGGAATCAAACACGATGGTGTTCACTCTTTCGTGTGAGATCAGATTGTGGGGAGTGTTCATGGATTGATAGCACGACACAGAGTGATGATGATTCTCTGATACGGTACTGATGTTTGCTCCTATGTGAATCACACACACAAGCTCAAACAAGGCTGAGAATTCACTCAAGAATGCTCAAAGAAAATTCAGTTCTTTATTGATAGGTAAAAAGTTGTGGTGGCTACAATGCTGCAATGGGACTTTATAAACAGTCCTTCAGCTTGAACCTTCTAGGGTTCTGACTCAAAACAACAAGAAAAGACTCAAAACAACAGGACTTTCAAAAGAAAACAGCAAGAAGTTTAAAAACTAATCTAAACAAAGTGCAGAGTTTCATTAAAGCCAAACAAGGAAACTATGACCAGAACTTAAAAAAAAGAAGTGATTTCGTTTTTCTTGGTTCTTAGTGTTGTGGAAGGCTTGAATCACCTGCAAAGACAATATATAAATTGAAAAACTCACCTTGATGTGTTTCTTGGTCAGATGTGCTAAGAGCTTGAAAATTGGAGTAGAAATCTTCATGTAGTTCTTCAAGCTCTTCATCTTCTTCTGATGATGGTTCTTGATCAGTCTTGAAGATATCTTCTTCTTTCCTGTTTGGTGCAGAGATGGCGAGCTCTAATGTCCCTTGGTGTGTTCTTGTGGGATCAAGGTTGACAGGAAGTAGTTTTGGAGCTAAAGATGCAACGAAGGCTTGCACAGCAAGGTTGATCCTCCTAGTTAATTGCTTGGACTTTGATCTTGTCATTGGACCAGGTCGAACTATTGGCATTGGTATTGGAGTTGGTTTGTGGTCTGAACCGATGTCCTCATTATTGACCTTGGCACCATCAAAATGTGCTAAGGGAAAAGAATAAGCAAGAGTGTCGATAGACAAAGGTGAGTGTCGATCGACACTCACCTCTCTGGAAAAACTGGAGGTGCGGAACGAAGGCGTCGATCGACACGAGTCCCAGAGTTTGAATCCGACCGTTGGAGATCCGACCGTTGGAGAATCCGACCGTTGCTATCCAACCGTTGAGATATCACCGTTGGAGAGGCGTGTCGATCGACACACTTATTTAGTGTCGATCGACACGGAGGCCAGAACTGTTTTCTATATAAATCTTGTTGTATGAACCTTGCACATTTATCTTGAATGGAATAATTTTTCAAGTTCATACTCTTTCTCTCTATTCTTCCCAATTCTCTCAATCTCTTATTCTCTCAATCTAAGTCCTAAAATCTAACATGGTATCAGAGCGATTTTGATCTTTGTGACCTCATTACTCTCATAATCTCATACTTCAAATCTCATTCTTTCATTAACCTTTTTCGATTTGTGGATTTTCCTTTAACTAGTTAGATCAAATCGTTATATCGAGATTTCCATTCTCTTTATGCGCTTGATTTAACATACATATCAATCCCATATCATTTCTAAAAGTTTCAAACTTTCATAAGAAAAGATGAGTTCTTTAGATAATTCTAAACCATTGGTGGTTCCGGTTACTCTCAAGGGAGATAACTACTTATTGTGGTCAAGAACCACGAAGATAGCTCTATGTGGCCGAGGGTTGTGGAGCCACATTGAAACTTCATCTAAACCGGTGTATGATTCATCCGGAGAAGAAGACGATGAAGATTCCGAAAAGAAGAGAGAAGCAAAGTGGTTCCAAGAGGACCAAAACGTGTTGGCCATTCTTCAAAATGGTCTTGAATCCTCCATTCTTGAGGCGTATTCCTATTGTGAAACGGCGGAGGAGCTATGGGAAACATTGAAGAACGTTTATGGAAACGTGTCTAACCTTTCTCGGGTTTATGAAGTGAAGAAAGCCATCAATAATCTTCATCAAGAGGATATGGAATTTACCAAGCACTTTGGTAAATATAGGTCTCTTTGGGCCGAGCTTGAAATGTTGAGACCAAGTTCCATTGATCCAAAGGTGCTAAACGAAAGGAAAGAACAAGACAAGGTCTTTGGGCTATTACTCACCTTGAATCCGGCATTCAATGATCTCATCAAGCACATCCTAAGGTCGGAGAAGCTCCCAAGTCTTGAAGATGTGTGCTCACAAATTCAAAGAGAACAAGGTTCCCAAGGACTCTTTGATAGTAAGGGGGAGCTTCCAACGGCTAACAAGGGGGTTTACAACCGATTCGATAATCGTGGAAACAAAGGGAGCTATGGTAACAATCGGCCGGGCTCTAAGGCAAGGTGTGAACATTGCAAGGGAAGACACACCAAGGAGACTTGTTGGCTTCTTCATCCGGAGCTCAAGCCGAGTTGGTGGATCGACTACCCGAAGAACCCAAGAGCTAACTACACCACGCCCAAGCCCGACCAAGTTCCAACCGGATTAGCTAAGCAAGGTGAGGAGGCCAACCAAGGAGATTATGTGAGAAAATCCGACTTGGAGGCACTCATCAAAGCTCTTACCATACAAAAGGAATCCGGTAAAACTTACTTTACCCATACTCCTAGTAGTTCCCTAGTAGTTGATTCGGGAGCTTCCCATCACATGATTAGTAACTCTAGGATGCTTGAGAATATTGAGTCAACTAATGAAAATGTGATGATTGCTAATGGTGATAATATACCTATAAGAGGAATTGGAACTTTAAAAGTCTTTGATAAAGATTCTAAAGCCTTTTATATGCCGACTTTTACTTCTAATTTACTTTCGGTAAAAAGAGCTACTAAAGATTTGAATTGTTATGCAATATTTGGTCCTAATGATGTTCATTTTCAGGATATTGATTCCGGAAAGATTATTGGAGAGGGTGGAACCAAAGATGATCTCTATGTTATTGAAGATTTTTCACCTAGTTCTTTTTCGGTCAAATCTTGTTTAGGAGTGGCTAATAATGCTATTTGGCATGCTAGATTAGGTCATCCTCATTCTAGAGCTTTTGAATTAATGTTACCAAATGTTTACTTTGATCATAAGAGTTGTGAATCTTGTATTCTTGGTAAACATTGTAAAACGGTTTTCCCGAATTCTACTACTACTTATGAGAAATGTTTTGATTTAGTTCATTCGGATGTTTGGACCTCACCATGCTTATCTAGGGATAATAACAAGTATTTCATAACATTTATAGATGAAAAATCAAAATATACTTGGATCACCCTATTACCATCAAAAGATCGTGTTCTTGATGCATTCATAAATTTTCAAACTTATGTTACTAACCAATTCAATGCCAAGATCAAAATCTTTAGAACAGATAATGGAGGAGAATATACAAGCCATCGCTTCAAAGAACATCTATCTAAGCATGGCATTTTGCATCAAACAAGTTGTCCATACACTCCTCAACAAAATGGCGTGGCCCAACGGAAGAATCGTCACTTGATGGAGGTGTCTCGTGCCATGATGTTCCACATGAATGTACCTAAGAGATTTTGGGGTGATGCGGTCATGATGGCGTGCTATTTGATCAACCGAATACCAACCAAAATTCTCTCGGATATCTCTCCGTTTGAGGTACTTAATAATACTAAACCTTTTATTGAACATCTAAGGGTTTTTGGGTGTGTTTGTTTTGTCTTAGTTCCCGGTGAATTGCGGACAAAGCTAGATGCAAAGAGCACAAGGTGTATGTTCATTGGATATTCCACTACCCAAAAGGGATACAAATGTTATGATCCAAGTTCGAGAAGAACATTTGTATCCAAGGATGTGAAGTTTATGGAGGAAAAGAGCTACTATAGTACCGAAGAGAAGGATGAACTAAGGGAATTTGCAAGCTCTACGGACTACAATGCTAATTTAGGTTCCTCCTTCAACATCTTGACAACCCGGAAGCACCAAAGGCTAGAAACGGTGAAGCTCCTCCGGTCCAAGAGGAGACTATCCAAGAGACCAATGATGAGAGTGTTCCCAATGATCAAGAGGAGACGGTTAGTAATGATGAGACCTCCGGTGCTCAAGAAAGTCAAGGAGCGGTGATTGGTCATGATGAACTCCCCGATGCTCAAGCACACGACCACGATGACTCGAGAGTTGAAGAAGAACCAAGCGAACCGGTTCTTAGGAGAAGCACACGATTAAGGAAGGACCCTTCCACATGGAAAGAGAATAGAGTCTACTACAACAACCAAGCCGTTGCTCATCCTATTCAAGCGGTTTGTTCGCTCGCCCTTTTACCTTCCTCTCATCAAGCCTTCCTTGTGAAAATAGATGAACATTCGATTCCGAAGACATATGACGAGGCAATGGAAGAGGATCATTGGGTTGAAGCGGTTAATGATGAGGTTGGGGCTATGATTAAGAACCACACGTGGGATGAGGCCGATCTTCCGTTTGGGAAAAGAGCGGTTAGCTCTAAATGGGTCTTCACTCTTAAGTTCTTGAGCAATGGGGACTTGGAACGACACAAGGCGCGACTTGTGGCGAGAGGATTTACACAAACCTATGGAGATGATTATACAGACACATTTGCTCCGGTGGCTAAGCTACACACGGTACGGGTTGTATTCTCTTTGGCGATCAATTTGGATTGGGAGTTGTGGCAAATGGATGTGAAGAATGCTTTCCTTCAAGGAGATCTTGAAGAAGAGGTGTACATGACTCCACCACCCGGCCTAGAGAACACCATTGCTCCCGGAAAGGTTCTTCGGCTAAGGAAAGCCATCTATGGTCTTAAACAATCTCCAAGGGCTTGGTACAAGAAGCTAAGTTCGACTCTCAAGGAAAAAGGTTTCAAGAAGTGTGAATTGGATCACACTCTATTCACGCTTCAAGGCCCGAATGGAATGGTGGTTGTCTTGATCTACGTGGATGATATGATCATCCCCGATGATGATAAACAAGGGATTCAAGACACTAAGGATTTCCTAAAATCGGTCTTTGAAATTAAGGATCTCGGCGAGTTGAAATACTTCCTTGGGATCGAAGTATGTAGATTCACAAATGGATTGCACATCTCCCAGAGGAAGTATACTTTGGATTTGCTCAAGGAAACCGGGAAGCTTGCCTCGAAGCCGGCTAAGACACCGCTTGAGGAAGGATACAAGGCCGATCGAAAGGGGGAGCAAGAAGATGAAATGTATGAGGATCCATCTCAATATAGAAGACTTGTTGGGAAATTGATCTATCTTACCCTAACAAGGCCGGATCTTTGCTTTGCGGTCAACCAAGTAAGTCAACATATGAAGGAGCCAAAGGTGTTTCATTGGAAAATGGTGGATCGAATACTTCGGTACCTTAAAGGGAGTGTTGGCCAAGGCATTTGGATGGGAAGAAATGAAAACACCGAAGTTGTTGGGTATTGTGATGCGGATTGGGCCGGAGATCGAAACGATAGAAGATCCACAACCGGCTATTCAACATTCATTGGTGGAAACTTGGTGACTTGGAGAACTAAGAAGCAAAAGTCGGTCTCATGTTCAAGTGCGGAAGCCGAGTATAGAGCGATGAAGAAATTAACAAATGAGCTAACATGGTTGAGAGGCATCTTAGCTCACATGGGGATTGAGATCACTAAGCCGATGGTGATGCATTGCGACAACCAAGCCGCAATTCACATAGCTACCAACTCGGTGTTCCACGAACGGACGAAGCACATCGAGATCGATTGTCACAAGGTTCGTGAGAAGATTGAACAAGGATGGACACTTCCGTGTTTTACAAGGAGCGAGGACCAAGTGGCGGATATCTTCACCAAAGCTGCGAGTCTCAAGGTTTGCAACCGTCTCTTTAGCAAGCTTGGACTCGTGGATCTCACTCATCCATGAGAAGACCCTAACTTGCAATCATCACACTCTTTTTCCCTTAGCAAAGTTTTGTCCCACGTGGTTTTCTTTGTTAAGGTTTTTAATGAGGTGATGGTTGCGGGTTTCCAAGTTAAGCATAATTCCTTATGTTTAACTTGAGGGGGAGTATTGACCTTGGCACCATCAAAATGTGCTAAGGGAAAAGAATAAGCAAGAGTGTCGATCGACAGAGGTGAGTGTCGATCGACACTCACCTCTCTGGAAAAACTGGAGGTGCGGAACGAAGGCGTCGATCGACACCAAGGAGTGGTGTCGATCGACACGAGTCCCAGAGTTTGAATCCGACCGTTGGAGATCCGACCGTTGGAGAATCCGACCGTTGCTATCCAACCGTTGAGATATGACCGTTGGAGAGGCGTGTCGATCGACACACTTATTTAGTGTCGATCGACACGGAGGCCAGAACTGTTTTCTATATAAATCTTGTTGTATGAACCTTGCACATTTATCTTGAATGGAATAATTTTTCAAGTTCATACTCTTTCTCTCTATTCTTCCCAATTCTCTCAATCTCTTATTCTCTCAATCTAAGTCCTAAAATCTAACACTCATCAATTTTAAATCCGGTCATTGTCTTTTCTATTTATGGGTTGTTCCCAATCATTTGTAAACTTATCTTTGAGAAAAATAAAAATATCAAAGTTCATACTCTCTTACTCTTATGGTTCCCTAATCTTCCACTCCCTTAATCTCTACTAAATCTTTGCTCAAATCTACTCTAAATCTCTCATATTCTTACATGGTATCAGAGCAACAAGCTCTTGGGATTCTAAACTTGTTAGATTGAATCGGTATGGGAAGATTTCCATTCTTCTCATGCGCTTAATCTAACATATACTTTGATCCGAATCTTTTCAAAGCTCAAAGCTTTCACCTTTCTCTTCCAAAGCTCAAAGCTTTCATCGCTTCAATCATAAAGCTCTAAGCTTTCTCCTTGGTTCCGAATCATTTCAAAAGCTTAAAGCTTTCCTTTTTCTCAAACAAAGCTCAAAGCTTTCTCCTTTGTCTCTCATAAAGCTCAAAGCTTTCTCTTGATTACAAGATCAAAACCAACAAAATGATGAATGTATTCGAAAACACCAAACCGATCGTTGCTCCGGTGGTTCTTAAGGGAAGAAACTACCTCCTTTGGTCAAGGACGACCAAAACAGCTTTGTGTGGCCGTGGGTTATGGAGTCACATCGACCTCTCTCTTCGTGAAGCTACCTATGATGGTTCGTCGGATGAGGAAGAAGGTGAAGCGGCTAGGGCGGCGGAGGCCAAGTGGTTTCAAGAAGATCAAACCGTTCTAGCCATCCTTCAAAATGGTTTGGAAGCATCAATCCTTGAGGCCTACTCTTATTGTGAAACGGCTAGTGAGTTATGGGAAACTCTCAAAAACGTGTATGGTAATATTTCCAACCTCACTAGGGTCTTTGAGGTGAAAAAGGCGCTCAACGAGCTAAGCCAAGAGGATATGGAGTTCACTAAACACTTTGGGAGATATCGATCTTTGTGGGCCGAGCTTGAGATGCTTAGGCCAAGCACCATAGATCCGGAGGTGCTTAATGAAAGAAAAGAGCAAGACAAAGTCTTTGGACTCCTCCTTACCTTGAATCCGGTGTACAACGACCTCATCAAGCACCTCCTCCGTTCGGATGTGTTACCAAGCCTTGATGATGTTTGTTCTCAAATCCAAAGGGAACAAGGATCACAAGGGTTATTCGGTGGAAAGGGGGAGCTTCACATGGCTAACCAAGGGTCTTACAACCGCTATGACAACCGGAAGAATGGTGGAACAAGTCGGTATCTCAACCCACATTTGAAGTGTGATCATTGCAAGAAGGAGGGCCACACCAAGGATAAGTGTTGGTTGCTCCATCCTCATCTCCGTACACCTAGAGGGACCAATCCGAATTATCACAAGGGGACTCGGGCTAACTATGTCTCTACTAAACAAGATCAAGAGGGAACTGGATCGTATAAGCAAGGAGAAGAAGCTAACCAAGCCGACTACGTAAGGAAGACCGACTTGGAGGCTCTCATCAAGTCAATTGCTTCACTCAAAGAGTCCGGTAAAACCTTCTATTCTCGTAAACCGAGTGACTCTCTTGTGGTTGATTCGGGTGCATCTCATCATATGATTAGTAATTTGAATTTGCTTGAAAAACTTGAACCTAGTAAAGGAAATGTGATGATTGCAAATGGAGATAATATTCCGATTAAAGGAATTGGGAACTTGAATTTGTTTAACAAAAGATCTAAAGCTCTCTACATGCCAAATTTTGAATCTAATTTACTCTCGGTTAAACGTATGACTAGTGATTTGAATTGTTATGCAATCTTTGGTCCTAATGACTTCCATTTTCAGGATATTGAGTCCGGAAAAGTGATAGGAGGTGGTGGTACCAAGGATGATCTCTATGTCTTAGAAGATTTATCACCAAGCTCATCTAGTTCATTTCGTTTTCAAACTTGTTTAGGAGTAGCTAATAATGCAATTTGGCATGCTCGAGTAGGACATCCCCATTCTCGGGCTCTTGAAATAATGCTTCCCAATGTTTCCTTTGATCATTTGTCTTGTGAATCTTGTATTCTTGGAAAACATTGCAAATCGGTCTTTACTAAATCTTCTACTATCTATGAAAATTGTTTTGATCTTGTTCATTCGGATGTTTGGACCTCACCTTGTGCATCTAGAGATAACCATAAATACTTTGTCACATTCATAGATGAAAAATCGAAATACACATGGCTTACTCTTTTACCTTCCAAGGATAGAGTCTTTGATGCATTTGTGAACTTTCAAACCTATATTACTAACCAATACAATGCCAAGATTAAGATTTTTAGAACAGATAATGGTGGTGAATATATGAGCAACCGATTCAAAGATCACCTAGCTAAGCTTGGCATTTTGCATCAAACGACATGTCCATATACTCCACAACAAAATGGCGTGGCCGAACGGAAAAATCGGCATTTAATGGAGGTTTCAAGAGCCATGATGTTCCACATGAATGTGCCAAGAAGATTTTGGGGAGATGCGGTGATGACCGCTTGCTACTTAATCAACCGGACACCGACCAAAGTCCTTGGGGATCTTTCCCCATTTGAGGTACTCACTAAAGAAAAACCCTTTCTTAATCACTTGAAAGTTTTTGGGTGTGTTTGTTTTGTGTTGGTGCCTAGGGAATTAAGGGACAAGCTAGAAGCAAAGAGTACAAGATGCATATTCCTTGGATATTCAACAACACAAAAGGGATACAAATGTTATGATCCGAGTTCAAGGAAGACATTTGTGTCTAGAGATGTGAAGTTTCTTGAGGAACAAGGCTTTTATGGGGTCAAAGACCGAGGAGATTTGAGCGACCTTGCGACACCGTCAGACCTTGGCTCTAATTTACGATTCCTTCTTCAAAATCTAGGGAATCATGAGCCAAGAGACAAAATGAATCACCAAGGCCGCAAGCTAGTAGTTCAAGAAGATGAGGTTCAAGAAACGGTTCAAGAGGAAACGGTTCAAGAAGATGCGGTTCAAGAGTTGATACAAGAGGAGGTTGGTAATGATGAGGCTTCGGTAAACTTAGAAGAAGACCATGAAGTCAATGAGGAAGTGGTAGCACGAGATAATGGAACTCCGGAAAATGGAACTCCGGAAGAAGAGGTCCAAGACAAGGTTGAAGCACCGGTTTTGCGTAGAAGCACGAGGCTAAGGAAGGATCCTTCTCAATGGAAATAAACCCGAGTGTACTACAATAATGAGGTCGTAGCTCATCCTATCCAAGCGGTGTGTTTGCTTGCCCTTTTACCATCTTCTCATCGGGCTTTTGTGGTCAAAATCGATGAACATACAATTCCGAAGACTTATGAGGAAGCTATGGAAGATGAGAAGTGGGTGGAAGCGGTTGATGATGAGGTTGGAGCTATGATTAAGAATCAAACTTGGGATGAGACCGATCTCCCCGAAGGAAAAAGAGCCGTGAGTTCGAAATGGGTCTTTACTATCAAATACTTGAGCAATGGAGATCTTGAGAGATACAAGGCGAGGTTGGTGGCTAGAGGTTTTACTCAAACCTATGGGGATGATTATACGGATACATTTGCCCCGGTCGCCAAACTCAACACCGTAAGGGTGGTGTTCTCTTTAGCGGCTAACTTGGAATGGGATTTGTGGCAAATGGATGTCAAGAACGCATTCTTGCAAGGCGACCTAGAAGAGGAAGTCTACATGACGCCACCACCCGGCCTTGAACACTCGATTGCTCCCGGCAAAGTTCTCAAGCTCAAGAAGGCTATCTATGGGTTGAAACAATCTCCTAGAGCATGGTACAAGAAGCTTAGCACAACACTCAAGGAGAAAGGTTTCAAGAAATGTGAGCTTGATCACACTCTCTTTACACTCCAAGGGCCGAAGGGAATTGTGGTTGTGTTGATCTACGTGGATGATATGATCATATCCGGAAATGATAAGCAAGGGATACAAGAAACCAAAGACTATCTCCACTCGGTATTTGAAATGAAAGACCTTGGAGAGTTGAAGTATTTCCTTGGGATTGAGGTATGTCGATTCAAGAACGGGTTACACATATCTCAAAGGAAATACACCATGAGTTTGTTGAAAGAGACCGGGAAGCTCGGAGCTAAACCGGCTAAAACCCCATTAGAAGACGGTTACAAGGGCATTCGAAAGGGGGAGAAAGACAATGAGCCGTATGAGGATCCATCACGGTATAAAAGACTTGTGGGCAAGTTGATTTACCTCACTCTCACTAGACCGGATATAAGCTTCGCGGTAAACCAAATTAGTCAACATATGAAGGAACCAACGGTTTACCATTGGCAAATGGTTGAAAGGATCCTTAGATATTTGAAGGATAGTCCGGGTCTAGGAGTTTGGATGGGGAAGAACGAGAGTTCCGAGGTGGTTGGTTATTGCGATGCGGATTGGGCCGGAGATAGGAATGATAGAAGATCTACAACCGGATATTGCACTTTCATCGGTGGAAATCTAGTTACTTGGAGGACGAAGAAGCAAAAGGAAGTCTCATGCTCTAGTGCGGAAGCCGAGTATAGGGCCATGAAGAAATTAACAAACGAGCTTACTTGGTTAAGAGGAATCTTGGCTCACTTGGGAATTGAGACGGATAAGCCGATGATAATGCATTGTGATAATCAAGCCGCAATTCACATTGCTACGAACTCGGTGTTCCATGAGAGGACGAAGCACATTGAGATCGATTGTCACAAGGTTCGAGAGAAGATAGAGCAAGGATGGACGCTACCTTGCTTTACGAGAAGCGAAGATCAACTAGCGGATGTTTTCACCAAATCCGCAAGTCTCAAAGTTTGCAACAACATCTTGGGCAAACTTGGGCTTGTGGATCTCACCCATCCATGAGAAGACCCCTTACTTGCAATCATCACACTCTTTTTCCCTTAGCAAAGTTTTGTCCCACGTGGTTTTCTTTGTTAAGGTTTTTAATGAGGTGATGGTTGCGAGTTCCAAGTTAAGCATAAATTCTTTATGTTTAACTTGAGGGGGAGTATTGACCTTAGAACCTCATTTGTGCTAAGGGAAAATAAAAATAAAGATCGGAGGAAATCTAAAGTTGGGACGTTGCGGTTATCGGCCCGCGGATCAGTTCCATCGAGACGCGGGACGAGAGGATCGTGTCAGTACGAGACTCAGTACGTGACTTCGAGACGATCAGTTCAGTACGTGCGGATCCGGGGAGCATCGTGTCATCTTCGACCCGCGGGACGAGAGACATCGAGGACCATCCGAGGCTCGGGACAGATGCAGCAACGGGTCACGTGAAGCGGGTCGGATCTTCTCGCGGGTATTCGGATAAACACGCGGGTCATCCTTCACTTACCGGAACGACGCCGTTCTCGTCTACCCGCGTGTACCAAGACGCAACACCATCCGGATACGCGAAGACGCGTCATCTGGTCCGGATCAGCACGAGCGGCCGTACGACCGTCCGGCCTTGACCGCCACCTTTTTCCTTATCCGTTCCAACGGATAGATTTTAAATCCGGTCATTGTCTTTTCTATTTATGGGTTGTTCCCAATCATTTGTAAACTTATCTTTGAGAAAAATAAAAATGTCAAAGTTCATACTCTCTTACTCTTATGGTTCCCTAATCTTCCACTCCCTTAATCTCTACTAAATCTTTGCTCAAATCTACTCTAAATCTCTCATATTCTTACAGTATTAAGTCAAAACAATTCTCATAAATAGTTGTAGATTTATTGAATACGGTTTTGCAATGTTTTCCCAAAATACAAGACTCACAATTTAAATGATCAAATACCACATTTGGTAACATAATTTCAAGAGCTCTAGAATGAGGATGACCTAATCTAGCATGCCACATTGCATTATTCGAAATTCCTAAACAAGACTTAAAAGAAAATGATCTTGGTGCGAAGTCCTCAATGACATATAAATCATCTTTGGTTCCACCTTTTCCAATGATCTTTCCCGAATCAATATCCTGAAAATAGACATCATTAGGACCGAATATAGCATAACAATTTAGGTCTTTAGTTGCTCTTTTAATTGACAAGAGATTGCTAGTGAAGTTCGGCATGAAAAAGGCCTTAGAGTTTTTCTCAAATAGTCTCAAATTTCCAATTCCTTTGATTGGTATTTTATCACCGTTAGCAATTTCCACATTTCCATAAGCTTTTTCAATATTCCCTAGTAGATTCTCATTACTAATCATATGGTGTGAAGCACCCGAATCCACAATTAAGGAATTATTTAGCTTATGGGAAAAGAAATTGATACCGGATTCTTTAAGGGATTTGATGATGGCCTCCAAGTCGGATTGCTTCAAGTAATCCCCATGGTTTGCCTCTTCCCTTTTGATTGATGGACCGGCTTGGCCTTGGTCTCCATTGTTTTGTCCGTAGTTGGCTCTTGGCTCTCTACGGTCCGGAGCTCCTCTTGGTCTAGGGTGGAGGACCCAACATTTGGCTTTGGAATGACCATGGACCTTACAATGATCACACCAAGGTCGTTGGTATCCGGAACGGTTGTTGTTGTTGTTCCTTCGGTCTTCAAACCGTTCATAGGCTCCCTTATGTGCCATAGGAAGCTCCCCCTTACCGGTAAACAAGCCATGGGAACCTTGTTCCCTTTGGATTTGAGAGCACACATCGTCCAAGCTAGGAAGTTTGTCGGATCGGAGGATGTGCTTGATGAGGTCATTGTAGACTGGATTTAGAGTGAGACGAAGGCCGAATACCTTATCTTGTTCTCTCCTTTCATTGAGAGTCTCCGGGTTCATGGTGAAAGGCCGAAGCATTTCTAATTCGGCAAAGAGTGACCGATACTTGCCAAAATGCTTGGTGAACTCCAAGTCTTCTTTGCTTAGATTGTTGAGAGCTTTCTTGACTTCAAAGACCCTTGTGAGGTTGGTGACATTTCCGTAGACGTTCTTGAGAGTCTCCCAAAGTTCATTCGCGGTTTCACAATATGAGTAGGCCTCAAGGATGGACGCCTCAAGACCGTTTTGGAGAATGGCCAAGACGGTTTGGTCTTCTTGATACCACTTGGTCTTCTTGGCGAGTTTAGTTTCTTCATCCTCTTCTTCTTCATCGGATGAGTCGGACTCGGGTTCCTTTGGAACGAGACTTAGATCGATATGGTTCCAAAGACCATGGCCACTTAGGGCGATTTTGGTGGTTCTTGACCACAAGAGATAGTTCTCTCCTTTGAGAGTAACCGGAACCACTAAGGGTTTAGAATTATCCAAAGAACTCATGATTTTGAATGAGAACTTTAAGTTTTAGAAATGATTTGGGATTACTAGATATGTATGTTAAATCAAGCGCATAAAGAGAATGGAAATCTCTGTATAACGATTTGATCTAACTAATTAAAGAAAACCAACAAATCGGAAAGATGATTGAGATGATGAGATTAGACGTTTGGGATTACGAAAGTATTGAGTTACAAGGATCAAACATGCTCTGATACCATGTTAGATTTTGCGGAAAATATAAGTGATTAAGTGTAGAAGTGTTTTAGAGCAAGTGTAAGAAGTGTAAGTATGAGAACTTGAAATTTTATTCAAGATAATGTTACAAGTAACAATTACAAGGTTTAAATAGAACTTAGATATTCTAAAAGAGGAAAGAGACCGTTTGAAATCAACCGGTCAAAGTAATTTAAATGGCTCGGACGGATAGTGATGGGCTGTCACTATCAGACTCGATCCGCGGGTCGAGGAGACGTCGATGTCACTCGGATTCTCGTGACATCCGGACGGGTCAACGCGGGACACAAAATAGTCAACGCGGGTCGATACTCGGGAAGGCCAGACCCGCATCTTCATCGATGCCAGATCGATCCGCGTCTCGATCACTCACGTCCTGCGGTACGTGACCCGTTTACCCGGAAGTGGATCCACGCGTTTATCCGTTTACCCGGTACGCGACCCGACTCCTCGTCTCGATGCCTGATCGTCCCACGGGTCATTTTCCTTGATGCCGAAACGTCCCGCGGTCCGAATCCTTCGATGCTCAGATGACCCGCGTATCACTCGATGCCAGTCTGATCCGCGGGTCCGATTCTCCGAATTGCCGATTGTCCCGCGATACACATCTCTTGATGCCGACATATACCGCGGGTCCGATCCTTCCGATAACACTTTCCTCCTTTTTATTTATCTTGGGTATTTTACCCATGGTATTTTATTCTTATGATCAATAACAAGTCTATGGTGAAGATTACACAGAGACCTTTGCACCCGTGGCCAAGTTACACTCTGTGAGGGTTCTTCTATCTATTGCTATCAATCTGTCATGGGGATTGTGGCAAATGGATGTGAAGAATGCATTTTTACAAGGAGAACTGGATGAAGAGGTATATATGGTACCACCTCAAGGATATTGCAGAAGTTCAAGCAAAGTGTGTAAGCTTGTCAAAGCAATCTATGGGTTAAAGCAATCACCTCGGGCATGGTACCAAAGACTGAGCTGCTGTCTTCTTGAAAAAGGATTTGTGAGATCAGAAGCTGATCACACTTTGTTCACCAAAAAGGGAAGAGATGGGATAGTGGCTGTCCTAGTATATGTGGATGATATTATCATCACTGGAAATGATGTCAAAGGAGTTGAAGAAACAAAGCTTCTCTTAAAAGCTGAGTTTGATATCAAAGACTTGGGAGCGTTAAAATACTTCTTAGGGATTGAAATGACAAGGACCAAGAAAGGTATGTTTATTTCACAAAGAAAGTATACCTTGGATATCTTACAGGAAACTGGGAAACTTGGCTCACGGCCTGCCAAAACACCAATTGAGGAGGGGTATCAAGATCAGGGTGAAGGGGAGGCTTGGTCAGACATCAAACAATATCAAAGGCTTGTGGGTAAGCTCATCTATCTCACTATAACTCGGCCTGATATTTGTTTTGCTGTAAATAGAGTGAGTCAACACATGCAAACTCCAACAACAAACCATTGGAGAATGGTTGAACGAATTCTAAGATATCTCAAGGGAAGCCCAGGGAAAGGGATTTGGATGGGATGCAATGCAAGTACTGAATTACGAGGGTATTGTGATGCGGATTGGGCTGGTGATAAGTTGGATAAAAAATCTACAACCGGGTATTGCACATTTGTAGGTGGAAACCTTGTTACTTGAAGAAGCAAGAAACAAAAGGTGATATCATTGTCTAGTGCAGAGGCATAATATAGGGCAATGAGAGATGTCACAAAAGAATTAATTTGGCTGAAGGTTCTACTTAAGGATCTGGGAGTAGAAGCAACCAAGCCAATTATTCTTCATTGTGATAATCAAGCTGCAATACACATAGCATCCAATCCGGTGTTCCATGAGAGGACTAAGCACATCGAGATAGATTGCCACTTTGTCCGAGGAAAAATCCAAGATGGAATAATCAGTCCAATCTTCATCAAGAGTGAGGATCAAGTAGCCGATGTGTTTACCAAGGCAACCACATCACATGTGTGTGAATATATACATGGCAAGATTGGCTTAAAGGATCTCCACCAGCCACTCTTGAGGGGTAGTGTTGAACTCGATAAAAATTCACACGAAAGTGATCAAGGAATGGCTGATTCACAAAGTGAGCAATTAAAAGATCAGTTAGTTACAAAAGGGAAAGAAGAAAAGGAAGCTGTTGGAAATGAACTAAGGAGAATTAAATCAGAACTAGAGGCTAACCAAGTTGAAAAGGGGAAGCAAGTGGAAGCATGGGAGAGCTAGTGTAGGAAAGGGTGCAACATGAACAGTTGTGTTAACTGTTCCACTAAATCTGGCAGAACATCACTTCTTCTTCTAGATATTTTTTCCCATTGTAAAGTCTATATAAACTCAGTCTTGTATGCATAGAAAAGTAATAAGAAAGTGTAGAAAACATTCAGATACTTTTCTCCACGTTTTTCCCATCTAAGCTGATGTTTTCTTCATTTCTATCTTCAAATATACTCTAAAATCTATATATGGTGCTGGATGTTTTGTTGTTTCAAGCCCAAGTTTCTTCACCATAACCTCACTAGCCACATTGGTGCAGCTGCCTCCATCGATTATAAGACTACACACCTTGTCTTGAACATAACAGCGAGTATGGAACAGATTCTCCCTTTGTGTTGGTTCTTGTGATTTTGTTTGCATACTCAAAGTTCTCCTAGCCACCAATAGATCTCCTTTAATTGGCAGTGCTTCATGGTCATCATCGGTTTCCTCTTGTTGTTCTTCTTCTGATTCAATGTCTCCATTAGCACGAATGAACATGATTCTCTGATTTGAGCACTCACTAGCATAATGACCTCTTCCATGACATTTAAAACAGCTGATATCTCTGGATCGTACAACACCTTCTTTTGCCTTTCCTTTGTAGTCTATAGGTGCTGGAGCAATCACTTTAGTTGTTTCAGAAGGCTTAGAATATGTTGCTGGCTTGAATTCTTTAGCAGAAGGGTTCCTGTCTTCTTTAGAGTATCTAGGGCGAGTGTAGGATGAATTCTGACCATAGTTAGAACGGGAGGATCTCTTTCTCTTAATCTCTTGTTCAAACAGAGTAGCTTTGTGTAACATCTCCTCAAGCTTCATGTAATGCTCAGTTTCCAACTTGTCTTGAAGCTCTTGATTCAAACCCCCTAGAAATCGTGACATTGTAGCCTCTTGATCTTCTACTATATCAGCCCGCAGCATCAACAACTCCATCTCTTGAAAGTATTCTTCTACAGTACGAGATCCTTGAGTGAGTTTTCTCAGCTTCTGATGTAGCTCCCTGTGATAATGATTAGGTATGAACCTTTTTCTCATTATGCTTTTCATTTCAGACGAAGTATCAACAAGTAGCTCTCGTTTTCTTCTCCTGGTCGTAACTAGCTGATCCCACCAACTCAAAGCATAATCATGAAACTCTGTGGCAGCTATCTTTACTCTATTAAGCTCTGTGTATTGTTGAACATTGAAGACCAATTCAATCTTCTTTTCCCACTACAAGTAAGCATATGGGTCCATCTTGCCATAGAATGGAGGAATACTTATCTTCAGCCCTTTTAGATTATCTACTAACAATTCTTCTTGAATTCTGTTGCGCCTATGCCTTCTCTGGTTGCTTTGTGATGCATCACTCTTCCTTATTGACCTAATGACTCACATTGAGACTAAGTGAAATAACGGTATATTCTGCGTAACGGAACGGAAGGGCTCGTGATCAGTTTGCGGATCAGTTTCCGGATCAGTTTCCGGATCAGCTGAGTCCCGTGTGGTCCCGGAGCTAAGTTATTGTTAGGAGGAGACAAGACATGCGGTCCCCACCGAGACAAGAGAGGATGGGTACAAAGAGCATGTAGTGAATAAACTAAGGAAGAGGAGCCTATGTTCCCCCCTTGGTTTCTCTGATTCAAACGGTCACTAGGACCATTTCTCTGCCTATTTAAACTGTGTATGATACATTGTAACACTCATCTTGAAATATACTCAAGTTCATACTCTTTACTCTTCTCCTAATCTCTCAAACTTTCACTCTCAATCTGATTCTAATCTTCCGCAAATCTTACATGGTATCAGAGCATGTGTTGATCTTGTGACCTCAATCTTTAAACTCTCTATTCAATCTCTGGTTTGGAGTTAAAACTCTCTGCCCAGAATCTTCATTCAAACTTTCTGTCCAAAACTGTATAGAGCTCAAAGCTCCTCATCAAACCAAGTGTGAAACGACAAAGAGAAGGATGAGTATCATTGATGACTCAAAGCCCCTTGTCGCCCCAGTAACTCTCAAAGGAGAAAACTACCTCCTGTGGTCAAGAACGATCAAGACGGCCTTATGTAGCCGTGGCTTGTGGAGCCACATCGATCTCACCCAGCGTGAACCAACCTATGATGCAGACACTGACAAAGAGAAAGAAGATGCAAGGACCAAGGCAGCTAAGTGGTTTCAAGAAGATCAAACTGTGTTAGCCATCCTCCAAAACAGCCTTGGAGCCTCCATCCTCGAAGCCTATTCTTACTGCGAGACTGCAAGCGAGCTATGGGAGACTCTAAAGAACGTGTATGGTAACACATCTAACCTCACTCGAGTGTTTGAAATCAAGAAGGCCCTAAATGAATTGAGCCAAGAAGAAACAGAGTTTACAAAGCATCTCGGCAAATACCGAGCATTGTGGGCTGAACTGGCAATGTATAGGCCAAGCTCCGTCGATCCAGTTGTTCTAAATGAACGTAGGCAGCAAGACCAGGTCTTTGGTCTTCTCCTCACGATGAATCCGGTCTATAACGACCTCATCAAACACATTCTCCGGTCAGACACACTTCCTAGCTTCGATGACGTTTGCTCTCAAGTGCAGAAGTACCAAGGCTCTCTAGGGTTATTCGGTGGCAAGGGGGAGCTGCCCATGGCTAATAAGGGCGTGTACAATCGGTATAATACTCGGAGAAACAATGGTCCAAGTAGATACCGTAACCCCGAGTTACACTGTGAACATTGCAAGAACGATGGTCATACGAAGGATAAGTGTTGGTTGCTCCACCCACATCTCAGACCACTGCCCAGATCAAACCCATGTCCTGAGTATGGAAGAGGTTCAAGGGCCAATTATTCCTTGGCAAGACAAGACCAGAATGGAATCGGTCCACTAAGGCAGAGGGAAGAGTCCACACAAGGGGAGTACGTTACCAAATCTGACTTGGAGGCGCTCATCAAATCAATGGCGTCACTTAAGGAATCCGGTAAAACATTCTATACTCGTAGACCTAGCAAATATCTTGTGGTAGATTCGGGTGCTTCTCACCATATGATTAGTAACTCCGAACTGCTAGAGAAACTAGAACCGTCTAGGGGGAACGTGATGATTGCAAACGGTGATAATATACCTATTAAGGGAATTGGGAACTTGAACCTGTTTAACAAAAGCTCAAAAGCCCTTTACATTCCAAATTTTGAATCAAACTTACTCTTTGTGAAAAGAATGACAAGTGACTTGAATTGTTATGCAATCTTTGGTCCTAATGAGTTCCTTTTTCAGGATATTGAATCTGGAAAAGTTATTGGAGGTTGTGGTACCAAGTGTAAGATTTGCGGAAGATTAGAGTAAGATTAAGAGTGAGAGATTGAGAGATTAGGAGAAGAGTAAAGAGTATAAACTTGAGTATTATTCAAGATAATTTACACAGAGTATGATACAATGTTTAAGTAAGCAAAACTAGGTCCTAGTGACCGTTAGAGACTCTGATCAGAGACAGGGAGAGAAGTGGTCCTTCTCATTGCCTATACAACCTTGTCCACCCTTGATCAGAATCTTGTCTCACATGTGCCTCTTGAGTATTTTATTCTTCCCTTGATCAGAACCTTGTCTACCACTCTTATGTTTCTTTTAGTATTCTATTCCATCTTTGATCAGAACCTATGGCCCATCGTCCAGAGTACTTCCTGATCCGGTTCCGCGTCCCGAGTCCTTCTGTTCCGTTACGCGGATTAGAGACCGTCTTCTTTATTCCCGAATATTTACTTGTTTCCGTGTTGATTAACGTTACTCCAATAATACATGATCTGGTTTAACATCAGTGTGAGTTATAAGGTCAATACTCCCCCTCAAGTTAGACATAAAGAATTTATGTTTAACTTGGAGACTCACAACCATCACCTCATTAAAAACCTTACCGAAGAAAACCACGTGGGACAAAACTTTGGTAAGGGAAAAAGAGTGTGATGATTGTAAGTAAGGGGTTTTCTCACGGAAGAGTTATATCCACGAGTCCGAGTTTGCTGTAAATGTGATTGCAAACTTTAAGACTCGCTGCCTTGGTGAAGATGTCAGCCAATTGGTCTTCACTTCTTGTGAAGCATGAGAGTGTCCATCCTTGCTTAATCTTTTCCGAACCTTGTGACAATCGATCTCAATGTGCTTCGTCCTCTCGTGGAATACTGAGTTAGTCGCAATGTGAATAGCAGCTTGGTTATCACAGTGCATCACCATTGGTTTGGTTGACTCAATTCCCATATGTGACAGAATTCCTCTCAACCAAGTAAGCTTGTTTGTTAACTTCTTCATTGCTCTATACTCGGCTTCAGCACTTGAACATGAGACTGACTTTTTTTTCTTGGTTCTCCATGTCACCAAGTTTCCTCCAATTAATGTGCAATAGCCTGTGGTTGATCTTCTATCATTTCTGTCACCAGCCCAATCCACATCACAATATCCTACAACTTCAGTATTCTCATTCCTTCCCATCCAAATGCCTTGACCCGAACTTGTCTTGAGATACCTAACTATTCTTTCCACCATTTGCCAATGGTATATCTTAGGTTCCTTTATGTGTTGACTAACTTGATTTACTGCGAAGCTTAAATCTGGCCTCGTTAATGTCAAGTAGATCAGTTTACCCACTGGCCTTCTATATCTTGATGGATCCTCAAAGAGTTCATCTTCTTGCTCCCTCTTTCGATCGGTCTTGTAACCTTCTTCGAGTGGAGTCTTTGCTGGCCTAGTTCCCAACTTCCCGGTTCCTTGTAACAAATCCAAAGTGTATTTCCTTTGCGAAATGTGCATACCATTCTTGAATCTACACACTTCTATGCCAAGGAAGTACTTCACCTCTCCCAGATCCTTGATCTCAAACACTGATTTGAGAAAATCTTTTGTCTCTTGAATTCCTTGTGCATCATTTCCAGAGATGATCATGTCGTCAACGTAGATTAACACCACAACAATTCCATTTGGCCCTTGAAGAGTGAAGAGAGTGTGATCGAGTTCACATTTCTTGAAACCTCTTTCTTTTAGGGTGGTGTTGAGCTTCTTGTACCAGGCTCGTGGAGACTATTTTAGACCATAGATTGCTTTCCTAAGCTTGAGAACCTTTCCTGGAGCAATAGAGTCCTCAAGGCCTGGTGGTGGTGTCATGTACACTTCCTCCTCAAGATCCCCTTGTAAGAAAGCGTTCTTTACATCCATTTGCCACAATTCCCAGTCTAGGTTGACCGCCAAGGAGAACACAACTCTTACCGTGTTTAACTTGGCTACTGGTGCAAATGTGTCTGTGTAATCATCCCCATACGTTTGGGTAAATCCTCTAGCCACCAGCCTGGCCTTGTATCTTTCTAAGTCACCATTGCTCAAGTATTTGATCGTAAATACCCATTTGGAGCTCACTGCCCGTTTTCCCTCGGGGAGATCCGCCTCGTCCAAAGTGTGGTTTTTAACCATAGCACCAACCTCATCATCTACCGCTGCACCCCACTGCTCATCCTCCATAGCTTCTTCATATGTTCTGGGTATGGTGTGCTCATCTATCTTGACTAGAAAGGCTCGATGAGAAGAAGGTAAGAGGGCGAGAGAACACACCGCTTGAATGGGATGTGCTACTGCTTCATTGTTGAAATACACACGACTCTCTTTCTATTGAGAGGGATCCTTCTTGAGTCTTGTACTTCTTCTTAGGACATGCTCTACGACCTCTTCTTGGACAGGTTCCATTTCTGGGATTGCACTTCCAGTCTCTTCTTCCTCAGGTTCAACCGAAGCTTGTTCTTGTTCTTGAACAACCGGAGATTCATCTTGCACAACCTCTAGACCCTCATCCTCTAGGACTGTCTCCTGAATAACATTCTCTTGAAATGTTCTGTGATCAATGTTTTGATCCTTCTTGTCACTGGTCTCATTACTCCCGAGGTGTTGGAGGAGAAATCTCAGATGAGAGCCCATGTCTATTGGGTTAGCCAAGTCCTTCAATTCATCTCTGTCTTTGCTATCATAAAATCTCTGATCTTCAAGGAATTTCACGTCCCGAGACACAAATGTTTTCCTTGAACTCGGATCATAGCATTTGTATCCCTTTTGTGTTGTTGAATAGGCAAGGAACATGCATCTTGTACTTTTCGGTTCTAGCTTGTCCCTCAATTCCCTAGGCTGCAAAACAAAACAGACACACCCAAATACTCTCAAATGATTAAGGAAGGATTTTTCTTTAGTGAGTACCTCAAATGGGGAAACATCATCAAGGACTTTGGTGGGTGTCATGTTGATTAAGTAACAGGCTGTCATGACAGCATCACCCCAATATCTTCTTGGTACGTTCATGTGGAACATCATGGCTCTTGAGACCTCCATTAAGTGTCGGTTCTTCCTCTCTGCCACACCGTTTTGTTGTGGAGTGTATGGACAGCTTGTTTGATGCAAAATGCCAAGTTTGGATAGGTGCTCTTGGAACCGATTACTCATGTATTCACCACCATTATCTGTTCTAAAAATTTTAATCTTGGCATTGTATTGGTTAGCAATATAAGTTTGGAAGTTTGAAAAGGCATCAAAGACCCGATCCTTAGAGGGTAAGAGAGTGAGCCATGTATATTTAGATTTCTCATCAATGAATGTGACAAAGTATTTGTTGTTATCTCTAGATGAGCAAGGAGAAGTCCAAACATCAGAATGAATCAAATCAAAGCAATTCTCATAAGTAGTAGCAGATTTAGTAAAAACAGATTTGCAATGTTTTCCGAGGATACATGATTCACAAGACAGATGATCAAACGAAACATTGGGAAGCATTATTTCAAGGGCACGAGAATGAGGATGTCCTACTCTAGCATGCCAAATAGCATAATTAGCAACTCCATAACAAGTTGTAGATAAACAGAAACTAGAAGAGCTTGGTGATAAATCTTCTAAGATATATAGATCATCCTTGGTACCACCACCTCCAATAACTTTTCCAGATTCAATATCCTGAGAATGGAACTCATTAGGACCAAAGATTGCATAACAATTCAAGTCACTTGTCATTCTTTTCACATAGAGTAAGTTTGATTCAAAATTTGGCATGTAAAGGGCCTTTGAGCTTTTGTTAAACAGATTCAAGTTCCCAATTCCCTTAATAGGTGTAAGATTTTAGAGTAATAAGCGGAAAGATTAAAGAGATTAAGAAAGATTAGATGAGATTAAGAGATTAAGAGAATATGAATTTGAAACATTTTATTATTCAAGATAAATGATAACAATGATGAATACAATCTATAAATAGAAAAGTACTAGGTTTGGTCAACATGACCGTTTGGGTAAAGAGGAAAATGTCGACATAAAGTGGAACCTTATGTTGGAATTTGATGAGTGTAAGCTCATCTTATGATCAACAAACACCTAAAGGTGTTAAAGAAAGAATCCACACAAACCGGTTTAACAAAACCGAGTATTACTTGTGTGGAGAGATTTGAGTCTAAGCTCATCTTATGATCAACAAACACCTAAAGGTGTTAAAGAAAGAATCCACACAAACCGGTTTAACAAAACCGAGTATTACTTGTGTGGAGAGATTTGGAGTTTGAATAAGAAAGATTAAGGAATCATAGACCAAATAATATGGGTTCAATCCAAATGGATATCACCCTAAAGGCAATGTCTATCCTTAATCTACATTGAAAATACTAAGAAAAGCTTAAGTAAAGAAAGAAAAGAAATAAATAAAGAACTAAAGATTTTCTCTTCTTTTATTGATAAAATGATACTTGGATGATTACAAATGAATCTTACAACTCTTATTTATAGAGGAAAAATTAGATTCAAAATAAAGGTAGAAAAAGTAAAATGTTGACCAGATTTGAATCTGGTCAACAGTCTCCAACGGACTGATCCGTACGTGCTGGCGTCGAGTGAAAGTGACCCGCGGGACGAGAAGGATCACGCGGCATCGGGACGCAGGAGCTTCGGACGCGGGTCGAGGATCAGGACGAGTGGCATCGAGTCGCAGGACGCGGATCACTCGATGCCAACACGCGAAGGGACGCGGATCAGTACACGACCCGCGTGTTTATCCGTTTACCCGGGTCGGGTATTCGGATAAACACGCGGATCCTAGAAACTGATCTGATCCGCGTGTTCGAGCATCGGTACGTGGTTCCTCGACGCCTCTTCGATCCGCGGGTCGAGTGGCATCGATGCCAGGTCCGACCCGCGGTACATGGTCGGGACCAAATTTCCCAACTTCCATTTTTCACCGTTTTTGCCATTTTCTCGTGCGACCTTCTTCGTTCCTCATGCGGCCTCACTCCTTCTTCACTTGAATGGCCTAGAACACCATTTTCCAAGCCTTGACCGCCTCTTCAACTTCCTTTCCCAAAGTGACCCGAATATGGCTAAGTCTTGGGCACTTTGGGATCTTCTCTTGAACACCTTTGTGTTCTCCTTGTTTAACACTCCCCCGCAAGTTGATACGCAGTAGCACGAAGTATTAACTTGGAGACACAAGGAGAGACCTCATTAAAACCTTAGTGGGAAAACCCTTTGGGACAAAACCACACTAAGGAAAAAGAGTATCTACTCCAAGGTCTTAAGGGTTTTAAACCAAGGTTTTGAGCTTCACCTCGGCTCCTCTTTGTTCCGCCTCGGTCTTGCTCTTCTTCTTTGAGCTTCGGCCTTCATCTTATCCGTGATAGCTTCGGCCTTGCTCTTCTTCTTTGGGTTTCTTTCTTTAATACTCCCCCGCACGCTTAGCCGCCGTGAAACACCGTGAAACAGAGGCTGAGAGTGGAGTTTGGCAACGTCTTTTGCTTTTGGAGTCTCGGATCAATCTTCGGTCTTATTGCTCCTTTCGATTTTTCTTCTTAACTCCGGTTTCTCCTCATGGTTTCCTCATTATTCTTCTTTCATTTGCACCTTTGATCAGGAGGTTTAAACAAAAGAAAACATTAGAGATGTTTCCATAACTCAAAACCATAAATTAAGAAATATATGTATACTAGCAATAGATTTTAAATAACAAATGATTGATTCATAAATGGAGAGTTTAGAAATGGCCCTTTTTCTTGAAGTTTCGGATCAGTTGTTGGTCTTATTGCTTCTCCATGATTTCCCGAGAGCATTGATTGGACGTCTCTTGATGTTCCCTTGTTATTTTGCGTCGGACGTGGTTTCGATTTCGTTTTCACACCGTCTCCATGGACTTTAGCGTGATCTTATCTACACCACTTGGAAGGAGAAACCAAGTATATGAGAGGTTTCTCCACCTTCCCAAGACAAAGCGTCCAAAAACATCCGAGAGCCTTTTTCTCTACTCTTCTTCACGGGACTGTTTTGAGACAGCCTTATTGTTACGGTTTGGAGACATGGAATTTCGATTCCTTTGATTAATCTTCTCCCCCGTACACCAAACTTCACCAATCCAATTACTTCTTGAATTTTCACCTTGCATTTACACAATAAACGAATTGAATTAGCCACATTCAAATAATTAAGTTTAAAAATCATAAAACCATTCAATTTCATCATGATTTTAAACTTTTAATCTTCAATTCGTTTAAAGGTTCCAAATTTGCAAGCATATCATTTTCAAGAGATTAAAATTCTTTAACAACCGGTTTGTCACTTTTAAACCGGAATTTCAAAATTCAAAATTCAAATAAAATAAAAAAAAGGAGGGAAAATTTAGACACTCCCTCTTCTTCCAATTCGGATTGGAAGTATGAACACTTTTGGAGCTTCTTAGCTCCTTGAAGAATTTTGTAACTTCTTGAGTGGTTTCCTCTTGATTTTAAACTTTGGCTTGGATCCATCGTGATTTTAAATGCTCCATTGGCATCCCACGGTTCTCGCCATTAATTTAGGATTGGATTCATCATGATTTTAAATGCACAAAGGCATCCCATAGATCTCTTCCTTCAAAACAACATCATAATTAGTAACCAAAGATTGAGTAACCAAGAGAATGAGAGAATAAGTAACCGAGAGATTTAGAGAATATGTAACCGAAACAATGAGAGATTTAGTAACCAAAGATTGAGAGAATTAGTAACCGAGAGTGAGAGAATTTGTAACCAAGTATTAAAACGTGATACCGGCATTTTCCATCGGTTCACTTCAAGAAACTCTCAAGTAAGCAATCTCAATCTCTTATTAGCTTACTTGGACAAAGATTTAACAAGAGCAACAAAGGCTCACCAAGAATTTTAAACCAAGATTTTCAAAACCATTTTCTTTAAAATTCCGAATAAAACAAAACCTTTTGGTAACAAATTTCAAACTTTTCAAAACAAACATTTCAAATTTACTAGAATTTCTTCACAAAATCCGGTTTCAAATAAAACAAAGATTTTTCAAACATTTCTTTTAAAATCAACAAAACCCGGTTTTAAGAAAATCAAGACTTTAAAACTTTGAAATCGAAATTCTTCAACATTTGAAATCAAACTTTTCAAAGTCATTTTAAATCAACATTTTCAAACCCTTTTAAACAAAACTCTTACACCAAGAATTTTCAAATCAATTTTTCGAAAATTAAACAAAATCCGGTTTAAAGAACACAAACTTTAAACTTTAAAAACAAAATTTTTCCAAATCATTTTAAATCATTTGCAGCGGATAAAATAATTCGAATTTGTGTTGGGTTAAGCGCATGAGAAAGATTGAAGCTTTCTCATACCGATTCAACCCAACTCACCAAAGAAATCAAAATTTTAGAACTTTTGAAAATCAAAACCGAATCTCCAAATCTCCAACCCAAGAGCTTATGCTCTGATACCATGTTGGAATTTGATGAGTCTAAGCTCATCTTATGATCAACAAACACCTAAAGGTGTTAAGAAAGAATCCACACAAACCGGTTTAACAAAACCGAGTATTACTTGTGTGGAGAGATTTGGAGTTTGAATAAGAAAGATTAAGGAATCATAGACCAAATAATATGGGTTCAATCCAAATGGATATCACCCTAAAGGCAATGTCTATCCTTAATCTACATTGAAAATACTAAGAAAAGCTTAAGTAAAGAAAGAAAAGAAATAAATAAAGAACTAAAGATTTTCTCTTCTTTTATTGATAAAATGATACTTGGATGATTACAAATGAATCTTACAACTCTTATTTATAGAGGAAAATCAGATTCAAAATAAAGGTAGAAAAAGTAAAATGTTGACCAGATTTGAATCTGGTCAACAGTCTCCAACGGACTGATCCGTACGTGCTGGCGTCGAGTGAAAGTGACCCGCAGGACGAGAAGGATCACGCGGCATCGGGACGCAGGAGCTTCGGACGCGGGTCAAGGATCAGGACGAGTGGCATCGAGTCGCAGGACGCGGATCACTCGATGCCAACACGCGAAGGGACGCGGATCAGTACACGACCCGCGTGTTTATCCGTTTACCCGGGTCGGGTATTCGGATAAACACGCGGATCCTAGAAACTGATCTGATCCGCGTGTTCGAGCATCGGTACGTGGTTCCTCGACGCCTCTTCGATCCGCGGGTCGAGTGGCATCGATGCCAGGTCCGACCCGCGGTACATGGTCGGGACCAAATTTCCCAACTTCCATTTTTCACCGTTTTTGCCATTTTCTCGTGCGACCTTCTTCGTTCCTCATGCGGCCTCACTCCTTCTTCACTTGAATGGCCTAGAACACCATTTTCCAAGCCTTGACCGCCTCTTCAACTTCCTTTCCCAAAGTGACCCGAATATGGCTAAGTCTTGGGCACTTTGGGATCTTCTCTTGAACACCTTTGTGTTCTCCTTGTTTAACACCTTATCCACAGTATGGACGCGACCTCACTCCCTCTTATCCTCCAGGTGTCAAGCCGCACGGTAGAGAAGAGAAGCCGCACGTGGAGATAGGAGGAATGGTGGGATTTTGAACTTACCGCGTATCGGGTCCGTACCGTGTATCGGGTCCGTACCGCAGGACACGCGATCCTCGATGCCATGTCAACCCGCGCCTCGAGTACCGTTACCGCGGGTCGAGATCCTCCGAACCAAACTCCATCCTTTATTTACCCAACCATTATTTTTATTCCCTTAGCACATTTTGATGGTACTAAGGTCAATACTCCCCCTCAAGTTAAACATAAGGATTATGCTTAACTTGGAACTCACAACCATCACCTCATTAAAAACCTTAGCAAAGAAAACCACGTGGGACAAAACTTCGCTAAGGGAAAAAGAGTATGATGATTGCAAGTAAGAGGTCTTCTACGGATGAGTCAAATCCACAAGCCCAAGTTTGCTAATGATCCGGTTGCAAACTTTGAGACTTGCGGACTTGGTAAAGATATCCGCCAATTGATCCTCGCTTCTTGTGTAGCACGGTAAAGTCCATCCTTGTTCAATCTTCTCACGGACTTTATGACAATCGATCTCAATGTGCTTCATCCTTTCATGAAACACCGAGTTCGTCGCTATGTGAATTGCGGCTTGATTATCACAATGCATGATCATCGGTTTATCCGTTTCAATACCCAACTGTGCAAGAATCCCCTTAAGCCAAGAAAGCTCATTCGTCAACTTCTTCATTGCTCTATACTCGGCTTCCGCACTTGAACAAGACACTTCCTTTTGCTTCTTAGTCCTCCAAGTAACCAAATTCCCACCGATGAAAGTACAATAGCCGGTTATTGATCTTCTATCACTTCTATCGCCGGCCCAATCCGCATCACAATACCCAACAACATCGGAGTTCTCATTCCTTCCCATCCAAATTCCTTGTCCCGGACTCTCCTTTAGATATCTAAGGATCCTCTCAACCATTTGCCAATGATATATCTTTGGCTCTTTCATATGTTGACTTACTTGGTTGACCGCAAAGCAAATATCCGGTCGTGTAAGCGTCAAGTAGATCAATTTCCCAACAAGTCTTCGATATCTCGAGGGATCCTCGTACAACTCATCTTCTTGCTCCCCCTTTCTATCGGCCTTATAGCCTTCCTCCAATGGGGTCTTAGCCGGTTTACACGCAAGTTTCCCGGTTTCTTTCAACAAATCCAAAGTGTACTTCCTTTGACTAATGTGTAACCCATTCTTGAATCTACAAACTTCAATACCAAGGAAATACTTCAATTCCCCAAGATCCTTAATTTCAAAGACCGACTTGAGGAATTCTTTCGTTTTTTGAATTCCTACTTTATCATCACCGGTGATGACCATATCATCAACATAGATCAATACCACTACCATTCCCTTAGGCCCTTGTAGTGTAAATAGAGTATGATCCAACTCACATTTCTTGAAGCCCCTTTCCTTGAGAGTACTACTCAATTTCTTATACCAAGCTCGCGGGGATTGTTTAAGACAATATATGGCTTTCCTTAACCGAAGAACTTTTCCCAGAGCAATGGATGTCTCAAGTCCGGGAGGAGGCGTCATATACACTTCTTCGTCAAGGTCTCCTTGTAGAAACGCATTTTTAACATCCATTTGCCAAAGCTCCCAATCCAAGTTAACCGCCAAGGAGAATACAACTCTAACCGTACGGAGCTTTGCAACCGGTGCAAATGTATCCGTATAATCATCTCCATACGTTTTTGTAAATCCCCGAGCAACCAACCGAGCTTTATACCGTTCAAGATCACCATTACTTAGATAATTGATCATGAAGACCCATTTTGATGTGACGGCTTTCTTCCCAAACGGTAAATCCGCCTCATCCCATGTGTGATTCTTGACCATAGCACCAACTTCGTCATCGACAACCTCTACCCAATTCTCATCTTCCATGGCTTCCTCATAAGTCTTTGGAATTGTATGCTCATCAATCTTGGTGAGGAATGCCCGGTGAGAGGAAGGGAGAAGGGCGAGAGAAGAAACCGCTTGAATAGGATGGGCAACGGCTTGATAGTTGTAGTAGACTCGACTCTCTTTCCATTGAGAGGGATCTTTCCTCATCCTTGTGCTTCTTCTAAGAATCGGGGCTGGATCAACATTCTCTTCCTCTTGTTCCATTTCTGGACTACTACCCGGATCCATCACCATTGTACCATCATCTTGAGTTGATTCTTGTTCCAAAGAAGTGTCTTCTTGATCATTACCCATGTCTGGAGCTTCGGGTGTCCCTTGTGAAACTTGAGCCGGAGGTAATGTTACCGCTTCTCCTTGAGTGTCTCTTGGCTCATTGGTTCCCAAGTTTTGAAGAAGGAACCGTAAGTTTGAGCCAAGGTCCGACGGAGTAGCCAAATCATCCAAATTCTCCTTAGCATCCGACCCATAATACCCTCTATCTTCAAGAAATTTCACATCTTTGGACACAATCTTCTTCCTAGCAACCGGATCATAACACTTGTAGCCTTTTTGAGTTGTTGAGTATCCAAGGAATATGCATCGTGTGCTCTTTGCTTCTAGCTTGTTCCTAAGCTCACCGGGAACTAACACAAAGCAAAGACAACCAAAAACCTTTAGATGCTCAAGAAAAGGCTTAGTTTTGTTGATTACCTCAAATGGAGAGTGATCATCCAAAATCTTAGTCGGTGTCCGATTGATGAGATAGCAAGCCGTCATTACGGCGTCTCCCCAATATCTCTTTGGGACATTCATATGAAACATCATCGATCTCGACACCTCCATCAAGTGGCGATTCTTCCTCTCGGCAACTCCATTTTGTTGAAGAGTGTATTGGCAACTGGTTTGATGGAGAATCCCTTGCTTAAGGAGGTGTTCTTTGAACCGGTTACTAGTGTATTCGCTGTTAAACAAGGAGAACACAAAGGTGTTCAAGAGAAGATCCCAAAGTGCCCAAGACTTAGCCATATTCGGGTCACTTTGGGTAAGGAAGGTCAAGAGGCGGTCAAGGCATGAACGGTGGTGTTCTAGGCCATTTGAGGTTCAAGGAAGTCAGGCCGCATGATTAGAAGAGAAGACCGCGTGAAGAAATGAAGAAAATGGAGTTTGGGAAAAATCTGTCCCGGCCATGTACCGCGGGTCGGACTGGCATCGGTGCCACTCAACCCGCGGATCGACGAGGCATCGAGGAAGCCCGTACTGATGCGTGTTCGGACGGACACATGCGGATCAGAAGGAAAATTAGGATCCGCGTGTTTATCCGAATACCCGGGTCGGGTAAACGGATAAACACGCGGGTCATGTCCTGATCCGCGTGTTGGCATCGAGTGTTCCTCGTCCCGCGACTCGATGCCACACGTACTGATCTCCGTCCCGCGTCCTGATGCCGAGTCCCCGATGCCGCGTGCCTTCCCTCGACCTACGGATCCATTTCCCTTGACGCCAGTACGCGACCCAGTCCGTACAGAGGACCGTTGGAGACAGTTGACCAGATTCAAATCTGGTCAACATTTTACTTTTTCTCCTTTATTTTGAATCTGATTTTTCCTCTATAAATATGAGTTGTTAGACTCATTTGTAATGAATCCAAGTGTTCTTAATAAAGAGAGAAAACTCTTGTTCTTATATTTTATCTCTTTCTTTACTTAAGCTTTCTTTAGTATTTTCCAATGTAGATAATTAAAGGAACTAAGTTATGGGTTTGATTCCTATGAATCAAACCCCAATCATTTGAGTAACTTTCCTTTGATTATCTATGTTATTTCTTCTTATCAAACTCCAAATCTTATCCACACAAGTAATACTCGGTTTTATGGAAACCGGTTTGTGTGGATTGTTTCTTCAACACTTATAGGTGTTTGTTCTTCATAGATGAGCTTAGACTCATCAAATTCTAACATGGTATCAGAGCTTAAGCTCTTGGGTTAAAAGATTTGGAGTTTCGGTTTTATTTTTCAAAAGTTAGAAAAATTTTGATTTCTTTGGTGAGTTGGATTAAATCGTTATAAGGATGTTTCAATCTTCCTTATGCGCTTAATCCAACACAAATTCATGTAGATTATCCGCTGCGAATTGATTTCAAATGTTTGAGAAATTTTGATTTCAAAAGTTTAAAGTTGTTCTTCTATAAAACCGGATTTGAAATGAGTTTTAAAGAAAATGTTTTTGAAACTCTTGGTTTGTGTTCTTGGTGAGCCATTGTTGCTCTTGTTGAATCTTGGTTTGAAATCTTTGGTTACAAATTCTCTAAAGCTCAAAGCTTTCCCAAATTCTCTAAAGCTCAAAGCTTTCTCTTTCAATCATCTAAAGCTCAAAGCTTTCCCTTGATGTTCCAAAGCTCAAAGCTTTTCTCAATTCTCTAATGCTCAAAGCTTTCCTTTTTAATCATTCAAAGCTCAAAGCTTTTCTCTTAAATACTCTTTGGTTACTAATTCTCTCATTCTTGGTTACTTAATCCTCTCAATCTCTTGGTTACTAATTCTCTAAATCTCTCGGTTACTAATTCTTTCAAACTCTCGGTTACTAATACTCTAGGTCACAAGATATTCCCACCAAAGGAAGATGACGGAGCCTCTAGATATTCCCACCAAAAGATGGTGGAGCCTCTAGATATTCCCGCATAGAAATGGTGGAGCCTCTCGTGATGATGATTATGGCGAGAACCGTGATAGGCCCGGAGTGCATCACGTTGTATCCAAGCCAAGTTTAAGACCGTGGTATGCAAATGCATCCGGTCCGAATTCTTCAAGAAGCTACAAGCTTCAATGATGTTCATGCTTCCAATCCGAATTGGAAGAAAGAGGGAGTTCTAATTTTTCCCTCCATTTGATTTTATTTGATTTGAATCCGGTTAGGATTAAAACCGGTTGGTTAAAAATGTTTAATCCCTTGCAAATGTTATGCTTGCTAATATGGAACCTATAAACAAATTGAAGATAGAAAGTTTAAAATCATGATGAAATTGAATTGATTTTAAACTTGAATATTTGAATGTGATTGATCCAATTTGTTTATGGTGTTTATGCAAGGTGAAAATAAACTCAAGGAATCCAAGAAGAAGCAACTAGCCTTTGAAGGTCAACTTGAAGTCATTCATGAGGCCAATAGGATGCCCAAAATCATGAATGGTGAAGTATAGTTGAACGAGCCAATGTTTTGAGGCTTCCGAAGAGCTAAAAGAGATTGAGAGGCTTCGGCGGTATTGGGCTTGGCGTTAAGGAAGGTTGAGAAAAGAAGCTTGGAATTTCAAAGAGTGGAATTGAGCTAAAGAAGAAACCAAGTTTGTGCTAGTTATGACCGGACCCCTTATTCTCTATGGTAAAAACTTAGTACAAACATGGTGGCCACGAGCATGGAGGAGATGGAAAGGAAAATCCGAACTGTTGGCTACATAATCGACGAGCCCGAGAGGGAAAATCCGAACTTGTAGCTGTCTAATCGACAAGCCGTTCCAAATCCTCAAGACAAGCCGTGGAGAAGAATTCCGAATCGATAAAATTGTGTGTACGGGGGAGAAGACCAATCAAAGGAATTGAAGTTCCATGTCTCCAAACCGTATCAAGAGAAAGAGGCGATTAAAAGCTCCACTCTTAGCCTTTGTTCATCAATCTTCACGATGGCTAAGAGTGCGGGGGAGTATTAGAGAGGTCACTCAAGAGAAGAAGCAAGGCCGAAGCTATCACGGATAAGTTGAGGCCGAAGCTCAAAGAAGAAGAGCAAGACCGAGGCGGAACAAAGAGGAGCCGAGGTGAAGCTCAACAAATAAAGAAGACCTTGGTTTGAAACCCTTAAGATCTTGGATTGATACTCTTTTTCCTTAGTGTGGTTTTGTCCCAAAGGGTTTTCCCACTAAGGTTTTAATGAGGTCTCTCCTTGTATCTCCAAGTTAATACTTCGCATCATCTACGTATTAACTTGCGGGGGAGTGTTAAACAAGGAGAACACAAAGTTGTTCAAGAGAAGATCCCAAAGTGCCCAAGACTTAGCCATATTCGGGTCACTTTGGGTAAGGAAGGTCAAGAGGCGGTCATGGCATGAACGGTGGTGTTCTAGGCCATTTGAGGTTCAAGGAAGTCAGGCCGCATGATTAGAAGAGAAGACCGCGTGAAGAAATGAAGAAAATGGAGTTTGGGAAAAATCTGTCCCGACCATGTACCGCGGGTCGGACTGGCATCGGTGCCACTCAACCCGCGGATCGACGAGGCATCGAGGAAGCCCGTACTAATGCGTGTTCGGACGGACACGCGCGGATCAGAAGGAAAATTAGGATCCACGTGTTTATCCGAATACCCGGGTCGGGTAAACGGATAAACACGCGGGTCATGTCCTGATCCGCGTGTTGGCATCGAGTGTTCCTCGTCCCGCGACTCGATGCCACACGTACTGATCTCCGTCCCGCGTCCTGATGCCGAGTCCCCGATGCCGCGTGCCTTCCCTCGACCCGCGGATCCATTTCCCTTGACGCCAGTACGCGACCCAGTCCGTACAGAGGACCGTTGGAGACAGTTGACCAGATTCAAATCTGGTCAACATTTTACTTTTTCTCCTTTATTTTGAATCTGATTTTTCCTCTATAAATATGAGTTGTTAGACTCATTTGTAATGAATCCAAGTGTTCTTAATAAAGAGAGAAAACTCTTGTTCTTATATTTTATCTCTTTCTTTACTTAAGCTTTTTTAGTATTTTCCAATGTAGATAATTAAAGGAACTAAGTTATGGGTTTGATTCCTATGAATCAAATCCCAATCATTTGAGTAACTTTCCTTTGATTATCTATGTTATTTCTTCTTATCAAACTCCAAATCTTATCCACACAAGTAATACTCGGTTTTATGGAAACCGGTTTGTGTGGATTGTTTCTTCAACACTTATAGGTGTTTGTTCTTCATAGATGAGCTTAGACTCATCAAATTCTAATATTCGCCTCCATTATCTGTTCCAAAAATTTTGATCTTGGCATTGTATTGGTTAGCAATATAAGCTTCAAAATTCATGAATGCCTCAAGAACTCTATCCTTAGATGGTAACAATGTGATCCATGTATATTTTGATTTTTCATCAATGAATGTGACAAAATATTTGCTATTATCTCTAGAAATGCACGGAGAAGTCCAAACATCCGAGTGAATCAAATCAAAACAATTTTTGCAATGTTTACCAAGTATACAAGATTCACAACTCAAGTGATCAAAATAAACATTTGGCATCATTATTTCAAAAGCACGAGAATGAGGATGCCCTAATCTAGCATGCCAAATTGCATTATTAGCCACTCCTAAACAAGATTGAAATGAAAAAGAATTAGATTAGCTTGGTGATTTATCTTCAAGAACATAGAGATCATCCTTGGTGCCACCTTCTCCTATTATTTTTCCGGACTTAATATCCTGAAAATGAACATCATTAGGACCAAAGATTGCATAGGTATTCAAGTCTTTGATGGTTTTCTTTACCGAAAGCAAATTAGAAGTAAAATTCGGCATATAGAAAGCTTTAGATTCTTTTTCAAACAATTTCAATGTTCCAATTCCTTTTATGGGAATATTATCCCCATTAGCAATTTCCACATTACCCTTAATAGGTTTAACATTTTCAAGCATGTTCAAGTTACTTATCATGTGATGAGAAGCTCCCGAATCAATAATCAATGAGCTACTAGGAGTTCGAGTAAAGAAGGTCATACCGGACTCCTTATTTGCGTTTAGGGCCTTGATAAGAGCTTCCAAGTCCGACTTTCTCACATAGTCTCCTTGAGTGGAAGTCTCTTCTCCAAGCTTGAAAGAAGTACCCGGTTGGCTCTTAGATTGATCATTCTTGGCCGTATGGTTTGCCTTCGGATAGTCCACCCACCAAGATGGCTTAAGATGTGGATGAAGCACAAAGCATTTCTCCGTGGCGTGCCCTTTCTCCTTGCAATGATCGCACCATCTCTTGTTATAATCCTTGAACCGATTGTTGCCATGGCCTCCCTTGAACCCACGATTTTCCGGTCGATTAAACACTCCCTTGTTCGCCATTGGAAGCTCCCCCTTACTACCAAAGAGACCATGTGAACCTTGTTCCCTTTGAATTTGAGAACACACATCTTCCATGCTTGGAAGCTTCTCCGAACGAAGGATATGTTTTATTAGGTCATTATACACCGGATTCATAGTGAGAAGCAATCCAAAGACCTTGTCTTGCTCCTTTCTCTCGTTCAACACGATTGGATCCATCGAGCTAGGCCTTAACATATCGAGCTCGGACCACAAAGAGTGATACTTTCCCAAGTGTTTTGTAAACTCCATATCTTCTTGATCGAGACATTCCCATACACATGCTTCAACGTTTCCCAAAGTTCGAAGGCCGTTTCACAATAAGAATACGCCTCAAGGATCGATGGATCAATACCATTTTGAAGCACCGCCAAGACCGTTTGATCTTCTTGGAACCATTTCGCCTCTCTAGCTTTCTTGACAGCTTCATCTTCTTTTTCAACCGAATCAAATATCGGCCTTAGTGAGAGATCAACATGCTCCCATAAACCTCGACCACAAAGGGCCGTCTTCATCGTTCTTGACCATAACAAGTAATTTTCTCCCTTGAGAATCACCGGGACAACCAACGCCTTAGAGTTTTCCATAGGATTCATTCTTTCCTACAAAAGATCGAAGCTTCCAACCAACCAACGAAGATTTAACCGAAAGTTTAGAACTTTCGGAGATTCAATATCACGAACAACCACGATCCAAGAGATGTTAAGATTTTAAAGATTTAGAACCAAGAGATTTCAACTGTATGTTAAGCTAAGCGCATAGAGAGAATGAACATCTCAATATAACGATTCAACCTAACAACTTAAGATGATTACGAATCCGAGAGATTTTGAGATTTTAGAACCGAGAGATTGAAGAATCAAGAGATTTTAAGAGATTTAGTAGATCAAAGAATCGAAACTCGCTCTGATACCATGTAAGATTTTAGAGTAATAAGCGGAAAGATTAAAGAGATTAAGAAAGATTAGATGAGATTAAGAGATTAAGAGAATATGAACTTGAAACATTTTATTATTCAAGATAAATGATAACAATGATGAATACAATCTATAAATAGAAAAGTACTAGGTTTGGTCAACATGACCGTTTGGGTAAAGAGGAAAATGTCGACATAAAGTGGAACCTTATCCACAGTACGGACGCGGCCTCACTCCCTCTTATCCTCCAGGTGTCAGGCCGCACGGTAGAGAAGAGAAGCCGCACGTGGAGATAGGAGGAATGGTGGGATTTTGAACTTACCGCGTATCGAGTCTGCACCGCGGGACACGTGATCCTCGATGCCATGTCGACCCGCGCCTCGAGTACCCTGACCGCGGGTCGAGATCCTCCGAACCAAACTCCATTCTTTATTTACCCAACCATTCTTTTTATTCCCTTAGCACATTTTGATGGTACTAAGGTCAATAATAGGTATATTATCACCGTTTGCAATCATCACGTTCCCCCTAGACGGTTCTAGTTTCTCTAGCAGTTCGGAGTTACTAATCAAATGGTGAGAAGCACCCGAATCTACCACAAGATATTCGCTAGGTCTACGAGTATAGAAAGTTTTACCGGATTCCTTAAGTGACGCCATTGATTTGATGAGCGCCTCCAAGTCAGATTTGGTAACGTACTCCCCTTGTGTGGACTCTTCCCTCTACCTTAGTGGACCGGTTCCATTCTGGTCTTGTCTTGCCGAGGAATAATTGGCCCTTGAACCTCTTCCATACTCAGGACGTGGGTTTGATCTGGGCAGTGGCCTGAGATGTGGGTGGAGCAACCAACACTTATCCTTCGTATGACCATCGTTCTTGCAATGTTCACAGTGTAACTCGGGGTTACGGTATCTACTTGGACCATTGTTTCTCCGAGTATCATACCGATTGTACACGCCCTTATTAGCCATAGGTAGCTCCCCCTTACCACCGAATAACCCTAGGGAGCCTTGTTGCTTCTGAACTTGATTGCAAACGTCATTGAAGCTCGGGAGCGTGTCTGACCGGAGAATGTGTTTGATGAGGTCGTTATATACCGGATTCATCGTGAGGAGAAGGCCAAAGACCTGGTCTTGCTGCCTACGTTCATTGAGAACCACTGGATCCACGAAGCTTGGCCTATACATCGCCAGTTCAGCCCACAATGCTTGGTATTTACCGAGATGCTTTGTAAACTCTGTTTCTTCTTGACTCAGTTCATTTAGGGCCTTCTTGATTTCAAACACTCGAGTGAGGTTAGATGTGTTACCATACACGTTCTTGAGAGTCTCCCATAGCTCGCTTGCAGTCTCGCAGTAAGAATAGGCTTCTAGGATTGAGACACCAAGGCTGTTCTGGAGGATGTCTAGCACAGTTTAGTCTTCTTGAAACCACTTAGCTGCCTTGGTCCTTGCATCTTCTTTCTCTTTGTCAGTGGCTGCGTCATAGGTTGGTTCACGGAGGGTGAGGTCGATGTGGTTCCACAAGCCACGGCCACATAGGGCAGTCTTGGTCGTTCTCGACCATAGGAGGTAGTTTTCTCCTTTGAGAGTTACTGGGGCGACAAGGGGCTTTGAGTCATCAGTGATACTCATCCTTCTTCTTGTCGTTTCACACTTGGTTTGATGAGGAGCTTTGAGCTCTGTAAAGTTTGGACATAAAGTTTGAATGAAGATTCTGGACAGAGAGCTTTAAATCCGAACCAGAGATTGAATAGAGAGTTTAAAGATTGAAGTCACAAGATCAAAACATGCTCTGATACCATGTAAGATTTGCGGAAGATTAGAGTAAGATTGAGAGTGAGAGATTGAGAGATTAGGAGAAGAGTAAAGAGTATGAACTTGAGTATTATTCAAGATAATTTACACAGAGTATGATACAATGTTTAAGTAAGCAAAACTAGGTCCTAGTGACCATTAGAGACTCTGATCAGAGAAAGGGAGAGAAGTGGTCCTTCTCATTGCCCATACAACCTTGTCCACCCTTGATCAGAATCTTGTCTCACATGTGCCTCTTGAGTATTTTATTCTTCCCTTGATCAGAACCTTGTCTACCACTCTTATGTTTCTTTTAGTATTCTATTCCATCTTTGATCAGAACCTATGGCCCATCGTTCAGAGTACTTCCTGATCTGGTTCCGCGTCCAAAGTCCTTCTGTTCCGTTACGCGGATTAGAGACCGTCTTCTTTATTCCCGAATATTTACTTGTTTCCATGTTGATTAACGTTACTCCAATAATACATGATCCGGTTTAACATCAGTGTGAGTCATAAGGTCAATACCAAGGATGATCTATATATCTTAGAAGATTTATCACCAAGCTCTTCTAATTTCTGTTTATCTACAACTTGTTTAGGAGTTGCTAATAATGCTATTTGGCATGCTAGAGTAGGACATCCTCATTCTTGTGCTCTTGAAATAATGCTTCCCAATGTTTCGTTTGATCATCTGTCTTGTGAATCATGTATCCTCGTAAAACATTGCAAATCTGTTTTTACTAAATCTGCTACTACTTATGAGAATTGCTTTGATTTGATTCATTCTGATGTTTGGACTTCTCCTTGCTCATCTAGAGATAACAACAAATACTTTGTCACATTCATTGATGAGAAATCTATATATACATGGCTCACTCTCTTACCCTCTAAGGATCGGGTCTTTGATGCATTTTCAAACTTCCAAACTTATATTGCTAACCAATACAATGCCAAGATTAAAATTTTTAGAACAGATAATGGTGGTGAATATATGAGCAATCGGTTCAAAGACCACCTATCCAAACTTGGCATTTTGCATCAAACAAGCTGTCCATACACTCCAAAACAGAACGGTGTGGCAGAGAGGAAGAACCGACACTTGATGGAGGTCTCAAGAGCCATGATGTTCCACATGAACGTACCAAGAAGATATTGGGGTGATGCTGTCATGACAGCCTGTTACTTGATCAACAGAACACCCACCAAAGTTCTTGATGATGTCTCCCCATTTGAGGTACTCACTAAAGAAAAACCCTTCCTTAATCATTTGAGAGTATTTGGGTGTGTCTGTTTTGTTTTGCAGCCTAGGGAATTGAGGGACAAGCTAGAACCGAAAAGTACAAGATGCATGTTCCTTGGCTATTCAACAACACAAAAGAGATACAAATGCTATGATCTATTACGATGGAAGCATCAAGAGAAGAAGCAAGGCCGAAGCTATCATGGATAAGTTGAGGCCGAAGCTCAAAGAAGACGAGCAAGACCAAGGCGGAACAAAGAGGAGCCGAGGTGAAGCTCAACAAATAAAGAAGACCTTGGTTTAAAACCCTTAAGATCTTGGATTGAAACTCTTTTTGTATCTCCAACTTAATACTTCGCGTCATCTACGTATTAACTTACGGGGGAGTGTTAAACAAGGAGAACACAAAAATGTTCAAGAGAAGGATCAAGAACGACCAAAGTTAGACATATTCGGGTCACTTTGGGAAATGGAAGGCCAAGCATGTTCAAGGCTTGGTAAGAGGTGTTCTAGGCCATTCAAGTGAAGGGGGAGTGAGGCCGCATGAGGAACGAAGAAGGCCGCACGAGAAAATGGCAAAAATGTGCTAAGGGAGGAAAATGGACTTTAGTGTCGATCGACAGGGAGTTGTGTCGATCGACACTCAAGTCTTTGTCCAAAACTGAAGATTGAAGAAAGAGTGTCGATCGACACGGATCCCAGGATTTGAATCCAACCGTTGGATATTCGACCGTTGGAGATCCGACCGTTGATCTGATTCGACCGTTGAAGAAGAAGGCGTGTTGATCGACACACACAAGAAGTGTCGATCGACACGACTGCCAGATTGCTCAAAAGTGGACAAGTTACTTTTTTACTTTGGGATTCAATCCCTCCTTTCATTTGTTCTGATCCCCAACGGTCATATTGACCTTGGTGGCCATATATATGTTGCTTAACTCATTGTAAACATTAACAAGAAAATCAATAATAAAATTCAAGTTCATCTTTCTCTCTTTTCTTTATTTCTCTCTTTACTTATTCAAAATGTAGATTAAGAGTAGACATTGCATTTAGGGTGATATCCATTTGGATTGAACCCATTTTATTAAGTCTATGATCTCTTAATCCTTCTTATTTCACTCCAAATCTATTCACACATGTAATACTCGGTTTTGTATAAACCGGTTTGTGTGGATTCTTTATTAAACACACTTAGGTGTTGTTCTTCATAAGATAAGCGTAGACTCATCAAATTATAACATGGTATCAGAGCATAAGCTCTTGGGTTAGAAGATTTGGAGATTCGGTTTTGGTTTCAAAAGTTAAAAAAAATTTGATTTCTTTGATGAGTTGGGTTGAATCGTTATATGGATGTTTCAATCATCCTTATGCGCTTAACCCAACATAAATTCTTTTAGATTTCCGCTGCTAGTGATTTGAAATGCTTGAAAAGTTTGATTTCAAAAGTTTGAAATTTGTTACCAAAAGTTTTGGTTTTATTCGGAATTTTAAAGGAAAGTGTTTGTTCGATTTTCGGTTACCAAATGTTTTGAAAATCTTGGTTTAAAATTCTTGGTGAGCCTTTGTTGCTCTTGTTGATTCTTTGTCCAAGTAAGCTAATAAGAGATTGAGATTGCTTACTTGAGAAATTCTTGAAGTGAACCGATGGGAAATCCCGGTTTCACATTTTTCATCCTTGGTTACTTAATCTCTCGGCTACTAAATCTCTCGATTCTCTCGGTTACTTATTCTTTCAAACTCTCGGTTACTAAAATCTCTCGGTTACTAATACTCTTTGGTTACTAGCTCAAACAAGAAGGTGGTTCCCATGATAGGGAGTAAATTTCCAACCTTTGGAGCTAAGTGAAGATGAAGCTAAAACAAGAAGGTAAAGGAGATTGATCCTACCTTTGGAGCTAGTGCAAAAGAAGCTCAAACAAGAAGGTGATGGGAGATTGATCCCATCCTTGGAGCTCCATGAATGACCGGCTCAAACAAGTGGAAAAATGAGAGAATAACTCATGGGATCTTGAGCACTCTCACCATGGAGCCGGATCATGGAAATTGTTTGAAGGGAGAGAACTGTGGGATGCCAAAGACGCATTTAAAATCACGTTGAATCCAAGCCCTAAGTTTGATGGGAGAGAACCGTGGGATGCCAAAGATGCATTTAAAATCACGTTGAATCCAAGCCCAAAGGAATTGATGATGTTGTGGTTCAAAGGAAGCCACACAAGTTGTTACAAAATTCTTCAAGAAGCTTCAAAGCTTCAAAAGTCTACTTCCAATCCGAATTGGAAGAAGAGGGAGTTTCTAAATCTTTCCCTCTCTTGATTCTATTTGAAATTTGATTTGATTGTTGAAGGTGAAAAACCGGTTGTTTAAAAGAAAATGTTATGCTTGCAAATTTGAAACCTATAAACGAATTGAGAATGGAAAGTTTAAAGTCATGATGAAATTGAATTTTGATTTTTAAACTTAAATATTTGATTGTGATTAATCCAATTCGTTTATTGTGTTCATGCAAGGTGAAATTAAACTCAAGAAATCCAAGAAGAAGCAACTAGCCTTTGAAGGTCAACTTGAAGTCATTCATGAGGCCAATAGGATGCCCAAAATCATGAATGGTGAAGTATAGTTGAACAAGCCAATGTTTTGAGGCTTCCGGGGAGCTAAAAGAGATTGTGAGGCCTCAGAGGTATTGGGCTTGGCGTTAAGGAAGGTTGATAAGAGACTTGGAATTTCAAGAGTGGAATTGAGCTAAAGAAGAAACCGAGTTTGTGTTAGTTATGACCGGACCCCTTATTCTCTATGGTCATGACTTGTACAAACTTGGAGACCACGAGCATGGAGGAGATGGAAAGGAAAATCCGAACTGTTGGCTACATAATCGACGAGCCCGAGAGGGAAAATCCAAACTTGTAGCTGTCTAATCGACGAGCCGTTCCAAATCCTCAAGACAAGCCGTGGAGAAGAATTCCGAATTTCAAGAGTGATTATCAAAGCACAACCGGATTGGTTAAAGTTGTGTGTACGGGGGAGAAGATGAAGCACATGTTTGGAGATTAGAACTAATTGCCACCATGAACATCCGCCAAAAGAAGTGGAGAGGAAAGACGGGTGGAAAGACCACCAAGAACAGCCACCACAAAAGAAGCGGAGAGGAAAGACGGGTGGAAAGACCACCAAGAACAGCCGCCGCAAAGAAATGGAGAGGAATGACTGGTGGAAGGTGATGAATCAACTCACAAACATGGAGACAAGTGCTCTTCCCGACCAAATTCAAAAGGGATCATGAGGGTCCAAAATTGTGTGAATGAAGAAGGAGTGTCGATCGACACACAAGCGTGTCGATCGACAGACATACCACTGCCCGAAAAATGGGCCGAAGTTATGAAGAGGCCAAAGACGAGTACAAACTCCACTCTTAGCCTTTGTTCATCAATCTTCACGACGGCTAAGCGTGCGGGGGAGTATTTGTTAAACAAGGAGAACACAAAGGTGTTCAAGAAAAGATCCCAAAGTGCCCAAGACTTAGCCATATTCGGGTCACTTTGGGTAAGGAAGGTCAAGAGGCGTTCAAGGCATGAACGGTGGTGTTCTAGGCCGTTTAAGGGTCAAGGAAGTCTTGCCGCATGATTAGAGGAGGAGGCCGCATGAAGAAATGAAGAAAATGGGAGTTTGGAAAATTCTGGACCGGACCATGTATTGAGGGTCGGACTGGCATCGACGCCAGTCGACCCGCGGATCGACGAAGCACCGAGGAAAGGACGGACTGATGGTCGAACACGCGGATCAGATCAGTTCCTAGGATCCGCGTGTTTATCCGATTACCCGACCCGGGTTAACGGATAAACACGCGGGTCGTGTACTGATCCGCGTCCGTCCCGCGTGTTGGCAACGAGTGACCCGCGTCCTAGCTCTCGATGCCACTCGTCCTGATCCGGCTTCCCGCGTCCTGATCCGCCGAGTCCCGATGCCGCGTGCCTTCTCTCGACCCGCGGATCAGATCCTCTCGACGCCAGCACATGATCTGTCCGTACGGATCAGACCGTTGGGACTGTTGACCAAATTCAAATTTGGTCAACATTTTACTTTTTCCTTTATTTCTTTAGATCAGATTTTTCCTCTATAAATAGAGGTTGTAAGATTCATTTGTAATCATCCAAGTATCATTTTATTAATAAAAGAAGAGAAAATCTTTAGTTCTTATTTTATTTCTTTTCTTTCTTTACTTAAGCTTTTCTTAGTATTATTCAATGTAGATTAAGGATAGACATTGCTTTTAGGGTGATATCCATTTGGATTGAATCCATATTATTTGGTCTATGATTTCTTAATCTTTCTTATTCAAACTCCAAATCTCTCTACATATGTAATACTCGGTTTTGTATAAACCGGTTTGTGTGGATTCTTTCTTTAACACCTTTAGGTGTTTGTTGATCATAAGATGAGCTTAGACTCATCAAATTCCGACATGGTATCAGAGCATAAGCTCTTGGGTTTGAGATTTGGAGATTCGGTTTTGATTTTCAAAAGTTCTAAAATTTTGATTTCTTTGGTGAGTTGGGTTGAATCGGTATGAGGAGGTAATCAATCTATCTCATGCGCTTAACCCAACACAAATTCTTGTTAGATTCCGCTGCAAATGTTTGTTTAAAGATTCGGGTTTCAAAAATGTTAAAGTTTGTTTCTTTTGAACCGGATTTGAAAAGTTTCGAATTTTTGGTTACAATTTCTTGTTAATCTTAAAGCTTGTAGCTTTCCCTTAATCTCTAAAGCTTTTAGCTTTCTCAAAATTTCTAAAGCTTAAAGCTTTCTTTAAAATTCGAAAGCATGGATGCTTTCTTTTCTCTTAAATTCAAAAGCTTAAAGCTTTTTTTCTTGGTTACTAAAAGCTCAAAGCTTTTTCTTGGTTACTCTTACTCTTGGTTACTTACTCTCTCCGTTACTCAAATCTTTGGTTACTAATCTTTGGTTACAATGTTTTAAATTGTTAGGTAACACAAGTGGGAAGAGATCCGTGGGATGCATGGAAGCATTTAAAATCACGATGAATCCAAAAGGCCCTTGTGTTTACCATGTGGGAGAGAACCGTGGGATGCCTTTGAGCATTTAAAATCACGATGAATCCATTCCCAAGATATTCAAGAAGCTATCAAGCTTCAATGATGTTCTTACTTCCAATCCGAATTGGAAGAAAGAGGGAGTTCTAAATTTTCCCTCCCTTTTGGTTTTATTTGAATTTTGAATTTTGAATTCCGGTTTAGAGTAAAACCGGTTGATTAAAGGAGTTTAAATTCTTGAAAAATGATAAGCTTGCAAATTTGGAACCAATAAACGAATTTGAGAATTAAAAGTTTAAAATCATGAGAAATTTGAATGTTTTTATGATTTTAAACTTAATTATTTGAATGTGGCTAATCCAATTCGTTTATTGTGTAAATGCAAGGTGAAATTCAAGAAGAAATGTTAAGAAGTAATCGGATTGGTGAAGTTTGGTGTACGGGGGAGAAGACTAATCAAAGGAATCGAAGTTCCATGTCTCCAAACCGTAAAAATAATGAAAAAGGCTATCTCTAAACTCTCTAAATCTTTGATATTCCTCATGAGATTTGATATTCCTCATTTGGCTATTGTCTTCCCTTTGATATTCCTCATGAGATCATAAGACCCTCAAAGGGACCCATGAGCCTCAAAGCAAAGATCTTTGATATTCCTCATGTGGTTATTTGTATTTTCCTTTGATATTCCTTATGGAACAACCGCTACTCTTTTCAGCTCTATCTTTCATTGAAAGATAAAGGAGACCATAAGAGCCTCAAAGGAGCAAAAATGAGAGCCTCAAAGTCTTGCATGAGAGCCTCAAAGAGAGAAGTTTTCGAGAAGCAATAAGACCGACCATCGATCCGAAACTTCAAGCTTTTCTTTCTTTACTTAAGCTTTTCTTAGTATTATTCAATGTAGATTAAGGATAGACATTGCTTTTAGGGTGATATCCATTTGGATTGAATCCATATTATTTGGTCTATGATTTCTTAATCTTTCTTATTCAAACTCCAAATCTCTCCACATATGTAATACTCGGTTTTGTATAAACCGGTTTGTGTGGATTCTTTCTTTAACACCTTTAGGTGTTTGTTGATCATAAGATGAGCTTAGACTCATCAAATTCCAACAGTATTACGATGGAAGCATCAAGAGAAGAAGCAAGGCCGAAGCTATCACGGATAAGTTGAGGCCGAAGCTCAAAGAAGACGAGCAAGACCAAGGCGGAACAAAGAGGAGCCGAGGTGAAGCTCAACAAATAAAGAAGACCTTGGTTTAAAACCCTTAAGATCTTGGATTGATACTCTTTTTCCTTAGTGTGGTTTTGTCCCAAAGGGTTTTCCCACTAAGGTTTTAATGAGGTCTCTCCTTGTATCTCCAACTTAATACTTCGCATCACCTACGTATTAACTTGCGGGGGAGTGTTGAACAAAGAGAACACAAAGATGTTCAAGAGAAGGATCAAGAAGGACCAAAGTTAGACATATTCGGGTCACTTTGGGAAATGGAAGGCCAAGCATGTTCAAGGCTTGGTAAGAGGTGTTCTAGGCCATTCAAGTGAAGGAGGTGTGAGGCTGCATGAGGAACGAAGAAGGCCGCACGAGAAAATGGCAAAAATGTGCTAAGGGAGGAAAATGGACTTTAGTGTCGATCGACAGGGAGTTGTGTCGATCGACACTCAAGTCTCTGTCCAAAACTGAAGATTGAAGAAAGAGAGTCGATCGACACGAAGGAGTCCTGTCGATCGACACGGATCCCAGGATTTGAATCCAACCGTTGGATATTCGACCGTTGGAGATCCGACCGTTGATCTGATTCGACCGTTGAAGAAAAAGGCGTGTCGACCGACACACACAAGAAGTGTCGATCGACACGACTGCCAGATTGCTCAAAAGTGGACAAGTCACTTTTGTACTTTGGGATTCAATTCCTCCTTTCATTTGTTCTGATCCCCAACGGTCATATTGACCTTGGTGGCCTATATATATGTTGCTTAACTCATTGTAAACATTAACAAGAGAATCAATAATAAAATTCAAGTTCATCTTTCTCTCTTTTCTTTATTTCTCTCTTTACTTATTCAAAATGTAGATTAAGAGTAGACATTGCATTTAGGGTGATATCCATTTGGATTGAACCCATTTTAGTAAGTCTATGATCTCTTAATCCTTCTTATTTCACTCCAAATCTATCCACACATGTAATACTCGGTTTTGTATAAACTAGTTTGTGTGGATTCTTTATTAAACACACTTAGGTGTTGTTCTTCATAAGATGTGCTTAGACTCATCAAATTTTAAGATGATCCGAGTTCAAGGAAAACATTTGTGTCTTGGGACGTGAAATTCCTTGAAGATCAGAGATTTTATGATGGAAAAGACAGAGATGACTTGAAGGACTTGGCTAACCCAATAGACATGGGCTCTCATCTGAGATTTCTCCTCCAACACCTCGGGAGTAATGAGACCAGTGACAAGAAGGATCAAAACATTGATCACAAAACAGTTCAAGAGAATGTCATTCAAGAGACAGTCCTAGAGGATGAGGGTCTAGAGGTTGTGAAAGATGAATCTCCGGTTGTTCTAGAACAAGAACAAGCTTCAGTTGAACATGAGGAAGAAGAGACAGGAAGTGCAATCCCAGAAATGAAACCTGTCCAAGAAGAGGTCGTAGAGCCTGTCCTAAGAAGAAGTACAAGACTCAAGAAAGATCCCTCTCAATGGAAAGAGAGTCGTGTGTATTTCAACAATGAAGCAGTAGCACATCCCATTCAAGTGGTGTGTTCTCTCACCCTCTTACCTTCTTCTCATCGAGCCTTTCTAGTCAAGATAGATGAGCACACCATACCCAGAACATATGGAGAAGCTATGGAGGATGAGCAGTGGGGTGCAGCGGTAGATGATGAGGTTGGTGCTATGGTTAAAAACCACACTTGGGACGAGGCGGATCTCCCCGAGGGAAAACGGGCAGTGAGCTCCAAATGGGTATTCACGATCAAATACTTGAGCAATGGTGACTTAGAAAAATACAAGGCCAGGCTGGTGGCTAGAGGATTTACGCAAACGTATGGGGATGATTACACAGACACATTTGCACCAGTGGCCAAGTTAAACACGGTAAGAGTTGTGTTCTCCCTGGCGGTCAACCTAGACTGGGAATTGTGGCAAATGGATGTACATAATGCTTTCTTACAAGGGGATCTTGAGGAGGAAGTGTACATGACACCACCACCAGGCCTTGAGGACTTTATTGCTCCAGGAAAGGTTCTCTAGCTTAGGAAAGCAATCTATGGTCTAAAACAGTCTCCACGAGCCTGGTACACGAAGCTCAGCACCACCCTAAAAGAAAGAGGTTTCAAGAAATGTGAACTCGATCACACTCTCTTCACTCTTCAAGGGCCAAATGGAATCGTTGTGGTGTTAATCTATGTTGATGACATGATCATCTCTGGAAATGATGCACAAGGAATTCAAGAGACAAAAGATTTTCTTAAATCAGTGTTTGAGATCAAGGATCTGGGAGAGGTGAAGTACTTTCTTGGCATTGAAGTGTGTAGATTCAAGAATGGTATGCACATTTTGCAAAGGAAATACACTTTGGATCTGTTACAAGAAACCGGGAAGTTGAGAACTAAGCCAGCAAAGACTCCACTCGAAGAAGGTTACAAGACCGATCGAAAGGGGGAGCAAGAAGATGAACTCTATGAGGATCCATCAAGATATAGAAGGCTAGTGGGTAAACTGATCTACTTGACATTAATGAGGCCGGATTTAAGCTTCGCAGTGAATCAAGTTAGTCAACACATGAAGGAACCTAAGATATACCATTGGCAAATGGTGGAAAGAATACTTAGGTATCTCACGACAAGTCCGGGTCAAGGCATTTGGATGGGAAGGAATGAGAATACTGAAGTTGTAGGATATTGTGATGCGGATTGGGCTGGTGACAGAAATGATAGAAGATCAACCACAGGCTATTGCACATTCATTGGAGGAAACTTGGTGACATGGAGAACCAAGAAACAAAAGTCAGTCTCATGTTTAAGTGCTGAAGCCGAGTATACAGCAATCAAGAAGTTAACAAATGAGCTTACTTGGTTGAGAGGAATTCTGTCACATATGGGAATTGAGTCAACCAAACCAATGGTGATGCATTGTGATAACCAAGCTGCTATTTACATTGCGACTAACTCAGTATTCCAGGAGAGGACAAAGCACATTGAGATCGATTGTCACAAGGTTCGGGAAAAGATTGAGCAAGGATGGACACTCCCATGCTTCACAAGAAGTGAAGACCAATTGGCTGACATCTTCACCAAGGCAGCGAGTCTTAAAGTTTGCAATCACATTTACAGCAAACTCGGACTCGTGGATATAACTCTTCCGTGAGAAGACCCCTTACTTACAATCATCACACTCTTTTTCCCTTACCAAAGTTTTGTCCCACGTAGTTTTCTTCGGTAAGGTTTTTAATGAGGTGATGGTTGTGAGTCTCCAAGTTAAACATAAATTCTTTATGTCTAACTTGAGGGGGAGTATTGACCTTATGACTCACATTGAGACTAAGGGAAATAACGGTATGTTCTGCGTAACGGAACAGAAGGGCTCGTGATCAGTTTGCGGATCAGTTTCCGGATCAACTGAGTCCCGTGTGGTCCCGGAGCTAAGTTATTGTTAGGAGGAGACAAGACATGCGGTCCCCACCGAGACAAGAGAGGATGGGCACAAATATTGACCTTAGCATTCTCATTAAGTGCTAAGGAAATAAAGAGAATGACCGAAATAAATAAAGGGTGGAATTTGGTTCGGAGGATCTCAACCCGCGGTAAGGTTACTCGAGGGGCGGGTCGTCTTGGCATCGAGGATCGCTCGTTCCGCGGTACGTGTCCGGTACACGGGAAGATGTGGCCGATACGCGGGAATCAAAACTCAGCGTTCCACAACGTTCTTCAAGCGGTCTTCAACGGTCAACGGGCGGCCTTACAGCTGGAGGATAAGGTGGAGTGAAGCCGCGTCCGTACGATGGATAAGATCCACCTTTATGTCGTCATTTCACCTTTATCCCAAACGGTCATGTGGACCTTATCCTCTTACCTAGTATTTTCTATTTATGGATTGATTCCAATCATTTGTAAAAGTTATCTTGAAATGAAAATACTTTCAAGTTCATACTCTCTATTCTTCCTTAATCTCTCTAATCTCCATTAATCTCTAAACTCTCTTTAATCTCATCCTAATCTTTTCTAATCTTACACTTATTCTCATAAATCTTACATGGTATCAGAGCACAAGCTCTTGGGATTCTTAAAAGTGTTAGATTGAATCGTTATAAGAAGGTTTTAATCCATCTTATGCGCTTAATCTAACCTACATCATCCGAAATTCTCATTCCAAATCTTGTGTTCTTGTTTGTTTTTCTCTCATCTGAAAGGGTGAATCTTTGGTTTGAATCTTATTTATTTGAAATCTTCACAAAGTTTCAAGCTTTCCTCTAGATCGATTCAAACTCTCTCTAAAAGCTTCAAGCTTTGTTTTAAATTCAGTCTCAAGTCTCTAAAGCAAGGAACTTTTATGGATAACTCAAAGCCTTTGGTGGTTCCGGTGATTCTCAAAGGGGGAAACTACTTACTATGGTCAAGAACTACCAAGACCGCTCTTTGTAGCCGGGGCTTGTGGAGTCACATTGATCTCACGACTAGGCCCGTGTTTGACACATCCAAGGAAGAGAATGATGAGGTCGTGCAGGCTCGAGAGGCTAGGTGGTTTCAAGACGATCAAACGGTGTTGGCTGTCCTTCAAAATGGTCTTGAGCCATCGATTCTCGAAGCATACTCTTATTGTGACACCGCATATGAGCTTTGGGAAACCTTGAAGAATGTGTACGGTAACATCTCAAATCTCTCTCGTGTGTTTGAGGTCAAACGAGCCATCAACAATCTCCACCAAGAAGACATGGAGTTTACTAAGCATTTTGGTGTGTATCGGTCTCTTTGGGCGGAGCTTGAGATGCTTAGGCCAAGCTCCATCGATCCGATTGTTCTCAACGAACGGAAGGAACAAGACAAGGTATTTGGACTTCTCCTTACATTGAACCCGGTGTTCAATGATCTCGTCAAACACATCTTTCGGTCCAAGACTCTCCCAAGCCTTGACGATGTGTGTGCGCAAATCCAAAGGGAACAAGGCGCTCTTGGGCTCTTTGGTAGCAAGGGAGAGCTTCCAATGGCTAACAAAGTGGTGTTCAAGGGTGACGAGAGACGTTCCAAGTATTGGTGTGAACATTGTAGAAGAAAGGGTCATTCTAAGGAGAAATGTTGGCTCATCCATCCACATCTAAGGGAGAAGTTCTATGCCGACAATCCACACCAAAGGGAAAGGTTCTATACCGACCGTGCTAGAGATGACCGTGCAAGGGCTAACTACTCAACCTCCAAGAGCGATCAAAATCATCTCGGACCAGCAAAACAAGGAGGAGAAACAAGCCAAGGAGGAGACTATGTGAGAAAGTCCAATCTTGAAGCTCTCATCAAGTCCTTTGCATCACTCAATCAATCTGGTAAAACCTTCTTCTCTCTTAAGCCTAGTGAATCTCTTGTAGTTGATTCGGGTGCTACTCATCATATGATTAGTAATTTGAATCTTCTTGAGAACCTAGGACCATCTAAGGGTAATGTTATGATTGCAAATGGAGATAACATACCTATCAAGGGAATTGGAGACTTGAACCTGTTTAACAAAAGCTCAAAAGCATTTTATTTACCGAATTTTGAATCAAATCTCCTTTCGGTTAATAAAATTACTAAGGATTTGAATTGTTATGCAATCTTTGGTCCTAATGATGTTCATTTTCAGGATATTGATTCGGGAAAGATAATTGGAGGTGGTGGTACCAAGGATGATCTATACATTCTTGAAGATTTATCATCAACCTCATCTAGTTCTTTTTCATTCCAATCTTGTTTATGAGTTGCTAAGAATGCCATTTGGCACGCTAGATTAGGACATCCGCATTCTCGTGCTTTTGAAATAATGCTTCCAAATGTTTACTTTGATCATTTGAGTTGTGAAGCTTGTATCCTTGGAAAACATTGCAAAACCGTATTTTCTAAATCGTCTACTATTTATGAACATTGCTTTGATTTAGTACATTCGGATGTGTGGACTTCACCTTGCTTATCTAGGGATAATAATAAATACTTTGTTACATTCATTGATGAAAAATCGAAGTACACTTGGGTCACTCTCTTGCCTTCTAAAGATCGGGTCATTGATGCATTCATAAACTTTCAAAACTATATTGCTAACCAATACAATGCCAAGATTAAGATCTTTAGAACAGATAATGGAGGAGAATATATGAGCAATCGGTTCAAAGAACACCTATCCAAACATGGAATCTTGCACCAAACTAGCTGTCCGTACACACCACAACAAAACGGAGTAGCCGAGAGAAAGAACCGCCACTTGATGGAGGTGTCCCGTGCTATGATGTTCCACATGAACGTTCCAAAACGTTTTTGGGGAGATACGGTGATGCTAGCATGCTACTTGATCAATCGAACACCTACAAAGATCTTAGGAGACACTTCTCAATTCGAGGTATTAAACCAAACCCTTCCATTTATTGAACATCTAAGAGTATTTGGTTGTCTTTGTTTTGTGTTAGTGCCGAGTGAGTTGAGAACCAAGCTAGATGAGAAGAGCAAAAGATGCATTTTTCTTGGCTACTCAACAACGCAAAAGGGGTACAAGTGCTATGACCCGATAACAAGGAAGACTTGGGTGTCTAGAGATGTCAAGTTCATGGAAAATCAAGGATATTATGGTGTCAAGGATAAAGATGAGTTGAGAGACTTAGCTACCCCGTCGGACCTTGGCTCAAATCTTCGATTCCTTCTTCAACATCTTGGGAATCCTACTGAGCCAAGAGACAAAGAGGGTGAGACCACTCAAGCAACACCTACCGAAGCTCAAGACACAGATCAAGAGTTGGTTCATGAGGAAGAATTGCATTCGGCTAGTCAAGATGAAGCCCAAGTAGTTCAAGAAGAGTCTAGTGAACCGGTGCTAGAAGGTGCAGCCGAAGTCACACCCGTTGTGGAGGAAGTAGAGCCTGTTCTTAGACGTAGCACAAGAATAAGGAGGGACCCGTCTCAATGTAAAGAGACTAGGGTCTACTACAATCATCAAGCGGTTGCGCATCCCATTCAAGCGGTTTGTTCGATTGACCTTTTGCCTTCCTCTCATCGTGCTTTCCTTGTAAAGATTGATGAGCACACCATCCCAAGTTCTTATGAGGAAGCCATGGAAGAGGAACATTGGGTTGAGGCCGTAGATGATGAGGTAGGAGCTATGGTGAAGAATCACACTTGGGATGAAGCGGATCTCCCATTTGGCAAGAAGGCTGTGAGCTCAAAATGGGTGTTCACGATAAAGTACTTGAGCAATGGTGATCTTGAGAGGTATAAGGCGAGATTAGTTGCAAGGGGGTTCACTCAAACTTATGGAGACGATTATACGGATACCTTTGCTCCGGTGGCTAAGTTAAACACGGTTAGAGTTGTGTTCTCTTTAGCGACGAATTTGGATTGGGAGCTTTGGCAAATGGCTGTTAAGAATGCATTCTTGCAAGGAGATCTCGAGGAAGAAGTTTACATGACGCCTCCTCCCGGTCTTGAGAAGTCTATTGCACCGGGGAAAGTGCTAAGGCTAAGGAAAGCTATTTATGGCCTTAAACAATCTCCGAGAGCGTGGTATAAGAAACTTAGTAGTACACTCAAGGAGAAGGGCTTCAAGAAGTGTGAACTCGATCATACACTGTTTATTAAATCAAGGAGAGTACTTAAGGGTTCATCTAACCTTAAGTTACTAATAATAGAGAAAGACCGAGACGTGACTCGGACGCTTGGATACGCGGTCGGTCAGAGATGAGGACGCGGATCCAGTAGCGGTCTAGTGGCGGTCTAAAGCGGTCATAATGTGGAGAAGCTAGACCGCATGAAGAGAAGTTGAAGCCGCATGAGAAGACCCGCGGAACGGAACACTCGACCCGCGGAACATATTCCCGAGGCACAGGACGGATGGATCCTCGACCCGCGGCAGAAAGAAGGACGCGGGACGAAGAAGGACGCGGGAAGGATTTCTCAGAGTGGTCCCGCGGTTTGAATCAAAAAGTGATCGTTGGAGAATAAGGCTTGGATTGTGTCTTGGTTCATTCATCATCAAAGGGGGGGCCATTTAGAGGATAAGGTTACTTTATGATTCTGATCCAAAACCTTATCCTCCCTCTTTTTCCAACGTTCATATGTCTTTTTCTCTATATATATGTATCTCTTTCATTGTAATCAATTAACTCAATATTGAATAAAGAAATCTGAGTTCATCTTTTACCCCTTATTCAAATCAGATTATCACAATGTAGAGATTAGGGTTTTATGTGTTTAGGGTGAGATCCTTTAGGATTGAACCCATGTTATGTTAATCTATTCTTAATCTCTCCTAATCTCTTTCTTAAACTCTCTCTAATCTGTCCGAAACTCTCCAAATCTGTTCTAAACTCTCTTTGCTCATTTGAGCTATTCTCTTGATTCATTCCTCTCTAAAGGATGAATCTTTTGTTCTTGTGAGCATTTGCTCATCAAAATTTTACATGGTATCAGAGCATAAGCTCTTGGGTTAGTAAGGGTTAGGTTGAATCGTTATAAGGTTGTGTCAATCTTCCTTATGCGCTTAACCTAACCAATATTATGTGTTGTTTCCGCTGCTTGTGTTGTTGAAGACTCAGATCTATTGCTCGGAGAAAGCTAGATCCGAGATTGAAGAAAGAAGAGGAAAGCCCGATGCTTCCATGAAGAAAAGAGGAAGAAAGCTCAAAGCTTTCCCATGGGAGAAGAAGAAAGCTCAAGGCTTTCCCATGGAAGAAAAAGAAAAAGAAAGCTCAAAGCTTTCCATTGAAGAAGACATGAAAGGCCGAAGCTTTCATGAACAAGAAGAGAACGGTGAAGAAACTCACGGCTGGGAAGTCGACCCAATCCTTCATTTCTTCATGAGCAAGTCACGTTTCATTGAAGAAGAAGCTCAAAGAAGAAGGTGATGGGATTGCCACCTAAGGAGCTCAAAAGCGTTGGGTCCGGTATAAGAGAAGGCCGGATCTTGGTCCAAGTAAGCTAGGAGAAGCTTGCTTGTGAAACTCTTGAAGAAAACCCAAGTGTGGAGCTTGGTCACTAGTGTGAAGCAAATGGGAGTCAAAGGAAGAAAACCATTAAAGATTGGAGCTTTCCTTTCCTATGAAGCTCAAGGATGGTTTACTCTCATGAAGCCTATGTTGGTGCGGTTAGATGAAGGAAGGATCGGTCGGTTTGCTAGAGAAGAGGAGTAGAATGAAAGTGGAGATTCTCAAATTGGGGTTCTTGGTAAGGTGAACATTGGGCCCGATGGGAGTCAAGCCATGAATTGCTTATTTGGGTAATTTCCTATCCATACTCTCTTGGTGGATTGACATTAAATGAATCCATGATCTAGTCTAAGAGGAAACACATTCCTGAGAATAGAGAATATTTCTTAATCTACCCCTTTCTTATTCTTCAAAATCTTTATAATCTCTTATATTCTCTAAAATCTCTACAAATCTCTATATTCTCTATATTCTCTAGGTCTCTATTCTCAAACAGTTTGGAACCTAGCCTAAACACTAATCAAACACTCACCCAAATCCCTTAAAAGCTCTTAGTTACTCTCGGTTTGCGTGATGAACTCTTGTGTGAGAATCCTATCGGTCCAAGTAATGCTCTCTTGATCGAAACTCGTCTTAAGTGTGAAGCATAGTTACTCTCGATCCTTATTCTCTCGGGTTGACTATGATTGAGCATTTGAGGTCCATTCTTGTGGTGAAAAACATTGTGAGAAAGATTGGTGTTGATAACATTGATTGGATGGGAAACATTGATGAGAATGGTTGGATTGCTTGGTGTTGTGTTTTTGGTATGATTTTGTAGCGGTTCTTGTTTGATTGAGCTATGGAACCGGTACACACTCAAGCTACCCAAGAAGATGTAACTAGCCTTTGAAGGTCAATCTTGAAGTCATTCCAAAAGAGCCATAGTAGCCGTGAATGGTGAAGAAGGGTTGATCAAGCCAATGTTTTGAGGCTTTCTGGGAGCTAAAAAGAGATTGAGATGCTTCGGAAGGTATTAGGCTTGGCATTGAGGAAGGTTACATAGGCTTGGAATTCAAGAAGTGTCGAAAGAGAGGAAATGGTGCTTGGTTATGGTAACCGAAAGGAGCAAGAGGAAACCGTGAAAAGAAGATTGAAGCTTAGGGTTGAATGATTCAAAGGGTGTGATGAGAAGAAGTGAAAGGTGGTCCAAGTCACACTAGTGCTTTGCCTGAATGGAGGAGGACTCACGAGGTTGAAGGAACCCGAAGCTCCACCAAAAGGATCATGAAGATCCAAATGCTTAATGAGGTGTGGAAACAAAGTGAAGATCAAAGGATCAACCACACCATCAAATCAAAAGGCTACTCTCTAAACTCTTACTCTTTTTAAATCTTTCAATTATAGATCATTTGGTTCATTGATTGCTAGCTTATGAAATGATTCAATGGTGTATACTTTAAGCTTTTTCTTGTTTGAATCTTGTCTAAGGTTTAAGGGGGAGCAGATTGAAGTTGGCCATGAGTCTTGGAAGGAGCATCAAGGCCGAGTGGTTCAAGAGGCCAAAGACGAGGCCGAACTCCACTCTTAGCCTTTGTTCACAAATCTTCACGACGGCTAAGAGTGAGGGGGAGGATTAGAGAGGAAGCATCAAGGAAAGGAGCAAGACCAAGGCGGAACAAAGAGGAGCCGAGGTGAAGCTCAAAGATCAAGACTTTGATTCAAATTTCCCTAGATCTTGGATTGATACTCTTTTTCCTTAGTGTGGTTTTATCCCAAAGGGTTTTCCCACTAAGGTTTTAATGAGGTCTCTCCTTGTATCTCCAAGTTCATCCTTCACATTGTTGCGTATGGACTTGAGGGGGAGTATTAAATCAAGGAGAGTACTTAAGGGTTCATCTAACCTTAAGTTACTAATAATAGAGAAAGACCGAGACGTGACTCGGACGCTTGGATACGCGGACGGTAAGAGATGAGGACGCGGATCCAGTAGCGGTCTAGTGGCGGTCTAAAGCGGTCATAATGTGGAGAAGCTAGACCGCATGAAGAGAAGTTGAAGCCGCATGAGAAGACCCGCGGAACGGAACACTCGACCCGCGGAACGTATTCCCGAGGCACAAGACGGATGGATCCTCGACACGCGGCACGAAGAAAGACGCGGGACGAAGAAGGACGCGGGAAGGATTTCTCCGAGTGGTCCCGCGGTTTGAATCAAAAAGTGACCGTTGGAGAATAAGGCTTGGATTGTGTCTTGGTTCATTCATCATCAAAGGGGGGACCATTTAGAGGATAAGGTTACTTTATGATTCTGATCCAAAACCTTATCCTCCCTCTTTTTCCAACGTTCATATGTCTTTTTCTCTATATATATGTATCTCTTTCATTGTAATCAATTAACTCAATATTGAATAAAGAAATATGAGTTCATCTTTTACCCCTTATTCAAATCAGATTATCACAATGTAGAGATTAGGGTTTTATGTGTTTAGGGTGAGATCCTTTAGGATTGAACCCATGTTATGTTAATCTATTCTTAATCTCTCCTAATCTCTTTCTTAAACTCTCTCTAATCTGTCCGAAACTCTCCAAATCTGTTCTAAACTCTCTTTGCTCATTTGAGCTATTCTCTTGATTCATTCCTCTCTAAAGGATGAATCTTTTGTTCTTGTGAGCATTTGCTCATCAAAATCTTACACTGTTCACATTACAAGGACCTCGGGAATTGTTGTTGTGTTGATCTATGTGGATGATATGATCATCTCCGGGAATGATAAGATAGGAATTCAAGAAACCAAAGACTTTCTCAAATTGGTCTTTGAGATAAAAGATCTCGGAGAAGTGAAGTATTTTCTTGGGATTGAGTTATGTAGGTTTAAGAATGGTTTGAATATCTCCCAAAGGAAATATACATTGGACTTGTTGAAAGAGACGGGAAAACTTGGTGCAAAACCGGCTAAGACTCCATTAGAGGAAGGCTACAAGGTCATTCGAAAGGGGGAGCAAGGAGATGAAGTGTATGAAGACCCATCAAGGTATAGGAGACTTGTGGGAAAATTTATCTACTTGACTCTCACTAGGCCGGATATAAGTTTTGCGGTTAACCAAGTGAGTCAACATATGAAAGAGCCTAATATTGACCAAAATAAATAAAGGTCATGTGAATAAATCACCTAAGGGAAATAAAATGGTGTTAAGTGTGTATCGGACCCGCGGGAAGGTTTGGCATCGAGGAAACCAACCGCGGGTCAGTTTGGCATCGAGAGGATAGAACCGCGGGTCAGTCGGCATCGGGAAGACCTACCCGCGGATCAGGACGAAGCTGGCATCGAGGAAAGCTACCCGCGGGACGAGTTGCATCGAGTGGAGAAGTCGGGTCGCGTACCGGGTAAACGGATAAACACGCGGATCCTCAACCGGGTTCGGGTCATGTACTGATCTCGACTTATGATCGAGACTCTCTCGACCCGCAGTACGTGCATCATCGATGCACGGGTCGAGTAGGTCCGAGATCAGTACGTGAAAACGCGCGTTGACTTTCCGTCCTGCGTTGACCCGTACTGATCCGCGTCCCAAGCATCGAGGAACCGAACAACAGCGACGTCTCCTCGACCCGCGGATCGAGCCTGATAGAGACCGGCCGTCTCTATCCATCCGAAACGTTTGAATCAAGTTGACCATTGATTCAAACGGTCCCTTTCTTCTTTTAGACATTTAAAAGTCTATTTAAACAATGTAATTCACACTTGTAAAATTATCTTGAATAATTTTAATTATCAAGTTCATATTCTCTCAATCTCTTATTCTCTCTAAATCTCTAATTCTCTCAATTCTCTAAATCTATTTCCGCAAATTCTAACATGGTATCAGAGCGGTTTTGACTCTTGTGACCGCAACATTCTCACATTCTTCTAATTTCAATCTCTTTCCGATTTAAGGATTTTCTTTAAAACGGTTGGATCAAATCGGTATATCGAGATTTCCATTCTCTTTATGCGCTTGATTCAACATACATATAGAAAAGATAATCCCAAATCTTGTCTAAAATCCTTGAGCTTCCATTCTCTAAACTCAACTCTCTCGGTTACACTTGTTTCCGTTTATCTCTAAAAGAAATTTACAATGGAAACCGGTGGATCAAGCAAACCACTCGTTCTTCCAATTATTCTCAAAAGAGAAAATTACCTCTTATGGTCAAGAACCACTAAAACAGCCCTATGTGGGCGTGGTCTATGGAACCACATCGATCTTAGCCTCGTACCAAAGGCTCCCGAGTTTGATTCATCCGATGAAGAAGAAGATGACGAAGAAAAGAAAGCAAAGGAGGCCAAATGGTTTCAAGAAGATCAAACCGTGTTGGCCATTCTCCAAAATGGGATTGACACTCCAATCCTCGTTGCTTACTCATATTGTGAAACCGCTAGTGAGCTTTGGGAGACTCTAAAGAAAGTCTATGGAAATATTTCAAACCTAACCCGTGTGTTCGAAGTTAAGAAAGCTTTGAACGAGCTTAGCCAAGGAGATGGGGACTTCACCGAACACCTCGGGAAGTATCAAACACTTAGAGCCGAGTTGGAGATGCTTCGGCCATTTACCATGAATCCCGAAGCTCTTAATGAAAGAAGAGAGCAAGATAACGTGTTCGGCCTCCTCCTTACCATAAGTTCCTCCTACAATGATCTTATCAAGCATATCTTACGTTCCGACAAGCTCTTAAGCTTTGACGACGTATGTGCTCAAATTCAAAAGGAACTAGGCTCCCATGGGCTGTTTAAGGGAAAGGGGGAGCTACCAACTGCTCACAAAGGAGCCTATACACCGTATGGAGATAAGAGGAACAACAACAACAACAATCGGTACAACAACAACTACCAAGGACCGAATCCCGACCTTTGGTGCGAACATTGCAAGATGATCGGTCATACTAAGGCAAAATGCTATATCCTCAATCCACACCTTAGGCGGTTTCATTCAAGGCCAAGTAACTTTGAGCCGAGAGCTTACGAACCAAGAGCAAACTATGGGCAACCAAGAACGATCAAACTCAAACCATGCCATCCAAGCAAGGGGGAGAAGTGAACCTCGGAGACTATGTCAAGAAATCCGACATGGATGCCATGATCAAAGCACTCAAAGAATCCGGTATCACTTACTTCTCCCATAAACCCAAAAATGATTTAATTGTTGATTCGGGTGCCTCACATCATATGATTAGTAATGAGAACTTACTTGGGAATATTATGAAAATTAATGGTAGTGTAGAAATTGCAAATGGTGATAAAATACCAATTGATGGAATTGGAAATTTAAAACTATTCGGAAAAGAATCTAAAGCCTTTTATATGCCAAAATTTGCTAGTAATTTGTTATCTATTAGTAAATCTACAACCATTTATGAAAAATGCTTTGACTTAGTTCATTCGGATGTATGGACATCTCCATGCTTGTCTAGGGATAACAACAAGTATTTCGTGACTTTCATTGATGAAAAATCAAAATATACTTGGGTAACCCTTCTACCATCAAAAGATCGTGTGTTTGATGCATTCATTAACTTTGAAAATCATGTGATTAACCATTACAATGCCAAGATTAAAGTGTTTAGGTCGGATAATGGAGGTGAATATACAAGCAACAAATTCAAAGAACACTTGGCGAGTCATGGCATTGTTCATCAAACTTCATGCCCATACACACCCCAACAAAACGGCGTGGCCGAAAGGAAGAATAGACATCTAATGGAAACCGCAAGATCAATGATGTTTCATACTAATGTTCCCAAGAGTTTTTGGGGTGATGCGGTCATGACGGCATGCTATTTGATAAATAGAATGCCCACCAAAATCCTAGAAGATCACTCACCATTCGAGGTACTAAATCAAACTAGACCTTCTTTGGAACATCTAAGGGTTTTCGGTTGTGTTTGTTTTGTTTTAGTTCCGGGAGAATTAAGGACCAAGTTGGATGAGAAAAGCACCAAGTGCATGTTCATTGGATATTCAAATACTCAAAAGGGTTACAAGTGCTACAATCCGATTAGCAACAAGTGCTACGTGTCTCGGGATGTGAAATTCGTTGAGGATCAAGGATACTATGAGAAGAAAGATTGGGAGAGTTTGAAAGATCTAACCACACCATCGGACCGGGGAGCTTCCTTAAGATTCCTCCTAGAACATCTTAAAGGACCGGTCTCATCACAAGAGGAGGTTACGCCTCAAATTCAACCACCGGAGGATCCTACACAAGAAGAAGCACCGATCAATACCGATGGTTTAGAAATATCACCCGAGGAAATAAATGCTCATGAAGAGAACCAAGAACCGGAAACTCAAGAAGATAACAATGGTCAACTCAAGGAACAAGTACCCGAAGAAGTCCAACCACTTAGGCGAAGTGGAAGGATTAGAAGTGACCCATCTACATGGAAAGAAAAGAGAGTGTTCTACAACAACAAAGTCGTTGCTCATCCGATCCAAGCCACATGTTCTCTCGCCCTTTTGCCTTCAGACTATCAAGCGTTCATAGCTAAGATTGATGAGTATGTGATTCCATCAACATATGAGGAGGCTATGGAAAAAGAAGAATGGGGTGGTGCGGTGGATGAGGAAGTTGGAGCCATGATCAAGAATCATACTTGGGATGAAGCCGATCTCCCGGAAGGGAAAAGAGCCGTGACCTCCAAGTGGGTGTTCACCATAAAACACTTGAGTAGTGGGGAGATTGAACGATTCAAAGCAAGATTAGTGGCAAGAGGATTCACTCAAACCTACGGGGATGACTATACGGATACGTTTGCTCCGGTGGCCAAACTTAATACGGTCCGTGTTGTTCTCTCCTTGGCGGTCAACTTAGATTGGGAACTTTGGCAAATGGATGTAAAGAACGCCTTCTTACAAGGAGAGCTTGAAGAAGAAGTCTACATGGCTCCACCACCCGGACTTGAAGGGATAGTAAAACCGAGAAAAGTGTTGCGATTAAGGAAGGCTATTTATGGACTCAAACAATCACCAAGAGCGTGGTACAAGAAGCTTAGTGTCACCCTTATGGATAAGGGATTCAAGAAATCAGAATTAGATCACACCCTCTTCACGATGCAAGGACCAAGAGGTATCATCGTTGTCCTTGTTTATATTGATGATCTAATTATTTCTGGTAGTGATAAGGAAGGGATCCAAGAAACCAAGGAGTATCTAAAATCGGAATTTGAGATCAAGGATCTTGGAGAGCTTAAGTACTTCCTTGGAATAGAAGTTTGCCGGTTCTTAAACGGCTTACATATCTCTCAAAGAAAGTACACTTTGGATCTTCTCAAGGAAACGGGAAAGATAGGGGCTAAACCGGCCAAGACACCTCTAGATGAAGGCTACAAGGTCGTTCAAAAGGGGGAGATTGAAGATGAGCCATATGACAATCCGGCTCAATATCGAAGAATGGTGGGAAAGATGATATATTTGACACTTACTAGACCGGACCTTTGCTTTGCGGTCAATCAAGTGAGCCAACACATGAAAGAACCAAAGGTGCATCATTGGAATATGGTGGAACGGATACTTCAGTATCTAAAAGGAAGTCCCGGTCAAGGAGTTTGGATGGGAAAGAATGAGAACACGGAAGTGGTTGGCTATTGTGATGCGGATTGGGCCGGAGACGTCAATGACCGCAAGTCTACCACCGGGTATTGTACGTTCCTTGGAGGAAACTTAGTAACTTGGAAGACAAAGAAGCAAAAGTTCGTGTCTTGTTCAAGTGCCGAGGCCGAGTATAGAGCAACGAAGAAACTTACAAACGAGCTCACTTGGCTAAAAGGGATCTTGCTACATTTGGGAGTATCACAAGACCACCCATTCATCATGCATTGTGATAATCAAGCGGCCATTCACATAGCAACAAACTCGGTGTTTCATGAAAGGACCAAACACATCGAGATTGATTGTCACAAAGTTAGAGAGAAGATAGAGCAAGGAATGACTCTACCATGCTACACAAGAAGTGAAGACCAATTGGCGGATATTCTCACCAAGGCCGCAAGTTTAAAAGTTTGCAATCACATCTTTAGCAAACTAGGGCTGGTGGACTTGACCAAGCCATGATCGGATCCTCTACCCATGACCATCACACTCTTTTTCCCTTAGTAAGGTTTTATCCCATGAGGTTTTACTTACTAAGGTTTTTAATGAGGTAATAGGTTGTGGGTTTCCAAGCTTAGCCTAAATCCTTTATGCTAAGCTTGAGGGGGAGTATTGACCAAAATAAACAAAGGTCATGTGAATAAATCACCTAAGGGAAATAAAATGGTGTTAAGTGTGTATCGGACCCGCGGGAAGGTTTGGCATCGAGGAAACCAACCGCGGGTCAGTTTGGCATCGAGAGGATAGAACCGCGGGTCAGTCGGCATCGGGAAGACCTACCCGCGGATCAGGACAAAGCTGGCATCGAGGAAAGCTACCCGCGGGACGAGTGGCATCGAGTGGAGAAGTCGGGTCGCGTACCGGGTAAACGGATAAACGCACGGATCCTCAACCGGGTTCGGGTCATGTACTGATCTCGAGTTATGATTGAGACTCTCTCGACCCGCAGTACGTGCATCATCGATGCACGGGTCGAGTAGGTCCGAGATCAGTACGTGAAAACGCGCATTGACTTTCCGTCCCGCGTTGACCCGTACTGATCCGCGTCCCAAGCATCGAGGAACCGAACAACAGCAACGTCTCCTCGACCCGCGGATCGAGCCTGATAGAGATCGGCCGTCCCTATCCATCCGAAACGTTTGAATCATGTTGACCATTGATTCAAACGGTCCCTTTCTTCTTTTAGACATTTAAAAGTCTATTTAAACAATGTAATTCACACTTGTAAAATTATCTTGAATAATTTTAATTATCAAGTTCATATTCTCTCAATCTCTTATTCTCTCTAAATCTCTAATTCTCTCAATTCTCTAAATTTATTTCCGCAAATTCTAACACCTAAGGTACATCATTGGCTAATGGTTGAGAGGATTCTTCGGTATCTCAAGGATACTCCGGGCTTAGGCATTTGGATGGGAAGAAATGAAAGCACCGAAGTGGTTGGTTATTGTGATGCGGATTGGGCCGGGGATAGAAATGATAGAAGATCAACTACCGGTTATTGTACATTCATTGGAGGAAATCTATTAGGGAGGAAGCTTGTAGATGGAGGCAAGACCGAGGCAAGCAAAGGAGGATCTATGTGAAGCCGAGGTGAAGCCGAAGAGAAGACCTTGATTGAATTCCCCTAGAACATTGAGTTGGTACACTTTTTCCTTAGTAGAGTTTTATCCCAATGGGTTTTATCTACTAAGGTTTTAATGAGGCCTCTCCTTGTTTCTCCAAGTCCACACTTCACTTTGTTGTGTATGGACTTGAGGGGGAGTATTAATCAAGGAGAGTACTTAAGAGAGATTAATCATTTATCATCTCTTAAGTTACTAACGTGAATAACAAGTTACCATGGTGGAAATTAATGTTCGGGTAACTTGGTAATAAAAGGACCGAGACGCGGATCAGTTCACATGATACGTGGAACGGTTGACCCGCGGAACGGAGTGGCATCGAGGAGAACACGCGGATCAGTCCCGAGGCCGTGTGTGTTGAGTCGCGGTAAAGAATCTAAAGTGGTCCCGGTTTAAATTAAATGAGACCGTTTGAATAAAAAGGAGAAAGGGATAAGGTTGCTTTTAGCACAAGAGTCCAAATGTTGCTTTTGCTTTATGAATCTGATCCTAATCTTCTCCAACGTTCATATGCTCTTTTTCTCTTTAAATATGTTGTATTTCCCTTTGTAATTCATTAACTTGTTCTTTATAATAAAATCTGAGTTCAAGTTCATATCTTTCTCTCTTCTTTCTCTTATTCAAAATCAGATTTATCCAAATGTAGACATTAGGAGAGATTAGTTTTTAGGGTGAGATCCTTTTGGATCAAACCCATTTATGTTTATATCTTCTCTAAATTACTCTTAATCTATTCTTAATCTCTCTTATAATCTCCTCTAAATCTGTTCTAAATCTCTTTCTAAACTCTTTTAAATCTCAAAGCTCTCTTAAGCATTCTTTGATTCAATCCCTTCCAAAGGTTGAATCTTTGGTTTGTGTGAGACAATATCACACAAATCTCTACATGGTATCAGAGCATAAGCTCTTGGGTTCTTAAAAATGTTAGATTGAATCGTTATATGGAAGTTTTCAATCTTCCTTATGCGCTTAATCTAACAAATATTCTATGGTTATTTCCGCTGCTTGTGTTGTTGAAGACTCGGTTCTATTGCTCGGAGAAAGCTAGAACTGAGCTTGTAGGTTGAAAACGTGAAAGCTCGAAGCTTTCATGAAGAAGAAGAAGGACGAAGAAGAAGCTAAAGGATTGGGAGACGTCCTAGTCCATGAAGAGCAAAGATCATTCCTTTAGAGAAGAAGCTCGAAGAAGAAGGTGAAAGGGAGAAGGGACCCGACCTTTGGAGCTCGAAATTGTTGGGTTCGGTATAAGTGAAGACCGGATCGTGGTTCAAGTAAGCTACAAGAGAGTGAGATGCTTGCTTGTGAAAATCCAAGTGTGTTTGAAGCTTGGTCGCTAGTGTGAAGCAAATGGGAGAAAAAGGGAAGAAATACATTAAAGCTTGGATCTTTCCCTTTCCATGAAGCTCAAGGATGGGTTACTCTCAAGAAGCCTTTGAGGTGCGGTTAGATGAAGGATGATCGAGTGGACAGTGCAAGAGAAGAAGCTCGTTGGGTGTCTCTGAGGTTCAATCGGGTGGAAGAGGAAACCAAACCTTATTCTCGGTGAAATCTTCCATTGGAACTCAAGCTAAGCCTCTAAAGAATAAAGAAGAACTTGATGAAGGCTGGTGGAAGCAAAAGACTCGAAGCTAACCGAAGGGGAACTCACAAAGACTAGGATACTCTCAAATGGAAGCTCTCGGGAGGAATGTTAACTGGCCAGTAGCAGTTCAACCATGGAGACTCTTTTTGGGGTTAATTCTAAACTCAAATCTCTTGCTTAAAGTCTTATCCTTTATCTAGCTTAAGAGAAACACATTCATGAGAATAGAGAACACCACCTAAATCTACCCCTTTCTTAAACTCAAAATCTCTCTATTTTTCTTTTTACTCTTCAAAATCTCTATACTCTTTAGTTCTCTATTCTCAAACAGTTTGGAACCTAGCCTAAACACTATTTAAACACTCACCCAAATCCCTTAAAAGCTAGTGATTACTCTCGGTTTATGTTGAGAACTCTTGTGTGAGAATCCTATCGGTCCAAGTAATGCTCTCTTGATCGAAACTCGCCTTAAGTGTGAAGCATGGTTACTCTCGATCCTTATACTCTCGGGTTGATTATGAATGAGCACTTAAGGTCCATTCTTGTGGTGGAAAACATTGTGAGAAAGATTGGTGTTGATAACATTGATTTGATGGGAAACATTGATGAGAATGGTTGGATTGCTTGGTGTTGTGCTTTTGGTATGTTTTGTAGCGGTTCTTGTTTGATTGAGCTATGGAACCGATGCACACTCAAGCTACCTAAGAAGATGTAACTAGTCTTTGAAGGTCAATCTTGAAGCCGTGAGTGGTGAGGAAGGGTTGATCAAGCCAATGTTTTGACGGTTTTCCGAAAGCTAATAAGAGATTGAGATGCTTCGGAGGGTGATTAGGCTTGGTGTTGAGAAAGGTTACATAGGCTTGGAATTCAAGAAGCGACGAAAGAGAAGAAATGGTACTTGGTTGTGGTAACCGAAAGGGGCAAGAGGAAACCGTGAGAAGAAGATTGAAGCTTAGGGTTGAATGATTCAAAGGGTGTGAAGAGAAGATGTGAAAGGCGGTCCAAGTCACACTAGCGTGTTGCGTGAATGGAGGAAAACTCACGAGGGTGTATGGCTTTCAAGCACAAGGAACCGAAAACTCTACCAAGGCGTGAATGGAGGAGAAATCACAAGGTGAAAGTGGCGTGAAGCTCAAGGAACCGAAAACTCCACCACTTGGATCAAAGAAGATCCAATCCGAACATCACAAGGCTGTTCCTAAACCCTTACTCAATTTAAATTACTTGGTTCATTGATTGCTAGTTCGATTCATGAGTTGATTGATTTGCATATACTTTAAGATATCTCTTGTTTGAATCTTTTGCAAGGTTTAAGGGGGAGAAGGATGGAGCAAATCAACCACTATAATGGAGCATCAAGGCCGAGTATCAAAGAGGCGCAATTCAACGCCAAGTCCAATCTTAGTCTTGTGATTCACGACGACTAAGCTTGAGGGGGAGTATTAGGGAGGAAGCTTGTAGATGGAGGCAAGACCGAGGCAAGCAAAGGAGGATCTATGTGAAGCCGAGGTGAAGCCGAAGAGAAGACCTTGATTGAATTCCCCTAGAACATTGAGTTGGTACTCTTTTTCCTTAGTAGAGTGTTATCCCAATGGGTTTTATCTACTAAGGTTTTAATGAGGCCTCTCCTTGTTTCTCCAAGTCCACACTTCACTTTGTTGTGTATGGACTTGAGGGGGAGTATTAATCAAGGAGAGTACTTAAGAGAGATTAATCATTTATCATCTCTTAAGTTACTAAAGTGAATAACAAGTTACCATGGTGGAAATTAATGTTCCGGTAACTTGGTAATAAAAGGACCGAGACGCGGATCAGTTCACATGATACGCGGAACGGTTGACCCGCAGAACGGAGTGGCATCGAGGAGAACACGCGGATCAGTCCCGAGGCCGTGTGTGTTGAGTCGCGGTAAAGAATCTAAAGTGGTCCCGGTTTAAATTAAATGAGACCGTTTGAATAAAAAGGAGAAAGGGATAAGGTTGCTTTTAGCACAAGAGTCCAAATGTTGCTTTTGCTTTATGAATCTGATCCTAATCTTCTCCAACGTTCATATGCTCTTTTTCTCTTTAAATATGTTGTATTTCCCTTTGTAATTCATTAACTTGTTCTTTATAATAAAATCTGAGTTCAAGTTCATATCTTTCTCTCTTCTTTCTCTTATTCAAAATCAGATTCATCCAAATGTAGACATTAGGAGAGATTAGATTTTAGGGTGAGATCCTTTTGGATCAAACCCATTTATGTTTATATCTTCTCTAAATTACTCTTAATCTATTCTTAATCTCTCTTATAATCTCCTCTAAATCTGTTCTAAATCTCTTTCTAAACTCTTTTAAATCTCAAAGCTCTCTTAAGCATTCTTTGATTCAATCCCTTCCAAAGGTTGAATCTTTGGTTTGTGTGAGACAATATCACACAAATCTCTACAAAATCTTGTGACTTGGAGAACAAAGAAGCAAAAAGGAGTTTCGGACTCAAGTGCGGAAGCCGAGTATAGAGCGATGAAGAAGCTAACTAATGAGCTTACTTGGTTGAGAGGGATCTTGGCTCACATGGGAATTGAATGGGGAAAACCGATGGTAATGCATTGTGATAATCAAGCTGCAATACACATTGCTACCAATTCGGTATTTCATGAGAGAACAAAGCACATTGAGTTGGATTGTCACAAGGTTCGAGAAAAGATCGAGCAAGGATGGACACTACCATGTTACACAAGGAGCGAAGACCAACTAGCGGATATCTTCACCAAATCCGCAAGTCTTAAGGTTTGCAATCACATTCTTAGCAAACTTGGACTTGTGGATTTGACCCATCCGTAGAAGACCCCTTACTTGCAATCATTACACTCTTTTTCCCTCAATAATGTTTTGTCCCACGTGGTTTTCTTTATTGAGGTTTTTAATGAGGTGATAGTTGTGAGCTTCCAAACTTAACATAAATCCTTTATGTTAAGTTTGAGGGGGAGTATTGAGCTTAGCAATCTCATTAAGTGTTAAGGAAATAAAGAGAATGGCCGAAATAAATAAAGGGTGGAATTTGGTTCGGAGGATCTCGACCCGCGGTAAGGTTACTCGAGGCGCGGGTCGTCTTGGCATCGAGGATCGCTCGTTCCGCGGTACGTGTCCGGTACGCGGGAAGATGTGGCCGATACGCGGGAATCAAAACTCAGCGTTCCACAACGTTCTTCAAGCGGCCTTCAGCGGTCAACGGGCGGCCTTACAGCTGGAGGATAAGGTGGAGTGAAGCCGCGTCCGTACGATGGATAAGATCCACCTTTATGTCGTCATTTCACCTTTATCCCAAACGGTCATGTGGACCTTATCCTCTTACCTAGTATTTTCTATTTATGGATTGATTCCAATTATTTGTAAAAGTTATCTTGAAATGAAAATACTTTCAAGTTCATACTCTCTATTCTTCCTTAATCTCTCTAATCTCCATTAATCTCTAAACTCTTTTTAATCTCATCCTAATCTTACACTTATTCTCATAAATCTTACAACAAAGAGCATGTAGTGAATAAACTAAGGAAGAGGAGCCTATGTTCCCCCCTTGGTTTCTCTGATTCAAACGGTCACTAGGACCATTTCTCTGCCTATTTAAACTGTGTATGATACATTGTAACACTCATCTTGAAATATACTCAAGTTCATACTCTTTACTCTTCTCCTAATCTCTCAAACTCTCACTCTCAGTCTGATTCTAATCTTCCGCAAATCTTACATTCCTCTGGTAGTATTGATCAGATGCATCATCATTGATCCTATCATTCTGCCCTTCATCTTGCTTAGTTTTAGATCTGGCTAGAACCCTATCCTCAAAGGCTTCAAGCTTTTCGTCCATCATTTTCTTCATTTGTGCCATCATAGCTTCAAAGAATACTTTATTTGGTTCAGCACGGCTACTCTCATCGTTTTGATCTAAAGTTCTCATAGCACCTGAAATGAATGGATAACAAACGCAGTTACAAGTTCTTCAAGCAAACAAGCACACAACAGATAGTAGATATTTTATCAATTAGAAACACTAAAACTTCTAAACAAAATGATTCAATAATCTGCAGCGAGTTCTTCTTCAGCATAAATTGGTTTTAGAATTTGCAGTGACACAAATGATACTCAGATTACCTTTTAAACACAGATCTAACAATCCTAGACAATGTTTCAACAGAAATAATCGATTCAAGTGACACAAACACCTAAACCTCAGATCCGTGCAGCACAAGAATACCAAAAGTCACAAAAATGAATAATAATCGCTGAACACTTAGATCTACAAAATGAGGATGATAAACACGCATAAAGCAGTAGATCTAAAGAGTACTTAGCTTCCAAAGTGGCTCTGATACCACTTAATATGATCCTTGTGTGATCTGACTCCAAAATCGTCACTTTAGAAGCAAGTAGAATGGGATTTCGTTTCTGGATGATTTAGATCGAATGGATTAAGTAACAAGGGAGTGTATTGGTCACACTAAGGATGCGGAAAGCCTTAGATTCACCAGGGGATCGATGGGTCACACAAAGGTTATGAGGGAGCCTTTGATTTACCGAATGATCTAGTTCTTTAGAAAAGAGTTTGAGAATAAAAAGCTAGATAGATCATTTAGAATCAGAGTACAGAACTTATAAAGAGAAGAGGGGAAGAAGAAGAGTCAAGTTTTGGAACAAGCTCCAAAAGTGTCTCGAAAATGACAGAACATTAAAAACAAGTTTGAATCTGAAAATTCAGCCCCTTAACTTAATAAAAACGTTTTTCTCTTTAAAATGGGCCTTGACTCAACAAATGGATGATTTGAAGTGATACATAAGCCTTATTAAAAACCTCCTTTGGAAAACCCATTGGGACAAAACCAAAGAGAGGGAAAAAGAGTGCAAATGCATCACTTGTCCATTTATTGAGGTTCTTGAGCTTGTATCAAAACCAGAATGGTTTGATAAGCTTTATCTCCAGGATGTTGCATTTGATTAAGTAACACTCCAACATCTTGCTTAAGTGCCTTAGTTCTGGACCGAGTCATTGGACCTCTCAAAGTCTCCTCTGCTACAAGCTCAGCTTCAAGCTCTGGTTCCAGCTCCTCCTCCTTAGAGCCATCCATGATCATATCAGAACGCTTTTCTTACAATGGTCGCACCATAGGTCTTGGCTCGACCGGTTGTTCCTCCGGTCTTGGAACCGCTCATAGACTCCCTTGTGAGCCGTTGGGAGCTCCCCCTTTCCACTAAACAAGCCTTGAGAACCTTGTTCTCTTTGAACTTGTGAGCACACATCATCAAGCGTTGGAATCTTGTCAGATCGTAGAAGGTGCTTGATGAGGTCGTTATACGCCGGATTTAAGGTAAGAAGAAGTCCGAAGACTTTATCTTGCTCCCTCCTCTCATTGAGCACCACCGGATCCGTAGAACTTGGTCGGAGCATCTCCAATTCGGTCTAAAGGGACCGATACTTCCCAAAATGTTTGGTAAACTCCAAGTCTTCTTGCCTTAGGTTGTTGAGGGCTTTCTTCACCTCGAACACACATGTAAGGTTGGTCACATTCCCGTAGACATTCTTGAGAGTCTCCTAAAGCTCACTTGCGGTCTCACAATATGAGTAAGCCTCAAGGATTGGGGCTTAAAGGCCATTTTGAAGGATGTCCAACACGGTTTGGTCCTCTTGGAACCATTTAGCCTCCTTGGCTCGCTTAGCCTCTTCATTGTTTTCTTCATCAGATTAGTCGGCTTTGGGTTCCTTTGGAACGAGGCTTAAGTCGATGTGACTCCATAGGCCACGATCGCATAATATAGTTTTGGTGGTTCTTGACCACAAGAGATAGTTTCCTCTTTTGAGGGTAACCGTAACACAAGAGGTTTGGATGAACTTTGATCCAATTCTTTGAAGATTTGAGAAGAGAATGAAGTTTTTGAATTTGAATGGACCCAGGAAAATCAAGATTTGAATTTTGCGAGAGTTTGAGATGGTAACCGAGACATTTAAAGAGATTTGAAAGGAAAGTGGAAGAGATTTGAGCTAATAATCAAAGATCATTGCTCTGATACCATGTTAGAATTTGTGGAATAGGAGATTAAGATTCAGAGAGTTTCGGATAGAGAGAGAAAGTATAGAGAGAGAGTATGAACTTGATTAATTTTATTAATTCAAGATGATTCTTACAATGGTAAAACAACAACCTTAAATAGAAAACAAAATTAGAAAGAAACCGTTTGAAAATCAAACGGTCGGGTTAGGTAGAACGTTCAGATCAGCTGGTTGTTGTCCCTCAATGCTCGGATCGAATCTCTCGATACGCGGGACGAGGACAGGTCGCTATCAGGACGAGATACGTGTAGGTCAACGCGGGACAAGGCTTCTATGTGTTTGGTTAACGCGGAGCCAAAACGACACTGTTCCGCGTGTTCTGATATCCGCGTGCCGAGCCTCGGTGAACCGCGTACTGTAGGTCAATGCTGCACGTGCCACGGGTTGAAGTCTCCCGATCCGCATTTCGATGCTCGCCGATATGCGGACCCGCGAACAAAGCCTCGATGCCGCACGTACCGCGGGTCGAGGATTCAAGTACCGCAGACTAACGATTCCCGATCCGCGTGTCCGTCTGTCCGTCCTTCCTTTTTCTTCTGTTTATTTTGCCTTTGGTATTGTTGGAATATTACTGTTGCACTCTTTTTCCCTTAATATCGGTTTTCCCCTATGGGTTTTCCGGATAAGGTTTTTAATGAGGCAACATCATTTATTCTGCCGCCCAGAATAAATGATTAATGGTCTTCTCTTTATCTGATGAACAGTAATCTGAATTTGAACTTCATTCACTCTCCTTCATGCACTTTTTCTCATTTATTAGTGTTTATCCTTCATTGTTCTATATATTTGTATCTCCTTGTACAATTTCTCTGATGAGGTCATCGAACCACACATGGAACCAAACCAAGAGAAACCAAGCGTACCTGAAGTTAGAGAAGCACCAATGACACGTTCAAGGGCTAGAAGGCTTAGAGAAGGGTTCAACGAGGCTGTAGAGACTCTTCTAAGTACCATGGAACTTGGAGACATGCTAAATAACACTCAAGAACCTCATACCTTACAAAAGAGCTCGAATGCACCCGATCTGGAGCTAATAGATGATTTTGCACGTCTCAGCATCAAAGAAGCATTTCCAGCCAAACACCAAGGTAAGTCTATTGTATTTACAGGTCCAGGAGTTCATTACAACAAGAAACCCCCGGAAACTATATCAGAGGTGCAAGTTAACCTCCAAACAAGCTATGGAGCCAATACGGAGCTTTTGGAACATGAAGAAGAACTGGAGACAAACCAAGTGAAGGACCACAAAGATCTCCTACAAACTGACTTCAAGGGACTTAATGAGGAAGATTTCATCAAGGAACTGAAGCTGCAACAATCAGAGCCATACAAGACCCTAACTCACGCGTATGGAAGCAAGACTGGCCAAAACCAGGTATTTACATTATTTATGGTTTGTGCAGGTAAAGATGAGTTATCCTAGTGGTTTAAACACACCCAAGAGACCAGAGATCAAGCCCCAGCAAGTGTGCACATTTTTTGCTTTATTTTGCTAAGTTTCCTTTGTTGTTTTAAGTAGATTTCCATATTTTGAGTCAGTCCTGTTGCAATGTCATTTTTGCTTTATTTTGGCCTTAGGGCTAGCTGATGGACTCTATATAAAGTCCACCTGCAGCTTTGTAACCTTTTTTACCTTTGATTATCAATAAAAAACGCAGTTCTTCTTCTTAGACCTAGCAGCCGCCTAGTTCTGAGTTTTGCTTGTTCCTTGTGTGTGTGATTCACCAAGAACAAGTGTTTGCAGTATCAGAGATCCTCACATCATCTCTGTGGTGCCATCGATCCATCCTCATCCAACAGATCAACAAGAGAGAGCGTGAAAGCCAGCTTGTTGTTCCCGCATCGATTCAGGTCTCTTAACCAAGGCTTGTCTTATCATTTCCATCCACTGATCAGAACGAGAGAGCGTGAAAGCCAGCGTTGTGATCCCATCAATCCATCCGGTTCAGACTACTATAAGGCTCCTAACCGAGTCTTATATCATTGGTATCAGAGCCAAAGGTTCCTGCCTTTGGTTTCCTATCCTTATCTCTTTTAGTTTCTGTTTCGTTTAGGGTATTGATTCATAGATTGTTTTGATTCAGTTTGCTTATAAACAAAAATCCTATAAAAAGTTACTTGCTCGTTTGATTCTGTTGCTGCGTTGGTTTTTGTTTCATTTTCTTTGCTTTGTTATATTCTGCATAAGTTGTTTGATTGCTTCTGTTTGCTAGTTTTTATTCATACTGAATATTCTGTTTCCATTTGCATCATAAAAGAAAAATCCATAAAAAAATTGTTTTGCTTAGTTAATTTGGTTTGTTCAAGCAATCTGTGCACTCATTTGATTGTTTGAGAAAGTTTGTGTGATCAGTTTAGTGCAGATTCGTTTTTGTTCTTTTCTGTGGTATTTTGACCTGTTTGTTGAGACCTTGCAAGGTTATTCAAGCCCTAGGATAATATCATGGGAGACCAAGATGAAAACCCACAAGCTGCCCTCATGAGGATGCTAACTGAGCTCAGGACAGAGATGAGAGTAATTGGAGAAAGAGTGGGACAGTTAGAGCAGCCACGGGTCAGAAATGAAGGGGGGAATGCGCAAGCAAGGCGAAATGTGCGAATAGAGGAAGAAGACCACGATGAGGAGGAAGATGAGATACCACCTGATCCATTATGGAGACAACACCAACGTAGAGAAGATCCTTTAAGGATGAACCAAGCCGGGCGAGTAGAAACACGTGAGACTTTCCATGAACTGAAGCTAACACCACCTACCTTTGCTGGAAAATCAAATCCCGAAGTCTACTTGGATTGGGAGAGACGTCTAGAGCACATCTTTGAGTGTTATGGCTATGATGAGCGTAAGAAGGTGGCTGTAGCAGCCGCTCAACTCACAGACAATGCACTTGCATGGTGGGACAGAAACGTCGCTGAACGGAGGAGGCAACGTTTTGGACCCGTAGTCACATGGAGAGACATGAAATATCTCTTACGACTTAGGTATGTGCCTGATCATTATCATAGAGACTTACAAAAACGTTTTCGTAAGTTATCTCAGGGAACAAGAAGCGTTGATGAGTACTTTGAAGAATTTGAGAAGCTAATGAACTCCTTGGAGCTAGAGGAGTCTGAAGAGGCTTTGATGGCTCAATTCATAGACGGCTTGCAAGAGAGGATTGCAAGGAAGGTGGAGAGAGCTCAGTATAGTGGATTGCATGAGTTGTTACATTTGGCTGTCAAAGTAGAACAACAAAACAAGCGCAAGACAACTCCTTACAACCGCAACAAACCAGCTCAACCTTGGATCGCAAGCAGTTCTAATTCAATAGATAAAGGCAAGGCAGTGGAGATTGATTCTAGGTTCAAGGGGAAGAACCAGGAACTGTCTAAGTCCACACCATCAGAACCAAGTAAGTTTCCTAATAATAATCAAAGAACTCGTGATATAACGTGTTTTAAGTGTCAAGGCAGGGGACATATATCCAGAGACTGCCCGAATCGTAGAACAATGATTATTACCCCTAGTGGAGATTACGAGTCACATGATGAGCAAGATGATGACTCAAATGAACAAGAGGAAGACTTTGAGTACCCTGACCGTGGAGAGCTTCTAGTGACCAGGAGAATACTAAGTGTTCTTATCAATCCCGAAGAAAAAGCTCAACGAGAGAATCTCTTTCATACTCGCTGCACCATCAAGGGAAAGGTATGTAATCTAGTTATAGATGGAGGTTCTTGTACTAATGTCGCTAGCAAGTATATGGTAGACAGGTTAGGTCTTGAAAAGACTAAGCACCCTAGACCATACAAGCTGCGTTGGCTCAATGATGAGACAGAACTGAAGATTTCTGAACAAGTCACCGTACCTTTTAGTGTGGGACGATACCAGGATCAAGTTGTATGTGATGTAGTACCGATGCAAGCTGGACACCTTCTACTTGGGAGGCCTTGGCAGTTTGACCCAGCAACAACTCACAACGGTCGCACCAATCATTATTCATTTACACTTAACGACCGTAAGTATAATCTTGCCCCTCTTAGTCCTTCTGAAGTACACGAACTACAAGTACACATGAACAAGGAGGCTGAGGTAAGTAAAAACAGTCTTTATGTATCAATTAGTGTTATTAATAAAACCATGAGTGCTAGAGGCACTGTGTTACTAATGATGTTTAAAGAGTGTTTAAGTACAGGTTTGGGAGAACCAAAACTCTCAACCGAGGTGCAAGCTGTTCTAGAAAAGTTCAAGGACGTATTCCCCGAAGATATACCTCCTGGACTACCACCAATTCGAGGCATAGAACATCAAATTGATCTAGTTCCCGGTTCAGCTCTGCCAAACAAGCCAGCGTATAGAATGAACCCGGAAGAGACTAAAGAATTAGAGAAGCAAGTACGAGACTTAATGGAAAAAGGATACATACGAGAGAGTCTAAGTCCTTGTGATGTACCAGTGTTATTAGTTCCAAAGAAAGATGGATCATGGAGAATGTGTGTAGATTGTCGAGCTATCAACAACATCACTATCAAGTATAGGCATCCCATTCCACGCCTAGACGACATGCTGGATGAGCTAAGTGGTTCTACCATTTTCTCAAAGGTAGATTTAAAGAGTGGTTATCATCAAGTTCGAATGCGAGAAGGAGACGAGTGGAAAACCGCATTCAAGACCAAGCAAGGCTTGTATGAATGGCTGGTTATGCCTTTCGGTTTAACTAACGCACCAAGCACATTCATGCGACTTATGAGCCAGGTTCTTCGTGCTTATATAAGTAAATTCGTAGTAGTTTATTTTGATGACATACTTATCTATAGCAACAACCTATCAGACCATCTCAATCATCTTGAACTAGTGCTCAAATCACTTCGCAAGGAAGGCCTTTATGCCAACCTCAAGAAGTGCACATTTTGTACTAGCAAGCTTGTTTTCTTAGGCTTTGTAGTAAGTGAACAGGGATTGCAAGTTGATGAGGAGAAGATCAAGGCTATTCGTGAATGGCCTACTCCTACTACAATCGGCCATGTAAGGAGTTTCCATGGTTTAGCCAGCTTCTATAGACGTTTTGTGAGAGACTTTAGCACGGTAGCCGCACCACTAACTGCCGTGATCAAGAAGAACACACCTTTCTCATGGGGACCAGCTCAGGACACAGCATTTAACGCACTCAAAGAGCGACTCACACAAGCACCCGTTCTTGCGTTACCAGACTTTGATGAGATGTTTGAGGTAGAATGTGATGCATCTGGTTTGGGTATTGGGGCTGTTCTACATCAAAGGAAGCGACCAGTAGCATTTTTCAGTGAAAAATTAAGTGGAGCAACATTGAACTATCCAACATATGACAAGGAGTTATACGCTTTGGTTCGTGCGTTAGAGACATGGCAGCACTACCTTCTCTCCAAAGAGTTCATCATTCACACTGACCATGAGACTCTTAAGCACCTGCGGGGTCAGACTTCACTCAAGAGAAGACATGCTAAGTGGCTAGAGTTCATTGAGACATTTCCGTATGTTATCAAGTACAAGAAGGGCAAAGAGAATGTTGTAGCTGATGCTTTATCCAGGAGAATGCATTGATAGCAACAATGGAGGCAAGAGTCATGGGGTTTGAACACATCAAGGACCTCTATAAAGATGACCCAGACTTTAGTGGAGCGTTTGAAGCATGTGGGAAAGGTGCTTACGGAGCATATTACATACAAGATGGGTTTCTATTTCGTGATAAGAGGCTGTGTATACCCCAAGGATCATTGAGAGAGTTACTGCTTAGAGAAGCGCACGGTGGAGGATGAATGGGACATTTCGGTGTAGACAAGACCTTAGATGTTGTAGTTGAACATTTCTTTTGGCCACACCTAAAGAGAGACGTGGAGAAGCATTGCAGCCGTTGTGTCATTTGCCTTAAGGCTAAGTCCAGGTTACATCCTCATGGTCTCTATTTACCTTTACCTATTCCTAATGCACCATGGGTGGATATTTCGATGGATTTTGTCTTAGGACTACCCAAAATACGACACAAAGATTCAGTCTTTGTTGTTGTGGACTGGTTCTCGAAGATGGCCCATTTCATACCATGTGAGAAGACCAACAATGCTACACAAATTGCTGAATTATTCTTCAAGGAGGTGGTACGTTTACATGGTATTCCTAGAACTATTGTTTCTGATCGAGACCCAAAGTTTTTAGGTCACTTTTGGAGAATTTTGTGGAAAAAGCTTGGAACAAAGTTATTGTTCTCTACAACTTGTCATCCTCAAACGGATGGACAAACCGAAGTGGTAAATCGTACTTTATCTGCTTTGCTTAGAGTCACTCTTGGTAGAAATATGAAAACATGGTTAGATTGTTTACCATTTATTGAGTTCGCTTATAACCATGCTACTCACTCGGCTACTAAGATGTCTCCTTTTGAAGTTGTATACGGCGTTAATCCCTTGACGCCTCTGGATCTCTCACCCATTCCACAAGCTGAACAGATTAATCTCGATGGTTTAAAGAGAGGAGAATTCGTCAAGAAACTACATGAAAAGGCTAAAGACAACATAATGAAGAAGACCGAAGAATACAAGAGAAGAGCCGATAAAGGACGCAAGCGAGTAGTCTTTGAACCAGGAGAATGGGTTTGGTTACACATGAGACAAGAGAGGTTCCCAAACCAAAGAGTTTCGAAGCTGTCCCCACGAGGAGATGGCCCTTTCAAAGTGCTAGAGAAGATCAATGATAACGCTTACCGCTTGGAGCTGCCAAGTGAGTTTAACATGTCCCATAGCTTTAATGTTACTGATCTATCTTCTTTTGATCCTGAAGATCCAGTTTTGAGGACCAAACCTCTAGAAGAGGGAGGGAATGATGAGGTCATCGAACCACACATGGAACCAAACCAAGAGAAACCAAGCGTACCTGAAGTTAGAGAAGCACCAATGACACGTTCAAGGGCTAGAAGGCTTAGAGAAGGGTTCAACGAGGCTGTAGAGACTCTTCTAAGTACCATGGAACTTGGAGACATGCTAAATAACACTCAAGAACCTCATACCTTACAAAAGAGCTCGAATGCACCCGATCTGGAGCTAATAGATGATTTTGCACGTCTCAGCATCAAAGAAGCATTTCCAGCCAAACACCAAGGTAAGTCTATTGTATTTACAGGTCCAGGAGTTCATTACAACAAGAAACCCCCGGAAACTATATCAGAGGTGCAAGTTAACCTCCAAACAAGCTATGGAGCCAATACGGAGCTTTTGGAACATGAAGAAGAACTGGAGACAAACCAAGTGAAGGACCACAAAGATCTCCTACAAACTGACTTCAAGGGACTTAATGAGGAAGATTTCATCAAGGAACTGAAGCTGCAACAATCAGAGCCATACAAGACCCTAACTCACGTGTATGGAAGCAAGACTGGCCAAAACCAGGTATTTACATTATTTATGGTTTGTGCAGGTAAAGATGAGTTATCCTAGTGGTTTAAACACACCCAAGAGACCAGAGATCAAGCCCCAGCAAGTGTGCACGTTTTTTGCTTTATTTTGCTAAGTTTCCTTTGTTGTTTTAAGTAGATTTCCATATTTTGAGTCAGTCCTGTTGCAATGTCGTTTTTGCTTTATTTTGGCCTTAGGGCTAGCTGATGGACTCTATATAAAGTCCCCCTGCAGCTTTGTAACCTTTTTTACCTTTGATTATCAATAAAAAACGCAGTTCTTCTTCTTAGACCTAGCAGCCGCCTAGTTCTGAGTTTTGCTTGTTCCTTGTGTGTGTGATTCACCAAGAACAAGTGTTTGCAGTATCAGAGGTCCTCACATCATCTCTGTGGTGCCATCGATCCATCCTCATCCAACAGATCAACAAGAGAGAGCGTGAAAGCCAGCTTGTTGTTCCCGCATCGATTCAGGTCTCTTAACCAAGGCTTGTCGTATCATTTCCATCCACTGATCAGAACGAGAGAGCGTGAAAGCCAGCGTTGTGATCCCATCAATCCATCCGGTTCAGACTACTATAAGGCTCCTAACCGAGTCTTATATCATTCTCTCTATTCTTTCTTCTATATACACTTCCGCATCAATTTCTACATGGTATCAGAGCATTAAGATCCAATAAACTCGTTCGTATTCTTTCAATTTCGTTTGAATCTTTGTTTCTGACACGATCCTGGAGAGGATGTCAGCCCAAGGAGTCACTTCGAATGGTTGATCGGATCAGAACACAAGGGTTCCTTTGATTGATGCAGCGGATAAATGAATTTGGATTGAAATAGAGATGGATGCAGCGGATGATTGATAATAGATTTGATGTGGATTAAAGTGTACTACCAAGAGAGATGAAAATCTCTTAGACTACGAGGCTCGATCTTAACTTAGATATAACGCACTAAGAAAAGAACAAGTTGTATGGAAATTACACACCATACTGATCAAACAAGTAGAAAAGGTTTAAGAATAAAATGTTTGATAAGATTCAAAAATGAGAATACAAGAGAATATAAAGTGAAGAGAAGAAGAGGAAGAGACAAGTCTTGGAACAAGCTCTAAAGACTGACTAGAAAATGAAAACATAGTTAAAGACAGAATTTGAAAAGATAAAACTCAAACAACCTTTAAACTCCTTATTTTCGTCACTTTCTTTGGGTTGGAAATTAAGCACTTGATTTGGGCTTCTTTTGGACTTAAAATAGTCATAAAATGGGCTGGACTTGATGACTAACACCTTAGAAGATTTTCTGAAGATTCTGACCCACTTTGGATCACCAAATTGGTGATTTGGATGTGATGAGGACATCGGTTCAGACCACAAACCAACTCCAATACCAATGCCAATAGTTTGACCTGGTCCAATGACAAGATCAAAGTCCAAGCAATTAACTAGGAGGATCAACCTTGCTGTGCAAGCCTTCGTTGCATCTTTAGCTCCAAAACTACTTCCTGTCAACCTTGATCCCACAAGAACACACCAAGGGACATTAGAGCTCGCCATCTCTGCACCAAACAGGAAAGAAGAAGATATCTTCAAGACTGATCAAGAACCATCATCAGAAGAAGATGAAGAGCTTGAAGAACTACATGAAGATTTCTACTCCAATTTTCAAGCTCTTAGCACATCTGACCAAGAAACACATCAAGGTGAGTTTTTCAATTTATATACTGTCTTTGCAGGTGATTCAAGCCTTCCACAACACTAAGAACCAAGAAAAACGAAATCACTTCTTTTTTTTAAGTTCTGGCCATAGTTTCCTTGTTTGGCTTTAATGAAACTCTGCACTTTGTTTAGATTAGTTTTTAAACTTCTTGCTGTTTTCTTTTGAAAGTCCTGTTGTTTTGAGTCTTTTCTTGTTGTTTTGAGTCAGAACCCTAGAAGGTTCAAGCTGAAGGACTGTTTATAAAGTCCCATTGCAGCATTGTAGCCACCACAACTTTTTACCTATCAATAAAGAACTGAATTTTCTTTGAGCATTCTTGAGTGAATTCTCAGCCTTGTTTGAGCTTGTGTGTGTGATTCACATAGGAGCAAACATCAGTACCGTATCAGAGAATCATCATCACTCTGTGTCGTGCTATCAATCCATCAACACTCCCCACAATCTGATCTCACACGAAAGAGTGAACACCATCGTGTTTGATTCCATCTTCCACCATTCAACCACCACAAGAAAGAGCGAACGCCAGCTTGTGGTTCCAGCCATCGAATCAGGTTGTAAGACTCACCACCGAGTCGTACATCATCTGGTATCAGAGCCAAAGGTCCCAACCTTTGGTTTCTCTATCCCTTTCATATTTGCTTGAATTATGATTTGAATTTGTTTCTGCTTTGTTTGCTTCATAGTTGTTTTGAATTTTGTTTCAGATTGCTTTAAACCCAGGAAAACCCATAAAAATAGTTTTTGTTTCATAGTTGTTTCCAATATCTGTTTCAGATTTCTTAAAACCCCTTTAACCCATAGAAAAAAAAAAACGTTTTTGCTTCATATTTTGTTTCAATCTCTGTTTCCAGCTTGTTTAAGAACCAAAACCCCTAAAGAAGTTTACCTATTGCATTTCTGTTTACGTATTGTTGTTTCACTTTGTTATTCTGAGTTCTTATTGATTTGTGTTTTCGATTGTTGAGTTTCATATAGATTAAGTTGCAGTTATCATTGACTTTCGATTGTGAGAACTGTTTGATTCTAGTTTGAATTTCAATTGCATTACACTCGGTGCTTTTAACCAATTGTTGTTTCTGTTGAGTTTCCAAGGAAAAGAGAGACACTCATCATGGTTGGAGAGACAAACAACAATGAAAACATCGATCCGCAAGCTGCCTTGCTACAAATGCTCACAGAAATGAGGACTGAGTTGCGAGGTTTTGGGGAACGTATTGATCGCCTTGAACAACCTCAACCGAGAGGTCCAAACAATGCACAAGGAGCTCCTCCAGCTAGGAGAAATGTTCAAGTCAACAATCAAAGAGACGAAGATGAGTCTGGTGATGAAAGCATGTCTGAGGCAGAAGAAGATTTTCACCGTGATCCCTTGAGACGCCAAAACCAGAGGAGACGTGATCCTATAAGAGGGAATCGACATAGGGAGCGTGAGCGGCGAGAAGTTAACCATGAGATAAAGTTAACACCTCCCACGTTTGCTGGAAAGTCGAATCCAGAGGTGTATCTAGACTGGGAAAGGCGCATGGAGTATATATTTGAATGTTATGGCTATGGAGAGCACAAGAAAGTGGCTTTAGCTTCTGCACAACTCACTGAAAATGCACTAGCTTGGTGGGATAGAACTGTTGCAGAGAGGAGGAGACAACTCTTTGGTCCCATACAAACATGGCATGACATGAAATACCTCTTACGGTTGAGATATGTTCCTGAGCACTACCACCGAGACCTTCAAAAGCGATTCAGGAAGCTTGCACAAGGAAACCGAACTGTAGAAGAGTATTTTGAAGAATTTGAGAAGCTTATGAACTCATTAGAGTTAGAAGAATCAGAAGAGGCCTTAATGGCTCAGTTTGTAGATGGCCTTCATGATCGCATAGCTCGAAAGGTGGAGAGGGCAAGATACAGCGGTCTACATGAGTTGCTGCACTTATCTGTACAAGTAGAACAACAGAACAAGAAGAAGACCTCTATGTCTAATCGAAACCGAAACCAACAGCCTTGGCAAGCAAGCAACAACAAACCTATGGAGAAAGGCAAAGCTAATGAAATTGATACTCGATCCAAAGGCAAAACTAGTGAACAACCCTCTAGCTCGCGGCAAGAACCAGGTAAGTTTACTAACCCAAGTCAATCTCGTACTCGTGATATTACTTGTTTTAAATGTCAGGGACGAGGACACTATGCTAGAGACTGCCCAAACCAGCGAGTCATGATCATCACTCCCAGTGGCGGATATGAATCACACGATGAGTTTGAAGAGAGAGAGCAAGATGACCTTGAAGATGTAGAGTATCCAGACCATGGAGATCTCTTGGTCACAAGACGAGTCCTAAGTGTTCTAGTGCAACCTGAGGAGAAAGTACAGAGGGAGAACTTGTTTCACACTCGTTGTACGATCAACAATAAGGTATGTAATCTTGTAATCGATGGAGGATCTTGTACTAACGTTGCTAGTAAGTTTATGGTGGATAAGCTAGGATTGGAGACAAAGAAACATCCTAGGCCCTATAAGCTTCAATGGCTCAACGATACAACTGAACTCAGGGTGACAGAGCAAGCTACGGTGCCCTTTAGTGTTGGTAAGTACCAAGATGAAGTGTTGTGTGATGTGGTACCAATGCAAGCGGGACATCTACTACTTGGTAGACCGTGGCAATTCGATCGAGCCACTACACATAATGGACGTACAAACTACTACAGTTTCACCTTCAATGACCGTAAGTACAACTTGGCTCCTTTAAGTCCATCCAAAGTTCATGAGCTTCAAAGCAGGATGAACAATGAGTCTAAGTCTAGTAAATCAAGTTTGTATATTACTTCTGGAGATTTAAACCGTGTTAAGAGTGCTAAAGGCACTATGTTACTAATGGTTTTCAAAGATTGTTTGAGCACAGGTTTTAAGGAGCTAGATTTACCACCTGAAGTCCAGACCCTGTTAGATCAGTTTCAGGACGTTTTTCCTGAAGATATACCACCTGGATTACCACCTCTAAGAGGCATTGAGCACCAAATAGACCTTGTTCCAGGTTCAGCGTTGCCTAACAAACCAGCTTATCGTATGAATCCCGAAGAGAGTAAGGAGTTAGAAAAGCAAGTACGAGACTTGATGGATAAGGGATACATCAGGGAGAGCCTTAGCCCTTGTGCAGTTCCGGTCCTCTTAGTGCCAAAGAAGGATGGAACATGGCGAATGTGTGTCGATTGCAGAGCTATTAACAACATCACTATCAAATATCGATATCCAATTCCACGGCTCGATGACATGCTAGACGAGTTGAGTGGTGCCACCATCTTCTCAAAAGTGGATTTGAAAAGTGGTTATCACCAAGTCAGAATGCGAGAAGGGGACGAGTGGAAAACTGCATTCAAGACAAAGCAAGGCTTATACGAATGGCTAGTTATGCCCTTCGGCTTAACTAATGCACCAAGTACCTTCATGCGCTTGATGAACCAGGTTCTACGTGAATTCATAAGTAAATTTGTGGTTGTTTACTTTGATGATATACTTATATATAGTAAGAACCTTGCTGATCATCTTCAACACCTCGAACTAGGGCTTAAATCACTTCGCAAGGAAGGCCTTTATGCCAACCTCAAGAAGTGTTCCTTTTGTACTAACCAACTTGTTTTCCTAGGATTTGTATTAAGTGAACAGGGACTACAAGTAGATGAGGAGAAGATCAAAGCGATAAGAGACTGGCCTACACCTTCTACGATTGGCCACGTAAGAAGTTTTCACGGATTAGCCAGCTTCTATAGGCGGTTTGTGAGAGATTTTAGCACCATAGCAGCCCCACTTACAGCTGTGATCAAGAAGAATGTGCCCTTCCATTGGGGAACTGCCCAAGACACCGCTTTCAACACTTTGAAAGAACGACTCACTCAAGCACCGGTCTTATCATTGCCTGATTTCAATGATATGTTTGAGGTAGAATGTGATGCTTTGGGAATGGGGATCGGAGCAGTATTACACCAAAGGAAGAAACTCGTAGCCTATTTCAGTGAGAAGTTAAGCGGAGCCACTCTTAACTACCCAACTTATGATAAGGAACTCTATGCTCTTGTTCGTGCTTTAGAGACATGGCAACACTACTTGCTGTCCAAGGAGTTCATAATACATACGGATCATGAGACACTCAAGCACCTACGTGGGCAAACATCACTCAAGAGAAGACATGCTAAGTGGTTAGAGTTTATAGAGTCCTTCCCATATGTTATCAAATACAAGAAGGGCAAGGAGAATATTGTGGCAGATGCGTTATCACGAAGACATGCACTTATTGCCACTATGGAGGCAAAGATTATGGGATTTGAACACATCAAAGAACAATACAAAGACGATCCTGAATTCAGCGAGAGCTTCCAACAATGCAGCAAAGGACCTCACGGTTCGTTCTACTTACAAAATGGCTTTATGTTTAAAGATAAACGTTTGTGTATACCGCAGGGATCTATGAGAGAATTAGTGCTAAGTGAAGCACATGGAGGGGGCCTAATGGGGCATTTTGGTGTCGACAAAACATTAGCCATAGTAATGGATCATTTCTATTGGCCACACTTGAAGAAAGATGTTGAGAGATTCTGTTCAAGATGTGTGCAATGCCATAAAGCAAAATCCAGGTCACATCCTCATGGTCTTTATTTACCTTTACCAATACCTAACGCCCCTTGGGTAGACATTTCTATGGATTTTGTGCTAGGATTACCAAAGATCGAGCACAAGGACTCTATCTTCGTGGTAGTAGACAGATTCTCGAAGATGGCTCACTTTATACCATGTAACAAGACCAATGATGCCACACAGATTGCTAATCTATTCTTCAAGGAGGTGGTTCGCTTGCATGGGATTCCGAGAACAATTGTGTCGGATAGGGACACTAAGTTCCTTGGTCACTTCTGGAGAACACTTTGGAAGAAGCTAGGTACAAAACTATTGTTCTCTACCACTTGCCATCCTCAAACAGATGGCCAAACCGAGGTAGTAAATCGCACACTTTCTACACTCCTTCGCGCTACACTTGGTAAAAATATGACAACATGGTTAGAATGCATACCTTTTATTGAATTCGCATATAACCGTGCTACTCACTCTGCTTCTAAGTTGTCACCTTTTGAAGTTGTCTACGGATTGAATCCCCTATCACCGTTGGATCTTACACCCATTCCACAAGCTGATCAAGTTAACTTAGACGGATTGAAACGAGGAGAGATTATCAAGCAGATTCATCTTAAGGCCAAGGAAAACCTTGAGAAGAAGACTGAAGAGTATAAGAGGAGAGCTGATAAGGGACGGAAGGAGGTTATCTTTGAACCAGGAGAGTGGGTTTGGTTACATATGAGATCAGAAAGGTTTCCACAAAAGAGGAAGTCCAAGCTAGCACCAAGAGGAGATGGTCCTTTCAAAGTCCTTAAGCGTATCAATGACAATGCTTACCAACTTGAGCTCCCAGGTGAGTTTAATATATCACATACATTCAATGTTGCGGATTTATCCTCCTTTGATGCAGGAGAAACTGTTTTGGGGTCAAAACCTCTTGAAGAGGGAGGGAATGATGAGGACATCGGTTCAGACCACAAACCAACTCCAATACCAATGCCAATAGTTCGACCTGGTCCAATGACAAGATCAAAGTCCAAGCAATTAACTAGGAGGATCAACCTTGCTGTGCAAGCCTTCGTTGCATCTTTAGCTCCAAAACTACTTCCTGTCAACCTTGATCCCACAAGAACACACCAAGGGACATTAGAGCTCGCCATCTCTGCACCAAACAGGAAAGAAGAAGATATCTTCAAGACTGATCAAGAACCATCATCAGAAGAAGATGAAGAGCTTGAAGAACTACATGAAGATTTCTACTCCAATTTTCAAGCTCTTAGCACATCTGACCAAGAAACACATCAAGGTGAGTTTTTCAATTTATATACTGTCTTTGCAGGTGATTCAAGCCTTCCACAACACTAAGAACCAAGAAAAACGAAATCACTTCTTTTTTTTAAGTTCTGGCCATAGTTTCCTTGTTTGGCTTTAATGAAACTCTGCACTTTGTTTAGATTAGTTTTTAAACTTCTTGCTGTTTTCTTTTGAAAGTCCTGTTGTTTTGAGTCTTTTCTTGTTGTTTTGAGTCAGAACCCTAGAAGGTTCAAGCTGAAGGACTGTTTATAAAGTCCCATTGCAGCATTGTAGCCACCACAACTTTTTACCTATCAATAAAGAACTGAATTTTCTTTGAGCATTCTTGAGTGAATTCTCAGCCTTGTTTGAGCTTGTGTGTGTGATTCACATAGGAGCAAACATCAGTACCGTATCAGAGAATCATCATCACTCTGTGTCGTGCTATCAATCCATCAACACTCCCCACAATCTGATCTCACACGAAAGAGTGAACACCATCGTGTTTGATTCCATCTTCCACCATTCAACCACCACAAGAAAGAGCGAACGCCAGCTTGTGGTTCCAGCCATCGAATCAGGTTGTAAGACTCACCACCGAGTCGTACATCATCTGGTATCAGAGCCAAAGGTGATGATACTATGATAAGTGATGAAAGTAACACACAAAAAAAGATCTCTACCCAAGAATCAGAGGAGAATGCTGAAGGGGGAGAAACTCAAACAGATGATTCGAATCCAGACTTGGACACGGTAGTTGAAGATTCTGAAGAAGAGGGTGCTGATGTTGAGTCTGCCCCTCCACCTAGACGAAGTGAAAGACTCAAATTCGGTCCTGATAACTGGAAGAACACTAGAGTTTACTACAACAATGAGGCTGTTGCTCATCCAATTCAAACCTATTGTTCAGTTGCTCATCTTCCTCAGGAACACCAAGCTTTCCTTAGCCAGATTCTTCAAGATAAAATACCTAAGACCTATGAAGAAGCTTGTACTATTCAGGTATGGGTTGATGCTATGGATGAAGAAATGGGTTCCATGAAGAAGAACAATACGCTTGATATGGTTGATCTACCAGATGGTAAAAAGCTTGTTAGTTGCAGATGGGTATATACAATCAAGTACATGAGTACAGGAGAAGTTGAGAGGTATAAAGCTCGTCTTGTGGCAAGAGGTTTTACTCAGGCCTATGGAGTAGACTATATAGACACATTTGCTCCAGTGGCTAAACTCAAATCTGTGCGTGTCTTATTCTCTTTGGCTACTAATCTTTCATGGGATCTATGGCAGATGGATGTGAAGAATGCGTTTCTTCAAGGAGACCTTGAGGAAGAAGTATATATGATGGCTCCTCCTGGTTATCATAATTCTGAAAACAGTAGTCAAGTGTGCAAACTAAACAAAGCTATATATGGTTTAAAACAATCTCCAAGGGCCTGGTATCAACGGCTTAGTGGTGCTCTTCTACAATATGGTTTTAGAAGATGAGAAGCTGATCACTCTTTGTTCACAGTTCAGGGGGAAAATGGGATTGTCGTAGTGCTCATTTATGTTGATGATATTGTGATTACAGGAGATGATAAATCAGGGATTGAGCATACAAAGAAGCTTCTCAAAACTGAGTTTGATATCAAAGACTTGGGAGAGTTGAAATATTTCCTTAGGATTGAAGTGTGTCGCTTTGATGAGGGTCTATTCTTATCTCAGAGGAAGTATACCCTTGATTTGCTTGAGGAGACAGGAAAACTTGCTTCCAAACCAGTAAAGACTCCCATTGAAGAAAGTTATCAAGATTTGCCTGAGGGGGAACTTCTTGAGGATGCTGGACAGTATCGAAGGGTTGTAGGTAAACTGATCTATCTTTCAATCACTAGACCTGATATCACTAGGTAAAAAATTCACACGAAAGTGATCAAGGAATGGCTGATTCACAAAGTGAGCAATTAGAAGATCAGTTAGTTACAAAAGGGAAAGAAGAAAAGGAAGCTGTTGGAAATGAACTAAGGAGAATTAAATCAGAACTAGAGGCTAACCAAGTTGAATAGGGGAAGCAAGTGGAAGCATGGGAGAGCTAGTGTAGGAAAGGGTGCAACATGAACAGTTGTGTTAACTGTTCCACCAAATCTGGCAGAACATCACTTCTTCTTCTAGATATTTTTTCCCATTGTAAAGTCTATATAAACTCAGTCTTGTATGCATAGAAAAGTAATAAGAAAGTGTAGAAAACATTCAGATACTTCTCTCCACGTTTTTCCCATCTAAGCTGATGTTTTCTTCATTTCTATCTTCAAATATACTCTAAAATCTATATGGTATCAGAGCAAGTTCAAATCCTGTGAACCTCTATACTCTTATTCTCTTATTCTCTCTTGTTCTAAAAGATCTGGAAAATGGAAGCTCATAAACAAATGGTGTTACCTGTTGTTCTCAAGGGAAACAATTACTTGTTGTGGTCAAGGACTACAAGAACAGCCTTGAAGAGCCGTGGGCTGTGGAGTTATGTGGAAACTCCCGGAGAAGTTGTTAGAGGAGAAACTGCTAGACCTGGGAATGGCGGTATGAAAGGGCAAAAGTGGGAGCAGGAGGACCAGCAAGTCTTGGCCGTGCTCCAGAGCTCTCTTGAGCCATCAATCCTTGCTGCCTACTCCTACTCTGAAACAGCAAAGGAGTTGTGGGATACACTCAAAGGAGTGTATGGGAACCTGTCAAACATCTCAAGGATTTTTGAGGTAAAGAAGGCACTGAATGATCTTCAGCAAGAGGAGAAGTCATTCAAAGACATATTTGGAGAGTTTAGAGGGCTATGGGCAGAGCTGGAAATGTTAAGGCCTCCTACAATGGATGTGAAGGAGCTGGGTGAGAGACGTGAACAAGACCAAGTGTTTGGCTTGTTACTCACCCTGAATGAATCATTCAAAGGTTTGATTCATCACATTCTGCGGTTTGAGAAGCTCCCTACTCTAAATGAAGTCTGCATGATGATCCAAAAAGAGGAAGGATCTCGGGGATTATTTCAGAAACCAAGTGATTTGGCACATGTAGCCCGCAAGTCTCAAGGAGATAAAAGGGTTCTTGAGTGTGAGCATTGCAAGATGAAGGGCCACACAAAAGACAAGTGTTGGACTCTTTATCCACACTTGAAACCGATGACACTAAGGGGGAGCGGACAAGGCACGAGGAGCTTTGCTGGAACAGCCAATGCTTGTGAGGATGAAGTGGTGAGGAGGTCTGATCTAGAGGCACTAATCAAGAGCATCTCTAAGCTCTCCGGGTCTGGTAAAAGTTTTCTTGCCTCTAAATCACAAGAAAAATTGATTATAGACTCGGGTGCATCAAATCATATGATTAGTGATGCTAGGATGTTAAAGAATGTTAAGTCTCACAATGGAAAGGTTATCATTGCTAATGGGAAGAATGTTAACATAGAAGGAATTGGAGACTTAGAATTGTTTAAGGGAAAAACCAAAGCTCTATATGTTCCAGAATTCACCTCTAATCTTTTGTCTGTGAATAAAGCAACCAAGGACTTTGATTGCCTGGCTATCTTTGGTTCTGACTTTGTGAAGTTTCAGGACAATAAGTCAAAAGAAGTGATAGGGGAAGGAGGAGTTGAAGGAGGTCTGTATCGTTTAAATAATGAGGGTGGTCATGAGAGCAAATCTTGTGCATTTGGTGCGGTTGGAACAAGCCCTTTATGGCATGCTCGTCTTGGTCATCCAAGGACTAAGATCCTCCAATTGGTTTTGCCCAACCACAAAGAGAATGTAGAAGACTGTGAATCATGCATTCTCTATTGATCATTAAGAGATAGAGGCGGGAAGGAGCTGGTTCAGTCTTGATCAGATTCAAAACAAGAGCCGGTTATGAGCTGGTTATGATCAGTCATGAGCCGGTTATGTTTGTAGACTACATCCTGTCCAGATTCATTCCACATCAAGAGATAAGATGAGTCATTAACCAAAGGCAAAGGACAAGTCAAAAGTAGTCAACAATCTTATCCTTTTCCTTATCTTCTAACGGTAATATGAGCTGTGTTCTTCTATTTATTCAGCTGTAATCTCTCTTTATCAAAACTTAATCTGATCAGAAACTTATGATGAATAAAAAGATGATTTCTCTCTAATCTTCTCTTAATCTTTTACTCTTACTCTCTAATTTCCGCAAATCTTATCATTCTCGGAAAGCATTGTAGGAAAATGTTTCCCGAATCTAATTCTGTGTATGATGAGTGTTTTGATTTGGTGCATTCAGATGTATGGACTGCACCATGTGACTCTAGAGATCAATATAAGTACTTTGTGTCTTTTATTGATGAGAAATCAAAATACACATGGGTGACACTAATGAGCTCAAAAAGTCAAGTTCTTGAATCATTCTCTAAATTCTATAACTATGTACTCACTCAATTTGGTGCTAAAATTAAGGTGCTAAGGAGTGACAATGGAGGTGAGTACATGGGAGGACAATTCAAAGAATTTGTGAGCAAACATGGGATAATTCACCAGACCTCATGTGCCTATACTCCTCAACAAAATGGAGTTTCAGAGAGGAAGAATAGGCACTTAATGGAGGTTGCAAGGACAATCATGTTTGAAAGAGGAGTTCCAAAGAGGTTTTGGGGAGATGCAGTGATAACAGCATGTTACCTCATCAACCGGTTACCAACAAAAGGATTGGACAACAAGTCTCCATATGAGGTACTGAATAAGATCAAACTAAGTATTGATCATTTGAGGGTATTTGGATGTAGGTGTTATGTGTTTACACAAGAGGCAATGAGAGATAAGCTAGAACCGAAAAGCTTGGGTCTGTGTTCCTCGGATACTCATCAACACAAAAAGGTTACAAGTGTTATCATCCTGAGACAAGGCGTGTGTGTTGGAATTTGATGAGTCTAAGCTCATCTATGAAGAACAAACACCTAAAAGTGTTAAAGAAAGAATCCACACAAACCGGTTTCATCAAAACCGAGTATTACATGTGTGGATAGATTTGGAGTTTGAAAAGAAGAAATAAGGTAGATAATTAAAGGAAAGTTACATAAAACATGGGGTTTGATTCATAAGAATCAAACCCATAACTTAGTTCCTTTAATAATCTACATTGGAAAATACTAAGAAAAACTTAAGTAAAATAAAAGATAAATAAGAACAAGAGTTTTCTCTCTTTATTTAGAATACTTGGATGCATACAAATGAATCTTACAACTTGTATTTATAGAGGAAAAATCAGAATCAAAATAAATCATAAAAATAAAATTTAAAGTAAAATGTTGACCAGATTTGAATCTGGTCAACTGATGCCAACGGTCGGATCAGTACGGTCCCAACGTTCGGATGACCGTACGGATCCTCGGATCAGGACGCTGGGCTTCATGCGGATCAGGACGGGACGGATCGGATGCGGGCCACGGATCAGCACATACGGGACGCGGGGTCGGAACGCAGAGCATCGGACGCGGGATGCGGATCAGTACACGACCCGCGTGTTTATCCGTTTTACCCGGGTCGGGTAAACGGATAAACACGCGGATCCTGGATCTTCGTCGTACTGATCCGCGTGTCTTCAGTACGCGAGCCTCGGTCCTTCGTCGACCCGCGGTACGCTGGCCTCGATGCCAGTCCGTGCTTCAGTGCACGGATCAGTACCTGGCACCATCAGTACATGCGGTCTCGTATTTTCTTCAACCCGCAGTACATGGCACTCGATGCCAGTCTGTGCTGCGGTACTGGATGAGTACATGGCTGATCCAAAATTCCCAATTTCCATTTTTCACCATTTTCGTCATTTTCTCGTGTGGCCTTCTTCATTCTTCATCCGGCCTCACTCCTTCTTCACTTGAATGGCCTAGAACACCAATTACCAAACCTTGAACATGCTTGGCCTTCTATTTCCCTAAGTGACCCGAATATCACTAACTTTGGGTCTTCTTGATTTTTCTCTTGAACACCTTTGTGTTCTCCTTGTTTAACACTCCCCCGCAAGTCAATACATAGATGACGCGAAGTATTGACTTGGAGATACAAGGAGAGACCTCATTAAAACCTTAGTGGGAAAACCCTTTGGGACAAAACCACACTAAGGAAAAAGAGTATCAATCCAAGATCTTAAGGGTTTTAAACCAAGGTCTTGAGCTTCACCTCGGCGCCTCTTTGTTCCGCCTCGGTCTTGCTCTTCTTCTTTGAGCTTCGGCCTCAACTTATCCGTGATAGCTTCGGCCTTGCCTCTTGTCTTGAGTGACCTTTCTAATACTCCCCCGCACTCTTAGCCGTCGTGAAGATTGATGAACAAAGGCTAAGAGTGGAGCTTGGCATCGCCTTTTTCTCTTGGAGTTCCGGATCAATCTTTGGTCTTATTGCTTCCTTTGATTCTTCTTCTTAATTCTGGTTTCTTCTCATGATCTCCTCATCACTTTTCTTTCATTTGCACCTTTGATCAAGAGGTTTAAACAAAAGAAAAACATTAGGGATGTTCCATAACTTAAAACCATAAATTAAGAGATATAATATATAATAGCAATAGATTTTAAATGAGAAAAGATTGATCCATAAATGGAGAGTTTAGAAATGGCAGTCGTCCTCCTCATTATAGTCCTCCTAAAATCAATAGCATTTCGTCGGAATACTTGAAGAATTTTGGGATATCATGCCCCACGAATTAGTTGCCAAGTGCGCCCTAGTAGGGCAGTCTACCACAAGATCGAGTTGGAGCCTGGAGCCAAACCCCCAACTATTTAGACTGGGGCTGGGTTAAGCGGATGGCCCCCCAACTAGCCCCCCAAAAAGGGGCAGAAGCTGTGAACGATGGATACTATTGGCGAACTGGAACATATGTCGGCTTCTTATTGTTACGGTTTGGAGAAATGGAATTTTAATTCCTTTGATTGATCTTCTCCCCCGTACACACAACTCAACCTTTTCGGTTGTTCGTTGATCATTACTCTTGAAATTCCAAGACTCTTCTGAACCTTCCTTAACGCCAAGCCCAATACCATCCGGAGCCTCTCAATCTCTTTTACCTCTTCGGATAGCCTCAAAACTTGGCTAGTTCAACCCTTCTTCACCATTCATGGCTACTTTGGCTCTTTGACATGGCTTCAAGATTGACCTTCAAAGGCTAGTTGCTTCTTCTTGGATTCCTTGAGTTTATTTTCACCTTGCATAAACACAATAAACAAATTGGATCAATCATCCTCAAATATTTAAGTTTAAAATCAATTCAATTTCATCAATGATTTTAAACTTTCTATCTTCAATTTGTTTATAGGTTTCAAATTTGCAAGCATATCATTTTCAAGAAATTAAAATTTCTTTTAACCAACCGGTTTTAATCCTAACCGGATTCAAATTCAAATAAAATCAAATGGAGGGAAAAATTTAGAACTCCCTCTTTCTTCCAATTCGGATTGGAAGTAGACCATCATGGGAGCTTGTAGCTTCTTGAAGAATTTGTAACCTTGAGTGGCTTCCTTTGAACCACCAAATCATCCACCTTTTTGATGAGAAAACTTGGACCGGATGCATCGGCTATCACGGTCTTGAACTTGGGCTTGGATTCAACGTGATTTTAAATGCTACCAAGGCATCCCACGGTTCTCTCCCACACGGTAAGCACAAGAGCCTTTTGGATTCATCGTGATTTTAAATGCACAAAGGCATCCCACGGATCTCTTCCCACTTGTGTTACACAACAATTTCAACCATAGTAACAAAAGATTTAGTAACCGAGATTGAGAGATTAGGGAGATTTTGTAACCAAGAGATTGAGAGAATAGTAACCAAGAGAATTAGTAACCAAAGAGTATTAGTAACCGAGAGTTTGAAAGATTTTAGTAACCAAGTATTAAAACGTGATACCGGCATTTTCCATCGGTTCACTTCAAGAAATTTCTCAAGTAAGCAATCTCAATCTCTTATTAGCTTACATTTAACAAGAGCAATAAGAATTTTAAACCAAGATTTTCAAAACCATTTTCTTTAAAAATTCCGAATAAAACAAAACCTTTTTTGGTAACAAATTTCAAACTTTTCAAAACAAACATTTCAAATTCACTAGAATTTCTTCACAAAATCCGGTTTCAAATAAAACAAAGATTTTTCAAACATTTCTTTTAAAATCAACAAAACCCGGTTTTAAGAAAATCAAGACTTTAAAACTTTGAAATCGAAATTCTTCAACATTTGAAATCAAACTTTTCAAATTCATTTTAAATCAACATTTTCAAACCCTTTTAAACAAAACTCTTACACCAAGAATTTTCAAATCAATTTTTCCAAAATTAAACAAAATCCGGTTTTAAAGAACAAAAACTTCAAACTTTTGAAATCACAATTTTTCAATCATTTCAAATACTAGCAGCGGAAATCTACAAGAATTTATGTTGGGTTAAGCGCATAAGGATGATTGAAACATCCTTATACCGATTCAACCCAACTCACCAAAGAAATCAAAATTTTCTTAACTTTTGAAAAATAAAACCGAATCTCCAAATCTCCAACCCAAGAGCTTATGCTCTGATACCATGTTGGAATTTGATGAGTCTAAGCTCATCTATGAAGAACAAACACCTAAAAGTGTTAAAGAAAGAATCCACACAAACCGGTTTCATCAAAACCGAGTATTACATGTGTGGATAGATTTGGAGTTTGATAAGAAGAAATAAGGTAGATAATTAAAGGAAAGTTACATAAAAGATGGGGTTTGATTCATAAGAATCAAACCCATAACTTAGTTCCTTTAATAATCTACATTGGAAAATACTAAGAAAAACTTAAGTAAAATAAAAGATAAATAAGAACAAGAGTTTTCTCTCTTTATTTAGAATACTTGGATGCATACAAATGAATCTTACAACTTGTATTTATAGAGGAAAAATCAGAATCAAAATAAATCATAAAAATAAAATTTAAGGTAAAATGTTGACCAGATTTGAATCTGGTCAACTGATGCCAACGGTCGGATCAGTACGGTCCCAATGTTCGGATGACCGTACGGATCCGCGGATCAGGACGCTGGGCTTCATGCGGATCAGGACGGGACAGATCGGATGCGGGCCACGGATCAGCACATGCGAGACGCGGGGTCGGAACGCGGAGCATCGGACGCGGGATGCGGATCAGTACATGACCCGCGTGTTTATCCGTTTTACCCGGGTCGGGTAAACGGATAAACACGCGGATCCTGGATCTTCGTCGTACTGATCCGCGTGTCTTCAGTACGTGAGCCTCGGTCCTTCGTCGACCCGCGGTACGCTGGCCTCGATGCCAGTCCGTGCTTCAGTGCACGGATCAGTACCTGGCACCATCAGTACGTGCGGTCTCGTATTTTCTGTGTGCATGTATCAAGGGATGTGAAGTTTGATGAGCATGAGGGGTATTTTAATGAAAAGAAATGGGAAAGCCTTGGAGATATGGTAAGCTCAAGCTTAGAAGGAGAAGTGGTTTTAAGGAGTATACCAACTCTAGTGGAGGAAATACATGGAGAAAATTGCACACCACACCATGGGGAATCTGAAGAACAAAGAACTGAGGATGTGGTGTCTAATGATGTGGGTGAGGCTTCTTCTCAAAACAATGAAGAAGGCAACATCAATGGAGATGAGGAATTAGCTGGAGATGAGGAAGGTGGAGATCAAGAGAATACACCTCCTCCTGCACCAGTCTTGCGAAGAAGTACTAGGCAAAGGAATCCACCAGGAAATTGGGTGAATACCAGGGTATATTATAACAATGTGGCAATGGATCATCAGGAGCATACAACCTCTGATCATGGTGTATTGTCTACGGAGATGGGAGAGTGTTCTGGGTGTACGGCAGGCTTTGATCATGTTCCTATAGGCAACAGCGCACTCCCATCACTTATTGGAACAGATACATCTTGGAAAAATGGTCCAAAGCCTATTAACTACCCAATTGAAGCCTATTGCTCAATGGCATATCTACCAGTGGAAGATCAAGTCTACTTCAGCAATATCGATAAGGCTAAGGTTCCTAACTCATATGAAGAAGCATGCAGAGAAGTGATTTGGGTGAGAGCAATGGATGAGGAGCTCGAGTGCATGGAAAGAAATGGTACTTGGTACATGACCGAACTACCAAAAGGAAAAAAGACAGTAGGATGTAGATGGGTCTACACCATCAAGTATAAGAGCATGGGTGAGATAGAAAGGTACAAGGCACGATTAGTGGCCAAAGGATACACACAAGTCTATGGTGAAGATTACACAGAGACCTTTGCACCCGTGGCCAAGTTACACTCTGTGAGGGTTCTTCTATCTATTGCTATCAATCTGTCATGGGGATTGTGGCAAATGGATGTGAAGAATGCATTTTTACAAGGAGAACTGGATGAAGAGGTATATATGGTACCACCTCAAGGATATTGCAGAAGTTCAAGCAAAGTGTGTAAGCTTGTCAAAGCAATCTATGGGTTAAAGCAATCACCTCGGGCATGGTACCAAAGACTGAGCTGCTGTCTTCTTGAAAAAGGATTTGTGAGATCAGAAGCTGATCACACTTTGTTCACCAAAAAGGGAAGAGATGGGATAGTGGTTGTCCTAGTATATGTGGATGATATTATCATCACTGGAAATGATGTCAAAGGAGTTGAAGAAACAAAGCTTCTCTTAAAAGCTGAGTTTGATATCAAAGACCTGGGAGCGTTAAAATACTTCTTAGGGATTGAAATGACAAGGACCAAGAAAGGTATGTTTATTTCACAAAGAAAGTATACCTTTGATATCTGTAGGAAACTGGGAAACTTGGCTCACGGCCTGCCAAAACACCAATTGAGGAGGGGTATCAAGATCAGGGTGAAGGGGAGGCTTGGTCAGACATCAAACAATATCAAAGGCTTGTGGGTAAGCTCATCTATCTCACTATAACTCGGCCTGATATTTGTTTTGCTGTAAATAGAGTGAGTCAACACATGCAAACTCCAACAACAAACCATTGGAGAATGGTTGAACGAATTCTAAGATATCTCAAGGGAAGCCCAGGGAAAGGGATTTGGATGGGATGCAATGCAAGTACTGAATTACGAGGGTATTGTGATGCGGATTGGGCTGGTGATAAGTTGGATAGAAAATCTACAACCGGGTATTGCACATTTGTAGGTGGAAACCTTGTTACTTGGAGAAGCAAGAAACAAAAGGTGATATCATTGTCTAGTGCAGAGGCAGAATATAGGGCAATGAGAGATGTCACAAAAGAATTAATTTGGCTGAAGGCTCTACTTAAGGATCTGGGAGTAGAAGCAACCAAGCCAATTATTCTTCATTGTGATAATCAAGCTGCAATACACATAGCATCCAATCCGGTGTTCCATGAGAGGACTAAGCACATCGAGATAGATTGCCACTTTGTCCGAGGAAAAATCCAAGATGGAATAATCAGTCCAATCTTCATCAAGAGTGAGGATCAAGTAGATGATGTGTTTACCAAGGCAACCACATCACATGTGTGAATATATACATGGCAAGATTGGCTTAAAGGATCTCCACCAACCACTCTTGAGGGGGAGTGTTGAACTCAATAAAAATTCACACGAAAGTGATCAAGGAATGGCTGATTCACAAAGTGAGCAATTAGAAGATCAGTTAGTTACAAAAGGGAAAGAAGAAAAGGAAGCTGTTGGAAATGAACTAAGGAGAATTAAATCAGAACTAGAGGCTAACCAAGTTGAAAAGGGGAAGCAAGTGGAAGCATGGGAGAGCTAGTGTAGGAAAGGGTGCAACATGAACAGTTGTGTTAACTGTTCCACCAAATCTGGCAGAACATCACTTCTTCTTCTAGATATTTTTTCCCATTGTAAAGTCTATATAAACTCAGTCTTGTATGCATAGAAAAGTAATAAGAAAGTGTAGAAAACATTCAGATACTTCTCTCCACGTTTTTCCCATCTAAGCTGATGTTCTCTTCATTTCTATCTTCAAATATACTCTAAAATCTATACTTTTTAAGTTTGCAGACTTTGCCAATGTCTTTAGGATCAAGAAACCACTCATGTGGTGCCATATAAACTTCTTCCTCTAAGTCTCCTTGTAAGAACGCATTCTTAACATCTAGATAAAAGATCCCATGATAAGTTTGTAGCAATAGATAAAAGAACTCTTACTTAATGAAGCTTGGCGACAGGGGCAAAAGTCTTTGTGTAGTCTATTTCATACCTTTGAGTATAACCCTTGGCAACAAGCCGAGCTTTATGCCTCTCTAGCTCTCCCGAGCTGGTGTACTTATTCGTGTAAACCCATCCAGAACCAACAAGCTTTTTGTTGCTGGGTAAATCAACCATTTCCCAAGTCTCATTGTTGATCATGGAGGCAATTTCTTCAGTCATTGCCTTAACCCATTCTTCACTCAAACTAGCTTCATCATAGCTTGTTGGTACTTTGTGGAGATCGATCTTGGAGAGAAAAACTTGGTGTTCTTGTGGGAGATAAGCAACTGAGCAATACCTTTGAATAGGATGAACTACAACCTGGGTATTATAATACACTCTTGTGTTTTTCCAATTCTCAGGCCAAGACTTCAATCTTTCACTTTTTCTCAGTGGAGGAACCGATTCCTGATCTGATTCTGTCTCTTCAGAATCTTCAACTACAGCATTCGATTATGGAGTTGACCCATCTGTTTGAGTTTCCTCCCCTTGATCATTCTCCTCCGATTCTTGGGTAGAAACCGTCTCTTCAGTATCACCTCCATCACTTCCCATAGTATCATCACCAGCTACAGCCTCATTCTGCGTGCTTCTTACACTCTCAGCTGAAGATGTTCTCCTCGGACTTACTAGAGTGTTAAGACCATCCAGAATAAATTTCAAGGTAGTAGCTTGATCAAGTCCAGGAGAAACCATACCCTTCAGATGATCCCAATTCTTTTCACTGAAATAACTCTTTTTCTCATCAAACTTGACTTCCCTGGAGACATATACACGACAAGTCTCTGGATGATAGCACTTGTATCCTTTCTGTGTGGGAGAATAGCCAACAAACATACACTTGATACTCTTGGGTTCAAGCTTGTTTCTTTGAGCTTCTGGAACAAAGACATAGCAAACACATCCAAACACTTTGAGATGATTAATACTTGGTGGTCTCAAGGCCGGGTGGTGGAGTCATATATACTTCTTCCTCAAGGTCTCCTTGTAAGAAAGCATTCTTCACATCTATTTGCCATAAATCCCAATCTAAATTTGCCACCAAAGAAAACACCACTCTCACCGTGTTAAGCTTTGCAACCGGGGCAAATATATCCGTGTAGTCATCCCCATAGGTTTGGGTAAATCCTCTAGCCACCAACCTAGCCTTATACCTCTGAAGATCTCCATTACTCAAGTACTTTATAGTGAATACCCATTTAGAACTCACGGTCCTTTTTCCTTTGGGAAGATCCGCTTCATCCCACGTATGATTCTTAACCATAGCTCCAACCTCATCATCAACCGCTTCTACCCAATGCTCATTTTCTATAGCTTCCTTATAGGTTTTGGGAATAGTATACTCATCTATTTTTGTCACAAACGCCCTATGAGAAGAAGGTAAAAGGGTGAGCAAACACACCGCTTGGATTGGATGCGCTACGGCTTCATTGTTGTAGTAGACCCGGCTCTCTTTCCATTGAGAAGGATCTTTCTTTATTCTTGTGCTTCTACGCAAAACCGGTTCTACAACTTCTTCTTGAACCACTACATCTGGAGTTCCATCTTGACATTGCTCTACCGACGCTTCATCATGATCGGCTTCCTCTTGGTTTGCATCTTGAACCGTTTCTTGAACTACTTCCTCTTAAGTCACCTCCTCTTGAATCACCTCTTCTTGAACCGGTGTAGCAATGTCTTGATTACCCATTTTAATCGCAAGTTTGAGCCAAGGTCCGACGGGGTAGCTAGATCACTCAAGTCTCCACGATCTTTGGCATCAAAGAACCCTTGATTCTTAATGAACTTCACATCTCTAGACACAAATGTTTTCCTCAAGCTAGGATCGTAACATTTGTATCCCTTTTGCATTGAAGAATAACCAACAAAGATGCATTTTGTACTCTTAGGCTCTAGCTTGTCCCTTAGTTCCCTAGGCACCAAAACAAAGCAAACACGCCCAAAAACTCTCAAATGATCAAGAAAAGGTTTGGTCTTATTAAGTACCTCAAATGGAGAGATGTCGTCAAGAATCTTTGTAGGTGTCCGATTGATTAAGTAGCAAGCGGTCATGACCGCATCTCCCCAAAATCTTCTTGGCACATTCATATGGAACATCATGGCTCTAGAAACCTCCATTAAGTGCCATGCATTTGTCTTTGCCAAAAGAACTTGATGCAGGTTTAGCATCTGGAGAGAGGCACGTGGACATGGATCTAGACATACAAAAGAAGCTCATAGAGCAAGAAGAAGAGCCAGCTTTGGTCATGGATCAAAGGCAACCCTTAAACATCGAGATCACTAGGGCTAGTATTGCAGATAACACTAAGGTAAGTGATCATTTGATTCGTTTTGTTTCTAATGATCCAAAGGCTTTGATAATGCATTTGATGTGTTCAAAAGAGCTTGAGAAAGATTTAGGTACAAAGGAGGAACAACTAAAATCTCATTCACAAGGTTACATTCGAGGAGAAGTTAATGGAGAAACAAATTGTGAAGTAAGAGACTTCACAAAGGGGCCTACCTTACTGCCCAAGGAATTCAGTAACAAATCATGGAGAGGAGTCATTGCTTCTTCTCTAATAAAAGAAGAACCACCAGATTCTCCACACCAACTCCACCCGAGCCACAACCGAGACATTTATCGAGGTAATTGTCTAAACCCTCAACGAATTCAAAATACTAACTTGACTTATCTCCATGCAGATCCTACAATTTTGAGGACAAAATTCATTCAAGGGGGAGGGTATGATGAGGTCATCAAACCAGTAGTTGAACCAAAGCTCAATCAAACCGGATGCACAACACTAAACAGACCCGTTATGGATATGTGTTCACTGTTTGAAGCGTATCAGCCAAACCACAAAGATTGAAAGCATGAAATGACTTGGAGAATACTCTCAGCTCAATTACGGAACATCTCCAAAAAGAATCAGACCAATCGGAGTTCATATGAACGAGTTACTCAGTCTACAAATTGTGTAATTTCCAGCTTACCCGATTTGGACCTATGTGCACTCAACGGAGGATTACGATCAGACCAGATGGAATTAAGCTACAAACCAACTCATTATGGAATCTTGGTTCAAAAACGAAGCTTTTCGAATTGGATTCACGACTATACCAATTTTGGTTTAGGAGTTATTCAATTTCTAAAACTGAGGATGTTGGACTTGCCTTATTTGGAACCTTCCACATTTGAGAGATTTCAGACGTATCTTTGGAGACCAGGAGACCTTTTCCATCAACTAGAGACTCATCATGACGTGATTAATGTCAACAAAACGCACAGGATCAGTTTGAAGCACTCAAAGACTCACTTGCCTTATTTGGATGCGTTCACACTTAATGCCATAAATCACCAACGGCTAGTTCCTCCTTGCTGCTGCATTTTGGAAACTCATTTATTGAATCATGACGTCCCAAGGCACCACACATTCTCCCCCAAGCTGTCAAGACTCAAGCATCATCACAACTTACCTTATTTGGCCTGATTTTGCCATCAAAGTTCCAACGGCTATATTCTTTAAATTTTATGATTCTTTTCTTGTTTTAGCTTAATATGACCGTTGTCTATGAGCCTATATAAGCTCAGTTTCATTTTCATTGTAAAGCACCTTTCAATCAATTTAATCAAAGTATTTTGTTCTTTTCTTTCAAGTGTGTTTCTTGAAGAATTGTTCTTTCTTTTGAATACAAGTGTGCGATTCACTTCTATTCTTTAGAAGCTGTGAATATAGTTGTTTATGTGATTCAAATAACTTGTTTGTCCAACGATTGAGAGAGTCAATCAACCCACGGATTGAGAGAGTCAATCAAACCACCACCTTCCATCTCAACATCACGCCTATTTCCGCAATAAAGCTTGAAAACTCTTGATTATCTAGTGAACATAAGTTTGGTGGATTCCAATCTTACATCATCTGGTATCAGAGCTTCAAAAGCTCATATCCATCAGGTTGTATCTCTTCAACCTTTATCCTTATATTTTATGTTTTGTTATTTCATTTTCTATAAACCTAAAAACTCATAAAAATTGTTTATTTGTTTCCGCATTCATAAAAAAAAAAAAAATTAGTTGCATTAGTTTGGTCCATTTATTACGTTTGTTTTAAAAAAAAAAATTACCTTAAGATTTGTAATCTTGCGTTGTTTCCTTTTTCTGAAAATCAAACAAAATCTTTTTGACCATTTTTTAGTCTCTTATCATTATTATTTCCTTTTGTGTTGATTTGGGTTTAATACGGTAGCTCTCTTTTTTTTTTTTTGTGTGCAAGGTATAATATTCAGAAACAATGGAGTTTTATGAAAGTGAAGAAGATTCCGAGGAGGAAAACTTTTACAACCATCTTTCTAGACGAGAAGTGAGAGCTATGTATGAAAGAGAAGGAAAATCTTACCCAGGTCGAGTTGAACCAGTGAGGAGAACACAACCGAGAATTGAATCATGGAAATATCTCTTCTATGGACCAGAAGACTACAAGGCTTATCTTGTGTGGGTAGAACTGATGGAAGAGCTATTTGCTTCTTACAGTTACACAAATCAAAGGAAGTTCACCACCGCAGTTCAAAATCTCAAAGGAGAGGCAAGATATTGGTGGGATTATATCAACAAGATGCGAAGAATCTATAAACAAACACCCATTACAACGTGGTCTGAGATGAAAGGGCACATGAGGAAGAGATTTGCACCACGATATTATCTAAATCCAGTTCAAAATTCATGCCCCCAAGTTCACAACAAAAGGCAGAATCATGCCACACGAGCCAACGAGCGTAAAGATCAAGTAACAAGTCCAAGGAAAAATGATGCACTACTGTTTAAGGAGGTGAAGATAGAGCTGAAACAAAATCCTAAAGCTACTTTTATAAACAAAGAAGAAACACAAATTTCACCCAAGGCAACCGCATCAAACTCCAACACTTTACCTAAGCTCCAAGATGCATTAAACCAAGGTACGTCTTCTAACTTTTTGAATCTCAAAGAACCTACATGTTATAGATGTCATAAGAGGGGACATTTTGCTGCAACTTGTCCTTTAAGAGAGTTGTTGAAATCTAAATCAATAGAGCTGAAACTGGAATCATCTAAAACAAGTGACAGTTTTCAATATGATTTGAACATTTCCAATTCTAGTGTCATGCATTTGTCTTTGCCAAAAGAACTTGATGCAGGTTTAGCATCTGGAGAGAGGCACGTGGACATGGATCTAGACATACAAAAGAAGCTCATAGAGCAAGAAGAAGAGCCAGCTTTGGTCATGGATCAAAGGCAACCCTTAAACATCGAGATCACTAGGGCTAGTAATGCAGATAACACTAAGGTAAGTGATCATTTGATTCGTTTTGTTTCTAATGATCCAAAGGCTTTGATAATGCATTTGATGTGTTCAAAAGAGCTTGAGAAAGATTTAGGTACAAAGGAGGAACAACTAAAATCTCATTCACAAGGTTACATTCGAGGAGAAGTTAATGGAGAAACAAATTGTGAAGTAAGAGACTTCACAAAGAGGCCTACCTTACTGCCCAAGGAATTCAGTAACAAATCATGGAGAGGAGTCATTGCTTCTTCTCTAATAAAAGAAGAACCACCAGATTCTCCACACCAACTCCACCCGAGCCACAACCGAGACATTTATCGAGGTAATTGTCTAAACCCTCAACGAATTCAAAATACTAACTTGACTTATCTCCATGCAGATCCTACAATTTTGAGGACAAAATTCATTCAAGGGGGAGGGTATGATGAGGTCATCAAACCAGTAGTTGAACCAAAGCTCAATCAAACCGGATGCACAACACTAAACAGACCCGTTATGGATATGTGTTCACTGTTTGAAGCGTATCAGCCAAACCACAAAGATTCAAAGCATGAAATGACTTGGAGAATACTCTCAGCTCAATTACGGAACATCTCCAAAAAGAATCAGACCAATCGGAGTTCATATGAACGAGTTACTCAGTCTACAAATTGTGTAATTTCCAGCTTACCCGATTTGGACCTATGTGCACTCAACGGAGGATTACGATCAGACCAGATGGAATTAAGCTACAAACCAACTCATTATGGAATCTTGGTTCAAAAACGAAGCTTTTCGAATTGGATTCACGACTATACCAATTTTGGTTTAGGAGTTATTCAATTTCTAAAACTGAGGATGTTGGACTTGCCTTATTTGGAACCTTCCACATTTGAGAGATTTCAGACGTATCTTTGGAGACCAGGAGACCTTTTCCATCAACTAGAGACTCATCATGACGTGATTAATGTCAACAAAACGCACAGGATCAGTTTGAAGCACTCAAAGACTCACTTGCCTTATTTGGATGCGTTCACACTTAATGCCATAAATCACCAACGGCTAGTTCCTCCTTGCTGCTGCATTTTGGAAACTCATTTATTGAATCATGACGTCCCAAGGCACCACACATTCTCCCCCAAGCTGTCAAGACTCAAGCATCATCACAACTTACCTTATTTGGCCTGATTTTGCCATCAAAGTTCCAACGGCTATATTCTTTAAATTTTATGATTCTTTTCTTGTTTTAGCTTAATATGACCGTTGTCTATGAGCCTATATAAGCTCAGTTTCATTTTCATTGTAAAGCACCTTTCAATCAAATTAATCAAAGTATTTTGTTCTTTTCTTTCAAGTGTGTTTCTTGAAGAATTGTTCTTTCTTTTGAATACAAGTGTGCGATTCACTTCTATTCTTTAGAAGCTGTGAATATAGTTGTTTATGTGATTCAAATAACTTGTTTGTCCAACGATTGAGAGAGTCAATCAACCCACGGATTGAGAGAGTCAATCAAACCACCACCTTCCATCTCAACATCACGCCTATTTCCGCAACAAAGCTTGAAAACTCTTGATTATCTAGTGAACATAAGTTTGGTGGATTCCAATCTTACATCATCTGGTATCAGAGCTTCAAAAGCTCATATCCATCAGGTTGTATCTCTTCAACCTTTATCCTTATATTTTATGTTTTGTTATTTCATTTTCTATAAACCCAAAAACTCATAAAAATTGTTTATTTGTTTCCGCATTCATAAAAAAAAAAAAATTAGTTGCGTTAGTTTGGTCCATTTATTACGTTTGTTTTAAAAAAAAAAATTACCTTAAGATTTGTAATCTTGCGTTGTTTCCTTTTTCTGAAAATCAAACAAAATCTTTTTGACCATTTTTTTAGTCTCTTATCATTATTATTTCCTTTTGTGTTGATTTGGGTTTAATACGGTAGCTCTCTTTTTTTTTTTTTTGTGCAAGGTATAATATTCAGAAACAATGGAGTTTTATGAAAGTGAAGAAGATTCCGAGGAGGAAAACTTTTACAACCATCTTTCTAGACGAGAAGTGAGAGCTATGTATGAAAGAGAAGGAAAATCTTACCCAGGTCGAGTTGAACCAGTGAGGAGAACACAACCGAGAATTGAATCATGGAAATATCTCTTCTATGGACCAGAAGACTACAAGGCTTATCTTGTGTGGGTAGAACTGATGGAAGAGCTATTTGCTTCTTACAGTTACACAAATCAAAGGAAGTTCACCACCGCAGTTCAAAATATCAAAGGAGAGGCAAGATATTGGTGGGATTATATCAACAAGATGCGAAGAATCTATAAACAAACACCCATTACAACGTGGTCTGAGATGAAAGGGCACATGAGGAAGAGATTTGCACCACGATATTATCTAAATCCAGTTCAAAATTCATGCCCCCAAGTTCACAACAAAAGGCAGAATCATGCCACACGAGCCAACAAGCGTAAAGATCAAGTAACAAGTCCAAGGAAAAATGATGCACTACTGTTTAAGGAGGTGAAGACAGAGCTGAAACAAAATCCTAAAGCTACTTTTATAAACAAAGAAGAAACACGAATTTCACCCAAGGCAACCGCATCAAACTCCAACACTTTACCTAAGCTCCAAGATGCATTAAACCAAGGTACGTCTTCTAACTTTTTGAATCTCAAAGAACCTACATGTTATAGATGTCATAAGAGGGGACATTTTGCTGCAACTTGTCCTTTAAGAGAGTTGTTGAAATCTAAATCAATAGAGCTGAAACTGGAATCATCTAAAACAAGTGATAGTTTTCAATATGATTTGAACATTTCCAATTCTAGTGTCATGCATTTGTCTTTGCCAAAAGAACTTGATGCAGGTTTAGCATCTGGAGAGAGGCACGTGGAAATGGATCTAGACATACAAAAGAAGCTCATAGAGCAAGAAGAAGAGCCAGCTTTGGTCATGGATCAAAGGCAACCCTTAAACATCGAGATCACTAGGGCTAGTAATGCAGATAACACTAAGGTAAGTGATCATTTGATTCGTTTTGTTTCTAATGATCCAAAGGCTTTGATAATGCATTTGATGTGTTCAAAAGAGCTTGAGAAAGATTTTGGTACAAAGGAGGAACAACTAAAATCTCATTCACAAGGTTACATTCGAGGAGAAGTTAATGGAGAAACAAATTGTGAAGTAAGAGACTTCACAAAGGGGCCTACCTTACTGCCCAAGGAATTCAGTAACAAATCATGGAGAGGAGTCATTGCTTCTTCTCTAATAAAAGAAGAACCACCAGATTCTCCACACCAACTCCACCCGAGCCACAACCGAGACATTTATCGAGGTAATTGTCTAAACCCTCAACGAATTCAAAATACTAACTTGACTTATCTCCATGCAGATCCTACAATTTTGAGGACAAAATTCATTCAAGGGGGAGGGTATGATGAGGTCATCAAACCAGTAGTTGAACCAAAGCTCAATCAAACCGGATGCACAACACTAAACAGACCCGTTATGGATATGTGTTCACTGTTTGAAGCGTATCAGCCAAACCACAAAGATTCAAAGCATGAAATGACTTGGAGAATACTCTCAGCTCAATTACGGAACATCTCCAAAAAGAATCAGACCAATCGGAGTTCATATGAACGAGTTACTCAGTCTACAAATTGTGTAATTTCCAGCTTACCCGATTTGGACCTATGTGCACTCAACGGAGGATTACGATCAGACCAGATGGAATTAAGCTAGAAACCAACTCATTATGGAATCTTGGTTCAAAAACGAAGCTTTTCGAATTGGATTCACGACTATACCAATTTTGGTTTAGGAGTTATTCAATTTCTAAAACTGAGGATGTTGGACTTGCCTTATTTGGAACCTTCCACATTTGAGAGATTTCAGACGTATCTTTGGAGACCAGGAGACCTTTTCCATCAACTAGAGACTCATCATGACGTGATTAATGTCAACAAAACGCACAGGATCAGTTTGAAGCACTCAAAGACTCACTTGCCTTATTTGGATGCGTTCACACTTAATGCCATAAATCACCAACGGCTAGTTCCTCCTTGCTGCTGCATTTTGGAAACTCATTTATTGAATCATGACGTCCCAAGGCACCACACATTCTCCCCCAAGCTGTCAAGACTCAAGCATCATCACAACTTACCTTATTTGGCCTGATTTTGCCATCAAAGTTCCAACGGCTATATTCTTTAAATTTTATGATTCTTTTCTTGTTTTAGCTTAATATGACCGTTGTCTATGAGCCTATATAAGCTCAGTTTCATTTTCATTGTAAAGCACCTTTCAATCAATTTAATCAAAGTATTTTGTTCTTTTCTTTCAAGTGTGTTTCTTGAAGAATTGTTCTTTCTTTTGAATACAAGTGTGCGATTCACTTCTATTCTTTAGAAGCTGTGAATATAGTTGTTTATGTGATTCAAATAACTTGTTTGTCCAACGATTGAGAGAGTCAATCAACCCACGGATTGAGAGAGTCAATCAAACCACCACCTTCCATCTCAACATCACGCCTATTTCCGCAACAAAGCTTGAAAACTCTTGATTATCTAGTGAACATAAGTTTGGTGGATTCCAATCTTACATCAAGATCTTTGCCTTTATCCTTTGATTTTGGGAGAGTCATTGGTGGTGGTTTTTCGAGCGTCTTTATCTTCTGGTGGTGGCAACTTTATCCAGGAGTGGTGCTAGCTCAGCGGGTTTCTTTATCAGCTCCGGTGCTTCGGCTTTACGAGTTTTGGTGATCCCGTATCTTCCTCTTATCTGGTTACTTTGGTTCTATTCGGATTTATCTTCTTCACAATCTTACATTCATTCACTCCGTTCGCTTCCTGCTACACGCATCAAAGTGGTATCAGAGCGTTCCAGGTTGTTGGAGTGAAGGGTTTATTCGTTTATCCTCTGTTTTATTTGATTCTTCATGGATCTTCCTAGAGGATTTACTCTTAAACAAGCGCATGCTGAGCGTATTCGTAGAGAGATGGCGGATCTTAGGCAGCAGGTGCAGTAGTTGGTGCAAGCTTTTAATGGCGTGAATATTCAAGATCAGCCAAGGAGACGAAGAGGCGTGGAAGTTGAAACGTCTTCTGATGAGAGTGGAGGTTCTTCTCATGAATCTGAAGTTGATCCTATTATTGTTATGGAACGTGGCAGAAGGAGAAGAGATAATCATCCACAACAACAACAGCCTCGTCGTGAAGAAGATTTCAAAGTGGATTTCCCTAATTTTGAAGGTAATCTCAATCCAGATGACTTTCTCGATTGGTTGAGATCTATGGAGAGGGCGTTTGAATACAATACTTATGACGATGAGAAGAAGTTTAAGGTGGCAATGTTGAGATTTAAGGGTTATGCTAGCCTTTGGTGGGATACTCTTAAAGAGCAGCGTGTTAGAGAAGGAAAGACTTGAATCAAGTCATGGAAGAAGTTGAAGAGACTCATGAAGAGGAGATTCTTACCCGATGATTACAAACTGGATCTGTACCTAAAGCTTACACACTTGCAGCAAGAGAAACACACGGTTGTAGAGTATACTGTTAGATTTTGATGAGCAAATGCTCACATAAACACAAGATTCATCCTTTGAGAAGGAATGAATCACAGAAAAGCTCAAATGAGCAAAGAGATGAAGAAAGAGTTTAGAACAGATTCATGAGAGATTAGAACAGATTATAAGAGAGATTAAGAAAGGATTTAAACAAGAAATGGGTTTGATCCAACCGGATCTCACCCTAAACACTAATCTCTCCTAATGTCTACATTTGGATAAATCTGATTTTGAATAAAGGAAAGGGAGAGAATATAACTTGAATCAGATTTCTTTATTAATCAAGTTAAGGTTTTAATCATCCTAGAATAGCCTATAAATAGATAAGATTACAAAAGGAATCAAATATGACCGTTTGGAGTGGATCCAAAAATATATGCGGTCAAGGGTCGGCGTCGTACGGTCGGGCACGTTCTGATCCGTGCGGTAGGCGCGTCATCACGTATCCAGACGGAACCGCGTCTCTGTGCCGCGGGACGAACAAAACGACATCGTTCGGATAAAGGCTGCGACCCGCGCGTTTATCCGTTTCCCCGACCCGGATCCGATTCTGACCCGCGTCCTTACTCATACCGCGGATCAGACACGCCTCGGTTCTTCACGTCCCGCGGGTCGAGCATGCCTCGATGCCTCGTACCGTCCCGCGTACTGATCCGCCAATACTTGTACTGGCCCGCGTACTCGTCCTGACGCCGATTCCTCTCGTGCTGCGGATCGAGAGTCCATCGTCCCGCGTCTCGATAGGACTGATCCGCGGTCCTTAGCTCCCGATCCGAATTTATTCCAACTCCTTTTTATTTCCCTTAGTCTCAATGTGAGTCCTAAGGTCAATAATTTATTCACCCAATAGTAACTTAAGAGATGATCATAGATTTATCACTCTTATGTACTCTCCTTGATTAACACTACCCCTCAAGTTCATACACAACAAGGTGAAGGATGAACTTGGAGATACAAGGAGAGGCCTCATTAAAACCTTAGTAGATAAAACCCATTGGGATAAAACTCTACTAAGGAAAAAGAGTACCAACTCAATGATCTAGGGGAATTCAATCAAGGTCTTGAGCATTTGTTGAGCTTCGGTCCTCGGCTTCTCTTCTCTTGCCTCGGCCTTGCTCTTCTTCTTCATGCTTCCTCTCTAATACTCCCCCTCAACCTTAGTCGTCGTGAACACAAAGACTAATGTTGAAAATCGCCGGTCTTGATGCTTCCTCTTCGTCTCACGATTATCGGCTTACTCCATTCTTCTCCCCCTTAAACCTTACACAAGATTCAAACAAGAGAAAGCTTAAAGTATACACCAATGAACCAAGCAAGCAATCAATGAACCAAACGATTATAATTGAAAGATTGAAAAGAGTAAGAGTTTAGAGAGTAGCCTTTTCAGTTTGATGGTGTGGTTGATCTTTTTGATCTTCACTTTCTTTCCACACCTCACTAAGCATTTGGATCTTCATGATCCTTTTGGTGGAGCTTTTGGTTCCTTGAGCTATACGCCTTCAACCTCGTGAGTCCTCCCCCATTCAGGCAAAGCACTAGTGTGACTTGGACCGCCTTTCACATCATCCCATCACACCCTTTGAATCATTCAACCCTAAGCTTCAATCTTCTTCTCACGGTTTCCTCTTGCTCCTTTCGGTTACCACAACCAAGTGCCATTTCTTCTCTTTCGTCGCTTCCTGGATTCCAATCTTTAATGGTTTTCTTCCTTTGACTCCCATTTGCTTCACACTAGTGACCAAGCTCCACACTTGGGTTTTCTTCAAGAGTTTCACAAGCAAGCTTCTCCTAGCTTACTTGGACCAAGATCCGGCCTTCTCTTATACCGGACCCAACGCTTTTGAGCTCCTTAGGTGGCAATCCCATCACCTTCTTCTTTGAGCTTCTTCTTCAATGAAACGGGACTTGCTCATCGGATTGGGTCGACTTCCAAGCCGTGAGCTTCTTCACAGTCCTCTTCTTTTTCATGAAAGCTTCGGCCTTTCATGTCTTCTTCAATGGAAAGCTTTGAGCTTTCTTCTTCTTCTTCTTCCATGGGAAAGCCTTGAGCTTTCTTCTTCTCCCATGGGAAAGGTTTGAGCTTTCTTCCTCATTTCTTCATGAAAGCATCAGGCTTTCACATCTTCAATCTTCAATGGACAGCTTCATGCTTCCTCCATCTTCTTTCTTCAATCTCGGATCTAGCTTTCTCCGAGCAATAGATTCGAGTCTTCAACAACACAACCAAAGATTTACCAAAGAAGAGATCCATCTCTTCCATACAAGCACATTGGAAACAACGCATAATATTGGTTAGGTTAAGCGCATAAGGAGATTGACACATCCTTATACCGATTCAACCTAACACTTTTAAGAACCCATGAACCAAGAGCTAACTCGCTCTGATACCATGTTAGATTTTGATGAGCAAATGCTCACATAAACACAAGATTTAGGGTTCTTTAAGTTCATAAACAAAGATCCAACCTTTACAATGGTTGAATCAACAAGAAAAGCTCAAATGATCAAAGAGATGAAGAAAGAGTTTAGAACAGATTCATGAGAGATTAGAACAGATTATAAGAGAGATTAAGAGAGGATTTAAACAAGAAATGGGTTTGATCCAACCGGATCTCACCCTAAACACTAATCTCTCCTAATGTCTACATTTGGATAAATCTGATTTTGAATAAAGGAAAGGGAGAGAATAGAACTTGAATCAGATTTCTTTATTAATCAAGTTAAGGTTTTAATCATCCTAGAACAGCCTATAAATAGATAAGATTACAAAAGGAATCAAATATGACCGTTTGGAGTGGATCCAAAAATATATGCGGTCAAGGGTCGGCGTCGTACGGTCGGGCACGTTCTGATCCGTGCAGTAGGCGCGTCATCTCGTATCCAGACGGATCCGCGTGGAGTTTGATCTTCTGCAGTTAAGGTGTGATGTTCTGGAGCCACAAGAAAGAACCATTGTGCGTTTTGTGCATGGTTTGAATGAGGATATTGCGTCTAAGGTGGAGTTGCAACCTTTCTGGACTCTTGATGATGTTAAGAAGCTTGCTATCAAGGTGGAGAAGCAAAATAAAGCGGGGAAGAAGCCTTACACCAGATCATACAATTCTGGTTCTTTTAATCCTAAGGTGACTGATAAAGGAGAGATGAGTAGTAGCAACAAGAGATTGGATCCTAAGGGCATGTTCAATAGTGACATTTTAGGATCTTACGGGGTGTTCTTATAATATAAAATTATTAAAATGGTTGTAAAAGGAAGAAAGAGAGTGTTTTTGTGGAGTATATTGAGTGTGTGTTTAAATATAAAATTAATAAAAGTTGACTAAAAGGAAGAGAGAGTGTTTAAAAGGGAGAGAGAGGGATCTAATATTGGATCTTTTGGAGAGTGTGTTTAAAAGGAAAAGAAAGTGCTTAAATATAAAATTAATAAAAGTTGATTAAAAGGATGAAAGAGAAGGTATAAAGTTGATTAAAAGGAAGAGAGAATGTGTGTTTTAATAATTTTATATTATAAGAACACCACATAAGATCCCGTGAAATCTTCATTGAACATGGCCTAAGGTTACTACAATAGCACCTACAGACCTTAGTACAAAGAAGAAGTGTTTTAAGTCTCACGGATTTGGTCTTTTGCAGGTTGATTGTCCTAATCGAAGAGTTATGACAATTCAGGAGATTCAGGAGATTGAAGAAGAGATGAAGCAGGAATCTCTTGATTTGGCAGCAGTAGATCAGAAAGTTTAAGATGAAGAAGAGGAGTTCGTTGAACAACCTGATCATGGAGAAATGTTGGTGATTCGGAGAGCTTTGCATTCGATTCCTATTGTAGAAGAAGAACAGCGAGAGAATATATTCTAGTCTCGTTGCACAGTGAACGGGAAGGTTTGCAATCTGATCATTGACCGTAGGAGTTGTGCGAATGTTGCATCAATTACTCTTGTGGAGAAACTGAGTTTGCCTACTATAAAGCATAAGAAACCATACAAGCTGAAGTGGTTGAATGACAACAAACTGCAGGTAACAAAACAAGTTCTGATTTCATTCTCTATTGGAAAGAACTATCAAGATGAGGTGCTCTGCGATGTAATTCCAATGAACGCATGTCATTTGTTACTTGGGAGGCCTTGGGAGTTTGATAAAAGAGTATAGCGATGTGTTCCCTGAAGATTTACCACCTGGTTTGCCTCCAATTAGAGGAATTGAGCACCAAATTGATTTGCAGCCTGGTACCCCTCTACCAAACCGTCCAGCTTATAGATGTAACCCGGAGGAAGCTAAGGAATTGTAGAGACAAGTTGAGGAGCTAATTACTAGGGGTTATGTGAGGGAGAGCATGAGTCCTTGTTCTGTTCCAGCTCTGCTTGTTCCAAAGAAGGATGGTTCGATGAGGATGTGTGTGGACAGTCGAGCTATCAACAAGATAACCATCAAATATCGTTATCCTATACCTCGTTTGGATGACATGTTGGATGAGCTTAATGGTTCAAAGGTGTTTTCGAAGATTGATCTAAGGAGTGGCTATCATCAAATCAGAATGAAAGAAGGAGATGAGTGGAAAACTGCATTTAAGACCAAGAGTGGTGATGAGATCCTAGGTGATCAACTCCGAAAGAAAGGCTGTAGAGAATGCGAGATGGACTCGTTTGTGATGATGGCGTGATGATGGTGATTTGATGGCGTGATAAAGGTTATCTGATGGCGTGATGAAGATGATCTGATGGCGTGAAGAAGATGATCTGATGGCGTGAAGGATATGGAGATGGGATTGGATCGTGATTGGTATGGGAACAGATTGTTGATTGTATGGATGGATGTTTAGGTGATAAGATGGATGGTAACAGATAGAATAATTTCTAGATCACAAAGTGTATAAGAAATTCAGATTCTAAGAACGCATTCAAGGAATCAAAGTGAGAGAAGAAACAAATCGAAATTGCTGTTTGCATATAAGTTCTTCGCTAAAGAAAACAAGGGAGGCGTCACTTGGGTTTTATAATCAACCCTAGAGACCTGAAACCCAAACAACAGAGCGTTTTGTAAATAAACAACAAGGCGTCTGAAATATAAATAAAAACAGCGAGGCGTCCCAACCCTAAGGTTCCTATCGGTACACCTCTAAAATAACTAAGTACTAAGCCATAGTGACTTGTACTAACCCAATGGCAACGACTTCTAAGTAACTCGACGTAGCGACTCATCTGCCTCATTAAAAACCATGTTGAGAAAACCCAGTGGGACAAAACTCAACATGGGAAAAAGAGTACAGACTCCTCACCTAAGTCACTTAGTCATCATTACTGGGTGTAGTCTTCAAAGTGAAGATATTGAAGACTTGATTGATAGGTAAGTTGAGTGATCCTTCTGCTACGAGTGCATGAGCCTCCTTGGCCATCTCCTTAGTTCTAGCACGAGTGATCCGTCCTACTATCTCCGGTTCCTCCTCAGCTTCTGGTTCCTCAGCTTCCTTGCTATCCACGATCATATCATCCCCTCCCTCTTGAAAAGGATTTGTCCTCAAATCTGTATTTGCAAGATAGGGAAGCAAGTCAGAAACATTGAATGATGGAGATACGTTATACTTACCTTGGAGATCAATCTGATAAGCGTTGTTGTTGATCCTCTTGATGACTTCAAATGGTCCATCAACCCTAACTCCTTATGCACTAACAACAAAGCCTAGAAAGATAACTTCAGTAGCACAAAATGAACATTTAGAGTAGTTTGCAAAAAGGGATTGAGAACGAAGAACATCTAGAACTCTGCGAATGTGTTCTAAATGCTCTCCCAAACCTTTGCTGTAGATGAGTATGTCGTCGAAGTAGACTACCACGAAGACTCTTATGAACGGTCTTAAGGCATGGTTCATTAAGCGCATGAAGGAGCTGGGAGCATTGGTGAGGCCAAATGGCATGACTAACCATTCATACAGCCCCTGCTTGGTCTTGAAAGCAGTTTTCCACTCATCCGCGTTGATGCAATATCAAAAGGAGAGTGAATCAAGGTCTTTATTACATTATTTATTTTGATGATATCATACTCATAACTTCAAATAAAAGTCAAAGGATTCTTGGAAAAGCTAAATTGGTGGGAAGAAGAAGATTATTATTTGATTTAGCTAATTATCTTCTTTTGTGTAAATGTAATTATTTTCTTTTAATGTAAGTTATTGTAAAGATTCTCTTGTAAGAGCTATAAAAAGCTCTATGTTTCATTGTAAATATAATATAGAATTTTTGGAAAAATGAGAGTTTCTCTAAAAGCTTAGGCTTTGTTTTGTTTTGTATATCTAAGTTAGGTGAGATGTATTAACTTAGTAAACGTTTGAATCTATGTCTCTTGTGTGCGATGCCATGAGACTAGATTTGTGAACTTATCACAAGAGTTTTCACACTCTTGAGTGGCGTTCTTCGATCCATCTTCAAAATCATCAATCGATCCAACGAGAGAGAGCGTCCGCCAGCTCGTTTGATCCCATATCTATCTCCGCATACATCCATTGAACAACAAGAGAGAGCGACCGCCAGCTTGTTGCTTCCCATCCCTCTATCCACGCTTTGGATCTTATATCATCTGGTATCAGAGCTAAAAGCTCCTATCTTTTATTTTTTTTGTTTTTCTTTCTGTTTTTGCTTCGTCTTTTCTAAAAAAATTACAAAAACATACGTTTATGTTGTTCTTCTTCTTTGATTTTATAAAATCTAAAACCCATAAAATTTGTTCTCCTTGTCTTATTTAAAGTTTCAATCCATTTCTATCATTCAACAAAATGGTAAAAAAAAAAAAAAAATGTGCTTCCATTTGTTTCGATTTTCTGTTTAAAAAAAGAAAATCCAATTAAGTTTTATTTATTTTCGAGATTTATTTATATTCAAAAAGCAAAAAAAAAAAAAGAAAAAAAAAAAGAAAGAAGAAGATGGTTTTTGTTTTGAGGACAAAACCTTTTGAAGAAAGAGAGAATGATGCAATATCAAAAGGAGAGTGAATCAAGGTCTTTATTACATTATTTATTTTGATGATATCATACTCATAACTTCAAATAAAGTCAAAGGATTCTTGGAAAAGCTAAATTGGTGGGAAGAAGAAGATTATTATTTGATTTAGCTAATTATCTTCTTTTGTGTAAATGTAATTATTTTCTTTTAATGTAAGTTATTGTAAAGATTCTCTTGTAAGAGCTATAAAAAGCTCTATGTTTCATTGTAAATATAATATAGAATTTTTGGAAAAATGCGAGTTTCTCTAAAAGCTTAGGCTTTGTTTTGTTTTGTATATCTAAGTTAGGTGAGATGTATTAACTTAGTAAACGTTTGAATCTATGTCTCTTGTGTGCGATGCCATGAGACTAGATTTGTGAACTTATCACAAGAGTTTTCACACTCTTGAGTGGCGTTCTTCGATCCATCTTCAAAATCATCAATCGATCCAACGAGAGAGAGCGTCCGCCAGCTCGTTTGATCCCATATCTATCTCCGCATACATCCATTGAACAACAAGAGAGAGTGACCGCCAGCTTGTTGCTTCCCATCCCTCTATCCACGCTTTGGATCTTATATCACGCGTCCTTCATTCTGATCTGATGTTATCCACTCTTTAAATCGATCTTTGAGAAGATTGTTGATCCACACAACTCATCTAGCATGTCATCAAGCCTTGGAATAGGATGTCTGTACTTCACTGTTATGTTATTGATAGCTCTGCAGTCTACACACATCCTCCATGATCCATCTTTCTTAGGGACTAACAAGACTGGTACTGCACATGGACTTAAGCTTTCTCTGATATGTCCTTTACTCATCAACTCTTCTACTTGTTTCTGAAGTTCCTTTGTCTCTACAGGATTGGTTCCGTAAGCTGGTCTATTTGGTAGAGCTGATCCTGGTACCAAGTCTATCTGGTGCTCAATTCCACGAATTGGAGGTAATCCTGGAGGTATCTCTTCTGGAAAAACATCCTTGTACTCTTCAATGATCTCTATCATCTCATGTGGAAGTTCTTCTGAAGGTTTAGTACTGGCGAGTGTTTCTTTATAAACAAACATAAATGTAGTCATCTCTGGATCAAAAAGCTTGTTGAACTCGTTGTGATTGATGTATAGGCTGTTAGAAACTTTCTCTGTATCCTTGTTGTTCATGTGAAGTTGGTCCTTGTAGATTTCACCTGATGTGAGTGGAAGAAAAGTGATCTTGCGCCCCTTAAACTCAAATGACTGCTTGTTTGTACAACCATCATGAAGAACCCTTCTGTCGAACTGCCATGGTCTGCCCAATAAAACGTGGCTAGATTTCATAGGAATCACATCACAGAGTAACTCATCTTCATACTTCCCAATCGCTAACTTGACTAACACTTGCTGAGAAACGTTTAGAGCTCCCTTGTTGTTCAACCACTGTAGCTGGTATCGTCTAGGATGTGAAGTGGTCTTAAGATTGAGCTTCTTTACCATCTCTTCACTCGCAGCATTTGTACAGCTACCTCCATCTACAATCAACGTACATACCTTGTCCTGAACTACACATCTAGAGTGGAAGAGATTCTCACGCTGTCCTCTATCATCTAGATGACTCTGAACACTCAAAGTTCTGCGTGTTACTAACATCTCTCCAACTGCTGCTGGCTCTTCTTCTTCTTCTGAGTCAATATCAATTTCGCTTTCTGAACTATCTTGAGGCACAATCTCTCCTCCCTCTTGAAGCAGAAACATCTTCTTATTAGGACAGTCCCTGGAGTAATGTCCCATTCCTTGACATTTAAAACACCTGATCTGACTAGTAGTAGCTCCACTTCTTGGTTTAAATTCAGTCTTAACCTCTTCTTTGATTGTCGCTGTCGCTGGCTTGGTGTCCTTGGTATAGGCCGGTTTGTTGAGCTCTCTTGGTTTTGGAATGTTAGAAGTGAAAGTTGACCTCCTTATGTACCATCTCTTGTACATCTTCATAATTCTGCACCTCCACTTTATCTTGAATCTCTTTGTTTAATCCCCCAAGGAATCTAGACATCACCATGTCTTCACTTTCTCTCAACTCAGCCCTGATCATCAAAGTTTCCAGCTCCTGATAGTAGTCTCTAACTGACTTCGTGCCTTGCATGAGACGCCTAAGCTTGTTAAGAATCTCTCGCTGATAGTGTGCAGGAACAAACTTCTTTCTCAGCTGCATAACGAGCTGATCCCAAGTAGTAATGGGAGGTTCTCTGAGGCGGTTTCTGGTGATTCCCAATTGCTCCCACCATAGCAGTGCATACCCATGGAATTCTGAAACTGCAATCTTCACCTTGTTGAGCTCGTAAGTACCTTGGACCAGAAAGTTAGACTCCATCTTCCTTTCCCAGTCTAGATAAGCTTCGGGATCATTAGTTCCATGGAACGGAGGATACTGGATTCTGATATGACTCAGCTGTTGTCTCAAAGGATCATAGTCTCTGCCGTTGCCTCTATTTATGTGTCTTCTCACGGTTCCTCGACTATAGTCAGAAGCTTCTTCCTCCTCATAGTATTCTGGATCTGATTCCATGAAAACTCGCTGACCATCTATGTATTCCTCTCTGCGGTGTTGGCGTCCTTGATGCCTTTCAACTCTTGAACCACCTTGTTGCCTTTGATTAAACATAGTCTCTCTGCCCCCAATCTGACTGCGGTTTGTCTTGGCTTTAGGACTGACTTTAGAAGGTGTTGGATCGCGCCTAGACCTTCGGGAATATGCTCCCACATGTCCTTTACCCTTAGTAATGCGAATAGCTTCAGAGGGAGTTGGAGTATGTGAAGACTCTTCTCCGCTTGCACTAAGATCCTTCAGAATACCACTAATCTGGGTTTCAAACTTGTCATTAAGCGGTTCAATCTGTTGCGTGAGCTGGGTTGCTATGGCTTCATTCGAATCTTTGATTTGTTGAGCCATGGTTCGATTTAATGCTTCCATTGCTTCAACTGAAAGCTCCATGTTACCTGAAAAATATAGAGAACTCGCAGTAAACTGTTGTAAGCGAAAGTACAAAACAGAAACATGACTTAGCTAAACAATAAGCAATCACGAATTCTGCAATGAATTAAACACAAAAACAGCAAGATCAAACACACGCAGCAACGAAAAATAAGAAGCTAGAGCATGTTCTAACAAAAGCTAGAACGTGTTCTAACAAAAGCTAGAACGTGTTCTAACAAAATCCAGAACCTATGATCAATCACGAAACTGCAATGAATTAAACACTAAAACACAGCAAGGTCAAACAATGCAGCAACGAAATCGAAGACCTAACATAATGCACCAACAAAGACAATTGAAAACTAGAACTTAGCCCTAGCAACAATCTCGATTCAAACTTAGAAACACTAGCAAATCTAAGCAAACCAATATTAAGAAGCAAACAAAACAGATTTTCAATTAACACAAGCGATCGAAAATCAGCAAGCAACAAAACCCTAATCAACTAATGAAACCCTAAGATGAGAATCAAACAAATCGATGCAGGCAACGCAAAAATTCGATAAACCCTAATAATCTACGCAACGAAATCAGAAACAAAAAATCAAATCAAATATGGCGATTTAGGGTTAGAGGTTTCTCAGCCTTTGGTTCAGAGTTGGCTCTGATACCACGTGATGAGATCCTAGGTGATCAACTCCGAAAGAAAGGCTGTAGAGAATGCGAGATGGACTCGTTTGTGATGATGGCGTGATGATGGTGATCTGATGGCGAGATGAAGGTGATCTGATGGCGTGAAGAAGATGATCTGATGGCGTGAAGGATATGGAGATGGGATTGGATCGTGATTGATATGGGAACAGATTGTTGATTGTATGGATGGATGTTTAGGTGATAAGATGGATGGTAACAGATAGAATAATTTCTAGATCACAAAGTGTATAAGAAATTCAGATTCTAAGAACGCATTCAAGGAATCAAAGTGAGAGAAGAAACAAATCGAAATTGTTGTTTGCATATAAGTTCTTCGCTAAAGAAAACAAGGGAGGCGTCACTTGGGTTTTATAATCAACCCTAGAGACCTGAAACCCAAACAACATAGCGTTTTGTAAATAAACAACAAGGCGTCTGAAATTTAAATAAAAACAGCGAGGCGTCCCAACCCTAAGGTTCCTTATCGGTGCACCTCTAAAATAACTAAGTATTAAGCCATAGTGACTTGTACTAACCCAATGGCAACGACTTCTAAGTAACTCGACGTAGCGACTCATCTGCCTCATTAAAAACCATGCTGAGAAAACCCAGTGGGACAAAACTCAACATGGGAAAAAGAGTACAGATTCCTCACCTAAGTCACTTAGTCATCATTACCGGGTGTAGTCTTCAAAGTGAAGATATTGAAGACTTGATTCATCGGTAAGTTGAGTGATCCTTCTGCTACGAGTGCATGAGCCTCCTTGGCCATCTCCTTAGCTCTAGCACAAGTGATCCGTCCTACTATCTCTGGTTGCTCCTCAGCTTCTGGTTCCTCAGCTTCCTTGCTATCCACGATCATATCAAGTGGTTTGTTTGAGTGGCTGGTCATGCCATTTGGCTTGTCCAATGCACCCAACACATTTATGAGGTTGATGAATCAGGTGCTACGCAACTTCATTGGCAAGTTTGTGGTAGTTTACTTTGATGACATTCTGGTTTATAGCAAAAACGAGGAGGATCATTCACAGCACCTGCGGGAAGTCTTTGAGGTATTACGCAGAAACCAACTCTATGCTAAGCCTGAGAAGTGTTTATTCTTCACTTCTAGTATTGTGTTTCTTGGGTATGTGGTTTCTGGAGATGGAATTTCAGTGGATGAAAGCAAAGTGGAAGCTATGAAGAGTTGGCCAGTTCCAACTACACAATCTGATGTGAGAAGCTTTCATGGTCTTGCTTCTTTCTATAGAAGATTTGTGCAGAATTTCAGCACTATCATGGCTCCAATAACTGAATGCTTGAAGAAGGATAAGTTTGAATGGAGTATGGCTGCACAAAAGGCCTTTGAAGTTGTGAAGCAGAAATTGTGTGAAGCACCTGTTTTAGCACTTCCAGATTTTAATCAAGTGTTTGAAGTGGAATGTGATGCAAGTGGAGTAGGGATATGAGCTGTTCTTGTCCAGGGGCAACGTCCTATAGCTTATTTTAGTGAGAAGCTTACGGGAGCTAGAAAGAACTACTCAACATATGATAAGGAGTTTTATGCAATTGTGAGAGCTCTTGGTCATTGGGAACATTATTTGAGACCAGGACAGTTTTTTCTCCATTCTGATCATGAGGCGTTGAAGTACATCAACAACCAGCACAAGCTTAACAGTAGATATGCTAAATGGGTGAAGTTTCTACAATCTTTCTCATTTGTGTCAAAATACAAAGCTGGAAAAGTGAATGTAGTGGCAGATGCACTCTCAAGGAGGTATGCTTTAATCTCTATTCTGGATTCTCGGATTTTGGGTTTGGAAATGTTGAAGGAGCTGTATGATGGAGATCTAGACTTCACACAAGTCTATAATGAGTGCAAGAAAGGAGTTTCAAATCAGTACCAGTTGCAGGATGGGTTTCTATTCAAGGGAAATAAGTTGTGTGTTCCTAAGAGTTCCATAAGGGAGTTGCTGATTCGTGAAGCTCATGGGGGAGGTTTATCTGGTCATTTTGGAATCAATAAGACGTTGGACATGCTGCACGAGCATTTCTTTTGGCCGAAGATGGCAAAGGACGTTCATACTATTGTGGAAAGGTGTGCAACTTGTCAAAGGATGAAAAGTCATTTCCAACCTGGACTTTACACTCCTTTACATGTTCCTACACAGCCTTGGGATGATGTGAGCATGGATTTCATTGTTGGATTGCCAAGAACGCAGAGAGGAAAGGATTCTATCATGGTAGTTGTTGATCGGTTCAGCAAGATGGCTCATTTTATTCCTTGCCAAAAAACAGATGATGCAAGTAAGGTCGCTGATCTATACTTCAAGGAGGTTGTGCGTCTTCATGGAATTCCAAAGACCATTGTTTCTAATCATGATTCAAAATTCCTGAGTTATTTTTGGAAGACTTTGTGGAAGAAGCTTGGTACTAAGCTGCTCTTTAGTACTAAGTTTTGACCATAGAGAATAAGGGGTCCGGTCATAACTAGCACAAACTTGGTTTCTTCTTTAGCTCAATTCCACTCTTGAAATTCCAAGTCTCTTCTCAACCTTCCTTAACGCCAAGCCCAATACCTCCGAGGCCTCACAATCTCTTTTAGCTCCCCGGAAGCCTCAAAACATTGGCTTGTTCAACTATACTTCACCATTCATGATTTTGGGCATCCTCTTTGGCCTCATGAATGACTTCAAGTTGACCTACAAAGGCTAGTTGCTTTCTTCTTGGATTTCTTGAGTTTTAATTTCACCTTGCATTAACACAATAAACGAATTGGATTAGTTACATTCAACATCTAAGCTTAAAACATGATTTTAAACTTTCCATCTTCAATTCGTTTATAGGTTCCGAATTTGCAAGCATAACATTTTCCTTTAAACACCCGGTTTTCTCGATTCAAATTTCAAATAAAATCAAGAGAGGGAAAGAATTTAAAACTCCCTCTTCTTCCAATTCAGATTGGAAGTATGAACAACCATGGAAGCTTGAAGCTTCTTGAAGAATTTAGTGACATCTTGTGTGGCTTCCTTTGAACCACAACATCATCAATTCCTTTGGGCTTGGATTCAACGTGATTTTAAATGCACTCCGGCATCCCACGGTTCTCTCCCACAACAATTTCCTATGATCCGGCTCCATGGTGAGAGTGCTCAAGATCCCATGAGTTCTCATTTTCCCATTGTTTGAACCGGTCATTCATTGAGCTCCAAAGGCGGGATCAATCTCCCATCACCTTCTTGTTTGAGCTTCTTTTCCACTAGCTCCAAAGGTAGGATCAATCTCTTTTACCTTCTTGTTTGAGCTTCATCTTCACTTAGCTCCAAAGGTTGGAAATTTACTCCCTTTCATGGGAACCAACTTCTTGTTTGAGCTAGTAACCAAAGAGTATTAGTAACCGAGAGATTTTAGTAACCGAGAGTTTGAAAGAATAAGTAACCGAGAGAATCGAGAGATTTAGTAACCAAAGATTGAGAGATTAAGTAACCGAGATTGGGAGAATTAGTAACCAAGAATGAAAAATGTGAAACCGGGATTTCCGATCGGTTCACTTCACAAACTGATGGACAAACTGAGGTAATGAATAGAACTTTGACTACTCTTTTGAGGGGTTTGATTAAGAAGAACTTGAAGGAATGGGATCTGAAGTTGGCTCAGGCGGAGTTTGCTTACAATAGATCAACGAGTTACACTACAAGGCGTTCTCCTTTTGAGGTAGTGTATGGTTTGAATCCTCTTACTCCTATTGATCTAATTCCATTGCCTTGTGAGTTCAAAGCAAACTATGAAGCAACTGAGCGAGTTAAGACAATGAAGAAGCTTCATGAGAATGTTCGGGCTGAGATTGAAAGGGCGAATGAGAAGTATAAGCAAAAAGCCAACAAGAATCGCCGAGCTAAGTCCTTTGAACCTGGTGATCTGGTCTGGTTGCATTTGAGAAAGGAGAGGTTTCCGGGAAAGCGCAAGTCTAAGCTCATGCCAAGATCAGAAGGTCCTTATAAGGTACTTGAGAAGTTTGGAGATAATGCTTATAAACTTGAACTTCCAGGTGATTATGGAATTTCAGCTACTTTCAATGTTGGGGATCTTTCTCCATATTTTGAGGATGAAGAGTTGCTGGATTTGAGGACAAATCCTCTTGAACCCGGAGGGAATGATGCGAGAGCAAGCGTACAAGACAAGGAGGTTAGAAGATGAACGGGCTGGCTGTCACTTTGCTGATTTTGGTCAAGCCTTGTAACTAAAATTGTTAGAATTTGATGAGTCTAGGCTCATCTATGAGGAACAAACACCTAAAAGTGTTAAAGAAAGAATCCATACAAACCGGTTTCATCAATACCGAGTATTACATGTGTGGATAGATTTGGAGTTTGATAAGAAGAAATAAGGTAGATAATTAAAGGAAAGTTACATAAAAGATGGGGTTTGATTCATAAGAATCAAACCCATAACTTAGTTCCTTTAAGAATCTACATTTGAAAATACTAAAAGAAAACTTTAATAAAGATAAATGAAGAACAAGAGTTTTCTCTCTTTTTATTAGAGTACTTGGATGCTTACAAATGAGTCTTACAAGTGGTATTTATAGCCACAAAGTTCAGAATCAAAAGAAACAAAAACAAGGACCGTTTGCCTCGTGTCTATCGACACTAAATAAATGTGTCGATCGACACTCTTCTCCAACGGTCAGATTCTCAACGGTTGGATCGCAACGGTCGAATCCTCCAACGGTCGGATGATCCAACGGTCGAATTCAAACTCTGGGACTCGTGTCGATCGACACGACTCCTTCATGTCGATCGACACGACTCCTTCATGTCGATCGACACTCTTCCTTCATTCTTTAGTTTGGACAGAGACTTGAGTGTCGATCGACACAACTCCCTGTCGATCGACACTAAAGTCCATTTTCCTCCCTTAGCACATTTTCGCCATTTTCTCGTGCGGCCTTCTTCGTTCCTCATGCGGCCTCACTCCTTTTTCACTTGAATGGCCTAGAACATCTCTTACCAAGCCTTGAACATGCTTGGCCTTTCATTTCCCAAAGTGACCCGAATATGTCTAACTTTGGTCCTTCTTGATTCTTCTCTTGAACACCTTTGTGTTCTCCTTGTTTAACACACCCCCGCAAGTTAATACGTAGATGACGCGAAGTATTAACTTGGAGATACAAGGAGAGACCTCATTAAAACCTTAGTGGTAAAACCCTTTGGGACAAAACCACACTAAGGAAACAATCCAAGATCTTAAGGGTTTTAAACCAAGGTCTTCTTTATTTGTTGAGCTTCACCTCGGCTCCTCTTTATTCTGCCTCGGTCTTGCTCGTCTTCTTTGAGCTTTGGCCTCAACTTATCCGTGATAGCTTCACCTCGGCTCCTCTTTGTTCCGCCTTGGTCTTGCTCGTCTTCTTTGAGCTTTGGCCTCAACTTATCCGTGATAGCTTCGGCCTTGCTCCTTGATTCTTTCTTCCATTCTAATACTCCCCCGCACGCTTAGCCGTCGTGAAGATTGATGAACAAAGGCTAAGAGTGGAGTTTGTACTCGTCTTTGGCCTCTTGATAACTTCGGCCTTCTTTGCTCATTTGGCTTTTGGATCTTTATTGATGGAGCTTTTGGTTCCATGAGCACTTTGCCTTCTACCCGTGAGTTCTCCCCATTCACGCAATTTTATCGATCGATTGTGCTTTGATAATCACTCTTGAAATTCGGAATTCTTCTCCACGGCTTGTCTTGAGGATTTGGAACGGCTCGTCGATTAGACAGCTACAAGTTCGGATTTTCCCTCTCGGGCTCGTCGATTATGTAGCCAACAGTTCGGATTTTCCTTTCCATCTCCTCCATGCACGTGGCCACCATGCTTGTACTAAGTTTTGACCATAGAGAATAAGGGGTCCGATCATAACTAGCACAAACTTGGTTTCTTCTTTAGCTCAATTCCACTCTTGAAATTCCAAGTCTCTTCTCAACCTCCCTTAACGCCAAGCCCAATACCTCCGAGGCCTCACAATCTCTTTTAGCTCCCCGGAAGCCTCAAAACATTGGCTTGTTCAACTATACTTCAACATTCATGATTTTGGGCATCCTCTTTGGCCTCATGAATGACTTCAAGTTGACCTTCAAAGGCTAGTTGCTTTCTTCTTGGATTTCTTGAGTTTTAATTTCACCTTGCATTAACACAATAAACGAATTGGATTAGTTACATTCAACATCTAAGCTTAAAACATGATTTTAAACTTTCCATCTTCAATTCGTTTATAGGTTCCGAATTTGCAAGCATAACATTTTCCTTTAAACACCCGGTTTTCTCGATTCAAATTTCAAATAAAATCAAGAGAGGGAAAGAATTTAAAACTCCCTCTTCTTCCAATTCGGATTGGAAGTATGAACAACCATGGAAGCTTGAAGCTTCTTGAAGAATTTAGTGACATCTTGTGTGGCTTCCTTTGAACCACAACATCATCAATTCCTTTGGGCTTGGATTCAACGTGATTTTAAATGCACTCCGGCATCCCACGGTTCTCTCCCACAACAATTTCCTATGATCCGGCTCCATGGTGAGAGTGCTCAAGATCCCATGAGTTCTCATTTTCCCATTGTTTGAACCGGTCATTCATTGAGCTCCAAAGGCGGGATCAATCTCCCATCACCTTCTTGTTTGAGCTTCTTTTCCACTAGCTCCAAAGGTAGGATCAATCTCTTTTACCTTCTTGTTTGAGCTTCATCTTCACTTAGCTCCAAAGGTTGGAAATTTACTCCCTTTCATGGGAACCACCTTCTTGTTTGAGCTAGTAACCAAAGAGTATTAGTAACCGAGAGATTTTAGTAACCGAGAGTTTGAAAGAATAAGTAACCGAGAGAATCGAGAGATTTAGTAACCAAAGATTAAGAGATTAAGTAACCGAGATTGGGAGAATTAGTAACCAAGAATGAAAAATGTGAAACCGGGATTTCCCATCGGTTCACTTCACAAACTGATGGACAAACTGAGGTAATGAACAGAACTTTGACTACTCTTTTGAGGGGTTTGATTAAGAAGAACTTGAAGGAATGGGATCTGAAGTTGGCTCAGGCGGAGTTTGCTTACAATAGATCAACGAGTTACACTACAAGGCGTTCTCCTTTTGAGGTAGTGTATGGTCTGAATCCTCTTACTCCTATTGATCTAATTCCATTGCCTTGTGAGTTCAAAGCAAACTATGAAGCAACTGAGCGAGTTAAGACAATGAAGAAGCTTCATGAGAATGTTCGGGCTGAGATTGAAAGGGCGAATGAGAAGTATAAGCAAAAAGCCAACAAGAATCGCCGAGCTAAGTCCTTTGAACCTGGTGATCTGGTCTGGTTGCATTTGAGAAAGGAGAGGTTTCCGGGAAAGCGCAAGTCTAAGCTCATGCCAAGATCAGAAGGTCCTTATAAGGTACTTGAGAAGTTTGGAGATAATGCTTATAAACTTGAACTTCCAGGTGATTATGGAGTTTCAGCTACTTTCAATGTTGGGGGATCTTTCTCCATATTTTGAGGATGAAGAGTTGCTGGATTTGAGGACAAATCCTCTTGAAAACATTTTTCTTTTGAAAATACACTAAATTTGGTTTTTTTTTTCAAAGAAACACAAAGTTTTTCAAACTTTTGAAACCAAAAACTTTTGAACCTTTTGAAATCAAACCTTTCAAAATCATTTGCAGCGGAATCTTCTAAGAATTTGTGTTGGGTTAAAGCGCATGAGAAGGATTGAAACTTCCTCATAACGATTCAACCCAACAAACCAAAGAAATCAAAATTTTCTTAAACTTTTGAAATCACAAAACCAAAACCTCCAAATCTTCTAACCCAAGAGCTTATGCTCTGATACCATGTTAGAATTTGATGAGTCTAAGCTCATCTATGAGGAACAAACACCTAAAAGTGTTAAAGAAAGAATCCACACAAACCGGTTTCATCAATACCGAGTATTACATGTGTGGATAGATTTGGAGTTTGATAAGAAGAAATAAGGTAGATAATTAAAGGAAAGTTACATAAAAGATGGGGTTTGATTCATAAGAATCAAACCCATAACTTAGTTCCTTTAAGAATCTACATTTGAAAATACTAAAAGAAAACTTTAATAAAGAGAAATGAAGAACAAGAGTTTCTCTCTTTTTATTAGAATACATGGATGCTTACAAATGAGTCTTACAAGTGGTATTTATAGCCACAAAGTTTAGAATCAAAAGAAACAAAAACAAGGACCGTTTGCCTCGTGTCGAACGACACTAAATAAGTGTGTCGATCGACACTCTTCTCCAACGGTCAGATTCTCAACGGTTGGATCGCAACGGTCGAATCCTCCAACGGTCGGATGATCCAACGGTCGAATTCAAACTCTGGGACTTGTGTCGATCGACACTCTTCCTTTATTCTTTAGTTTGGACAGAGACTTGAGTGTCGATCGACACAACTCCCTGTCGATCGACACTAAAGTCCATTTTCCTCCCTTAGCACATTTTCGCCATTTTCTCGTGCGGCCTTCTTCGTTCCTCATAGCGGCCTCACTCCTTTTTCACTTGAATGGCCTAGAACACCTCTTACCAAGTCTTGAACATGCTTGGCCTTCCATTTCCCAAAGTGACCCGAATATGTCTAACTTTGGTCCTTCTTGATTCTTCTCTTGAACACCTTTGTGTTCTCCTTCTTTAACAAAAACGTGGGGAGCATCCTTTGTTAAACAAGGAGAACACAAGAGTGTTCAAGAAAAGATCCCAAGTTACCCATGAAGAAAGCTAAGTTTGGATAACTTTGGGAATGGAAGGTCAAGAGGCGGTCAAGGCATGAACGGTGGTGTTCTAGGCAATTTAAGGATCAAAGAAGTCAGGACGCATGATTAGAAGAGAAGGCCGCATGAAGAAATGGCAAACATGGGAGTTGGGAAAAATCAGTCCCGGCCATGTACCGCGGGTCGGACTGGCATCGACGCCACTCGACCCGCGGATCGAAGGAGCATCGAGGAAGGCACGTACTGATGCAAACACGCGGATCAGATCAATTTCTAGGATCCGCATGTTTATCCGAATACCCAACCCGGGTTAACGGATAAACACGCGGGTCGTGTACTGATCCGCGTCCTGGCATCGATGACCCGCATCCTGCGACTCGATGCCACTCGTCCTGATCTCCGTCCCGCGTCCGAAGAACCTGTGTCCCGATGCCGCGTGATCCTGCTCGACCCGCGGGTCACTTTCACTCGATGCCAGCACGTACGGATCAGACCGTTGGGGACTGTTGACCAGATTCAAATCTGGTCAACATTTTACTTTTTCCTTTTATTTCTTTAGATCTGATTTTTCCTCTATAAATACAAGTTCTTAGATTCATTTGTAATCATCCAAGTATCATTTTATCAATAAAAGAAGAGAAAATCTTTAGTTCTTTATTTATTTCTTTTCTTTCTTTACTTAAGCTTTTCTTAGTATTTTTCAATGTAGATTAAGGATAGACATTGCTTTTAGGGTGATATCCATTTGGATTGAACCCATATTATTTGGTCTATGATTCCTTAATCTTTCTTATTCAAACTCCAAATCTCTCCACACATGTAATACTCGGTTTTGTATAAACCGGTTTGTGTGGATTCTTTCTTTAACACCTTTAGGTGTTTGTTGATCATAAGATGAGCTTAGACTCATCAAATTCCAACATGGTATCAGAGCATGAAGCTCTTGGGTTTAGAGATTTGGAGATTCGGTTTTCTTTGATTTTTCAAAAGTTTGAAAATTTTTGTTTTCTTTGGTGAGTTGGGTTGAATCTGTATGAGGAGGTAATCAATCTATCTCATGCGCTTAACCCAACACAAATTCGTATTAGATTCAGTTGAAAAATGTTTTGATGTTAAAGATTCGGTTTTTATGTTCAAAAGTTGAAAATTTTGATTTCTTTGCTGAGTTGGGTTGAATCGGTATGAGGAGGTAATCAATCTATCTCATGCGCTTAACCCAACACAAATTCTTGTTAGATTCCGCTGCAAATGTTAGTCTTAGATTCGGTTTCATAAGTTTGAAGTTATGTTCTTGAACCGGATTTGAAAAAAAAAAAAAAAAAAAAAGGGTTGAATCTTTGGTTACTATTCTCTTGGTTACTTATTCTTTCAATCTTGGTTACTAATCTCTCAATCTCTTGGTTACTAAATCTCTCAATCTCTTGGTTACTTAATCTCTCAATCTCTTGGTTACTAAATCTCTCAATCTCTTGGTTACTAAATCTTGGTTACTTAATCTCTCAATCTCTTGGTTACTAAATCTTGGTTACTAATGCTTTTGTTATTAATTTTTGATGAAGCTCCAAAAGAAAAGGGTGAAGATTTGCCATCCTTGGAGCTTAATGAATGACCGGTTCAAAGAAGTGGAAAAGTGAGAAAAGAGCTCATGTGATCTTGAGCAAACTCACCATGGAACCGGGAAAATGGGAAAATTGTGAATGGGAGAGAACCGTGGGATGCCAATAGAGCATTTAAAATCACGTTGAATCCAAGCCCAAAGTTTATTCATCAAAGGAGTTAATGATGTGGTGGTTCAAAGGAAATCACACAAATTGTTACAAGATTCTTCAAGAAGCTACAAATCTTCAAAGTTCACACTTCCAATCCGAATTGGAAGAAGAGGGAGTTTCTAAATCTTTCCCTCCATTTTATTTGAAATTTGAATTTTAAATTTTGAATTCCGGTTTAGAGTAAAACCGGTTGATTAATGGAGGTTAAATTCTTGAAAATGATATGCTTGCAAATTTGGAACCAATAAACGAATTGAGAATTAAAAGTTTAAAATCATGATGAAATTTGAATGGTTTTATGATTTTAAACTTAATTATTTGAATGTGGCTAATCCAATTCGTTTATTGTGTAAATGCAAGGTGAAATTCAAGAAGAAATGTTAAGAAGTAATCGGATTGGTGAAGTTTGGTGTACGGGGGAGAAGACAAACCAAAGGAATTGATATTCCATGTCTCCAAACCGTAACAATAAGGCGGTCTTAAAACAGTCCCGTGAAGAAGAGTAGAGAAAAAGGCTCTCGGATGTTTTTGGACGCTTTGTCTTGGGAAGGTGGAGAAACCTCTCATATACTTGGTTTCTCCTTCCAAGTGGTGTAGATAAGGTCACGCTCAAGTCCATGGAAACGGTGTGAAAACGAAATCGAAACCACGTCCGACGCAAAATAACAAGAGAACATCAAGAGACGTCCAATCAATGCTCTCGGGAAATCATGGAGAAGCAATAAGACCAACAACTGATCCGAAACTTCAAGAAAAGGGCCATTTCTAAACTCCCATTTATGGATCAATCATTTCTCATTTTAAATCTATTGCGATTTCATATCAAATTTCTTAATTTATGGTTTTGAGTTATGGAAACATCTCTAATGTTTTCTTTTGTTTAAACCTCCTGATCAAAGGTGCAAATGAAAGAAGAATGATGAGGAAACCATGAGGAGAAACCGGAGTTAAGAAGGAAAATCAAAAGGAGCAATAAGACCGAAGATTGATCCGAGACTCCAAAAGCTAAAGACGTTGTCAAGCTCCACTCTTAGCCTCTGTTTCACGGTGTTTCACGGCGGCTAAGCGTGCGGGGGAGTATTAAAGAAAGAAGCCCAAAGAAGAAGAGCAAGGCCGAAGCTATCACGGATAAGATGAAGGCCGAAGCTCAAAGAAGAAGAGCAAGACCGAGGCGGAACAAAGAGGAGCCGAGGTGAAGCTCAAGACCTTGGTTTAAAACCCTTAATACCTTGGAGTTGATACTCTTTTTCCTTAGTGTGGTTTTGTCCCAAAGGGTTTTCCCACTAAGGTTTTAATGAGGTCTCTCCTTGTGTCTCCAAGTTAATAGTTCGTGCTACTGCGTATTAACTTGCGGGGGAGTGTTAAACAAGGAGAACACAAGAGTGTTCAAGAAAAGATCCCAAGTTACCCATGAAGAAAGCTAAGTTTGGATAACTTTGGAAAAGGAAGGTCAAGAGGCGGTCAAGGCATGAACGGTGGTGTTCTAGGCAATTTAAGGATCAAAGAAGTCAGGCCGCGTGATTAGAAGAGAAGGCCGCATGAAGAAATGGCAAAAATGGGAGTTGGGAAAAATCAGTCCCGGCCATGTACCGCGGGTCGAACTGGCATCGACGCCACTCGACCCGCGGATCGAAGGAGCATCGAGGAAGGCACGTACTGATGCGAACATGTGGATCAGATCAGTTTCTAGGATCCGCGTGTTTATCCGAATACCCGACCCGGGTTAACAGATAAACACGCGGGTCGTGTACTGATCTGCGTCCTGGCATCGATGACCCGCATCCTGCGACTCGATGCTACTCGTCCTGATCTCTGTCCTGCGTCCGAAGAACCTGTGTCCCGATGCCGCGTGATCCTGCTCGACCCGCGGGTCACTTTCACTCGACACCAACACGTACGGATCAGACCGTTGGGGACTGTTGACCAGATTCAAATCTGGTCAACATTTTACTTTTTCCTTTATTTCTTTAGATCTGATTTTTCCTCTATAAATACAAGTTCTTAGATTCATTTGTAATCATCCAATTATCATTTTATCAATAAAAGAAGAGAAAATCTTTAGTTCTTTATTTATTTCTTTTCTTTCTTTACTTAAGCTTTTCTTAGTATTTTTCAATGTAGATTAAGGATAGACATTGCTTTTAGGGTGATATCCATTTGGATTGAACCCATATTATTTGGTCTATGATTCCTTAATCTTTCTTATTCAAACTCCAAATCTCTCCACACATGTAATACTCGGTTTTGTAATGATTATTCCTTAATCGGTTCCATGGCCGGGACTGATTTTTCCCAACTCCCATTTTTGCCATTTCTTCATGCGGCCTTCTCTTCTAATCATGCGGCCTGACTTCTTTGATCCTTAAATTGCCTAGAACACCACCGTTCATGCCTTGACCGCCTCTTGACCTTCCTTTCCCAAAGTTATCCAAACTTAGCTTTCTTCATGGGTAACTTGGGATCTTTTCTTGAACACTCTTGTGTTCTCCTTGTTTAACACTCCCCCGCAAGTTAATACGTAGTAGCACGAAGTATTAACTTGGAGACACAAGGATAGACCTCATTAAAACCTTAGTGGGAAAACCCTTTGGGACAAAACCACACTAAGGAAAAAGAGTATCAACTCCAAGGTCTTAAGGGTTTTAAACCAAGGTCTTGAGCTTCACCTCGGCTCCTCTTTGTTCCGCCTCGGTCTTGCTCTTCTTCTTTGAGCTTCGGCCTTCATCTTATCCGTGATAGCTTCGGCCTTGCTCTTCTTCTTTGGGCTTCTTTCTTTAATATCCTTTGGGCTGGAGATAAGTTTAAATGTAGTGATTCAAGCCCAAAACAAGCAACAGAAGAGTGAATTTCGTCCAGATTCAAAGCAGCATTTATTTTGGTCAATTATTCTTAGTTTCATGCATGTTTAATTCTATTTTGAGAAGCTCAAAGGTTATTTATGCATGTAGACTAGTTTTTATGACTTTTATTTGTACTTCCTCTATATAATGAGGCTTATCTCTATGGAATAAAATCAGAAAATGAGTTTGAGAGTTTTGGAGTGTCTTTGTGACCCCTTTGATCTGTTTAGAACTTTGCCTTTATCCTTTGATTTTGGGAGAGTCATTGGTGGTGGTTTTTCGAGCGTCTTTATCTTCTGGTGGTGGCAACTTTATCCAGGAGTTGTGCTAGCTCAACGGGTTTCTTTATCAGCTCCGGTGCTTCGGTTTTACGAGTTGTGGTGATCCCGTATCTTCCTCTTATCTGGTTACTTTGGTTCTGTTTGGATTTGTCTTCTTCACAATCTTACATTCATTCACTCCGTTCGCTTCCTGCTACACGCATCAGAAATTCTCAAATGCTTCAAGAACTCTATCTTTAGAAGGTAAAAGGGTAAGCCATGTATATTTCGATTTTTCATAAATGAATGTGACAAAATATTTATTGTTATCTCTAGATGCGCAAGGTGAAGTTCAAACATCCGAATGCACAAGATCAAAGCAATTCTCATAAGTAGTAGATGATTTCATAACAACCGATTTACAATGTTTTCCAAGAATACACGATTCACAAGATAAATGATCAAAGGAAACATTGGGAAGCATTATTTCAAGAGCCCGAGAATGGGGATGTCCTACTCTAGCATGCCATATTGCATTATTCGCTACTCCTAAACAATTTTGAAATCGAAATGAACTAGATGAGTCTAAGATATATAGATCATCCTTGGTACCACCACCTCCTATCACTTTTCCGGATTCAATATCCTGAAAATGGAAGTCATTAAGACCAAAGATTGCATAACAATTCAAGTCACTAGTCATTCTTTTAACCGAGAGCAAATTTGATTCAAGGTTTGGCATGTAAAACGCTCTAGAGTTCTTATTAAACAAGTTCAAGTTTCCAGTTCAAGTTCTTATTAAACAAGTTCAAGATGAGGGTTAAGCAACCAACATTTGTCTCTTGAGTGACCATCCTTCTTGCAATGATCACACTTGAGATCCGGATTGAAGTTCTTGCCCCTATAATTCCGGTTATCATTGCGGTTGTAAGTTCCGGCATTGGCCATCGGAAGCTCCCCCTTACCACCAAATAGTCCGTGAGTCCCTTGCTCCCTTTGGATTTGTGAACACACATCTTCCATACTTGGTAGCTTCTCCGACCTTAGAATGTGTTTGATGAGATTGTTATAAGCCGGATTCAAAGTGAGGAGCATAATGATTGATACTTTCCCAAATGCTTCTTGAACTCCATGTCTTCTTGATGGAGATCGTTGATAGCCTTCTTTACTTCAAACACACGCGCCAAATTCGAGACATTTCCATACACATTCTTCAATGTCTCCCAGAGTTCAAACGCCGTCTCGCAATAAGAATATGCCTCAAGGATGGAGGCCTCCAAAGAACTTTGAAGAATGGCAAACACGGTTTGGTCCTCTTGGAACCACCTTGCTTCTCTATCCTTTGTGGAATCTTCATCTTCTTCTCCGGATGAATCATACACCGGTTTGGACGAAGTATCGATGTGGCTCCACAACCCTCGGCCACATAAAGTTATCTTTGTGGTTCTTGACCATAACAAGTAGTTCTCTCCCTTGAGAGTCACCGGAAGTACCAACGGTTTCGAGTTATCCAAATAACTCATTTTTTCACCAATTTTGAATGTAAGTTCAACGCTTTAGAAATGATTTGGGATTAACTATTCTATATGTATGTTGCATCAAGCCCATAAAGAGAATGGAAATCTCAATATAACGATTTGATCTAACGATTTAAAGAGAATCCACAAACCGGAAAGATTATTGAGAGAGTGAGATTAGAAGATTGAGATTATGAGAGTATTGAGGTCACAAAGATCAAACACGCTCTTATACCATGTAAGAATTGTGGAAGAATATGAGAGATTAAGATAAGATTAATGAAGATTAAGAGAGATTAAGGAAAATTAAGAGATTATGTGATCATGAAGAATAAAGAAGAATATGAACTTGAGTTTTTCATTCAAGATAATTTGCAAGGTTCATACAACAAGGTTTAAATAGAGGAGCAATCCTCTAAAAGAAGAAAAAGAGCCATTGGGAATTCTGGCAGTGGTGTCGAGAGACGCTCCTTGCGTGTCGCTCGACACTCCTTCCCCAACGGTCGGATGCGTAACGGTCGGCCATCATCGTTACGCGCACCACCCGATGCTCGATTCCCGTAACGCTCAGTGGGGTGTCGAGCGACACCACTCCTTGGTGTCGCTCGACACTCTTCTTATTCTTTTCTTCCCTTAGCACATATTGATGGTACTAAGGTTAATATAAACTAGATGAGCTTGGTGATAAATCTTCTAAGACATAGAGATCATCCTTAGTCCCACTACCTCCAATTACTTTCCCGGAATCAATATCCTTAAAATGGAAGTCACTAGTCATACGTTTAACCGAGAGTAAGTTTGATTCAAAATTCGGCATGTAAAACGCTTTAGAGCTTTTGTTAAACAAATTCAAGTTTCCAATTCCTTTGATCGGTATATTATCTCCATTAGCAATCATCACATTACCCTTAGATGGTTCAAGTTTCTCAAGCAAGTTCAAATTACTAATCATATGATGAGAAGCTCCCGAATCAACCACAAGAGAATCACTAGGTTTACGAGTATAGAAGGTTTTATCGGATTCTTTAAGCAAGGCAAATGACTTGATGAGAGCCTCCAAGTCGGATTTCCTTACGTAGTCGGCTTGGTTAGACTCTTCTCCTTGCTTAGAGGACCCGGTTCCTCCTTGATCTTGTTTGGCCGAGGCGGAATTTGCCCGTGATCCATTGTAGTAGTTCGAGCTCGGATTGGTTCCTCTCGGCAGTTTGAGGTGAGGATGGAGCAACCAATATTTATCCTTTGTATGACCATCCTTCTTGCAATGGTCACACTTCAAATGTGGATTGAGGTACCGACTTGTTCCATCATTCTTCCGGTTGTCATATCGATTATAGGCTCCTTGGTTAGCCATGTGAAGCTCCCCATTTCCCTCGAATAGTCCTTGAGATCCTTGCTCCCTTTGGATTTGTGAGCACACATCATCAAGACTCGGTAACACATCGGAACGGAGGATGTGCTTGATTAGATCGTTGTACACCGGATTCAAGGTAAGGAGAAGACCAAAGACCTTGTCTTGTTCCCTACGTTCATTGAGCACAACCGGATCCATAGTGCTTGGCCTAAGCATATCAAGCTCGGCCCACAATGATCGATACCTCCCAAAGTGTTTAGTAAACTCCAAATCCTCTTGAGAGCCTTCTTAACCTCAAAACCCCGAGTGAGATTAGAGACATTACCATATACGTTCTTGAGCGTATCCCATAGCTCACTCGTCGTTTCACAATAGGAGTACGCCTCGAGGATTGATGCTTCTAAACCGTTTTGAAGGATTGCAAGAACGATTTGGTCTTCTTGAAACCACTTGACCGTCGCCAAACTTGCTGCTTCCTCTTCTTCCTCGTCCGACGAACCATCGTAGATGGCTTCACAAAGAGATAGGTCGACGTGCCTCCGCAAGGCGCGGCCACACAAGGCGATTTTAGTAGTCCTTGACCAAAGGAGGTAGTTTCCTCCTTGAGAATCACCGGAACAACGAGTGGCTTCGTATTCTCAAACACATTCATCATTTTGATCGATTTGAAATTGAAATCAAAGAAAAGCTTTGAGCTTTGTGAGTAGGAAGTGAAAAGCTTTGAGCTTTGACGAGATCCGGACCAAAGATGAAAGCTTTGAGCTTTAGATGATTGAAAAGAAGAATCTTGAAGCTTTTGAGATTAAAAGGTGAGAGCTTTGAGCTTTTGAAGGTAAAAAGATGAAAGCTTTGAGCTTTGTGTGAATCCGAAAAAACAAAGAACAAAGATTATTCTTTCGGATGATTTCTTCTATCCGAGAGTTTTGAATAACACGATTTTTGGATCAAAGGGTCGTAACCCTCTCTGATACCATGTTAGATTTATGGAAATGATCAAGAGAGTGAGAGATTAAGAGAGATTAAGGGAAGAGATTAAGATATTAAGGAAGATTAAAGTTTAAGAAACCATAAAGAGTAAAGTAGTGTATGAACTTGATTCCTTTATTCAAGATAATATTACATCATCCTAGAACAGCCTATTAATAGAAATAAAGCATAAGGAATCAAAAATATGACCGTTCGGATCAAGATAATAAAATGGGTGCGGTCAAGGTCAGACAGTACGGTTGCAACGTACTGATCCATGCGGGTAGGACGCGTCCCGCGTATCTGTCCCGATCCGCGGCCTTATGCATCCGGACGATCCAAAATGCAGCGTTTATCCGATTGCCCGACCCGGATCCGATTCTGACCCGCGTCCTCACTCGTACCGCAGATCGACAAAGCATTGATGCTGCGTACTGACCCGCATACTGACTCGTACTGATCCGCGTACTCATCCTGGCATCGACGCTTCCCGTACTGCGGACCGAGAATCCATCGTCTTGCGTCTCGAGAGGACCGATCCGCGGTTCGATGTCTCTGACCCGAATTTATTTCAACTCTTCTTCTTTTATTTTCCTTAGTCTCAATGTGAGTCCTAAGGTCCATAGACTTGATGACTAACACCTTAGAAGATTTTCTGAAGATTCTGGCCCAGTTTGGATCATCAAATGGGTGATATGGATGTGAACCATTTGCCTCATTAAAAACCTTTCTTTGGAAAACACATTGGGATAAAACCAAAGATAAGGGAAAAATGTACAAACGAGACACATACCCATTTGTTGATCATGTATCAAAACCAATGAGGTTAAGATAACTTCTTTTCCATCAATTCCCTTAATAACAAGCGGCTCCTTAGCTCCATTTCCCTCATCTATCAGCTGCTCCTTATCTCCATTATCCTCTGCTACAAGCTACTCCTCGGGTTCAAGTTCTTCTTCACGTTTCAAGTCTTTTGTGCTTGGCATTATCATATCAGTTTTTGTAAATCTGGGTATGGAAAACTCAAAACAGATCTCTCTCCCTGTTATTCTCAAAGGAGATAACTATTTACTTTGGTCGAGAACCACCAGAATTGCTCTATGCAGTCGTGGTCTATGGGATCACATCACAGGCATCCAAAATGAAGCTCCTGCAAGTTGAAACAATGGCAAAGACGTGGTAGAAGGTGAAGAGTCAGAATCTGTCATCTCCAAATCTACTACTTCCGGTGAATCTAAATTGTTTCAGGAAGATCAGATGGTGTTTTGTATTCTCCAAAGCTCTCTAGAGCATTCAATCATTGCTGCTTACTCATATTCTGAAACAGCAAAGGAACTTTGGGACACTCTTAAAGGGGTCTATGGAAACATTTCAAATCTCAGTCGCATCTTTGAAGTTCAAAAGACGCTGAACGCTCTCCAACAAGAGGAGAAAACATTTACTCAACATTTTGGTGAATTCAGAGCTCTATGGGCAGAATTGGAGACTCTTCGTCCTCCAACAACAGATGCATTAACTATCAATGAAAGGCGTGAACAAGATCATGTTTTTGGGCTTCATTCAAAACTCTCAACGACTCATTCAATGGGTTAATTCGTCATATTCTCAGATCTGAAAAACTTCCTTCTCTGAATGAAGTTTGTATGCAGATTCAAAAGGAAGAAGGCTCAAGTGGTCTGTTTAGCCAGAAAAGTTATTTGGGACTTGCAAACAAGATATCTTATCATAAGATCTTGAGTCCCTCATCAAAAGCATTGCTTCTCTTAAAGATCCAGGTACTGCCTTACACACCCTTAAAAATCACAAACCTCTTACTGTTGATTCTGGTGCATCTCATCATATGATTAGTGATGTTGTTCTCATAAATAACATTAAACCGGCTAACAGAAATGTTATTATTGCATATGGCCATAATGTGCCTGGCAAGGGCGTAGGAAACCTGAAATTGTTTAATAAGGATTCTAAAGCTTTCTATATGCCTGAATTTACTTCTAATCTTCTGTCTGTCCAAAAAGCTACTAAAGATCTTGATTGTTTGGCTATTTTCAGTCCTAATGATCTTTGGTTTCAGGATATTAAGACAGGGAAAACTATTGGAGAAGGATCAACAAAGAATGGTCTTTATGTTCTTGAAAATCTTAATCCTCTTTCTGTTTCTGGTTTTGCTAATAATTCAGTACGGCATGCTAGACTTGGACATCCTCACACTCAAGCTCTTAAGTTATTACTTCTTAGTGTTTCTTTTGATAATGAAAAGTGTGAAGCTTGTATCCTAGGAAAGCATTGCAAATCTGTTTTTCAAAACTCTTCTACTATTTATGAAAATTGTTTTGATCTTATTCATTCTGATGTATGGACTGCTCCCTGTGCTACTAGAGATCAATATAAGTATTTTGTTACTTTTATTGATGAAAAGTCCAAATACACATGGCAAACTCTCTTACCTTCCAAAGGCCGTGTTTTTGAGGCATTCTCAAACTTTTACAGCTTTGTCTCTACGCAATATAATGCTAAAATCAAGAAATTTCGATCTGACAATGGTGGTGAATACACTAGCAACGAGTTCAAAGCCTTCACATCCAAGCATGGGATTGTACACCAAACTTCTTGTCCATATACTCCACAACAGAATGGTGTTGCTGAGCGTAAGAACATACATCTTATGGAAGTAGCACGAACTATGATGTTTCACAAAAATGTCCCAAAACATTTTTGGGGAGATGCAGTTTTGACCGCATGTTATCTCATCAATCGACTCCCAACTAAATGTCTCAAGGATATCTCTCTATACGAGGTACTCAACAAAACTAAACCATATGTTGATTTCTAAAAGTGTTTGGTTGTGTTTGCTATGTCCATGTTCCAGATAACCATAGGAACAAGCTTCAGCCAAAAAGCGTCAAATGCATCTTTGTGGGATACTCTACAACTCAAAAGGGCTACAAATGTTACAATCAAGAAACAAGAAAAACCCATATCTCTCGGGATGTCAAATTTGATGAAGAAAAAGCTTTTTATGAAGAAAAGGATTGGAACAAACTAAAGGACTTAGGTTCTTCTCATTCTGATCTTGCCTCTAACCTCAGACATCTTCTTGAGAATCTGAACTTGCCAAATAAAATAGAAGCAGGTAAGCTATCTCTTCCACCACAATTTGAAGAACAGCCTGACAATGGTGAAACAGAGGTGGAAAGTGAAGAAACCAAATTAGAAGATGAAAATCAAGAGGCAGAAACTTCATCTAATCATGATAATCATGACAAACAGCAGGATGACATGTCAGAAGACTTATTGGACGATAAAACAGACATGGAAGCTATGGATAATGTCCAGAATGTTGAGGCAAAGGTTCTTGAAAATAGTCTTAGAAGAAGCACCAGACTCGTGAAACAAAAGACGGTGACTGCAATCCATGAAGATGATTCTCCTCCTCCTCCTCCTCGCAGAATTAGTACCCGAACTAAAAAGGATCCTTCAGAATGGAACAAAACACGGGTTTATTATAACAACCTTGCTAATACTGTTGTCCATCCTATTCAAGCTTATTGTTGCTTAGCTAACCTTCCTGATGATCATCAAGCCTTTCTTAGCAAAATTGACCAGGTTGCTATACCTCAGACTTATGAAGAAGCAAAGGATAGTGAAGTATGGATTGAGGTAGTAAATGAAGAACATGGAGCCATGAAGAAGAATCATACTTGGGATGTTGTTGATCTCCCAAAAGGAAAGAAAACAGTCGGGTCTAAATGGGTGTTCACAATCAAATACCTAAGCAATGGTGACATAGAAAGGTACAAAGCTTGTTTGGTAGATAAAGGCTTCACTCAAACATATGGAGAAGATTACAAAGACACTTTTGCTCCTGTTGCTAAACTCCATACTGTTCGGGTTATTCTTTCTCTTGCTACTAACATTTCTTGGGATTTATGGCAGATGGATGTGAAAAATACTTTTCTTCAAGGAGAGCTTGAAGAGGAAGTATACATGAGACCACCTCCTGGTATTGAGATTGAAGAAGGAAAAGTACTCAAGCTTAGGAAGGCTATCTATGGTCTGAAGCAATCACCACGTGCTTGGTATCACAAGTTAAGCAAAACCCTCATTCGAAACGGGTTTAAAAGGTCAGAAGCTGATCATTCGCTTTTCACAATTCAGGTGGAATCAGGTATTGTCGTTGTCCTTATTTATGTTGATGATATCTTTATTTCGGGTAATGATAAAAAAGGTATTCAATAAACCAAATCTTCTCTTAAATCTATTTTTGATATAAAAGACTTAGGTGAACTAAAGTACTTTCTTGGAATAGAAGTATGTCGTTCTGATGAAGGGCTACTACTATCTCAAAGAAAGTACACACTTGATCTTCTTAGTGAAACATGACTTGGAGCTAGACATGCTAGGATCCCTATAGAAGAATAGTTCAAAGACTCTCGTGAAGGGGAGCCTGAGGGGGAACCTTATGATAACATTGGACAATACCAAAGAATTGTGGGTAAGCTCATTTATCTAACCATTACTCGTCCGGATTTATGTTTTACCGTGAATCAGGTCAGTCAACATATGCAAGCTCCCACTATCTATCACTGGAATATGGTGGAAAGAATCCTCAAGTATCTAAAGGGAACTCCGGGCAAAGGCATTTGGATGCAAAAGAACAACCACACGGAGATTGTTGGTTATTATGATGCAGATTGGGCTGGAGACAAGACGGACAGAAAATCAACTGGTGGATATTGCACATTTGTTGGTGGAAATCTAGTCACTTGGAGAAGTAAGAAGCAGAAGGTGGTATCAAGGTCTAGCGCAGAAGTTGAATATGTTGGATTTGCGGAATTATAAGAAAAAGTATGATGGAGTTGCGATTTAGAGAGAAGAGAAGTATAAGTATGAAAACTTGAAATTTTATTCAAGATAATGTTACAAGACTGATCAGATCAGTTTAAATAAGTTACAAAGGGTTTGTGACCGTTTGAAATTCAAACGGTAACAAGGCATGATGCCTAGAGGCTAGGAACGGCCTTCCCGGATTCATGGAGCTGTGTCGGACCGTGCGGGACTCGAGAAACACGTGGAATGGCTTGATCTCATGAGGATCCGTACGGGTCAACGCGGGACAGAAAAGTCAACGCGCGTTCCTCGTACTGATCTCGTCAGTACTCGACCCGCGCCTCGACGACATACGTACCCCGGGTCCATTTCCTCGATGCCAAACCTTCCCGCGGTACACGACCCGTTTACCCGAATAGGGTACGCGTGTTTATCCGTTTACCCGGTACCGCGACCTGACTTCATCACTCGATGCTACACGTCCCGCGGATCACTTCTCTCGATGCCAGACCGATCCGCAGGTAGCTCCTCTTGATGCCAGACTGATCCATGTCCCACGACTCGATGCCTTGCGTACTACGGGTCGAGGATCCCTTCCCGGGACTCGGGGATTCCTGATACTCGGATACGATCATCCGATACTTCATTTCCTTCCGTTTTATTTACCATGGGCAATTTACCCATGGCCTTTATTTACCTATGATCAATACTCCCCCTCAAGCTTAGCATAAAGGATTTAGGCTAAGCTTGGAACCCACGACGCATCACCTCATTAAAAACCTTAGCAAGTAAAACCTCATGGGATAAAACCTTACTAAGGGAAAAAGAGTGGTCGTAGGAAGAGAACTCGATCACGGCTTGGTCAAGTCCACGAGTCCAAGTTTGCTAAAGATGTGGTTACAAACTTTGAGACTCGCGGCCTTGGTTAGAACATCCGCCAATTGGTCTTCACTCCTTGTAAAGCACGGTAATGTCATTCCTTCCGCGATCTTCTCTCGGACGTTGTGGCAATCAAGCTCGATGTGTTTGGTTCTTTTGTGAAACACCGAGTTGGTTACAATATGTATTGCGGCTTGGTTATCACAATGCATGGTGATAGGATTTGGTGTCTCAATCCCTAGATGCTTGATGATTCCTTTGAGCCACGTGAGTTCGTTGGTGAGCTTCTTCATAGCTCGATACTCGGCCTCCGCGCTCGAACACGAGACCACCTTTTGCTTCTTAGTTTTCCAAGTTACTAAATTTCCCCCGAGAAATGTACAATATCCAGTGGTTGACTTGTGGTCATTGCAGTTGCCGGCCCAATCTGCATCACAATAGCCTACAAGCTCGGTGTTATCATTTTTACCCATCCAAATACCGAGTCCGGGACTTCCTTTGAGATACCTTAGTATTCGTTCCACCATATGCCAATGATGTATCTTTGGTTCCTTCATATGTTGGCTAACTTGATTCACGGCAAAGCATATATCCGGTCTTGTGAGGCATAGGTAGATCATCTTTCCAACCAATCTCCGATATCTTGATGGATCTTTGTAGTCTTCGGAGTCATTATTCTCCCCCTTTCTCTCGGTCTTGTAGCCTTCTTCAAGTGGTGTCTTGGCGTGTTTGGCCGCCAAATAACCGGTCTCTTTTAGGAGATCAAGAGTGTTTTTCCTTTGAGAAATGTGGAGTCCGTTTGTAAACCAGCAAATCTCAATTCCAAGAAAGTATTTGAGCTCACCAAGGTCCTTAATATTGAATGCCTCATGAAGATGATCCTTGGTAGCTTGGATTCCTTCTTTGTCGTCTCCGGAGATGATTAAGTCGTCGACATAGACTAGAACCACTACTATCCCTTGCGGCCCTTGAAGAGTAAAGAGAGTATGGTCTAATTCCGACTTCTTGAACCCTTTCTCTTTAAGGGTGGTGCTCAACTTCTTGTACCAAGCCCAGGGAGATTGTTTGAGACCATAGATTGCCTTTCTAAGTCTCAACACCTTTCCCGGGGTAACCATGGAATCTAGACCCGGTGGAGGGGTCATATATACTTCCTCTTTAAGGTCTCCTTGAAGGAATGCATTCTTCACATCCATTTGCCATAAGTCCCATTCTAAGGTAGTTGCCAATGAGAGAACAACTCTCACCGTGTTGAGTTTGGCTACGGGTGCAAAGGTGTCGGTATAGTCATCTCCATATGTTTGGGTGAAGCCTCTTGCTACTAGCCTTGCCTTGAACCTCTCAATTTCACCGATGTTCAAGTGTTTGATGGTAAATACCCACATAGAGCTAACGCCATTCTTTTCTCCGGTAAGTCGGCCTCGTCCCATGTGTGGTTTTTAACCATGGCTAATACTTCATCATCAACCGCAACCGTCCACTCCTCTCTTTCCATGGCCTCATCATAAGTCTTGGGAATGATGTGCTCATCGATCATTCCTATGAACGCTTGATAATCCGGGGGCAAAAGAGCGAGAGAACACACCGCTTGGATTGGATGAGCTACAGCCTCATTGTTGTAGAAGACCCTCTTTTCTCTCCAAGTGGCCGGATCACTCCTTATTCGTTCACTTCTCCTAAGTGGTTGAACCGGAGCTACATCTTGGTGAAGAGTCTCTCCGATCTCCCCCTCTTCTTGATTCCTCTCTTCTTCTTGATTCTCCTCGGCCACCTTGGTTAATTGGTTATCTTCTACGTGTTCGGTCTCCTCGGTACTTGTCTCAATGCTTACTTCATTTGTTACATTGTTCTCCTCGGTAGTTTCCTTTGGTTGTTGAGATGGCACCTTTAAGTGTTCGAGAATGAACCTTAGAGAGGCATTCCGGTCTATTGGAATGGCTAGATCTTTTAGATTCTCCCAATCTTTTCCTTCAAAATATCCATGATCCTCTATGAACTTAACATCACGGGAGACTAGATACTTCTTGTTCACCGGATCGTAACACTTGTAACCTTTTTGAGTCGTAGAATAACCGATGAACATACACTTGGTGCTCTTGGCATCTAGCTTCGTTCTTAATTCTCCGGGGACTAGTACAAAACAAACACAACCAAACACCTTTAGATGATCTAATGGAGGTTTAGAGTTGTTGAGTACCTCGAAAGGGGATTGGTAGTTGAGAACTTTGGTCGGCATCCGATTGATAAGATAACATGCGGTCATTGCCGAATCTCCCCAAAACTTCTTGGGTACACTTGTGTGAAACATCATAGATCTTGCAACCTCCATGATATGTCTATTCTTTCTCTCCGCGACACCATTTTGTTGAGGGGTGTAAGGACATGAGGTTTGATGTAGAATTCCGTGATGGTTAAGGTAGTCTCGGAATTCATGACTTGTGTATTCTCCTCCATTGTCGGTCCTAAACACTTTTAACTTGGCATTATAATGGTTAGTGACATATTCCCTAAACGTTCTAAATGCTTCTAAGACTCGGTCATTAGATGGAATGAGAGTAACCCAAGTATATTTTGATTTTTCATCAATGAAAGTCACAAAATACTTGTTGTTATCTCTAGATAGGCATGGAGATGTCCACACATCCAAATGAACAAGATCAAAACAATTTTCATAAATAGTCGAAGATTTATTGAATACGGTTTTGCAATGTTTGCCCAAAATACAAGACTCACAATTTAAATGGTTGAACATTACATTTGGTAACATAATTTCAAGTGCTCTAGAGTGAGGATGACCGAGTCTAGCATGCCACAATGCATTATTTGAAATTTCAAAACGCGAATTAAAAAAAAAACAATCTATCCGAACTTAAAGGGAAATCTTTGATGACATATAATTCATCTTCGGTTCCACCTTCCCCAAAGACTTTTCCCGAATCAATATCCTGAAAATAAACTCCATTAGGACCGAATATAGTGTAACAATTCAAGTCTTTTGTGGCTCTCCTAACCGAAACAAGATTGCTCGTAAAATCGGGCATATAAAAAGCTTTGGAATTCCTTTTGAATAAATTCAAGTCACCGATTCCTTTGATAGGAATCCTATCACCATTAGCAATTTCTACATTCCCACTAACCTTTTCTATATTCCCTAGCAATTCCTTGTTACTAATCATATGGTGAGAAGCACCCGAATCCACAATAAATGAATTTCTAGACTTGTGGGAAAAGAGATTGATACCGGTGTCTTTAAGGGACTTGATGATGGCCTCCAAGTCGGACTTCTTTACAAAGTCACCATTGTTAGCTTCTTCCTTGTTGTATCCGTAGTTGGCTCTTGGCTCTCTACGGTCGGTTAGATCTTTCGGCCTTAGACGTGGGTGGAGTATCCAGCACTTTACTTTCGTGTGGCCGTTTGTCTTGCAATGGTCACACCAAAGATGAGGATTCTTGAGGCGGCTGAGCCTAGAATTGTTGTTGTTGTAGTTTTGTTTCCGATCTTCAAATCGGTCATATGCTCCTTTGTGAGCCATCGGGAGGTCTCCCTTTCCGTTGTACAAACCGTTAGAACCTAGTTCCCTTTGCACTTGAGAACATACGTCGTCAAAGCTAGAAAGCTTGTCGGACCGAAGAATGTGTTTGATGAGGTCATTGTAGACCGGATTAAGTGAGATGAGAAGTCCGAAAATCTTGTCTTGTTCTCTTCAAATGATGATCGCCTCCGGATCCATAGTAAATGGTCGGAGCCCTTCTAGCTCGGCAAAGAGAGATTGATATTTCCCGAGATGTTTGGAGAACCCTAGGTCATCTTGACTTAAGGAGTTTAGAGCTTTCTTAACTTCAAATACCCGAGTAAGATTGTTTACATTTCCATAAACTTTCTTGAGTGTTTCCCATAACTCATTTGCGGTTTCACAATATGAGTAGGCCTCAAGAATAGATGCTTCAAGACCGTTGTGAAGGATTGCTAGAACGGCTTGATCTTCTTGATACCATAAGGCTTTCTTGACTCGCTTAGCCTCCTTTTCTTCTTCCTTCTTCTCGACTGTTAATTCAGAAAGGTCGGCTTCGGTCTCCTTTGGAACAAGAGATATATCGATGTGGCTCCATAGGCCTAAGCCACTTAAGGCGGTTTTAGTGGTTCTTAACCACAATAGGTAATTTTCTCCTTTGAGAATAACCGAGACAACAAGAGGTTTAGATGGAACCATAGTCCTTTTTTCCTCAAGAAAAAGATAGAGAGTTTGAGAATTTGAATATTAAAGAACCGGGAAAGAAAGAGTAATTTGAAATTCCGAATGATTTTGAATTTGTAACCGGAAATTAGAATAAGGAACGAGAGTGTTTACGCTAACAATCAATGGATCATCTCTCTGATACCATGTTGGATTTGCGGAATTATAAGAACAAGTATGATGGATTTGCGATTTAGAGAGAAGAGAAGTATAAGTATGAAAACTTGAAATTTTATTCAAGATAATGTTACAAGACTGATCAGATCACTTTAAATAAGTTACAAAGGGTTTGTGACCGTTAGAAATTCAAACGGTAACAAGGCATGATGCCTAGAGGCTAGGAACGGCCTTCCCGGATTCATGGAGCTGTGTCGGACCGTGCGGGACTCGAGGAACACGTGGAACGGCTCGATCTCATGAGGATCCGTACGGGTCAACGCGGGACAGAAAAGTCAACGCGCGTTCCTCGTACTGATCTCGTCAGTACTATACCCGCGCCTCGATGACACACGTACCGCCGGTCCATTTCCTCGATGCCAAACCTTCCCGCGGTACACGACCCATTTACCCGAATAGGGTCCACGTGTTTATCTGTTTACCTGATACCGCGACCCAACTTTATCACTCGATGCTACACGTCCTGCGGATCACTTCTCTTGATGCCAGATCAATCTGCGGGTAGCTCCTCTCGATGCCAGACTGATCTGTGTCCCATGACTCGATGCCTTGCGTACTACGGGTCGAGGATCCCTTCCCGGGTCTAGGGGATTCCCGATACTCTGATACAATCATCCGATACTTCATTTCCTTCCATTTTATTTTACCATGGGCAATTTACCCATCGCCTTTATTTACCTATGATCAATAGAATACAGGTCCATGGCGGATACTACAGATGAACCCATTTGGCTTAAGGCGTTACTTCTTGATCTCGGAGTTGAAACAAATCAGCCAATCATCATGTATTGTGACAACCAGGCCGCTATTTATATTGCCTCCAACTCTGTGTTTCATGAGCGCACCAAACATATTGAAGTTGATTGCCATCATATTCGTGAAAAGGTTGAACTTGGAATTATCTCTCCAGCTTACACCAAGAGTTCTGATCAGCTTACAGATATATTCACCAAGGCTGCAAATTCAAAGGTGTGCAACTTTATTGAAGACAAGCTTTGCTAAGTTGATCTTCACCAGCCAAGCTTGAGGGGGAATGTTGGAATATGACCGTTGCACTCTTTTTCCCTTAATCTCGATTTTTCCCAATGGGTTTTCCGGATAAGGTTTTTAATGAACAAGCCTCATTAAAAACCTTGACTAGAAAACCCAATGGGAAAAACTAGAACAAGGGAAAAAGAACACAAGTCACACACCTCCCATTGATAACCCTTAGTTAGCTTGAATCACAACCAAAGTAGTTGGATTAGCTAACATACCAAGGTTGCTTTCAGCCTGACTTAGCAATGTGCTAATGGCTTGCTTTAACTTCTTAGCTTTAGACCTTGTGATGGGTCCAATAGGTAACTCCAAAGCTCCTTGCACATCCTCGGGTTCAAGCTGCTCCTTAGCTCCTAGTTCAGGTTCAAGCTGCTGGTTCATTATCATATCATCCTCTCCTTCTTTAAAAAGATTTGTCCTCAAATCTGCTTCATCTGAAACAAAAGGCAGAAGATCAGCAACATTAAAACTACTTACTACTCACACTGTACTTACCTTGTAAATCCAATTGATACGCATTGTTGTTGATCTTTTTGATGATCTTGAATGGTCCATCAACTCTCGGCATCAGTTTGGATTTCTTTTCTTTTGGAAATCTGTCTTTCCTCAAGTGAATCCACACGAAGTCTCCTTCTTCATAGATAACTTGTTTTCTGCTCTTGTTAGCTTGTTTAGCATATTGCTTTGTTTTCGCTTCAATATTCAACCTGGCTTTTTCATGAATCTGTTTCACCAAGTCTGCCTTCTTCTTTCCATCCATACTAACTCTTTCACTCAACGGTAAAAGCATTAAATCCAAAGGAGAGATGGGATTGAACCCATAAACAATTTGAAAAGGAGAGAACTTAGAGGCAGAATGCACAGCATGATTATATGCAAATTCAACATGTGGTAAGCAATCTTCCCAAGTTCTAAGGTTCTTTTTAATCAAGGTTCGAATAAGAGTAGACAAAGTTCTATTAAGTGCTTCAGTTTGACCATCAGTTTGCGGGTGACAAGTAGTAGAAAACAAAAGCTTAGTACCTAGTTTAGACCACAATGTCTTCCAAAAATAACTAAGAAACTTAGTATCACAATCAGAGACAATAGTTCTAGGCATTCCATGTAATCTCACAATTTCCCTAAAGAATAAGCTAGCAACATTCATTGCATCAACAGTTTTATTATAAGGAATAAAATGTGCCATTTTAGAGAATCTATCAACAACCACAAATATGGAATCTCTACCATGACTAGTCCTAGGCAGTCCAACAACAAAGTCCATAGAAATGTCAGGCCATGGATGCAAAGGAATAGGTAAAGGGGTATACAAATCGTGGGGCTGTGATTTTGCCTTAGCCATTTTACATGTTGGGCATCTTTCACAATATTTCTCAATGTCTCTCTTCATGTGTGGCCAATGAAAATGATCTTGCATAACCTGTAGAGTTTTAGCTACTCCAAAGTGTCCCATTAAACCACCTGCATGTGATTCCTTAACAAAAAGATCTCTCAAAGAAGAATTAGGAACACACAGCCTATTATCATAGAATAGAAATCCTTCATGCCTATAATACTTTCCATAAGCAAATTTCTCACAAGTAGCAAATATCTTACCAAAATCAGAATCCTCAGAATATTGTGATTTAATTTGATCAAAACCTAACAGTTTAACTTCCAGAGATGTAAGTAGAGCATACCTTCTAGAGAGTAGAGCATACCTTCAAGGTCTCCTTGAAGGAATGCATTCTTCACATCCAATTGCCATAAGTCCCATTCCAAGGTAGTTGCCAATGAGAGAACAACTCTCACCGTGTTGAGTTTGGCTACGGGTGCAAAGGTGTCGGTATAGTCGTCTCCATATGTTTGGGTGAAGCCTCTTTCTACTAGCCTTGCCTTGAACCTCTCAATTTCACCGATGCTCAAGTGCTTGATGGTAAATACCCACTTAGAGCTAACGCCATTCTTTTCTCCGGTAAGTCGGCCTCGTCCCATGTGTGGTTTTTTTAACCATGGCTAATACTTCATCATCAACCGCAACCGTCCACTCCTCTCTTTCCATGGCCTCATCATAAGTCTTGGGAATGATGTGCTCATCGATCTTTCCTACGAACGCTTGATAATCCGGGGGCAAAAGAGCGAGAGAACACACCGCTTGGATTGGATGAGCTACAGCCTCATTGTTGTAGAAGACCCTCTTTTCTCTCCAAGTGGCCGGATCACTCCTTATTCGTTCACTTCTCCTAAGTGGTTGAACCGGAGCTACATCTTGGTGAGGAGTCTCTCCGATCTCCCCCTCTCCTTGATTCCTCTCTACTTCTTGATTCTCCTCGGCCACCTCGGTTGATCGGTTATCTTCTACGTGTTCGGTCTCCTCGGTACTTGTCTCAATGCTTACTTCATTTGTTACATTGTTCTCCTCGGTAGTTTCCTTTGGTTGTTGAGATGGCACCTTTAAGTGTTCGAGAATGAACCTTAGAGAGGCGTTCTGGTCTATTGGAATGGCTAGATCTTTTAGATTCTCCCAATCTTTTCCTTCAAAATATCCATGATCCTCTATGAACTTAACATCACGGGAGACTAGATACTTCTTGTTCACCGGATCGTAACACTTGTAACCTTTTTGAGTCGTAGAATATACGATGAACATACACTTGGTGCTCTTGGCATCTAGCTTCGTTCTTAATTCTCCGGGGACTAGTACAAAACAAACACAACCAAACACCTGTTAAACAAGGAGAACACAAAGGTGTTCAAGAGAAGAATCAAGAAGACCCAAAGTTAGTGATATTCGGGTCACTTTGGGAAATGGAAGGCCAAGCATGTTCAAGGCTTGGTAAGTGGTGTTCTAGGCCATTCAAGTGAAGAAGGAGTGAGGCCGGATGAAGAATGAAGAAGGCCACACGAGAAAATGGCGAAAATGGTGAAAAATGGAAATTGGGAATTTTGGATCAGCCATGTACTGATCCAGTACCGCAGCACAGACTGGCATCGAGTGCCATGTACTGCGGGTCGAAGAAAATACGAGACCACACATACTGATGGTGCCAGGTACTGATCCGTGCACTGAAGCACGGACTGGCATCGTGGCCAGCGTACCGCGGGTCGACGAAGGACCGAGGCGCGCGTACTGAAGACACGCGGATCAGTACGACGAAGACCCAGGATCCGCGTGTTTATCCGTTTACCCGACCCGGGTAAAACAGATAAACACGCGGGTCGTGTACTGATCCGTATCCCGCGTTCGATGCTCCGTGTTCCGACCCCGCGTCCCGCATGTGCTGATCCGTGGCCCGCATCCAATCCGTCCCGTCCTGATCCGCGTGAAGCCCAGCGTCCTGATCCGCGGATCCGTACGGTCATCCGAACGTTGGGACCGTACTGATCCGACCGTTGGCATCAGTTGACCAGATTCAAATCTGGTCAACATTTTACTTTGAATTTTATTTTTATGATTTATTTTGATTCTGATTTTTCCTCTATAAATACAAGTTGTAAGATTCATTTGTAAGTATCCAATTCTTCATAATAAAAGAGAGAAATTCTTGTTCTTATTTATCTTTTATTTTACTTAGTCTTTTTTTAGTATTTTCCAATGTAGATAATTAACGGAACTAAGTTATGGGTTTGATTCTTATGAATCAAACCCCAATCATTTAAGTAACTTTCCTTTGATTATCTATGTTATTTCTTCTTATCAAACTCCAAATCATTCCACACTTGTAATACTCGGTTTTATTAAAACCGGTTTGTGTGGATTCTCTCTTCGATACTTTTATGTGTTTGTTCTTCATTAGATGAGCTTAGACTCATCAAATTCCAACATGGAATCAGAGCATAAGCTCTTGGGATTGAAGATTTGGAGGTTTGGTTTTATTTTTCAAAAGTTAAGAAAATTTTGATTTCTTTGGTGAGTTGGGTTGAATCGGTATAAGGATGTTTCAATCATCCTTATGCGCTTAACCCAACATAAATTCTTGTAGATTTCCGCTGCTAGTATTTGAAATGATTGAAAATTGTGATTTCAAAAGTTTGAAGTTTTTGTTCTTTAAAACCGGATTTTGTTTATTTCAAAGAAAAGTGTTTTGAAAATCTTTGTGTTCGAAAATCTTTGAAGAAATCCTAGTGAATTTGAAAAGTTGATTTCAAAAGTTTTGAAATTTTTGGTTACCAAAAGTGTTGATCTTTCTAAACGTTTTAAAGAAATTATGTTCGAAAATTCTTGGTTTCAAATCCTTGGTTACTAAAGCTCAAAGCTTTCTCTTTCAATTCTCTAAAAGCTCAAAGCTTTCCCAAAATCTCTAAAGCTCAAAGCTTTTCCAAATTCTCTAAAGCTCAAAGCTTTCTTTGGTTACTAAATCTCTCGGTTACTTAATCTCTCAAATCTTTCTTACTCTCTCAAACTCTTGGTTACTAAATCTCTCAAACTCTCGGTTACTAAATCTTTCAAACTCTCTAAATCTCTCGGTTACTTATTTCAAACTCTCGGTTACTTAAATACTTGGTTACCCATACTCTTGGTCACGAGAAATTCCCACCAAAAGAAAATGGTGGAGCCTCTCGTGATAATGTCTTTGGGAGAGAACCGTGGGATGCCTTAGAGCATTTAAAATCACGTTGAATCCAAGCCCAAGTTCAAGACCGTGAAAGCCGATGCATCCGGTCCAAGTTTGCTCATCAAGAAGGTGGATGATTTGGTGGTTCAAAGGAAGCCACTCAAGGTTACAAATTCTTCAAGAAGCTACAAGCTTCCATGATGGTCTACTTCCAATCCGAATTGGAAGAAAGAGGGAGTTCTAAATTTTTCCCTCCATTTGATTTTATTTGAATTTGAATCCGGTTAGGATTAAAACCGGTTGGTTAAAAGAAATTTTAATTTCTTGAAAATGATATGCTTGCAAATTTGAAACCTATAAACAAATTGAAGATAGAAAGTTTAAAATCATTGATGAAATTGAATTGATTTTAAACTTAAATATTTGAGGATGATTGATCCAATTTGTTTATTGTGTTTATGCAAGGTGAAAATAAACTCAAGGAATCCAAGAAGAAGCAACTAGCCTTTGAAGGTCAATCTTGAAGCCATGTCAAAGAGCCAAAGTAGCCATGAATGGTGAAGAAGGGTTCAACTAGCCAAGTTTTGAGGCTATCCGAAGAGCTAAAAGAGATTGAGAGGCTCCGGATGGTATTGGGCTTGGCGTTAAGGAAGGTTGAGAAGAGTCTTGGAATTTCAAGAGTAATGATCAACGAACAACCGAAAAGGTTGAGTTGTGTGTACGGGGGAGAAGAGCAATCAAAGGAATTAAAATTCCATTTCTCCAAACCGTAACAATAAGAAAAAGGGCCATTTCTAAACTCTCCATTTATGGATCAATCATTTCCTATTTAAAATATATTGCTATTATATATTATATCTCTTAAATTATGGTTTTAATTTATGGAACATCCCTAATGTTTTTCTTTTGTTTAAACCTCTTGATCAAAGGTGCAAATGAAAGAAAAGTGATGAGGAGATCATGAGAAGAAACCGGAATTAAGAAGAAGAATCAAAGGAAGCAATAAGACCGAAGATTGATCCGGAACTCCAAGAGAAAAAGGCGATGTCAAGCTCCACTCTTAGCCTTTGTTCACAAATCTTCACGACGGCTAAGAGTGCGGGGGAGTATTAGAAAGGTCACTCTAGAGAAGAAGCAAGGCCGAAGCTCAAAGAAGAAGAGCAAGACCGAGGCGGAACAAAGAGGAGCCGAGGTGAAGCTCAAGACCTTGGTTTAAAACCCTTAAGACCTTGGTGTAGATACTCTTTTTCCTTAGTGTGGTTTTGTCCCAAAGGGTTTTCCCACTAAGGTTTTAATGAGGTCTCTCCTTGTGTCTCCAAGTTAACACTTCGTTCTACTGCGTATTAACTTTCGGGGGAGTGTTAAACAAGGAGAACACAAAGGTGTTCAAGAGAAGAATCAAGAAGACCCAAAGTTAGTGATATTCGGGTCACTTTGGGAAATGGAAGGCCAAGCATGTTCAAGGCTTGGTAAGTGGTGTTCTAGGCCATTCAAGTGAAGAAGGAGTGAGGCCGGATGAAGAATGAAGAAGGCCACACGAGAAAATGGCGAAAATGGTGAAAAATGGAAATTGGGAATTTTGGATCAGCCATGTACTGATCCAGTACCGCAGCACAGACTGGCATCGAGTGCCATGTACTGCGGGTCGAAGAAAATACGAGACCGCACGTACTGATGGTGCCAGGTACTGATCCGTGCACTGAAGCACGGACTGGCATTGAGGCCAGCGTACCGCGGGTCGACGAAGGACCGAGGTGCGCGTACTGAAGACACGCGGATCAGTACGACGAAGATCCAGGATCCGCGTGTTTATCCGTTTACTCGACCCGGGTAAAACAGATAAACACGCGGGTCGTGTACTGATCCGCATCCCGCGTCCGATGGTCCGCGTTCCGACCCCGCGTCCCGCATGTGCTGATCCGTGGCCCGCATCCGATCCGTCCTGTCCTGATCCGCATGAAGCCCAGCGTCCTGATCCGCGGATCCGTACGGTCATCCGAACGTTGGGACCGTACTGATCCGACCGTTGGCATCAGTTGACCAGATTCAAATCTGGTCAACATTTTACTTTGAATTTTATTTTTATGATTTATTTTGATTCTGATTTTTCCTCTATAAATACAAGTTGTAAGATTCATTTGTAAGTATCCAATTCTTCATAATAAAAGAGAGAAATTCTTGTTTTTATTTATCTTTTATTTTACTTAGTCTTTTCTTTAGTATTTTCCAATGTAGATAATTAAAGGAACTAAGTTATGGTTTTGATTCTTATGAATCAAACCCCAATCATTTAAGTAACTTTCCTTTGATTATCTATGTTATTTCTTCTTATCAAACTCCAAATCATTCCACACTTGTAATACTCGGTTTTATTAAAACCGGTTTGTGTGGATTCTCTCTTCAACACTTTTATGTGTTTGTTCTTCATTAGATGAGCTTAGACTCATCAAATTCCAACAACACCTTTAGTTGATCTAATGGAGGTTTAGAGTTGTTGAGTACCTCGAAAGGGGATTGGTCGTTGAGAACTTTGGTCGGCATCCGATTGATAAGATAACATGCGGTCATTGCCGAATCTCCCCAAAACTTCTTGGGTACACTTGTGTGAAACATCATAGATCTTGCAACCTCCATGATATGTCTATTCTTTCTCTCCGCGACACCATTTTGTTGAGGGGTGTAAGGACATGAGGTTTGATGTAGAATTCCGTGATGGTTAAGGTAGTCTCGGAATTCATGACTTGTGTATTCTCCTCCATTGTCGGTCCTAAACACTTTTAACTTGGCATTATAATGGTTAGTGACATATTCCCTAAACGTTCTAAATGCTTCTAAGACTCGGTCATTAGATGGAATGAGAGTAACCCAAGTATATTTTGATTTTTCATCAATGAAAGTCACAAAATACTTGTTGTTATCTCTAGATAGGCATGGAGATGTCCACACATCCAAATGAACAAGATCAAAACAATTTTCATAAATAGTCGAAGATTTATTGAATACGGTTTTGCAATGTTTGCCCAAAATACAAGACTCACAATTTAAATGGTTGAACATTACATTTGGTAACATAATTTCAAGTGCTCTAGAGTGAGGATGACCGAGTCTAGCATGCCACAATGCATTATTTGAAATTTCAAAACGCGAATTAAAAAAAAAACAATCTATCCGAACTTAAAGGGAAATCTTTGATGACATATAACTCATCTTCGGTTCCACCTTCCCCAAAGACTTTTCCCGAATCAATATCCTGAAAATAAACTCCATTAGGACCGAATATAGTGTAACAATTCAAGTCTTTTGTGGCTCTCCTAACCGAAACAAGTTTGCTCGTAAAATCGGGCATATAAAAAGCTTTGGAATTCCTTTTGAATAAATTCAAGTCACCGATTCCTTTGATAGGAATCCTATCACCATTAGCAATTTCTACATTCCCACTAGCCTTTTCTATATTCCCTAGCAATTCCTTGTTACTAATCATATGGTGTGAAGCACTCGAATCCACAATAAATGAATTTCTAGACTTGTGGGAAAAGAGATTGATACCGGTGTCTTTAAGGGACTTGATGATGGCCTCCAAGTCGGACTTCTTTACAAAGTCACCATTGTTAGCTTCTTCCTTGTTGTATCCGTAGTTGGCTCTTGGCTCTCTACGGTCGGTTAGATCTTTCGGCCTTAGATGTGGGTGGAGTATCCAACACTTTACTTTCGTGTGGCCGTTTGTCTTGCAATGGTCACACCATAGATGAGGATTCTTGAGGCGGCTGAGCCTAGAATTGTTGTTGTTGTAGTTTTGTTTCCGATCTTCAAATCGGTTATATGCTCCTTTGTGAGCCATCGGGAGGTCTCCCTTTCCGTTGTACAAACCGTTAGAACCTAGTTCCCTTTGCACTTGAGAACATACGTCGTCAAAGCTAGGAAGCTTGTCGGACCGAAGAATGTGTTTGATGAGGTCATTGTAGACCGGATTAAGTGAGATGAGAAGTCCAAAGATCTTGTCTTGTTCTCTTCAAATGATGATCGCCTCCGGATACATAGTAAATGGTCGGAGCCCTTCTAGCTCGGCAAAGAGAGATTGATATTTCCCGAGATGTTTGGAGAACCCTAGGTCATCTTGACTTAAGGAGTTTAGAGCTTTCTTAACTTCGAATACCCGAGTAAGATTGTTTACATTTCCATAAACTTTCTTGAGTGTTTCCCATAACTCATTTGCGGTTTCACAATATGAGTAGGCCTCAAGAATAGATGCTTCAAGACCGTTGTGAAGGATTGCTAGAACGGCTTGATCTTCTTGATACCATAAGGCTTTCTTGACTCGCTTAGCCTCCTTTTCTTCTTCCTTCTTCTCGACTGTTAATTCAGAAAGGTCGGCTTCGGTCTCCTTTGGAACAAGAGATAAATCGATGTGGCTCCATAGGCCTCGGCCACTTAAGGCGGTTTTAGTGGTTCTTAACCACAATAGGTAATTTTCTCCTTTGAAAATAACCGAGACAACAAGAGGTTTAGATGGAACCATAGTCCTTTTTTCCTCAAGAAAAAGATAGAGAGTTTGAGAATTTGAATATTAAAGAACCGGGAAAGAAAGAGTAATTTGAAATTCCGAATGATTTTGAATTTGTAACCGAAAATTAGAATAAGGAACGAGAGTGTTTACGCTAACAATCAATGGATCATCTCTCTGATACCATGTTGGATTTGCGGAATTATAAGAACAAGTATGATGGATTTGCGATTTAGAGAGAAGAGAAGTATATGTATGAAAACTTGAAATTTTATTCAAGATAATGTTACAAGACTGATCAGATCACTTTAAATAAGTTACAAAGGGTTTGTGACCGTTAGAAATTTAAACGGTAACAAGGCATGATGCCTAGAGGCTAGGAACGGCCTTCCCGGATTCATGGAGCTGTGTCGGACCATGTGGGACTCGAGGAACACGTGGAACGGCTCGATCTCATGAGGATCCGTACGGGTCAACGCGGGACAGAAAAGTCAACGCGCGTTCCTCGTACTGATCTCGTCAGTACTCGACCCGCGCCTCGACGACACACGTACCGCGGGTCCATTTCCTCGATGCCAAACCTTCCCGCGCGTTCTGATCAGCTTACATATATATTCACCAAGGCTGCAAATTCAAAGGTGTGCAACTTTATTGAAGACAAGCTTGGCTTAGTTGATCTTCACCAGCCAAGCTTGAGGGGGAATGTTGGAATATGACCGTTGCACTCTTTTTCCCTTAATCTCGATTTTTCCCAATGGGTTTTCCGGATAAGGTTTTTAATGAACAAGCCTCATTAAAAACCATGACTAGAAAACCCAATGGGAAAAACTAGAACAAGGGAAAAAGAGCACAAGTCACACACCTCCCATTGATAACCCTTAGTTAGCTTGAATCACAACCAAAGTAGTTGGATTAGCTAACATACCAAGGTTGCTTTCAGCCTGACTTAGCAATGTGCTAATGGCTTGCTTTAACTTCTTAGCTTTAGACCTTGTGATGGGTCCAATAGGTAACTCCAAAGCTCCTTGCACATCCTCGGGTTCAAGCTGCTCCTTAGCTCCTAGTTCAGGTTCAAGCTGCTGGTTCATTATCATATCATCCTCTCCTTCTTTAAAAAGATTTGTCCTCAAATCTGCTTCATCTGAAACAAAAGGCAGAAGATCAGCAACATTAAAACTACTACTCACACTGTACTTACCTTGTAAATCCAATTGATACGCATTGTTGTTGATCTTTTTGATGTTCTTGAATGGTCCATCAACTCTCGGCATCAGTTTGGATTTCCTTTCTTCTGGAAATTTGTCTTTCCTCAAGTGAATCCACACGAAGTCTCCTTCTTCATAGATAACTTGTTTTCTGCTCTTGTTAGCTTGTTTAGCATACTGATTTGTTTTCTCTTCAATATTCAACCTGACTTTTTCATGAATCTGTTTCACCAAGTCTGCCTTCTTCTTTCCATCCATACTAACTCTTTCACTCAACGGTAAAAGCATTAAATCCAAAGGAGAGATGGGATTGAACCCATAAACAATTTGAAAAGGAGAGAACTTAGAGGCAGAATTGATGCGAGCACGGAATCACTCCAATACTAGATCACTTGATGATCGAGAGATTCCAAGCTTTGTTGCGGAAATGGGCGTGATGTTGAGATGGAAGGTGGTGGTTTGATTGACTCTCTCAATCGGTGGGTAGATTGACTCTCTCAATCTTTGGAGGATAGACTTTGTTTGAATCACACAAACAATACTAATCCTATAATCTAAAGAAACAAATGAATCGCTCAAATGAATCTAAAGACAAACTATTTTAAACAAAGATACTCTTTGAATAAATAGAAGAACAAATATTTTGTATTTCTTAAAAGGATGATTGAAAGGTGTTTTGTACAAGTGATTTAGCTGAGCTTTATATAGCTCTTACACGAAATTATCAACAAGAAACAAATCAAAAGAATCAAAAATAGCCGTTAGGCCTTTATGAGCAAATCGGCCAAAATAAGGTAAGTGGTGATGATGTTTGAGTCTTGACAGCTTGGGCATGAATGTGTGGTGTCTTGGGACGTCAAGACTCAGTAAATGAGTGTCCAAGACGCAGCCAAGAGAAAAGGAAAGGAGCCGTTGGTGATTTATGGCTCCAAGTGTGAACGCATCCGGATAAGGAAAGTAGACTTGCAAGGGGATCCGCTTGATCCTGTGTGTGCCGGTGCATGGGAAGGTATTCCTAAGCTTCCTAAGATGCCTTAGAATCTCTCCAGGTCGCCACACTCTTGTAGATGAAGGCTTAGACCCGTTGGATCTCGGACTTTCCATAAAATGAACCAAATCAACCCGTTTTGGGAAATTGGGTGTAACTTGATGATCCAATGGCCATTTTGTCAGATCTTTGGCTTGTTGGATCCATAAGAGACCCAACAACGTTCTCCAAGTGGTCCTGGGCCAAGATCGTTCCTGATTTGGGCGGTGTAGCACGATCTGTGGCCTAGTCTCTGGATTGAGTCCAAAACAGGTCCATCGATTTGTAAAATCGATAACTCTCATCTCTAAACCGGGAATGAGGTGAATCCAATTCTCGGTTCTTCTATGATGTCTTAAGTTTCTATACCTAGTCGGTTTGTAGCCTAATTCATCCGGGTTTGGTCGGAAACCTCCAATTTGTGCCCATATGTCCAAATCGGGCAAGTTCGGGTCCAACGGACATGTCTTCGCTGTTGGACCGTTTCTGGGCGAATGGCTGGGCTGCTTGATAATATCTTGGATGTTTTGGAAACTAGACTCAAAGATCTTTCCATCCATATGTAGCTCGACTCCTGATGTGCCGTGAGCTGAAAGCGACTCTTGATTGAACATTCGCTTCAAATCTGCTTCAACTCCATGTGGCCTTAGAATGAGAGTGAGCCAAGCTTGATGCTGCAGTAGCTGAGGGGCTACTGTCCCAACCTTAGGAATAGAACCGCTGTCGCCAATAGGACGCGGATCTAAGCCGGCCGTATGCACAGAACAGCCTATTCCAAAGGCCGTAGCAATCCCATGAGCTTTCATGTCCGATGAGTTGGCTCCTTGTGGGGTTGCTGGTTGGATGTCCTCATCATACCCTCCCTCTTCGAAAGGTTTCGTCCTCGAAACTTCTAGACCTGCACCAAAATAGAGCAAGTTAGTATCTTCGAAAAGAAGTGAGTCTAGAAACTTACCTTGGGTAACGATCGGTGTGGGACTCGGATAGGATCGATGTTGAACGTCAGGTGGTTCTTCTTTGATCAACAATGAAGCAATGACTCCTCTCCATGGTTGCTGGATGATGTCCTTGGGTTGCAAGGCATTCGTCTTTGTGAAATCTCCTTTTTCACACGTAATGTCTTCGTTTAGCCTTTGCGTATTATGCTCTTGTTGCGCCTTCTCCACTCCTGAAATATTCTCTACACTAAGAGGCAAGTGCATTATAACAGTCATGGAATTACTATAATCAAAAGTACAAATTTTAGCTTCGTTCACTTCATCTATTCTATCATTGATGCGCGGTGTAAGATGATTAAGTTGAACTATATTGGTTTCTTTTGATACTAAATCTTCTTCAGGCTCTCCTGATTTTACTAAACTAGATTTCACAGAGTTAGAATCATAAGAAACAAGTTGGAGTAGTGGACTTACCTGAGCAGAACTCGCGGTAAGTTCCTCTTCCTTGGATGCCACGAAATTTTGATTTAATGTGTAATCCGGTGGCTCTTCTTGGAGGGTAATGAAGCTGGTGAAAACTTCATATTTTTCATGGGCAGGCTGGCACGTCTTGATCTCCTTATAGTGTTGCTTTCCATGATTTAAACCTGCATCTAAAACCTTTGGCAAAGACAAGCACATCATATATGAATTTGAAAACTTTAAACCAGATTTTTCTAGACATTTTCTCAATGAGTTCAAATTCGGCTCAGGTGTGATGGTCTTAATTTCTTGTCTATCAGGGCACACAGCAGCAAAATGACCTCTCTTATGACATCTATAACAGATGGTGTCATTTATTTTCAAAGCTTTAGAAGATTTACATTGCTGTGTTTTGAGTTGCGGCTCATGCTTCGGTTTTGTGCTATGTGTTGGGGCTGCATTGGTTTGTTTGGGGGCTGGCTTGACTTCTTTTGCTCCCACTGGTTTCTTAACCTTTGTCTTCTTCTCTAAAGGTCTGTGAGACACGTTCTTTGGCTCAGGACAGCAAGCTTTCTTCGACTTAGAAACAGGCTGCGGTTTTGGCGTTGGCGTCCATCTCCTTGTAGTCGCTTGGAACAAAGACTTCTTTGGCATGTAGTTGGGGTTGTGGGACTTTGGTACATACTCTCGGTACATACGCTGCTTGAGATCACCCCAAGTGATGTTCAGATTAGGGCAGTAGTAACTCATCATTAATTCCTCTTGTTCCCACCATGTAGAAGCTCCTTCATTAAGTGACTTAACGGCGTAGGAGAGTCTCTTCTCCTTTGGGATGTTGTGGGACCTAAACCAATTCTCCATTTCGTCCTCCCATTGTAGGTAAGCTTCTGGTCCTTGCTTATGACCTGAAAAATAGGATTGACGTGGCTCACAATCTACCTCATCATCCGTACTTTGATACGAATCAGTTTCGCCTAAACTGATTTGGGAGTCGGTCTCTTCACACCAAGGTTTTTGGTGTGGTTCTTCGAACGGATCATGCTCTCCTGCATGAGTGAACTCTCCACGTCCTGGTTCACTTTCGTGGTCTCCTTCTTCTAGACTGACTTGAGATTCAGCCTCGTCTTGCCATGAACGATCTTCTCCTATATCACCTTCTTGCTCGGACTCTTCTTCACTTGACCACGTAGAGTGATCAGTGTGACCGTCTTGCCTATAGTCTGGTGGCTCTGGTTCAAGCTCGTCTTCATCAGAATCTCCTCCGTAGTAGGAGCTTGAGTCATCATCTCCTGGCCATGGTGGCGTATCACGGTCAGTCTCCTCATCGGTGAAGACTTGTTCTTCTTCTCTTTGACTCCAAGTGTCTTCTTCCTCTGAATCTCCCATGGCGGCTGCTCCTAAGGGATTAGACCTCGCAATAACAGAGAGAAATTGATTCAAATTCGTTTTTACACAAGAAAAGGAAAGCACAATCAAAAAGATCACAAAACAGGAAATTGCACAGAAAACTCAATACAACTTTCCCTGATCAAAATAAATAGTAAATCGACTCCAAAAATTCCAAAAATGATTTTATATTTTTCTAGGACGAGTTAACAAACAAAATCAAGAGACGGATTATTTTTTTGGGTTTTATGAATTTATAAAAATTGAAACAACACAGACTGGTAAAGCAGATTTTTATATATTTTTTTTTTTGACAGAAATTCAGACTCGACTTTGAATGACTCTAAAAATTAACTAATCGATTCTAAAAATACTAGGACTAATTTTTATGGCTTTTCTAATGACTTAAGACTCTAAAACAGCAAACGAAATATTTTTATGAGTTTTTCTGGTTTTTATAAAAATCAAATAAGAACAGATGCACAAAAGAACAATTTTTATGGTTTTTCGGTTTAGGTGAACGGAAATAACAGAACGGATAATTAAAAGATAAAGGTTGGATGAACACAACCTGGGATAAGAGCTTTTGAAGCTCTGATACCAAAATGATGCGAGCACGGAATCACTCCAATACTAGATCACTTGATGATCGAGAGATTCCAAGCTTTGTTGCGGAAATGGGCGTGATGTTGAGATGGAAGGTGGTGGTTTGATTGACTCTCTCAATCGATGGGTTGATTGACTCTCTAAATCTTTGGAGGATAGACTTTGTTTGAATCACACAAACAATACTAATCCTATAATCTAAAGAAACAAATGAATCGCTCAAATGAATCTAAAGACAAACTATTTTAAACAAAGATACTCTTTGAATAAATAGAAGAACAAATACTTTGTATTTCTTAAAAGGATGATTGAAAGGTGTTTTGTACAAGTGATTTAGCTGTGCTTTATATAGCTCTTACACGAAATTATCAACAAGAAACAAATCAAAAGAATCAAAAATAGCCGTTAGGCCTTTATGAGCAAATCGGCCAAAATAAGGTAAGTGGTGATGATGTTTGAGTCTTGACAGCTTGGGCATGAATGTGTGGTGTCTTGGGACGTCAAGACTCAGTAAATGAGTGTCCAAGACGCAGCCAAGAGAAAAGGAAAGGAGCCGTTGGTGATTTATGGCTCCAAGTGTGAACGCATCCGGATAAGGAAAGTAGACTTGCAAGGGGATCCGCTTGATCCTGTGTGTGCCGGTGCATGGAAAGGTATTCCTAAGCTTCCTAAGATGCCTTAGAATCTCTCCAGGTCGCCACACTCTTGTAGATGAAGGCTTAGACCCGTTGGATCTCGGACTTTCCTTAAAATGAACCAAATCAACCCGTTTTGGGAAATTGGGTGTAACTTGATGATCCAATGGCCATTTTGTCGGATCTTTGGCTTGTTGGATCCATAAGAGACCCAAAAACGTTCTCCAAGTGGTCCTGGGCCAAGATCATTCCTGCGTTGGGCGGTGTAGCACGATCTGTGGCCTAGTCTCTGGATTGAGTCCAAAACAGGTCCATCGATTTGTAAAATCGATAACTCTCATGTCTGAACCGGGAATGAGGTGAATCCAATTCTTGGTTCTTCTATGATGTCTTAAGTTTCTATACCAAGTCGGTTTGTAGCCTAATTCATCCGGGTTTGGTCGGACACCTCCAATTAGTGCCCATATGTCCAAATCGGGCAAGTTCGGGTCCAACGGACATGTCTTCGCTGTTGGACCGTTTCTGAGCGAATGGCTGGGCTGCTTGATAAGATCTTGGATGTTTTGGAAACTAGACTCAAAGATCTTTCCATCCATATGTAGCTCGACTCCTGATGTTCCGTGAGCTGAAAGCGACTCTTGATTGAACATTCGCTTCAAATCTGCTTCAACTCCATGTGGGCTTAGAATGAGAGTGAGCCAAGCTTGATGCTGCAGTAGCTGAGGGGCTACTGTCCCAACCTTAGGAATAGAACCGCTGTCGCCAATAGGACGCGGATCTAAGCCGGCCGTATGCACAGAACAACCTATTCCAAAGGCGGTAGCAATCCCATGAGCTTTCATGTCCGATGAGTTGGCTCCTTGTGGGCTTGCTGGTTGGATGTCCTCATCAAGAATGCACAGCATGATTATATGCAAATTCAACATGTGGTAAGCAATCTTCCCAAGTTCTAAGGTTCTTTTTAATCAAGGTTCGAATAAGTGTAGACAAAGTTCTATTAACTACTTCAGTTTGACCATCAGTTTGCGGGTGACAAGTAGTAGAAAACAAAAGCTTAGTACCTTGTTTAGACCACAATGTCTTCCAAAAATAACTAAGAAACTTAGTATCACGATCAGAGACAATAGTTCTAGGCATTCCATGTAATCTCACAATTTCCCTAAAGAATAAGCTAGCAACATTCATTGCATCAACAGTTTTATTATAAGGAATAAAATGTGCCATTTTAGAGAATCTATCAACAACCACAAATATGGAATCTCTACCATGACTAGTCCTAGGCAGTCCAACAACAAAGTCCATAGAAATGTCAGGCCATGGGGCTGTGATTTTGCCTTAGCCATTTTACATGTTGGGCATCTTTCACAATATTTCTCAATGTCTCTCTTCATGTGTGGCCAATGAAAATGATCTTGCATAACCTGTAGAGTTTTAGCTACTCCAAAGTGTCCCATTAAACCAACTGCATGTGCTTCCTTAACAAAAAGATCTCTCAAAGAAGAATTAGGAACACACAGCCTATTATCATAGAATAGAAATCCTTCATGCCTATAATACTTTCCATAAGCAAATTTCTCACAAGTAGCAAATATCTTACCAAAATCAGAATCCTCAGAATATTGTGATTTAATTTGATCAAAACCTAACTGTTTAACTTCCAGAGATGTAAGTAGAGCATACCTTCGAGATCTTATCTTTACCTTTTTTGTACTTGATCACATAGGGAAAGGTTTCTATGAACTCCACCCACCTCGTATGTCGTTTATGTTAATCAAGGAGAGTACTTGGGTTGATGAATCAAATATCACTCAAGTACTAAGAGAAGAAGGCCGGCCATAACGGTTTATATAAGGCCGGCCGTGATGGATTGTGACGCGTTCCAATACAAGAATGAGGCGGCCTAGTACCACCAAGAAGAGAGGAAGTTGGGCTGCATCATTACTAAGTAAAGCCGCATGATTGGTATTGCGGATCGGAGGTGTCGAGCGACACCAAGGAGTGGTTGTCGCTCGACACTCCCGTTACGCGTATCGAGAAGAGTCGCGTATCGAGTAGGTCGCGATTGTTCCATGTATCGAGTAAAGACGCGGATTGAGAGATGCGGAACGAAGGCGTCGAGCGACACCAAGGAGTGGTGTCGCTCGACACTAGTCCCAGTTTTGAATAAAGAGCCGTTTGGAGAAAAGGAGGAAAAGTTGTCCCAAAAGCAAAACCTTATCCTCATCTTTCCCCAACGTTCTGATTCTTCTTTTTCCTTTATATATGTAACTTTTCCTTTGTAAACATTAACTTGAATCAGTAAGAAAAAGGAGTTTATCCAAAATGTAGATATTAGGAGTTTATTGTGTTTAGGGTGAGATTCATTGAATCAAACCCATTTATGTTTAATCTCTCCTAATATCTCTTAATCTCTCTCAAATCTCTTTCTCAAATCTGTTCTAAATCTCTCTTTGCTCACTTGAGCTTTTCTTTGATTCATTCCTTCTTAAAGGTTGAATCTTTTGTTTATGTGAGCTTTTGCTCATCAAAATCCAATATGGTATCAGAGCATGAAGCTCTTGAGACCGAAATGATTCCGTTGTGCTTGTGTTGAAGATATGCTTTGAAAATATCTCTTCTTCGGTTACTTGTTGATTGATTGAAAACTTGTTGTGTGGAAGCTCGGTTCTATTGCTCGAAGAAAGCTAGAACTGAGCTTGAAGATTGAAGAAGACATGAAAGCCCGAAGCTTTCATGAAGAAATGAAGAGGAAGAGCCGAGAAGAAGCTCACGGTTTGGAGACATCCGAATCTATGAAGCAAAGCTCATTCCTTTTGAGAAAAGAGACTCAAACAAGGAGGTTGAAGAAGTTCCAGCCTTTGGAGTCCATTGAAGAAGCTCAAGAAGAAGGTTTGAAGAAGAAAGTCTTGACCTTTGGAGCTCATGGTTTGATGAGATCCTAGGTGATCAACTCCGAAGGAAAGGCCGTAGAGGATGCGAGATGGACTCGTTTGTGATGATGGCGTGATGATGGTGATCTGATGGCGTGATAAGGATGATTTGATGGCGAGAAGAAGATGGAGATGGGATTGGATCGTGACTGATATAGGGATAGATTGTTGATTGTATGGATAGATGTTTAGGTGATAAGATGGATGGTAATAAATAGAAGAATTTCTAGATCACAAAGTGTATAAGAAATTCGGATTCTAAGAACGCATTCAAGGAATCAAAGTGAGAGAAGAAACAAATCGAGATTGCTGTTTGCATATAAGTTCTTCGCTAAAGAGAAACAAAACAACGACATCTCCTTATATAATCCTAGGGGAGAAATCGCAAAAACCTAAAAAGAAATAAACAACAAGAAGTTCGAAATAAAACAACAAAGCGTTTGAATCTTAAATAAAACAGCAAGGCGTCCCTTCCCACAGGAACCTAAGTGGTGCGCCTCAAAACTACTAAGTACAAAGCCATAGTGACTTGTACATTATTACCCAATAGCAATGACTCCTAAGTAACTCGACGTAGCGATTCATCTGCCTCATTAAAAACCATGCTGAGAAAACCCATTGGGACAAAACTCAAACATGGGAAAAAGAGTACAGACTCCTCACCTAAGTCACTTAGTCATCATTACCGGGTTCTTCGTTCTCCAGGATAGAAATGTTGACGACGTGTGGATTAGCCTCTAGTTGATTGATGTCTTCGGCGGCAATGTAGGCATGAGCCTCCTTAACCATCTCCTTAGTTCCAACTATCTCTGGCTCCTCCTCAGCTTCTGGTTCCTCAGCTTCCTTGCTATCCACGATCATATCATCCCCTCCCTCTTGAAAAGGATTTGTCCTCAAATCTGTACCAATCTGATAAGCATTGTTGTTGATCCTCTTGACGACTTCAACTGCTCCATCAACTCGTGGCATAAGCTTGCTCGTCCTCTTTTCTGGAAATCGATCCTTTCGCAAGTGGATCCACACCAGCTCCTTTCTTCCTTTGTTGGCGTGCGCATATTGCTTGGTCCTCCTTTCAATATTCTCCTTATCCTTCTCATAAATCTTGCGCACCTGTCCTGCCTTTTTCCTGCCATCCAAACAATCCCTTTCTTTCAAAGGCAAAGAGATCAAGTCTAGTGGGGAAGAGGCATTAAACCAGTAAACAATTTCAAAAGGAGAGAAAAGGATAGAAGAATGCTTAGCGTGATTGTAAGCAAAACTCGATATGAGGTAGACATGCTTCCCAAGACTCGAGGTTGCCTTTCTCCGGTTTCATTCTGATCTGGTTGCTGTAGGCAGGTTTATTAGGTAGTGTAGACCCTGGCACCAAGTCTATCTGATTCTCTATTCCGAGAATTGGAGGTAACCCTGGTGGAATTTCTTCTGGGAAGATGTCCTTGTGTTCCTGCAATAACTCAATCATAACACTAGGACGCTCCTGTGAAGGGTTAATACTAACAAGGGATTCCTTGTATACAAACATAAACGTAGTCATTTCAGGATCAAAGAGTTTAGAAAATTCACTGTGATTGATGTAGAGGATGTTGGAGACTTGATCTTTATCCTTGCGGTTCATATGAAGCTGATCCTTATAGATTTCAGCTGGTGTGAGTGGCAGAAGAGTGACCTTGCGCCCCTTAAACTCAAGGGACTGCTTGTTTGTGTAGCCATCATGAAGAACCCTTCTGTCAAACTGCCATGGTCTGCCCAATAACACGTGACTAGACTTCATAGGAATCACATCACAGAGCAACTCATCTTCATACTTCCCAATTGCTAACTTGACTAACACTTGCTGCGAAACGGTTAGAGCTCCCTTGTTGTTCAACCACTATAGCTGGTATGGCCTAGGATGTGGAGTGGTCTTAAGATTAAGCTTCGTTACCATCTCTTCACTAGCAGCATTGGTACAGCTAACTCCATCTACAATCAATGTGCATACCTTACCCTGAACGACACATCTAGTGTGGAAGAGATTCTCACGTTGTTCTCTATCATCTGGATGAACCTGAACAGTCAAAGTCCTGCGAGCTACTAACATCTCGCCAACTGCTGCTGGCTCTTCTTCTTCTTCTAAGTCAATCTCATTCTCACTCTCTGAACTATCCTGAGGTACAATCTCTCCTCCTTCTTGAAGCAGAAACATCTTCTTATTAGGACAGTCCCTGGAGTAATGTCCCATTCCTTGACATTTAAAACACCTGATCTGACTAGTAGTAGCTCCACTTCTTGGTTTAAATGGTTTAAATTCGGTCTTAACCTCTTCTTTGACTGCCGCTGTCGCTGGCTTGGTGTCCTTGGTATAGGCCGGTTTGCTGAGCTATCTTGGTTTTGGAATGTTAGAAGTGAAAGTTGACCTCCTAATCTTTCTCTTGATCTGCGATTCAATCAGCTCTGCCTTATGTACCATCTCTTGTACATCTTCATAATTCTGCAGCTCCACTTTATCTTGAATCTCTGTATTTAATCCCCCACGGAATCTTGACATCACCATGTCTTCACTTTCTCTCAAATCAGCCCTGATCATCAAAGTCTCCAGCTCCTGATAGTAGTCTCTAACTGACTTCGTGCCTTGGATGAGACGCCTAAGCTTGTTAAGAATCTCTCGTTGATAGTGTGCAAGAACAAACCTCTTCCTCAACTGCATAACAAGCTGATCCCAAGTAGTAATGGGAGGCTCTCTGAGGCGGTTTCTGGTGATTCCCAACTGCTCCCACCATAGAAGTGCATACCCATGGAATTCTGAAACTGCAATCTTCACCTTGTTGAGCTCGTAAGTACCTTGGACCAGAAAGTTAGACTCCATCTTCCTTTCCCAGTCTAGATAAGCTTCGGGATCATTAGTTCCATGGAACGGAGGGTACTGGATTCTGATATGACTCATCTGTTGTCTCAAAGGATCATAGTCTCTGCCATTGCCTCTGTTTCTGTGTCTTCTCACGGTTCCTCGGCTATAGTCAGAAGCTCCTTCCTCCTCACAGTATTCTGCATCTGACTCCATGAAGACTCGCTGACCAACTATGTATTCCTCTCTGCGGTGTTGGCGTCCTTGATGCCTCTCAACTCTTGAACCATCTTGTTGCCTCTGATTAAACATAGTCTCTCTGCCCCCAATCTGACTGCGGTTTGTCTTGGCTTTAGGACTGACTTTCGGAGGTGTTGGATCGCGCCTAGATCTTCGGGAAGATGCTCCCACATGTCCTTTACCCTTAGTAATGCGGATAGCTTCAGAGGGAGTTGGAGTATGTGAAGACTCTTCTCCGCTTGCACTTAAATCCTTCAGAATACCACTAATCTGGGTTTCAAACTTGTCATTAAGCTGTTCAATCTGTTGCGTGAGCTGGGTTGCTATGGCTTCATTCGATTCTTTGATTTGTTGAGCCATGCATGGTTCGATTTAATGCTTCCATTGCTTCAGCTGAAAGCTCCATGTTACCTAAAAAATATAGAAACTCGTAGTAAACTGTTCTAAGCGAAAGTACAAAACAGAAACATGACTTAGCTAAACAATAAGCAATCACGAATTCTGCAATGAATTAAACACAAAAACAGCAAGATCAAACACGCGCAACAATGAAAAATAAGAAGCTAGAACGTGTTCTAACAAAAGCTAGAATGTGTTCTAACAAAATCCAGAACTTATGATCAATCACGAAACTGCAATGAATTAAACACTAAAACACAGCAAGGTCAAACAATGCAGCAACGAAATCGAAGACCTAACACAATGCACCAACAAAGACAATTGAAAACTAGAACTTAGCCCTAGCAACAATCTCGATTCAAACTCAGAAACACTAGCAAATCTAAGCAAACCAATATTAAGAAGCAAACAAAACAGATTCTCAATTAACACAAGCGATCGAAAATCAGCAAGCAACAAAACCCTAATCAACTAATGAAACCCTAAGATGAGAATCAAACAAATCGATGCACGCAACGCAAAAATTCGATAAACCCTAATAATCTACGCAACGAAATCAGAAACAAAAAATCAAATCAAATAAAGGTTTCTCAGTCTTTGGTTCAGAGTTGGCTCTGATACCACGTGATGAGATCCTAGGTGATCAACTCTGAAGGAAAGGCCGTAGAGGATGCGATGGCGTGATGATGGTGATATGATGGCGTGATAAGGATGATTTGATGGCGAGAAGAAGATGGAGATGGGATTGGATCGTAACTGATATAGGAACAGATTGTTGATTGTATGGATAGATGTTTAGGTGATAAGATGGATGGTAACAGATAGAAGAATTTCTAGATCACAAAGTGTATAAGAAATTCGGATTCTAAGAACGCATTCAAGGAATCAAAGTGAGAGAAGAAACAAATCGAGATTGTTGTTTGCATATAAGTTCTTCGCTAAAGAGAAACAAAACAGCGACATCTCCTTATATAATCCTAGGAGAGAAATCGCAAAAACCTAAAAAGAAATAAACAACAAGAAGTTCGAAATAAAACAACAAAGCATTTGAATCTTAAATAAAACAGCGAGGCGTCCCTTCCCACAGGAACCTAAGTGGTGCGCCTCAAAACTACTAAGTACAAAGCCATAGTGACTTGTACATTATTACCCAATAACAATGACTCCTAAGTAACTCGACGTAGCGATTCATCTGCCTCATTAAAAACCATGCTGAGAAAACCCATTGGGACAAAACTCAAACATGGGAAAAAGAGTACAGACTCCTCACCTAAGTCACTTAGTCATCATTACCGGGTTCTTCGTTCTCCAGGATAGAAATGTGGACGACGTGTGGATTAGCCTCCAGTTGATTGATATCTTCGGCGACAATGTAGGCATGAGCCTCCTTAACCATCTCCTTAGCTCCAACTATCTCTTGCTTCTCCTCAGCTTCTGGTTCCTCAGCTTCCTTGCTATCCACGATAATATCATGGTTGGGTCCGGTATAAGAGAAGGCCGGATCTTGGTCCAAGTAAGCTAGGAGAAGCTTGCTTGAGAAACTTTTGAAGAAAATCCAAGTGTGGAGCTTGGTCACTAGTGTGAAGTAAGTGGGATTCAAGGGAAGATTAACCATTGAAGTTTGGAGCTTTCCTTTCCCATGAAGCTCAAGGATGGTTTACTCTCAAGAAGCCTTTGTTGGTGAGGTTAGATGAAGGAAGAATTGATTGGTTTGCTAGAGAAAGGGAATAGAATGCATGTGGAGATTGTCAAATGGAGACCATTGGAGAGGAGAAGCATTCGGCCAAATGTCATTCAAACCAATGGAAGTTTGATTTGAGTTATTTCCTATCCTTACTCTCTTGGTGAATTGATAAAAATGAATCCATGATCTATCCAACGAGAAACCATTCATGAGAATAGAGAACATTTCTTAATCTACCCCTTTCTTAATCTTCAAAATCTTTATATACTCTATTAAACTCCCTAATCTTTATACTCTTTATAATCTCTATATTCTCTAGTTCTCTATTCTCAAAATAGTTTGGAACCTAGCCTAAACACTAATCAAACACTCACCCAAATCCCTTAAAAGCTCTTGGTTACTCTCGGTTTGTGTGATGAACTCTTGTGTGAGAATCCTATCGGTCCAAATAATGCTCTCTTGATCGGAACTCGTCTTAAGTGTGAAGCATGGTTACTCTCGATCCTTATTCTTTCGGGTTGATTATGAATGAGCACTTAAGGTCCATTCTTGTTGTGGAAAACATTGTGAAAAGATTGGTGTTAGTAACATTGATTGGATGGGAAACATTAATGGGAATGGTTAGATTGCTTGGTGTTGTGTTTTTGGTATGTTTTTATAGCGGTTCTTGTTTGATTGAGCTATGGAACCAATGGACACTCAAGCTACCCAAGAAGATGTAACTAGCCTTTGAAGGTCAATCTTGAAGTCATTCCAAAAGAGCCAAAGTAGCCGTGAATGGTGAAGAAGGGTTGATCAAGCTAATGTTTTGAGGCTTTTCCGGGAGCTATAAGAGATTGAGATGCTTTGGAGGTATTAGGCTTGGCGTTGAGGAAGGCTACATAGGCTTGGAATCCAAGAAGCGACGAAAGAGAAGAAATGGCGCTTGGTTGTGGTAACCGAATGGAGCAAGAGGAAACCGCGAGAAGAAGATTGGAGCTTAGGGTGGAATGATTCAAAGGGTGTGATGAGATGATGTGAAAGGCGGTCCAAGTCACACTAGTTCTTTGCGTGAATGGAGGAGGACTCACGAGGGTGTATGGATTTCAAGCACAAGGACCCAAAAACTCTATCAAGGCGTGAATGGAGGAGACTCACAAGGTTGTATGGCTCTTGAATTGGGCACAAGGAACCGAAAGCTCCACCTTCGGATCATGAAGGTCTGGATTGATTGAAGGAGGTGTGAAGTAGAAGGAGATCAAATGATCCAACCACATCCTCAAAGAAAATAACAAGGCTACTCTCTAAACCCTCACTCTTTAAATTATTTCAATTATAGATCATTTGGTTCATTGATTGGTAGCTTATGATATGATTCAATGGTGTATACTTTAAGGTTTCTCTTGTTTGAATCTTGTTTAAGGTTTAAGGGGGAGGAGATTGAAGTTGGCCGTGAGTCTTTGAAGAAGCATCAAGGCCAAGTGGTTCAAGAGGTGGTTCAAGATCGCCGGTTTCAAGCTTAGCCTTTGTGTTCACGCCGACTAAGCTTGAGGGGGAGTATTAGAGAGGAAGCATGAAGAGAAGAGCAAGGCCAAGGCAAGAGAAGAGAAGCCGAGGACCGAAGCTCACAAAGAAGATCAAGACCTTGATTGAATTCCCCTAGATCATTGAGTTGGTACTCTTTTTCCTTAGTAGAGTTTTATCCCAATGGGTTTTATCTACTAAGGTTTTAATGAGGCCTCTCCTTGTATCTCCAAGTTCACACTTTACTTTGTTGTGTATGAACTTGAGGGGGAGTGTTAATCAAGGAGAGTACTTGGGTTGATGAATCAAATATCACTCAAGTACTAAGAGAAGAAGGCCGGCCATAACGGTTTATATAAGGCCGGCCGGGATGGATTGTGACGCGTTCCGATACAAGAATGAGGCGGCCTAGTACCACCAAGAAGAGAGGAAGTTGGTCCGCATCATTACTAAGTAAAGCCGCATGATTGGTATTGCGGATCAGAGGTGTCGAGCGACACCAAGGAGTGGTGTCGCTCGACACTCCTGTTACACGTATCGAGAAGAGTCGCGTATCGAGAAGAGTCGCGTATCGAGTAGGTCGCGATTGTTCCATGTATCGAGTAAAGACGCGGATCGAGAGACGCGGAACGAAGGCGTCGAACGACACCAAGGAGTGGTGTCGCTCGACACTAGTCCAAATTTTGAATAAAGAGCCGTTTGGAGATAAGGAGGAAAAGTGGTCCCAAAAGCAAAACCTTATCCTCATCTTTCCCCAACGTTCTGATTCTTCTTTTTCCTTTATATATGTAACTTTTCCTTTGTCAACATTAACTTGAATCAATAAGAAAAAGGAGTTTATCCAAAATGTAGATATTAGGTGTTTATGGTGTTTAGGGTGAGATTCATTTTGAATCAAACCCATTTATGTTTAATCTCTCCTAATATCTCTTAATCTCTCTCAAATCTGTTCTATATCTCTCTTTGCTCACTTGAGCTTTTCTTTGATTGATTCCTTCTTAAAGGTTGAATCTTTTGTTTATGTGAGCTTTTGCTCATCAAAATCCAACAGTTTATTGAGCTTTTGCTGTCCTTTGAGATGCTTTAGTGATTCATGATCAGTGTGAATGACAAACTCCTTTGGCCAAAGATAGTGGTGCTACGTTTGTAAAGCTCTCACCAAAGCATACAGCTCCTTATCATAACTTGGATAGTTCAACGTAGCACCTCCAAGCTTTTCACTAAAGAATGCTATTGGTTTATGATCCTGCATTAAAACAGCTCCAATACCTAACCCTAAGGCATCACACTCAATCTCAAAAGTTTTTAAGAAGTTAGAAAGTATTAAAACAGGAGAGTTAGTAAGCTTCTCTTTAAGAGTTTGAAAAGCATTTTCTTGTGCTTCTTCCCACTTGAATCCAACATCCTTCTTTATCACTTCTGTGAGTGGTGCAGCAAGTGTGCTAAAATCCTTCACGAACCTTCTATAGAACCCAGCAAGTCCACGAAAACATCTGACTTCACTCACATTTTTAGGACTTGGCCATTCCCAAATTGCTTTTACTTTCTCCTCATCAATTTTAATACCATCTGCACTTACAACAAAGCCTAAAAAGACAAGATTATATGTGCAAAAGGTGCAATTCTTAAGATTGGCATAAAGTTGTCACTATCGGACTCGATCTGCGGGTCGAGGAAAAGTCGATGTCACTTGGATCCTCGTGACATCAGGACGGGTTAACGCGGGTCAATACTCGGGAAGATCAAACCCGCGTCTTCCTTGATGCCAGATCGATCCACGGTACGTGTTTCCTCGATGCCAGTACGTCCGCATCTCAATCACTCACGTCCTGCGGTACGTGACCCGTTTACCCGGAAGTGGATCCGCGCATTTATCCGTTTATCCGGTACGCAACCCGACTCCACACCTCGATGACTGATCGTCCCGCGGGTCAGTTTCTTCGATGCTGACACGTCCCGGGGTCTGAATCTGTGACACCCCAGTTTCAGAGCATATGTGGTATATGCAGTATATGCGGAGAGGCTTAAAAGAATTGATTTGGCTACCTATATCACCAAAGTGCACTTATCTTTTCGGTTACAGGTCTTGAGAGAACTCCAGAGTTAAGCGTGCTTGAGCTGGATTAGTTTCAAGATGGGTGACCTACTGGGAAGTCATTTCTAGTATCGTGCGAGTGAGGTCAAAATACGAGAAAAAATTGCGTGGTGATTTGCAAGGTCAGTAAACATGACTTCCGAGCCTCCCGGACTAACGCACCGACCGTCTGACATGGGTGGGCCCATGGGCCGAGAGTGGACGTGGGGCCCATGGGGAGATGAGGATTTCTCTCGAGGGGATGAAGATTTCCCCTATGATGACGGTCGGGGCGTTACAAGTGGTATCGGAGCAAACCCTGACAACTGTGTGCTGTCGAGGTAACGATCTTTGTATGCGCAACGAGGACGTTGCGATCTGTTAGTTGGGGTGATTGTGACACCCCGGTTTCAGAGCATATGTGGTATATGCGGTATATGCTGAGAGGCTTAAAAGAATTGATTTGGCTACCTATATAACCAAAGTGCACTTATCTTTTCGGTCACAGGTCTTGAGAGAACTCCAGAGTTAAGCATGCTGGAGCTGGATTAGTTTCAAGATGGGTGACCTACTGGGAAGTCATTTCCAGTATCGTGCGAGTGGGGTCAAAATACGAGAAAAGATCGTGTGGTGATTTGCAGGGTCAGTAAACATGACTTCTGAGCCTCCCAGACTAACGCACCGACCGTCTGACATGGGTGGGCCCATGGGCCTAGAGTGGACGTGGGGCCCATTGGGAGATGAGGATTTATCTCGAGGGAATGAGGATTTCCCCTATGACGGCGGTCGGGGCGTTACAAGTGGTATCAGAGCGAACCCTGACAACTGTGTGCTGTCGAGGTAACCATCTTTGTATGCGCAACGAGGACGTTGCGATCTGTTAGTTGGGGTGATTGTGACACCCCGGTTTCAGAGCATATGTGGTATATGCGGTATATGCGGAGAGGCTTAAAAGAATTGATTTGGCTACCTATATAACCAAAGTGCACTTATCTTTTCGGTCACAGGTCTTGAGAGAACTCCAGAGTTAAGCATGCTTGAGCTGGATTAGTTTCAAGATGGGTGACCTACTGGGAAGTCATTTCCAGTATCGTGCGAGTGAGGTCAAAATACGAGAAAAGATCGCGTGGTGATTTGCAGGGTCAGTAAACATGACTTTTGAGCCTCCCGGACTAACGCACCGACCGTCTTACATGGGTAGGCCCATGGGCTGAGAGTGGACGTGGGGCCCATTGGGAGGTGAGGATTTCTCTCGAGAGGATGAGGATTCTCCCTATGACGGCAGTCGGGGCGTTACAAAGTCCCTCGATGCTCGGATGACCCGCGTATCACTTGATGCTAGTCTGATCCGCGGGTCCGATACTCCCGATTGTCGACTGTCCCGCGGTACGCATCTCTCGATGCCAATACGTACCGCGGGTCTGATCCTTCCAATAACAATTTCCTCCTTTTTATATACCTTGGGTATTTTACCCATGGTATTTTATTCTCATGATCAATACTCCCCCTCAAGCTTAGCATAAAGGATTTATGCTAAGCTTGGAAACCCACAACTCATTACCTCATTAAAAACCTTAGTAAGTAAAACCTCATGGGATAAAAGCTTACTGAGGGAAAAAGAGTGTAATGGCCGCGGGTAGAGAAATTGATCACGGTTTGGTCAAATCCACAAGTCCAAGTTTGCTAAAGATGTGGCTGCAAACTTTAAGACTTGCGGCTTTGGTGAGGATATCCGCCAATTGATCTTCACTTCTTGTAAAGCATGGGGGTGACTCCTTGCTCTATCTTCTCTCGAACCTTGTGACAATCCACCTCGATGTGTTTTGTTCTTTCGTGAAACACCGAGTTGGTTGCTATGTGGATGGCAGCTTGATTATCACAATGCATTGTGATCGGATTCGGGGTCTCAATCCCCAAGTCCTTGAGGATTCCTTTTAGCCATGTAAGCTCGTTTCTGAGCTTCTTCATAACTCTATACTCGGCCTCCGCGCTTGAACATGAGACCACCTTTTGTTTCTTTGTCTTCCACGTCAGTAGATTTTCTCCTAGGAATGTGCGATAACCGGTAGTTGACTTTCTGTCATTGCGGTCTCTAGCCTAATCCGCATCACAATAGCCTATTAGCTCGGCATTACCGTTCTTACCCATCCAAATACCTTGGCCGGGACTTCCTTTGAGGTACCTTAGTATCCGTTCCACCATATGCCAATGGTGGACTTTAGGCTCCTTCATGTGTTGGGTTACTTGGTTTACCGCAAAGCAAATATTCGGCCTTGCGAGACATAGGTAAATCATCTTTCCGACCAACCGCTTATATCTTGATGGGTCTTCATAGGCCTCAGACTCTTTTTTCTCCCCCTTTCGCTCGGTCTTGTAGCCTTCGTCAAGAGGTGTCTTGGTCGGCTTAGAGGCCAAGTGACCGGTCTCCGTAAGAAGGTCAAGCGTGTATTTCCGTTGGGAGATGTGAAGGCCATTGGTGAGCCGGCAAATCTCAATGCCAAGGAAGTATTTTAGCGCACCAAGGTCTTTGATGTCGAAGGCCTCATGAAGATGATCCTTGGTTGCTTGAATGCCTTCCTTGTCATTGCGGGAGATGATCAAATCATCAACATAGACAAGTACCACCACAATCCCTTGCGGTCCTTGAAGGGTAAAGAGAGTGTGGTCGAGCTTGGACTTCTTGAAGCCCTTATCCTTGAGAGTGGAGCTCAACTTCTTGTACTAAGCCCGGGGAGATTGTTTCAAGCTGTAGATTGCTTTCCATAGGCGGAGAACTTTCCCGGGGGCCACTAAGGATTATAGGCCGGGAGGTGGTGTCATGTAAACTTCCTCCTCAAGATCTCCTTGGAGAAAGGCGTTCTTCACGTCCATTTGCCACAAATCCCACCCTAGGTTTGTAGCGAGGGAAAGGACTACCCGGACCGTATTGAGCTTGGCCACCGGTGCAAATGTGTCGGTATAGTCATCTCTGTATGTTTGGGTGAAACCTCGGGCCACTAGCCGTGCTTTGAACCGCTCAATCTCACCGGTGCTCAAGTGTTTGATGGTGAAACCCACTTGGAGCTTACGACATGCTTGCCCTCGGGGAGATCGGCCTCGTACCATGTGTGATTCTTGACCAAGGCTACCACCTCATCGGCGACCGTAACGGTCCATTCTTCACTTGCCATGGCCTCTTCAAAGGTCTTGGGAATGGTGTGCTCATCAATCTTGCCCATGAACGCTTGGTGGTCCGAAGGCAAAAGAGCGAGAGAACACACCGCTTGGATAGGATGGGCCACGGCTTCATTGTTGTAGAACACCCTCTTATCTTTCCATGTGGATGGATCACTCCTAATCCGTTCACTTCTTTTAAGAGGTTGAACAGAGGCTCCGGTTTCCTCGGTAGCTGCTATTGTCTCGGTGCCATCTCCGGGAAATTTCCCACCCGCGGTAAAGTCCCCATCGGATTGGGTAGTTTCCGTGGTAACTTCCCCATCGGTCTCGGTAAATTCCCCACCGGTTTCCTCGATAAGGTTTTCAGCGGCCGCCTTGGTATTTTCCTCGGGAACCTCATCGGTGGTCTCCTTGGGTGGTTGAGCCGCGATGCCTAGGTGATCAAGTAGGAACCATAGTAAGGCACCCTTGTCCATTGGTGTGGCAAGGTCCTTTAGACTTTCCCAATCCTTCTCTTCATAATAGCCTCGGTCCTCCATGAACCTAACATCTCGTGAGACTAGGTATCTTTTGTTCACCAGATCATAGCATTTGTAGCCCTTTTGGGTAGTGGAATAGCCGATGAACATGCTCTTGGTGCTTTTGGCGTCAAGCTTGGTTCTCATCTCACTGGGAACTAGTACAAAGCAAACACAACCAAACACCCTTAGATGATCTAAAGGAGGTTTAGAGTTAGTGAGTACCTTAAAAGGTGATCGATCATTAAGGATCTTTGTTGGAGTCCGATTGATAAGGTAACATGCGGTCATGACCGCATCTCCCCAAAAACTCTTTGGGACATTAGTGTGGAACATCATGGATCTAGCCACCTCCATAAGATGCCTATTCTTCCTTTCCGAGACACCATTTTATTGAGGAGTGTAAGGACATGACGTTTGATGTAAGATTCCATGTTGATTGAGATAGTTTCGGAAAACATGACTTGTGTATTCCCCACCATTGTCGGTCCTTAAAACTTTGATCTTAGCATTATATTGGTTAGTAACATGCTCCCTAAATGTTCTAAATGCTTCAAATACACGGTCTTTAGATGACATTAGAGTAACCCAAGTATATTTTGATTTTTCATCAATGAAAGTCACGAAATACTTGTTGTTATCTCTGAAAGGCATGGAGATGTCCATACATCCGAATGTACTAAATCAAAATAATTTTCATAAATAGTGGTAGATTTATTGAATACGGTTTTGAAATGTTTTCCCAAAATACAAGACTCACAATTCAAATGATCAAATACCACATTTGGTAACATAATTTCAAGAGCTCTAGAATGAGGGTGACCTAGTCTAGCATGCCACATTGCATTATTCGAAATTCCTAAACAAAACTTAAAAGAGAATGATCTTGGTGCAATATCCTCAATGACATATAAATCATCTTTGGTTCCACCTTCTCCAATAATCTTTCCCGAATCAATATCCTGAAAATAGACATCATTAGGACCGAATATATCATAACAATTTAAGTCTTTTGTAGCTCTTTTAACCGACAAACGATTGCTAGTGAAATTTAGCATGTAAAATGCCTTAGAGTTTTTCTCAAATATTTTTAAATTTCCAATTCCTTTGATTGGTATTTTATCACCATTAGCAATTTCCACATTTCCATAAGCTTTTTCAATATTCCCTAGTAGATTCTCATTACTAATCATATGGTGTGAGGCACCCGAATCCACAATTAAACAACTATTAGGCTTATGGGAGAAGAAATTGATACCAGATTCTTTAAGGGATTTGATGATGGCCTCTAAGTCGGATTTCTTCACGAAATCTCCATGGTTTGCCTCTTCCCTTTTGGTTGATGGACCGACTTGGCCTTGGTCTCCATTGTTGTGTCCATAGTTGGCTCTTTGCTCTCTACGGTCCGGAATTCCTCTTGGTTTGAGATTTGGATGAAGGACCCAACATTTGGCCTTTGAATGGCCATGGATCTTGCAATGGTCACACCAAGGTCGTTGGTATCCTGAACGATTGTTGTTGTTGCTCCTTCGGTCTTCAAACCGGTCATAGGCTTCCTTATGCGCCATTGGAAGCTCCCCCTTACCAGTAAACAAGCCGTGGGAACCTTGTTCCCTTTGGATTTGAGAGCACACATCATCTAAGCTTGGAAGTTTGTCGGATTGGAGGATGTGCTTGATAAGGTCATTGTAGACCGGGTTTAGGGAAAGGAAAAGACCAAAGACCTTATCTTGCTCTCTTCTCTCATTTAGAGCCTCCGGGTCCATGGTGAATGGTCGGAGCATCTCCAATTTGGCAAAGAGAGACCGGTACTTGCCAAAATGTTTTGTGAATTCCAAGTCTTCTTGGCTTAGATTGTTGAGAGCCTTCTTGACTTCAAAGACCCTTGTGAGATTGGTGACATTCCCGTAGACATTCTTGAGAGTCTCCCAAAGCTCATTTGCGGTCTCACAATATGAGTAAGCCTCAAGGATGGACGCTTCAAGACCGTTTTGGAGAACGGCCAAGACGGTTTGATCTTCTTGATACCACTTGGTCTTCTTGGCGAGTTTAGCTTCTTGATTATCTTCTTCTTCATCGGATGAGTTGGGCTCGGGTTCCTTTGGAACAAGGCTTAGATCGATGTGGTTCCAAAGACCACGGCCACTTAGGGCGATTTTGGTGGTTCTTGACCACAAGAGATAGTTTTCTCCTTTGAGAGTAACTGGAACCACGATGGGCTTGGATGAATCCATGAGTTTTCCTTTGATGATTAGGAAAAGATTGTTTGAGAATGGATTTCAAGAGAATACACAAAGAATCTTGTCTTTGGAATGAAGAGATTTGAATTTGAGAAGACCGGGAAATAATTTTTTGATTCAGAGAATGTAACCGAAAGTTTTATGAAAAAGTATGAGGATTTTGAAGCTAAAGATCACGGATCTCGCTCTGATACCATGTTAGAATTTGCGGAAATAGAAGTGATTAAGGGTAGAAGTGTTCGGATCTCGAATGAAGAGTGTAAGTGTGAGAACTTGAAATTTTTATTCAAGATGATTTTACAAGTATCATTTACAATGTTTAAATAGAACCTAAAACATTCTAAAAGAGGTAAGAGACCGTTTGAATCAAACAGTTAAATTGATTAAGACAGCTCAGACGGTTAGTGACCGGTTGTCACTATCGGACTCGATCCGTGGGTCAAGGAAACGTCAATGTCACTTGGATCCTCGTGACATCGGGACGGGTCAACGCGGGAAACAGATTGGTCAATGCAGGTCAAAACTCGGGAAGATCAGACCTGCATCTTCCTCGATGTCTAGTCGATCCGCGGTACATGTTTCCTCGATGCCAGTACGTCCGCATCTCGATCACTCACGTCCTCCGGTACGTGACCCATTTACCCGGAAGTGGATCCGCGCGTTTATCCGTTTACCTGGTACGCGACCCGACTCCACGCCTCGATGACTGATCGTCCCGCGGGTCAGTTTCTTCGATGCCGACACGTCCCACGGTCCAAATCCCTCAATGCTCGGATGAACCGCGTATCACTCGATGCCAGTCTGATCCGCGGGTTCGATACTCCCGATTGTCGACTGTCCCGCGGTACGCATCTCTCGATGCCAATACGTACCGCGGGTCCGATCCTTCCAATAACAATTACCTCCTTTTTATTTACCTTGGGTATTTTACCCATGGTGTTTTATTCTCATGATCAATAATGTTCTTCTAGATTTTTTACTATAAACCAGAATGTCATCAAAATAAACAACCACAAAGACTCCTATATGCTTTCTAAGAACATGATTCATCAGCCTCATAAAAGTACTAGGTGCGTTGGTTAAACCAAATGGCATAACAAGCCATTCATACAGTCCTTGTTTCATTTCTAATCTGATGATAACCACTTTTAAGATCAATTTTAGAGAAAATGCATGCACCATGAAGTTCATCAAGCATATTATCAAGTCTTGGGATAGGATGGCGATACTTAACTGTTGTGTTGTTGATTGATCTACAATCCACACACATACGCCAGCTTCCATCTTTCTTTGGCATAAGTAGCACCGGAACAGCACATAAGCTCATACTCTCACGAATATGGCCTTTGTCCATGAGCTCTTTCACTTGTCTCTCCAGCTCCTTAGTCTCAACAGGATTGGTTCTATAGGCTGGCCTATTAGGTAAAGAAGCTCCAGGAACAAAGTCTATTTGATGCTCAATTTCTCGGATTGGTGGCAAACCTATAGGGTTATCTTCAGGAAAAACATCATTATAATCCTGCAAAAGAGACTTGACCATACTCAGATACTCCGGTTCTTAGTTAGAAACAGTCACAAGAGTCTCTTTAAACACAAATAACAGTTTACAATTTTGAGAAAAGGTTTTAGGCTTACTGTCCTTGGTTGGTTTTGAAGACACTCTCCTTTGTTTCATAATTGTAACACCCAAACTTTTTTTTTTTTTTACTAACATTTCTACCGCGGAAAATTACATAAATAATTAAACCAATGTAATACTCAATAAATCCAATAATACTTCCATAAAATAAATAACCATTTAAATTCAAACACTAGAATTCAGGAATGGAAAATAAAATTATCTAGCAACCTAATCGACTGGTCCACTAGACTAAACAATAAAGACAAAGGACCCTATCATCCTCCTCTCTCGGCCTCGATTCAACGATCCCATTTTTCCTTTACCAGCAACACAATTGGGAAAAACGAGTTGCGTAAGTATTTAACAAATACTTAGTGAGGCGGTCATACCATCTACAGGCGTAACAAGCAGGCTCAAGCAACAACAAAAATCAACAACACAGGGAAACACACAAATCCACAACACAATAAAACATCTTTGCAAAAATCAGAACAGATGATTAGTCGTGTCGAGCGACACCAGCAAGGTGTCGATCGACATGACTACTGCACTTATGTCGAGCGATACCCTCCTGGTGTTACTCGACACACCTGCAAACAGTCCAATACCACACGAACCATAATCACACAGCAAGGCTCACAAACTAATTCACAAAGAATTCACCATCAAATCACCACAAAACTCAACGTCTACCGTCTTAGCCTAGAAACCTAATGGTCGCAAACTCACCTCGGATTTTAGGAATGAATGAAACGGATTGAACGTGATAAATCACACGAACCAGACCCTAAATCTCGAGAATCACCACGGCACAACAAGGAACGATCTTAGAACACTAATGATACGGTTTCGAGAGAATTTCTTTGCAACAATTCTCTTAAAAACACCAATCTCTCTCTCAAACTCTAACTTCTGATCTCCTGTGATTACTGTAGCACGCGACCACTATTCCTCAAGTTTATAAACTGAAAACCTTGATAAACCTCTTGTGGAGTCATTGGAAGGAGAGTTGTCTTCTTGCCCTTGTACTCGAATGAATGCCTATTAGTGAATCCATCTTGAATAACCTTCCTATCAGATTGCCTTGGCCTTCCAAGCAGGATGTGACTAGCATTCATAGGCAGAACATCACATAGGATCTCTTCTTCATACTTTCCAATTGAGAAAGGGACCTTAACTTGCTGATTCACCATTGTTGGAATTTGATGAACAAGTGTGAGAAATGTTTCGGATAGAGAGAGAGAGTGTAGAGAAGTGTATGAACTTGATTAATTTTATTAATTCAAGATAATTTTACAGATGTGAATTTTAAATAGACTTTAGGAGAAGCTAAAAGAGGAAAGTGACAGTTTGAATCAAACGGCCAAGTGATTCAAACGGCTAGGATGAATAGTGACGGGCGGTCACTATCTGACTCGATCTGCGGGTCGGGGGAACGTCTCTGTCACTCAAATCCCTTGTGACATCGGGACTGTCAACACGGGACAGAAAAGTCAACGCGCGTCCCTCGTACTGATCTCGTCAGTACTCGACCCGCGCCTTGACGACACTCGTACCGCTGGTCCATTTCCTCGACGCCAAGTCTTCCTGCGGTACGCGACCTGTTTACCCGAATAGGGTCCGCGTGTTTATCTGTTTACCCGGTACCGCGACCTGGCTTCATCACTCGATACCACACGTCCTGTAGATCACTTCTCTCGGTATCAGACTGACTCGCGGGTAGCTCTTCTCGATGCCAGACTGACCCGTGGTTCCTCGATGCTAAACCTTCCTGCGGGTCTGATTCATCCGATTACCGACTGCCCCGTGGTATGCATCTCTCGATGCCAACACTTACCGCGGGTCCACTTCTCCTCCTTATGAATTCTCCTTCTTCTTTTATTTACCTTGGGTAATTTACCCATGGTATTTTATTCTCATGATCAATACTCCCCCTCAAGCTTAGCAAAACTCATCACCTCATTAAAAAAACCTTAGTGAGAGAAACCTTATGGGATAAAACCTCACTAAGGGAAAAAAGAGTGTAATGGTCATGGGAAGAAGACTTGATCATGGCTTGGTCAAGTCCACAAGTCCAAGTTTGCTAACCATGTGGTTGCAAACTTTGAGACTTGCGGCCTTGGTGAGAATATCCGCCAATTGGTCCTCGCTCTTTGTGTAGCATGGAAGAGTCATCCCTTGCTCGATCTTCTCCCGAACCTTGTGACAATCTATCTCGATGTGCCAATTGGTCCTTTTGTGAAACACTGAGTTAGTCGCAATGTGTATCGCCGCTTGATTGTCACAATGCATTGTCATCGTTGGCCGTCGCTCGACACGACTACTCTACTTATGTCGAGCGATACCCTCCTGGTGTCGCTAGACACACCTCTGTATCGAACAGAATCAAGTCTCTCCTCTTACGACTCGATTTTGTCGATATGAGTCGCAAAACCTGCAAACAGTCCAATACCACACAAACCATAATTACACAGCAAGGCTCACAAACCAATTCACAAAGAATTCACCATCAAATCACCACAAAATTAGCCTAGAAACCTAATGGTCGCGAACTCACCTCGGATTTTAGGAATGAATGAAATGGATTGAACATGATAAATCACACGAACCAGACCCTAAATCTCGAGAATCACCACGACACAACAAGGAACGATCTTAGAACACTAATTATACGGTTTCGAGAGAATTTCTTTCCAACAATTCTCTCAAAAACACCAATCCCTCTCTCAAACTCTAACTTCTGATCTCCTCTGATTACTGTAGCACGCGGCCACTATTCCTCAAGTTTATAAACTGAAAATCCCTATACCAGCAAACAAAACCGTAATTAAAAATGTTAATTACCCGGTTCAGAAACAGAACGTGTCGAGCGACGCCCACGACAGTGTCGATCGACACTAAGAAAATCTTCGTGTCGATCGACACGACCACCAAAAATCCATAGTTTGGTTCGCAGATGTTATAATTCTCCCCCACTAAACTTGATTCGTCTTCGAATCCTCACATAACCGTCTACTAAAGACTCCAAACCCGACCCAACCCGGTCAACTATCCGAGATCAAAACCCGATCTCTGAGGCTCCCGTCAGTCTCGTGTTTATACGCCCATTTTCAGACATTTATTACCTTTAACTCATTCGACACCCCTCTCACTCGCAGGACGCATCCCTTGAGCTATCGATGTCATACCACTCCCACTCGCATGACGCATCCCTTGAGCTATCGGTGTACCGCACCCCTCTCACCCGCAGGACGCAGCCTTTGAGCTATCGGTGCCAGCACAACTCTCACTCGCAGGACGCATCCTTTGAGCTATCGGTGCTAAGTGTCCCTTCTACTCTCAGAACGCATCCTTTGAGCTCCGGGTACACAGGGAAAGCTAAACAACCCCTCGAGAGAACGCATCCCCTCAAAAATATAATTGAATGAGTTACTCGGGACCGCAGCCCCTAAGGTAATAAATTCTAAAACGTCAATAAACATCTATCGACTAAACTACCTCTAGTGGTCAACACGATACTCCATAACCCATAATATCACCACAAATCACATATAGGAAAACCATCCTATAGAAACAGATAAATAAGAAAAGACTCCATCTTATAAATCTCCAAAAGTATAATCGTTACGATAAAATGAAAATACAAAGTAAGGTAAACATGCTAAACAACGAGATTAGAACCACAAAGAGAAATAAAGCTCACGCCACGACCTGCTTGTCAAACCACTTCCTAAACTTTAACTTCATCTTTGCCTCGGGCTCCCAAGTCTCCTCTTCAAAACCAGCGCAATCCCACAAAATACGCAACAAAGGAATCTTCTTCCGACGCAGCTCCTTGACTCTCCTCTCGAGAACCTTACATGCATTGCCGGAACCGACAAATCTGGCTGCAGATCCGCACGGGTCTCAGGCACCAACTCCTCCGACTCATGCACGCACTTCCTCAACATCGAGACATGGAAAACCTTATGAAATGCCTTCATGATCGGAGGTAACTCAAGCCGATAAGCTACCGGTCCAACTCGCTCCACCACAGGAAATGGATCCATAAATCTCGGAGTAAGCTTGTTCTCTGCTATAGATCTGTTAGGACCCCTCAACATAGCCATCTTTAGATACACGCGATCTCCCACTGAGAACTCAAGCTCACGTCTACGCTTATCCGCATAACTCCTCTGTCTATCCTGAGCTTCTTTCATGTTCTGACGCACAATACGAATCTTCTCAGACATCTCCTAAACATAAGTAGCTCCAAAAATACTGCGCTCCCCCACTTGGGTCCAGCATAAAGGCGTCATACATGGCCTCCCATACAAAGCCTCGAAAGGAGCCATCCCGATACTCGCATGAAAGCTGTTGTTATACGCAAACTCTACTAAGCTCAAATGATCAGCCCAGTGACCACCCCAATCCAAAACACACATCCTCAGTAAATCCTCCATAGTCTAAATAGTCCTCTCTGACTGCCCATTAGTCTGCGGATGATAAGCTGTACTCATATGCACCTTAGTGCCCATCTCTGCATGGAACGCTCCCCAGAACTCAGATGCAAATCTCGGATCTCGATCAGAAACAATACTGGCTGGCACCCCATGCAGCCTAACAATCTCCCACACAAACTTTGTAGCCAACTTAGCCGCTCCATCGGTCTTCTTAATGGCCAAAAAGTATGCTGACTTGGTCAATCGGTCTACGATCACCCATATGGCATCATAAGTCCACGACGTAGGCAAACCAACCACGAAATCCAACGTAATCATATCCCACTTCCACTCAGGAATGGGAAAACTCTGCAACTTGCCACTAGGAACTTTGTGCTCAGCCTTGACCAAAGAACATGTGTTGCACTTAGACAAATAAGCTGCAACGTCTCTCTTCATCCCAGTCCAGTGATAATACTGCTTGAGGTCACGATACATCTTCGTCGTACCCGGATGAATCGAGAACTTGCTCGAATGAGCCTCTCGCAGAATCTCTACCTCAACTCCTCAACCTTGGGTACACAAACCCTACCGCGAACAAGAATGGTCCCATTCGATGAGACCTGATACTCAGAACCCGCCGCGGTTAACGCAGGCACTAAACCAGAATCACTCGCCTGAGCCGCAAGAATCCTACTCAACAGATCTGCCCGATCAATTGCCTCTAAACCCAACGGCTCCTCAGAAATAGCACATAACTGCAGAGTGCTAACCTCGCTAACCAGCGACTCAATATCCTGCTCTCGAGACGAATCCGCTCGCCAATGACTCAGAGCATCCGCTACCTGGTTTGCCTTACCAGGATGATACATAATATCCATCTCATAATCTGCTAATAACTCAATCCAGCGTCTGTGTCTCACATTCAGCAACGGCTGAGTGAAAATGTGCTGCAGATTCTTATGATCTGTGAAAATCTGCACCTTCCCACCATACAGATAGGATCTCCAAATCTTCAGTGCAAACACCACTGCACCCAACTCTAAATCATGAGTAGGGTAATTACGCTCAGCGCCCCTCAGCTGGCTTGATGCATACGCAATCACTCTACCCTCCTGCATCAACACACAACCCAGACCAATCCTGGAAGCATCCGTGTACACTACGTAAGGCTTACCCGGCTCGGGCAACGCCAACACTAGTGTACTCATCAACATCTCCTTAAGCCTCGAAAAGCTATCCTGGCACTCCTAAGACCAAACAAACGGAACATCCTTCCCGGTCAACTTTGTCATTGACTGAGCCATACTCACAAAACCTTTGACAAACCTCCGATAATACCCTGCTAAACCCAGAAAACTCCTGATCTCGGTAGCATTAGTCGGTCTAGGCCAATCTCGAATAGACTCTATCTTAGCCGGATCCACAGAAACTCCCTCTGCAGAGACAATGTGACCAAGGAATCCCATCTCTCGCTGCTAGAAACTACACTTGCTCGACTTAGCATAAAGCTTCTCCAGAACTAGCCGCATATGCACCTCATGCTCCTCAGGACTCTTAGAGTAAACCAGGATATCGTCGATAAAGATAATCACGAAGACATCCAAATACTCCTAGAATACGCCGTTCATCAACCGCATGAACGCTGCTGGCGCATTCGTCAAACCAAACGGCATCACCACAAACTCAAAATGACCATACCGTGTCCTGAAAGCAGTCTTCTGAACATCAACCTCGTCGATCGGAATCTGATGGTATCCTGAAGCCAAGTCAATCTTAGAAAACCAAGCAGCACCCCTCAACTGATCTAGCAACTCATCAATCCTCGGGAGAGGGTAGTTGTTCTTCACAGTGACCCGGTTAAGACCCGGGTAATCGATACACAACCGAAAACTACCATCTTTCTTCTTTACGAACAACACCGGCGCTCCCCACGGTGTAGTACTCGGACGGATAAAACCCTTACTAGTCAAATCCTCCAACTGACTCTTCAGCTCTGCCAACTCGGCTGGAGCCATCCTGTAAGGTGCCTTGGAAATAGGCTCTGTCCCGGGCTCTAACTCAATCGTAAACGGATCGGACCGAGACGGCGGTAATCCCTGCAATGACTGAAAGACATCCTCAAACTCCTAGACAACCTGAATCTCGCTCACCGCAACCTTACCAACGGACTCTGGCATAGAAATCGTCGCCAAATAAGCTTCGCATCATCGCTCCAACATCTGCACTGCCTGAACCGCAGAAATCACTAGGCTCCCTGAAGTCGGTCTCACTCCCTGAAACGTCAACTTCTCTGCCTCACGCTCGAAAGACACTCTGCCTCGGTAACAATCCAGATGGACTCTATAATGAGACAACCGATCCATCCCTAGGATAACGTCATACAGCTCCACCGGACTGATCACCAAATCTGCTGGCATCGACTGCCCCGCAATTTGAACATCGACTGCTCTAGCACGGCTCGAAGTAGCCAGGAAACCACCTCCAGCTACCTTGACCAACCCTGAACGCTCACCAGCGCTGCTACGGATGCCACTGCTTTCGGCATGCTCCGGGGTAATAAAACAGTTCGATGCTCCAGAATCGAAAAGCACATGGGACTCAAAACGTCCCATTAACAAGGTCCCTACACAATTCATATGCGTTGAGAACCCTACTAGACTATCACAAGCAAAAATAGTAGAAACAAACAACAGTTTACGAACTAAAGAATTCATGAAGTCTGAGTCTAAGATTTTTACCTGTGATCGAAGCGCCGCCGTGCTGCCCCTGACTCGCCTCTCCTGGGGTATAGACTCGCGGTGCTGGCCCAATCTGACCCAACGGCTGCACTGCCGCCAACTGCGCCACTAGCTAAACTGGAGCAAAAGTCATCCGCTGCGGATGAGGACACATCGGCCTGATATGCCCGGGCTCCCAGCAGTTATAACAGACCCTCGCATCTGCCTGCCGAGGCTGCTGCTGCTGCACACCCTTCCCAGGGCAACTAGACAACTGATGCTCCAAACTGCTGCATCAAAAACATGCTCCGCCCCTCGAACCCTGACTGGGCCTGGAAGAGCCATCCCATTTCCGTTTTTGTCCCTGCGCAGGCTTGCCGCCCTTGCCAGAACCATAACCGGAACCACTCTGTGACTGCTGCTGTCTTGGCTGAACAGCTGGAACCATTGACACTGGAACTACCGCGGCTGCCTGCCCTCTCAGATCCTCCTCGATCCCTGCAACAACCTCTACCAGCTTCGCCCTCGAGGCGTACTCAGTCACTCTGCATCTGGTCCGCAACTTTGGCTGAAGTCCCCTCAGGAACCTCTGGACCTGCATCCGCTGATCTACTATGCCTCCCGCATAAGCCAGTAAACGACCAAACTCAGCGTCGTACTCATGCACAGTACGATCTCCCTGAACCAGATCCACAAATCTCGACGTGAGACGATCTAATGCCTCCTGAGGAAAATATTTGGCATTGAACTCAGCCACAAATTCTCCCCAGGTCCAAACTGCACCAGGCCTCCTGGCCTCAATATCTCTCCACCAAGCATGCGCATCACCACCCAGATAGTGGATCGCCAGCTCCCCCCGATACTCGTCAGGACAACGAATCGAACGGAAATTGCGCTCTACGCGCATACGCCACTCATCGGCGACCTCGGGACTGACACCACCCGAAAAGAATGCCGTACTCATCTGCCGCATCTGACTCACCATCTCCAGGTAAGACGGGCGCACCCCTGCAACCGTAGCCCTCTGTTGCACCTCCGCCACAGGCGGAACCATGGGGGCCTGAACCGGAGCCGCCGCCAGAAAACGCCCTAATAACTCCATCAGAATACCCTCCATGCGATCCATACGCTCCTGAGCTGGAACAGCACCCACACCCGGGCTCGCTCATCTACCAGCCATCCCGGTGACTCTCCCAGCACCCACAACACTCACACTAGCACTAACACTGGTCGCACTCACAGAACCCGTATGATGCGTAGGAGTCTCTGACGCATGCGTAGCACTCGAAGACGATTCAATCACTGGTCCACGACCACGACGACCTCTGCCACGACCTCTACCACGACCTCTAGCTCCGGCGTGCATCTCTCTGCAACACTCACAGAACAGGACTAAATAAGCTAAAAGAAGTCACAAGCAAACACAAAACTTACCGTGGAATCATTTTAAAAGGCCGAAGAGGATGATACTAAGACTCTATTAAATTGACTAAACTCACAAATCAATTTAAGCACATAGTCTCAGACATCCAAATTCAATTGTCCTAAAACCGTCTAGGCTCTGATACAAAAATGTAACACCCAAACTTTTTTTTTTTTACTAACATTTCTACCGCGGAAAATTACATAAATAATTAAACCAATTTAATACTCAATAAATCCAATAATACTTCCATAAAATAAATAACCATTTAAATTCAAACACCAGAATTCAGGAATGGAAAATAAAATTATCTAGCAACCTAATCGACTGGTTCACTAGACTAAACAATAAAGACAAATGACCCTATCATCCTCCTCTCTCGGCCTCGATTCCACAATCACATTTTTTCTTTACCTGCAACACAATTGGGAAAAACGAGTTGCGTAAGTATTTAACAAATACTTAGTGAGCCAGTCATACCATCTACAGGCGTAACAAGCAGGCTCAAGTAACAACAAAAATCAACAACACTGGGAAACACACAAATCCACAACACAATAAAACATCTTTGCAAAAATCAGAACAGATGACTAGTCGTGTCGAGCGACACCAGCAAGGTGTCGATCGACCCGACTGAAGTGCTCGTGTTGAGCGACGGCCAACGGCTGTCGATCGACATGACTACTGCACTTATGTCAAGCGATACTCTCCTGGTGTCGCTTGACACACCTCTGTATCGAACAGAATCAAGTCTCTCCTCTCACGACTCGATTCTGTCGATATGAGTCGCAAAACCTGCAAACAGTCCAATACCACACGAACCATAATCACACAGCAAGGCTCACAAACCAATTCACAAAGAATTCACCACCAAATCACCATAAAACTCAACGTCTACCGTCTTAGCCTAGAAACCTAATGGTCGCGAACTCACCTCGGATTTTAGGAATGAATGAAACAGATTGAACGTGATAAATCAAACGAACCAGACCCTAAATCTCGAGAATCACCACGTCACAACAAGGAACGATCTTAGAACACTAATGATACGGTTTCGAGAGAATTTCTTTGCAACAATTCTCTTAAAAACACCAATCTCTCTCTCAAACTCTAACTTCTCATCTCCTCTGATTACTGTAGCACGCGACCACTATTCCTCAAGTTTATAAACTGAAAACCTAGGGTTTAATCCCTAAACCAGCCAACAAAACCGTAGTTTGAAATGTTAATTACCCTGTTCAGAAACAGAACGTGTCGAGCGACGCCCACGACAGTGTCAATCGACACTAACAAAATTTTCGTGTCGATCAACATACTGCTCGTGTCGATCGACATACTGCTCGTGTCGTTCGACACGACCACTAAAAATCCATAGTTTGGTTCGCGGATGTTACAATAATAACTTGATCTTGATAAACCTCTTGTGGAGTCATTGGAAGGAGAGTTGTCTTCTTGCCCTTGTACTCGAATGAATGCCTATTAGTGAATCCATCTTGAATAACTTTCCTATCAGATTGCCTTGGCCTTCCAAGCAGGATGTGACTAGCATTCATAGGCAGAACATCACATAGTGATATGATCGTGGATAGCAACGAAGATGAGGAACCAGAAGCTGAGGAGGAACCGGAGATAGTAGGACGGATCACTCATGCTAGAGCTAAGGTGATGGCCAAGGAGGCTTATGCACTTGTAGCAAAAGGATCACTCAACTTACCGATGAATCAAGTCTTCAATATCTTCACTTTAAAGACTACACCCGGTAATGATGACTAAGTGACTTAGGTGAGGAGTTTGTACTCTTTTTCCCATGTTGAGTTTTGTCCCACTGGGTTTTTTCAGCATGGTTTTTAATGAGGCAGATGAGTCGCTACGTCGAGTTACTTAGAAGTCGTTGCCATTGGGTTAGTACAAGTCACTATGGCTTAGTACTTAGTTATTTTAGAGGTGCACCGATTAGGAACCTTAGGCTTGTGACGCCTCGCTGTTTTTATTTAAATTTCAGACGCCTTGTTGTTTATTTACAGAAAGCTCTGTTGTTTGGGTTTCAGGTCTCTAGGGTTGATTATAAAACCCAAGTGACGCCTCCCTTGTTTTCTTTAGCGAAGAACTTATATGCAAACAGCAATCTCGATTTGTTTCTTCTCTCACTTTGATTCCTTGAATGCGTTCTTAGAATCCAAATTTCTTATACACTTTGTGATCTAGAAATTCTTCTATCTGTTACCATCCATCTTATCACCTAAACATCTATCCATACAATCAACAATCTATTCCTATATCAGTCACGATCCAATCCTATCTCCATCTTCTTCTCGCCATCAAATCATCCTTATCACGCCATCAGATCACCATCATCATGCCATCATCACAAACGAGTCCATCTCGCATCCTCTACGGCCTTTCCTTCGGAGTTGATCACCTAGGATCTCATCACGTGGTATCAGAGCCAACTCTGAACCAAAGGCTGAGAAACCTCTAACCTTTAATCGCAATATTTGTTTCTGATTACGTTGCGTAGATTATTAGGGTTTATTGAATTTTTGCATTGCCTGCATCGATTTGTTTGATTCTCATCTTAGGGTTTCATTAGTTGATTAGGGTTTTGTTGCTTGCTGAAATTCGATCGCTTGTGTTAATTGAGAATCTGTTTTGTTTGCTTCTTTATATTGGTTTGCTTAGATTTGCTAGTGTTTCTGAGTTTGAATCGAGATTGTTGCTACGGCTAAGTTCTAGTTTTCAATTGTCTTTGTTGCTGCATTGTGTTAGGTCTTCGATTTCGTTGCTGCATTGTTTGACCTTGCTGTGTTTTAGTGTTTAATTCATTGTAGTTTCATGATTGATCCTAGGTTCTGGATTTTGTTAGAACACGTTCTAGCTCTGTTAGAACACGTTCTAGCTTCTTAATTTTTGTTGCTGCTTGTGTTTGATCTTGCTGCTTTTGTGTTTAATTCATTGCAGAATTCATGATTGCTTATTGTTTAGCTAAGTCATGTTTCTGTTTTGTACTTTCGCTTAGGACAGTTTACTGCGAGTTCTCTATATTTTTCAGGTACCATGGAGCTTTCAGCTGAAGCAATGGAAGCATTAAATCGAACCATGGCTCAACAAATCAAACAATCGAATGAAGCCATAGCAACCCAGCTCATGCAACAGATTGAACAGCTTAATGACAAGTTTGAAACCCAGATTAGTGTTATTCTGAAGAATCTTAGTGCAAGCGGAGAAGAGTCTTTACATACTCCAACTCCCTCTGAAGCTATCCGCATTACTAAGGGTAAAGGACATGTGGGAGCATCTTCCCGAAGGTCTAGGCGCGATCCAACATCTCCTAAAGTCAGTCCTAAAGCCAAGACAAACCGCAGTCACATTGGGGGCAGATAGACTATATTTAATCAGAGGCAACAAGGGGGTTCAAGAGTTTAAAGGCATCAAGGATGCCAATACCGCAGAGAGGAATACATAGCTGGTCAGCGAGTTTTCATGGAATCAGATCCAGAATACTATGAGGAGGAAGAAGCTTCTGACTATAGCCGAGGAACCGTGAGAAGACACAGAAACAGAGGCAACGACAGAGACTATGATCCTTTGAGACAACAGCTGAGTCATATCAGAATCCAGTATCCTCCGTTCCATGGAACTAATGATCCTGAAGCTTATCTAGACTGGGAAAGGAAGATGGAGTCTAACTTTCTGGTCCAAGGTACTTACGAGCTCAACAAGGTGAAGATTACAGTTTCAGAATTCCATGGGTATGCACTGCTATGGTGGGAGCAATTGGGAATCACCAGAAACCGCCTCAGAGAACCTCCCATTACTACTTGGGATCAGCTCGTTATGCAGCTGAGAAAGAAGTTTGTTCCTGCACACTATCAGCGAGAGATTCTTAACAAGCTTAGGCGTCTCATCCAAGGCACGAAGTCAGTTAGAGACTACTATCAGGAGCTGGAGACTTTGATGATCAGGGCTGAGTTGAGAGAAAGTGAAGACATGGTGATGTCTAGATTCCTTGGGGGATTAAATAGAGAGATTCAAGATAAAGTGGAGCTGCAGAATTATGAAGATGTACAAGAGATGGTACATAAGGCCGAGCTGATTAAATCGCAGATCAAGAGAAAGATTGGGAGGTCAACTTTCACTTCTAACATTCCAAAACCAAGAGAGCTCAGCAAACCGGCCTATACCAAGGACACCAAGCAGTGACAGCGACAGTCAAAGAAGAGGTTAAGACTGAATTTAAACCAAGAAGTGGAGCTACTACTAGTCAGATCCGGTGTTTTAAATGTCAAGGAATGGGACATTACTCCAGGGACTGTCCTAATAAGAAGATGTTTCTCCTTTAAGAGGGAGGAGAGATTGTGCCTCAAGATAGTTCAGAAAGCGAAATTGATATTGACTCAGAAGAAGAAGAAGAGCCAGCAGCAGTTGGAGAGATGTTAGTAACACGCAGAACTTTGAGTGTTCAGAGTCATCCAGATGATAGAGGACAGCGTGAGAATCTCTTCCACACTAGATGTGTAGTTCAGGACAAGGTTTGTACGTTGATTGTAGATGGAGGTAGTTGTACAAATGCTGCGAGTGAAGAGATGGTAAAGAAGCTCAATCTTAAGACCACTTCACATCCTAGACCATACCAGCTACAGTGGTTGAACAACAAGGGAGCTCTAACCGTTTCTCAGCAAGTGTTAGTGAAGTTAGCGATTGGGGAGTATGAAGATGAGTTACTCTGTGATGTGATTCCTATGAAGTCTAGCCATGTTTTATTGGGCAGACCATGGTAGTTCGACAGAAGGGTTCTTCATGATGGCTGTACAAACAAGCAGTCATTTGAGTTTAAGGGGCGCAAGATCACTCTTCTTCCACTCACATCAGGTGAAATCTACAAGGACCAACTTCACATGAACCGCAAGGATACAGAGAAAGTTTCTAACAGCCTATACATCAATCACAGCGAGTTCAACAAGCTTTTTGATCCAGAGATGACTACATTTATGTTTGTTTATAAAGAAACACTCGCCAGTACTAAACTTTCAGAAGAACTTCCACATGAGATGATAGAGATCATTGAAGAGTACAAGGATGTTTTTCCAGAAGAGATACCTCCAGGATTACCTCTAATTCGTGGAATTGAGCACCAGATAGACTTGGTACCAGGATCAGCTCTACCAAATAGACCAGCTTACGGAACCAATCTTGTAGAGACAAAGGAACTTCAGAAACAAGTAGAAGAGTTGATGAGTAAAGGACATATCAGAGAAAGCTTAAGTCCCTGCGCAATACCAGTCTTGTTAGTCCCTAAGAAAGATGGATCATGGAGGATGTGTGTAGACTGCAGAGCTATCAATAACATAATAGTGAAGTACAGACATCCTATTCCAAGGCTTGATGACATGCTAGATGAGTTGTGTGGATCAACAATCTTCTCAAAGATCGATTTAAAGAGTGGATACCATCAGATCAGAATGAAGGAAGGGGATGAGTGGAAAACAGCTTTCAAGACCAAGCAGGGGCTGTATGAATGGTTAGTCATGCCGTTTGGCCTCACCAATGCTCTCAGCACCTTCATGCGCTTAATGAACCATGCCTTAAGACCGTTCATAAGAGTCTTCGTGGTAGTCTACTTCGACGACATACTCATCTACAGCAAAGGTTTGGGAGAGCAGTTAGAACACATTCGCAGAGTTCTAGATGTTCTTCGTTCTCAATCCCTTTTTGCAAACTACTCTAAATGTTCATTCTGTGCTACTGAAGTTATCTTTCTAGGCTTTGTTGTTAGTGCAGAAGGAGTTAGGGTTGATGGACCATTTGAAGTCATCAAGAGGATCAACAACAACGCTTATCAGATTGATCTCCAAGGTAAGTATAACGTATCTCCATCATTCAATGTTTCTGACTTGCTTCCCTATCTTGCAAATACAGATTTGAGGACAAATCCTTTTCAAGAGGGAGGGGACGTGATGAGATCCTAGGTGATCAACTCCGAAGGAAAGGCCGTAGAGGATTCGAGATGGACTCGTTTGTGATAATGGCGTGATGATGGTGGTCTGATGGCGTGATAAGGATGATTTGATGGCGAGAAGAAGATGGAGATGGGATTGGATTGTGACTGATATAGGAACAGATTGTTGATTGTATGGATAGATGTTTAGGTGATAAGATGGATGGTAACAGATAGAAGAATTTCTAGATCACAAAGTGTATAAGAAATTCGGATTCTAAGAACGCATTCAAGGAATCAAAGTGAGAGAAGAAACAAATCGAGATTGTTGTTTGCATATAAGTTCTTCGCTAAAGAAAACAAGGGAGGCGTTACTTGGGTTTTATAATCAACCCTAGAGACCTGAAACCCAAACAACAGAGCGTTCTGTAAATAAACAACAAGGCGTCTGAAATTTAAATAAAAACAGCGAGGCGTCACAAGCCTAAGGTTCCTAATCGGTGCACCTCTAAAATAACTAAGTACTAAGCCATAGTGACTTGTACTAACCCAATGGCAACGACTTCTAAGTAACTCGACGTAGCGACTCATCTGCCTCATTAAAAACCATGCTGAGAAAACCCAGTGGGACAAAACTCAACATGGGAAAAAGAGTACAGACTCCTCACCTAAGTCACTTAGTCATCATTACCGGGTGTAGTCTTCAAAGTGAAGATATTGAAGACTTGATTCATCGGTAAGTTGAGTGATCCTTCTGCTACTAGTGCATGAGCCTCCTTGGCCATCTCCTTAGCTCTAGCACGAGTGATCCGTCCTACTATCTCCGGTTCCTCCTCAGCTTCTGGTTCTTCAACTTCCTTGCTATCCACGATCATATCACATAGGATCTCATCTTCATACTTTCCAATTGAGAAAGGGACCTTAACTTGCTGATTCACCATTGTTAGAATTTGATGAACAAGTGTGAGAAATGTTTCGGATAGAGAGAGAAAGTGTAGAGAAGTGTATGAACTTGATTAATTTTATTAATTCAAGATAATTTTACAAATGTGAGTTACAATGTTTTAAATAGACTTTAGGAGAAGCTAAAAGAGGAAAGTGACAGTTTGAATCAAACGGCCAAGTGATTCAAACGGCTAGGATGGATAGTGACGGGCGGTCACTATCGGACTTGATCCGCGGGTCGAGGGAACATCTCTGTCACTCGAATCCCTTGTGACATCGGGACTGTCAACGCGGGACAGAAAAGTCAACGCGCGTCCCTCGTACTGATCTCGTCAGTACTCGACCCGCGCCTTGACGACACTCGTACTGCGGGTCCATTTCCTCGACGCCAAGTCTTCCTGCGGTACGCGACCCGTTTACCCGAATAGGGTTCGCGTGTTTATGCGTTTACCCGGTACCGCGACCCGGCTTCCTCAATCGATGCCACACGTCCCGTGGATCACTTCTCTCGGTATCAGACCGATTTGCTGGTAGCTCTTCTCGATGCCAGACTGACCCGCGGTTCCTCGAGGCCAAACTTTCCCGCAGGTCCGATTCATCCGATTACCGACTGCCCCGCGGTACGCATCTCTCGATGCCAACACTTACCGCGGGTCCACTTCTCCTCCTTATGAATTCTCCTTCTTCTTTTATTTACCTTGGGTAATTTACCCATGGTATTTTATTCTCATGATCAATATTCCCCCTTAAGCTTAGCACAACTCATCACCTCATTAAAAAAACCTTAGTGAGAGAAACCTCATGGGATAAAACCTCACTAAGGGAAAAAGAGTGTAATGGTAATGGGAAGAAGACTTGATCATGGCTTGGTGATATGATCGTGGATAGCAAGGAAGTTGAGGAACCAGAAGCTGAGGAGGAACCGGAGATAGTAGGACGGATCACTCATTCTAGAGCTAAGGAGATGGCCAAGGAAGTTCATTCACTCATAGCAGAAGGATCACTCAGCTTACCGAAGATTCAAGTCTTTAATATCTCCACGTTGAAGACTACACCCGGTAATGATGACTAAGTGACTTAAGGTGAGGAGTTTGTACTCTTTTTCCCATGTTGAGTTTTGTCCCAATGGGTTTTCTCGGCATGGGTTTTAATGAGGCAGATGAATCACTACGTCGAGTTACTTAGAAGTCATTGCTATTGGGTAATAGTGTACAAGTCACTATGGCTGGTACTTAGTATTTTAGAGGTGCACCGATTAGGAACCTTAGGGTTGGGACGCCTCGCTGTTTTATTTAAATTTTAGATGCTTTGTTGTTTTATTTTTGGAACGCTCTGTTGTTTGGGTTTCATGTCTCTAGGGTTGATTATAAAACCCAAGTGACGCCTCCCTTGTTTCTTTAGCGAAGAACTTATATGCAAACAGCAATTTCGATTTGTTCCTTCTCTCACTTTGATTCCTTGAATGCGTTCTTGAATCCGAGTTTCAATACACTTGTGAATTTGAAACTCTTCTACCTGTTCGAATCCATCTCATCATTTAAACATCTATCCATACAATCATCAGTCTGTTCCCATATCAATCACGATCCAATCTCCTCTCCATCTTCTTCATGCCATCAGATCATCTTCTTCACGCCATCAGATCACCATCATCACGCCATCATCACAAACGAGTCCGTCTCGCATCCTCTACAGCCTTTCCTTCGGAGTTGATCACCTAGGATCTCATCACTTGGTATCAGAGCCAACTATGAACCAAAGGCTGAGAAATCTCTAACCCTAAATCGCCATATTTGATTTGATTTTTGTTTCTGATTTCGTCGCTTAGATTATTAGGGTTTATCGAATTTTTGTGTTGCCTGCATCGATTGTTTGATTCTCATCTTAGGGTTTCCTTAGTTGATTAAGGTTTTGTGGCTTGCTGAAATTCGATCACTTGTGTTGACTGAGAATCTGTTTTGTTTGCTTCTTCAAACTGGTTTGCTTAGATTTGCTAGTGTTTCTGAGTTTGAATCGAGATTGTTGCTAGGGCTAAGTTCTAGTTTTCAATTGTCTTTGTTGCTGCATTGTGTTAGGTCTGTGATTTCGTTGCTGCATTGTTTGACCTTGCTGTGTTTTAGTGTTTAATTCATTGCAGTTTCGTGATTGATCATACGTTCTAGCTTCTTAATTTTCGTTGCTGCTTGTGTTTTGATCTTGCTGTTTTTGTGTTTAATTCATTGCAGATTTCGTGATTGCTTATTGTTTAGCTAAGTCCTGTTTCTGTTTTGTACTTTCGCTTAGAACAGTTGAATGCGAGTTCTCTATATTTTTCAGGTACCATGGAGCTTTCAGCTGAAGCAATGGAAGCATTAAATCGAACCATGGCTCAACAAATCAAAGAATCGAATGAAGCCATAGCAACCCAACTCACGCAACAGATTGAAAAACTCAATGACAAGTTCGAGATAAGGATGAGTGATCTGCGCAAAGATCTTAGTGCAAGCGGAGAAGAGTCCTCACATACTCCAACTCCCTCTGAAGTTATCCACATTACTAAGGGTAAAGGACATGTGGGAACATCTTCCCGAAGGTCTAGGCGCGAACCAACACCTCCTAAAGTCAGTCCTAAAGCCAAGACAAACCGCAGTCAGATTGGGGGCAGAGAGACTATGTTTAATCAGAGGAAACAAGATGATTCAAGAGTTGAAAGGCAACAAGGACGCCAACACCGCAGAGAGGAATACATAGCTGGTCAGCAAGTCTTCATGGAATCAGATCCAGAATACTATGAGGAGGAAGAAGCTTCTGACTATAGCCGAGGAGCCGTGAGAAGAGACAGAAACCGAGGACATGAGCGAGATTATGATCCTCTACGCCAACAGCTGAGTCATATCAGAATCCAGTATCCTCCTTTCCATTTAACTAATGATCCCGAAGCTTATCTAGATTGGGAAAGGAAGATGGAGTCAAATTTCCTGGTCCAAGGAACCTACGAGCTTAACAAGGTGAAGATTGCTGTTTCAGAATTCCATGGAGATGCACTTCTATGGTGGGAGCAGTTGGGAATCACCAGAAACCGCCTCAGAGAACCTCCCATTACCACTTGGGATCAGCTTGTTATGCAGTTGAGGAAGAGGTTCGTTCCAGCCCATCATCAGCGCGAGATACTCAACCAGCTTAGACGTCTCATTCAGGGTACTAAGACCGTCAGAGACTACTATCAAGAGCTGGAGACTTTACTTATCAGGGCTGATCTCAGAGAAGGAGAAGACATGGTTATGTCTAGGTTTCTTAGGGGACTTAACAGAGAAATTCAAGATAAGGTTGAACTCCAAAACTATGAGGACGTATAAGAGATGGTACATAAGGCTGAGTTGATCGAATCTCAGATCAAGCGGAGGGTTGGCAAGCCCACCTTCACACCGAGCATAGCTAAGCCCAAGGAGTTCAACAAACCAGCCTATCCTTGGGATACTGGACGAATACTACTGTGGTTAAGGAAGAGGTGAAAGCTGGAGCTAAGACAAGAAGTGGTAACTCCCTCAGCAATACACGGTGCTTCAAATGTCAAGGAATGGGTCATTACTCACAAGACTGCCCAAACAGGAAGATGTTTTTGTTACAAGAGGGAGGAGAGATTGTTCCTCAGGAGGATTCAGAGATTGAATCAGACTTAGAAGAAGAAGAAGAGGCTGCTGCCGTGGGTGAAATGCTAGTTGCAAGAAGGACTTTGAGTGTTTAGAACCAGCCTGAAGAGAAGTGTCAGCGAGAGAACCTGTACCACACAAGATGCTTCATCAAAGAGAAGGTTTGTAGTCTGATTATAGATGGAGGAAGTTGCACTAATGCTGCAAGTGAAGAGATGGTTAAGAAGCTTCAGCTCAAGACCATTCTACATCCCAGACCGTACAAGTTACAGTGGCTGAATGAGAGTGGAGCTTTGATCGTATCCCAGCAGGTTCTGGTGTCTTTATCTATTGGGAAGTATGAAGATGAGGTTTTATGTGATGTTATTCCCATGGGTTCGAGTCATGTGTTGCTGGGCAGACCGTGGCAATCAGATCGCAGGGTTATCCATGATGGTTACACCAACAAGCATTCATTTGAGTTTAAAGGGCACAGGATTACACTCTTACCACTCACGCTTACTGAAATTTACCAACACCAGATGCAAGTGAAGCTTAAGGACAAGGAGAAGGTCGCCAACAGCCTCTACATAAACCACAGTGAATTTTCTAAACTCTTTGATCCTGAAATGACTACTTTTATGTTTGTATACAAGGAATCCCTTGTTAGTACTAACCCTTCACAGGAGCTTCCTAGTGCTATGACTGAGATTTTGCAGGAATACAAGGACATTTTTCCAGAAGAAATTCCACCAGGATTACCTCCAATTCATGGGATAGAGCATCAGATTGATTTGGTACCAGGATCAGCCTTGCCTAACAGACCAGCATATCGAACTAATCCTGTAGAGACTAAGGAGCTGCAGAAACAAGTGGAAGAGCTGATGAGCAAAGGGCATATCCGAGAAAGCTTGAGTCCATGTGCGGTTCCAGTTCTGCTAGTGCCAAAGAAAGATGGGTCCTGGAGGATGTGTGTAGACTGCCGAGCTATCAACAACATCACTGTGAAGTATAGGCATCCGATTCCAAGACTAGATGATATGCTGGACGAGCTTTGTGGATCGACAATCTTCTCCAAGATAAACTTGAAGAGTGGGTATCATCAGATCAGAATGAAAGAAGGAGATGAGTGGAAGACAGCATTCAAGACAAAGCAAGGACTCTACGAGTGGCTAGTCATGCCGTTTGGCCTCACTAATGCTCCTAGCACCTTCATGAGATTAATGAACCATGCCTTGAGACCGTTCATTGGGGTATTTGTGGTAGTCTACTTTGATGATATCCTCATCTACAGTAAAGGTTTGGAGGAACATCTGGACCATATCAGATTGGTTCTAGATGTTCTTTGCGCTCAATCTCTTTTTGCTAATTTCTCTAAGTGTTCTTTTTGTACTAACAAACTTGTCTTTCTAGGCTTTGTAGTAAGTGCAGAAGGAGTTAGAGTAGATGAAGAGAAGATAAAGGCTATCAAGGAGTTGCCAACACCTAAGAATGTTGGAGAAGTCCGAAGCTTTCATGGCTTAGCAGGATTCTACAGGTGCTTTGTTCGCGATTTCAGTTCCATAGCCGCGCCATTGACCGAAGTTATCAAGAAGAACGTTGGATTTCAAAGGAGAGAAGCACAAGAGCAGGCTTTTACAGCCCTTAAAGAGAAGCTTATCAATTCTCCCTTACTTGTACTTCTTGATTTTACTAAGACTTTTGAAATTGAATGCGATGCTTCTGGTGTAGGTATTGGTGTAGTTCTGATGCAGGATAAGAAACAAGTCGCATATTTCAGTGAGAAGTTAGGAGGATCAACGCTGAATTATCCCACGTATGACAAGGAGTTATATGCATTGGTTCGAGCTCTCCAGACGTGGCAGCATTACCTATGGCCTAAGGAATTCGTCATTCATACCGATCACGAGTCTTTGAAGCACCTCAAGGGTCAACATAAGCTTAACAAAAGACATGGGCGGTGGATGGAGTTCATTGAGACATTTCCCTACATAGTTAAGTACAAGAAAGGTAAGGATAATGTAGTTGCAGATGCATTATCCAGAAGGTACACTCTTGTTTCCACCTTAACTTCAAAGTTAAATGGATTTGAGCATATCGTAGACCTTTATGAGACTGACATCGATTTTGCTGAGAGCTATGGCAAGTGCCATAAGTTTGCATTTGAAAAGTATTTTAGGCAGGATGGATATTTGTTCTACAACAATCGATTGTGCATACCACGCGGATCTATTAGAGAACTGCTAGTCAGAGAAGCTAATGGAGGTGGACTCGCTGGACATTTTGAAGTAGCAAAGACGCTACTTGGACTGCAAGATCACTTCTATTGGCCTAACATGAAGTCAGACGTTGAGAAGGTTTGTTCTAGGTGTGCTGTTTGTAAAATGGCCAAGAGTAAAGTACAGCCTCACGGTTTGTATACTCCTCTCCCTATCCCTTCTGATCCTTGGACTCATATTTCTATGGACTTTGTGCTTGGCTTACCTCGAACCAGGAATGGTAGAGATTCTATTTTTGTGGTTGTTGACAGGTTTAGCAAGATGGCTCACTTCATTGCTAGTCACAAGACAGATGATGTTGTTAGTGTAGCTAACTTGTTTTTCAGGGAAATAGTACGTCTGCATGGCATGCCTCAAGTAATAGTTTCAGATAGGGATACAAAGTTTCTAGGATACTTCTGGAGAACCTTATGGGCTAAACTAGGAACCAAGCTGGCATTTTTAACTACTTGTCATCCTCAGACTCATGGTCAAACAGAGGTGGTGAATAGAACATTGTCTACACTTCTCAGGGCGTTGGTGAAGAGTAATATCAATTCATGGGAAGAGTGCCTACCACACATGGAGTTTGCTTACAATCACGCTAAGCATTCTGCAACTCTCTTTTCTCCTTTTGAAATCGTTTATGGGTTTAATCTACAATCACCTCTAGACTTGATCCCTTTGCATTTAAGTGTTAGATGTAGCTTAGATGGCAAAGAAAAAGCTGAACAGGAGAGGAAGATACACGCCAAAGCCAAGGAGAATATAGAGAAGAAGACTAAGCAGTATGAGAGACAAGCAAACAAGGGCAGAAAGGAGATAATCTTTGAAGAAGGAGACTTGGTGTGGATTCACTTACGAAAGGACCGATTCCCAGAAGAGAGGAAGTGCAAGCTTATGCCACGAGTTGATGGACCATTTGAAGTCGTCAAGAGGATCAATAACAATGCTTATCAGATTGATCTCCAAGGTAAGTATAACGTATCTCCATCGTTCAATGTTTCTGACTTGCTTCCCTATCTTGCAGATACAGATTTGAGGACAAATCCTTTTCAAGAGGGAGGGGATGATATGATCGTGGATAGCAAGGAAGCTAAGGAACCAAAAGCTGAGGAAGAACCAAAGATAGTAGGACGGATCACTCGTTCTAGAGCTAAGGAGATGGCCAAGGAAGTTCATTCACTCATAGCAGAAGGATCACTCAGCTTACCGAAGATTCAAGTCTTTAATATCTCCACGTTGAAGACTACACCCGGTAATGATGACTAAGTGACTTAAGGTGAGGAGTCTGTACTCTTTTTCCCATGTTGAGTTTTGTCCCAATGGGTTTTCTCGGCATGGTTTTTAATGAGGCAGATGAATCACTACGTCGAGTTACTTAGAAGTCATTGCTATTGGGTAATAGTGTACAAGTCACTATGGCTGGTACTTAGTATTTTAGAGGTGCACCGATTAGAAACCTTAGGGTTGGGACGCCTCGCTGTTTTATTTAAATTTTAGACGCTTTGTTGTTTTATTTTTGGAACGCTCTGTTGTTTGGGTTTCATGTCTCTAGGGTTGATTATAAAACCCAAGTGACGCCTCCCTTGTTTCTTTAGCGAAGAACTTATATGCAAACAGCAATTTCGATTTGTTCCTTCTCTCACTTTGATTCCTTGAATGCGTTCTTGAATCCGAGTTTCAATACACTTGTGAATTTGAAACTCTTCTACCTGTTCGAATCCATCTCATCATTTAAACATCTATCCATACAATCATCAGTCTGTTCCCATATCAATCACGATCCAATCTCCTCTCCATCTTCTTCACGCCATCAGATCATCTTCTTCACGCCATCAGATCATCTTCTTCACGCCATCAGATCATCTTCATCACGCCATCAGATCACCATCATCATGCCATCATCACAAACGAGTCCGTCTCGCATCCTCTACAGCCTTTCGTTCGGAGTTGATCACCTAGGATCTCATCACTTGGTCAAGTCCACAAGTCCAAGTTTGCTAACCATGTGGCTGCAAACTTTGAGACTTGCGGCCTTGGTGAGAATATCCGCCAATTGGTCCTCGCTCTTTCTGTAGCATGGAAGAGTCATCCCTTGCTCGATCTTCTCCCGAACCTTGTGACAATCTATCTCGATGTGCTTGGTCCTTTTGTGAAACACCGAGTTAGTCGCAATGTGTATCGCCGCTTGATTGTCACAATGCATTGTGATCGGGTGGTCTTGAGTGACTCTGAGATGCAACAAGATTCCTTTTAGCCAAGTAAGCTCGTTCGTGAGCTTCTTCATGGCCCTATACTCGGCTTCGGCGCTCAAGCACGAGACTGACTTTTGCTTCTTCATCTTCCATGTTACTAAGTTGCCTCCTATAAATGTGCGATAGCCGGTGGTAGATCTCCGGTCATTGTGATCTCCGGCCCAATCGGCATCACAATAGCCAACTAGCTCTGATGATTCATTCTTTCCCATCCAAATGCCTTGGCCGGGGCTTCCCTTCAAGTATTTAAGGATCATTTCCACCATATTCCAATGATGGACTATAGGCTCCTTCATGTGTTGACTCACTTGATTAACCGCAAAGCAAAGATCCGGCCTAGTAAGGGTTAAGTAGATCATCTTACCCACTAAGCGCCGATATCTAGATGGGTCGGAGTATGGTTCATCTTCAATCTCCCCCTTTCGAATGACCTTGTAGCCTTCATCAAGTGGGGTCTTGGCCGGCTTAGCTCCCATCTTGCCGGTTTCTTTGAGAAGGTCCAAAGTGTACTTGCTTTGAGAGATGTGTAAGCCATTTGAGAATCGGCACACCTCAATCCCAAGGGAGTACTTGAATTCACCAAGGTCCTTAATCTCAAATTCCGACTTGAGATAGGCCTTGGTTTCTTGAATGCCCTCTTTATCACTCCCGGATATGATGAGGTCGTCGACGTATACAAGGACCACTATGATTCCGTTGGGTCCTTGAATAGTGAAGAGGGTGTGATCCAATTCTGACTTCTTGAAACCCCGTTCCAAGAGGGTGGAGCTTAGCTTCTTGTACCACGCTCGTGGAGATTGCTTGAGACCATAGATCGCCTTCCTCAAGCGCAAGACCTTGCCGGGCTTGACAATGGTCTCAAGGCCGGGCGGTGGTGTCATGTAGACCTCTTCCTCTAGGTCACCTTAGAGGAAAGCGTTCTTCACATCCATTTGCCAAAGTTCCCAATCTAGATTGACCGCCAAGGATAAAACCACCCGAACCGTGTTGAGCTTGGCTACCGGGGCAAAGGTATCCGTGTAGTCATCGCCATAGGTTTGGGTGAAGCCTCTTGTAACTAACCTTGCCTTGAACCGCTCAATCTCGCCACTACTCAAATGCTTGATTGTGAAGACCCATTTAGAGCTCACGGCTCGCTTGCGTTCTGAGAGATCACCCTCAACCCACGTATGGTTCTTGATCATAGCGCCAACTTCATCATCAACCGCACCATTCCATTCTTCCTTTTCCATAGCTTCCTCACAGGTTGATGGAATGGTGTATTCGTCGATCTTCATAAGAAATGCTCGGTGATCCGAGGGTACAAGGGCAAGAGAACATGTGGCTTGAATAGGGTGTGCCACGGCTTGATTATTGTAGTAGACCCGCTTTTCCTTCCAAGTGGATGGGTCGCTCCTAAGCCGTTCGCTTCTCCTGAGCGGGGCCGCTTGAGGCTCGGCATCATCTTGAGCGTGGGCACGAGCCTCGGCGTGTGCATCGGCGAGCGCATCTTCCTAGGCGTCCGCTCGGGCGTCGTCTCGGGCGTCGGGTGCTTCTGTTCAAGCTAGGGCCGAGACCTTTTCTTAACTCCCGCATTGCGCCGCTTCCTCTTCCATTCCGGCGGGGGCCAGATTTGTCTTTTCTTGTCTGGTGGCGGCGGGCGCACCCAAGTGCTCGAGTAGGAATCTCAAGGATGCGCCTTGATCCAAAGGGGTCGCTAGGTCTTTGAGATCATCCCAATCCTTCTTCTCATAGTATCCTTGCTCCTCAAGGAACTTCACATCTCGGGATACATGATACTTCTTGTTGATCGAATCGTAGCACTTGTATCCCTTTTGAGTATTGGAGTACCCGATGAACATGCACTTGGTACTCTTTGTATCTAGCTTGGTTCGTCTTTCTCCGGGTACTAAGACAAAACAAACACACCCAAAAACCTTTAGATGTTCTAAAGAGGGTTGAGTTCGGGTAAATACCTCAAATGGTGACCGATCTTCTAGAACTCTTGTTGGTATTTTATTGATGAGATAGCAAGCGGTCATGACCGCATCTCCCCAAAACCGCTTTGGAACGCTTGTGTGAAGCATCATTGATCTTGCTACTTCCATCAAATGTGGGTTCTTCCTCTCGACCACACCGTTTTGTTGGGGTGTGTAAGGGCACGACGTTTGGTGGATTATGACGTGATTGGCTAGATGCTCCTTGAACCGATTGTTTGTATATTCACCACCATTATCGGACCTAAAAATCTTAATTCTTGCATTGTAATGGTTAATGACATGACTTTTAAATGTTATGAATGCATCAAATACCCTATCTTTGGATGGCAAAAGAGTAACCCAAGTATATTTTGATTTTTCATCAATGAAAGTCACAAAATACTTGTTATCTCTTGATAAACATGGAGATGTCCATACATCCGAATGTACCTAGTCAAAACAATTCTCGTAAAGAGTTGTTGATTTATTGAATACGGTTTTGCAATGTTTGCCCAAAATACATGATTCGCAAGTTAGGTGATTAAAGACAACATTCGGTAACATAAGCTCAAGGGCTCTAGCATGAGGATGTCCTAATCTAGCATGCCAAATAGCATTATTCGGTAATTGAAAACTAGAAGCAAAAGAAAAAGATCTTGGAGTAGTATCTTCTAGAACATAAAGTTCATCTTTGGTACCACCTCCTCCTATGATCTTTCCCGTCTCAATATCCTGAAAATGTACCTTATTAGGACCAAATATAGCATAGCAATTTAAGTCATTAGTGGCTCTTTTAACCGATACTAAGTTGCTAGCAAAATTTGGTATATAAAATGCTTTAGATTCTTTGTTAAATAGTTTCAAATTTCCGATTCCTTCAATGGGTATTCTATCTCCATTTGCAATTTCCACATTTCCCTTAGTTAATTCAATGTTACTAAGCAAATGTCTATTGTTGACCATATGATGAGATGCACCGGAATCTACTATTAAAGAGTTAATTGGTTTGTGAGAAAGATAAGTGATACCGGATTCTTTGAGGGCCTTGATGATAGCCTCAAGGTCGGCTTTCTTAACGAAGTCTCCATGGTTCACCTCTTCTCCTTGCTTGGATGAGCCTGCTTGGTCACTCTTGGTAGTCCCATAGTTAGCTCTTGGCTTGTTGTAGTTGTTCCGTGGTGGTCCTCTCGACCGTTGGAGATGAGGGTGGAGAATCCAACACTTCGCCTTGGTGTGTCCCATTCTCTTACAATGGTCACACATGGTATCCCGATCCGGGTTGTTAGGATGAAGACCACGGTTGTTATTTCTTCGGTCGCCGTAGGGGGTAAAGGCCTTGTGAGCCGTAGGGAGCTCCCCCTTTCCAATAAATAGGCCGTGAGATCCTCGCTCTTTTTGTATTCGGGCACACACCTCATCAAGACTTGGAAGCTTGTCGGCTCTTAGGAGATGCTTGATGAGGTCATTATAGATCGGATTCAAGGTGAGGAGTAAGCCAAACACCTTGTCTTGTTCTCTCCTTTCGTTGAGAGCCGCCAGATCCATGGTAAAAGGTTGGAGCATCTCCAACTCGGCCCAAATAGACCGATACTTCCCAAAGTGCTTGGTAAACTCCATGTCTTCTTGGCTAAGGCTATTGAGAGCCTTCTTGACTTCAAATACTCGGGTCAAATTGGTGATGTTGCCATAGACATTCTTGAGAGTTTCCCAAAGCTCATATGCGGTCTCACAATAGGAGTAAGCTTCTAGGATTTGAGATTCAAGACCATTTTGGAGAATGGCTAACACTGTTTGGTCGTCTTGAAACCATTTGGCCTTCTTGGCGCTTTTAGTCTCCTCATCTTCTTCTTCTTCTTCTTCTTCGGATGAGTCGGGCTCGGGCTCCTTTGGTTTGAGGCTTAGATCAATGTGGTTCCATAGACCACGCCCACATAGGGCCGTCTTAGTGGTTCTTGACCACAAGAGATAGTTCTCTTCTTTTAGAGTAACCGGGAGAACAAGTACTTTGCTTGAACCGCCGTTTTCCATAGTATTCTTCTTGAAGATTCACGAGTATAACTCAAGTGTTTAGAATCAAGAATCCAAAGATAAGGTCCTTGGTTGGAGAATTTGAATGTTGAAAGAAATGGAAGGAACCGGGAAAAGTGTAGAATCGGAAATTTTCAAGTGTAACAAAAGTTTTAAAGTGTAATCGAAAGTTTAAAGAGATTTAAAAGAGTTTGAGCTAACAATCAACGATCATTGCTCTGATATCATGTTGGAATTTGATGAACAAGTGTGAGAAATGTTTCGGATAGAGAGAGAAAGTGTAGAGAAGTGTATGAACTTGATTAATTTTATTAATTCAAGATAATTTTACAAATGTGAGATACAATTTTTTAAATAGACTTTAGGAGAAGCTAAAAGAGGAAAGTGACCATTTGAATCAAATGGCCAAGTGATTCAAACGGCTAGGATGGATAGTGACGGGCGGTCACTATCGGACTCGATCCACGGGTCGAGGGAACGTCTCTGTCACTCGAATCCCTCGTGACATCGAGACGGTCAACGCAGGACAGAAAAGTCAACGCGCGTCCCTCGTACTGTTCTCGTCAGTACTCGACCCGCGCCTCGACGCCAAGTCTTCCCGCGGTATGCGACCCGTTTACCCGAATAGGGTCCGCATGTTTATCCGTTTACTCGGTACAGTGACCCTGCTTTATCACTCGATGCCACACGTCCTGCGGATCACTTCTCTCGGTATTAGACCGATCCGCGGGTAGCCCTTCTCGATGCCAGACTAACCCGCGGTTCCTCGATGCCAAACCTTCCCGCAGGTCCAATTCATCTGATTTCCGACTGCCCCGCGGTACGCATCTCTCGATGCCAACACGTACCGCGGGTCCACTTCTCCTCCTTATGAATTCTCCTTCTTCTTTTATTTACCTTGGGTAATTTACCCATGGTATTTTATTCTCATGATCAATAACCATCATTTCACCAGCATCATTGAGCCATTGAAGGGAATAGGGTCTAGGATGCGTGTGAGTCTTTAAACCGAGTTTAGTAACCATAGTCTTGTTGGCTACGTTGGTACAACTTCCTCCATCAATAATCATACTACATGATATGATCATGCCAACGGACCAGGAGCTAACACCCATGCTTGTACATGAGCTTGAACATGAGGATGCTTTAGCTATATCAAGTGGACCAATGACGCGTTCTAGGACCAGGAAGCTTGAACCAGAGGAGCAGCTTGAACCTGTGGATGAGCTTGTAGCTGAGGATGTTCTTGTCACACTAGCTGGTCCAATGACTCGATCAAGAGCTAAGAAGTTTAACCAAGCTGTTGGAGGATTACTTAATCAAATATGGAACCAACTTGATCAAGACAACAAGTATGGAGGTAAAGCTTGTCAAACCACTAAGGTTTTGATTCAAGCTAAGTGATTTCAACAAATGGGAAAAGTGTCTCAGTTGTATTCTTTTTCCCTTATCAAGTATTGTCCCAATGGGTTTTCTTGACAAGGTTTTTAATGAGGCAACTGTTTCACTTCATAATTGCCCATTTGTTGAATCAAAAAGCCCAAGACCTTATTCTAAAGATAATCACGTTTTTATTAAGTTAAGGGGCTGGATTTTCAGATTCAAACTTGTTTTTAATGTTCTGTCATTTTCGAGACAGTTTTAGAGCTTGTTCCAAAACTTGATTCTTCTTCTTCTCCTCTTCTCTTTATAAGTACTGTATTCTGATTCTAAATGATCTATCTAGCTTTTTATTCTCAAACTCTTTTCTAAGAACTAGATCATTTGGCAAATCAAAGGCTCGCTCATAACCTTTGTGTGACCCATCGATCCCCTGGTGAATCTAAGGCTTTCCGCATCCTTAGTGTGACCAATACGCTCCCTTGTTACTTAATCCATTCGATCTAAATCATCCAGAAATGAAACCCCATTCTACTTGCTTCTAAAGTGACGATTTTGGAGTCAGATTATACAAGGATCATATTAAGTGGTATCAGAGCCACTTTGGAAGCTAAGTACTCTTCAGATCTACTGTTTTATGCGTGTTTATCATCCAGATTTTGTAGATCTAAGTGTTCAGCGATTGTTTTTCATTTTTGTGACTTTTGGTATTCTTGTGCTGCACGGATCTGATAGGTTTAGGTATTTGTGTCACTTGAATCGATTATTTATGTTGATTCCTTGTCTAGGATTGTTAGATCTGTGTTATTTGAATATATATCTGTGTTTAAAAGGTAATCTGAGTATCATTTGAGTCACTGCAAATTCTAAAACCAATTTATGCTGAAGAAGAACTTGTTGCACATTATTGAATCATTTTGTTTAGAAGTTTAGGTGTTTCTAATTGATAAAATCAGTATTATCTGTTGTATGCTTATTTGCTTGAAGAACTTGTAACTGTGTTTGTTATCTATTCATTTCAGGTGTTATGGAAACTTCAGAGAAAAACGATGAGAGTAGCCGTGCTGAGCCAAATAAACTATTATTTGAAGCTATGATGGCACAAATGAAGAAAATGATGGACGAAAAGCTTGAAGCCTTTGAAGATAGGATTCTAACCAGATCTGAAACTAAGCAAGCTGAAGGGCAGAATGATAGGATCACTGATGCTGCATCTGATCAATACTACCAGAGGAAGAGTGATGCAACACAAAGCAACCAGAGAAGGCATAGGCGCAACAAAACTCAAGAAGAATTGTTAGTAGATAATCTAAAAGGGTTGAAGATAAGTATTCCTCCATTATATAGCAAAATTGATCCAAACGCTTACTTGGAGTGGGAAAAGAAGATTAAATTGGTCTTCAATGTTCAACAATACACAGAGCTTAGTAGAGTGAAGATAACTGCCACAGAGTTTCATGATTATGCTTTGAGTTGGTGGGATTAGCTAGTAACGACCAGGAGAAGAAAACGAGAGCTACCTGTTGATACTTGGTCTGAAATGAAAAGCATAATGAGAAAAAGGTTTATACCTAATCATTATCATAGGGAGCTACATCAAAAGCTGAGAAAACACACCCAAGGATCTCGTACCGTAGAAGAATACTTTCAAGAGATGGAGTTGTTGATGCTGCGGGCTGATATAGTAGAAGATCAAGAGGCTACGATGTCATGGTTTCTAGGGGGTTTGAATCAAGAGCTTCAAGACAAATTGGAAACTGAGCATTACATGGAGCTTGAGGAGATGTTACACAAAGCTACTCTGTTTGAACAACAGATTAAGAGAAAGAGATCCTCACATTATAGCTATGGTCAGAATTCATCCTACACTCGCCCTAGTTACTCTAAAGAAGACAAGAACCCTTCTGCTAGAGAATTCAAGCCTGCAACCTATTCTAAGCCTTCTGATACAACTAAAGTGATTGCTCCTGCACCTATAGACTACAAAGGAAAGGCAAAAGAAGGTGTTGTGCGATCCAGAGATGTCAGCTGTTTTAAATGTCATGGAAAAGGACATTATGCAAGTGAATGGTCTAACAAGCGTGTGATGATTCTGTTGGAAAATGGTGAACTGGAATTTGTTGATGAGTATCCAGAGACTTCTAGTGAAGATGAGCAAGAGATTGTGCCTGTCAAAGGAGACTTGTTAGTAGCCAGAAGAACTCTAAGTATGCAGAACAAGACTCAAGAACAAGAACAAAGGGAAAATCTGTTTCATACAAGATTCCATGTCCAAGGAAAAGTCTGTAGCTTAATCATTGATGGTGGTAGTTGTATAAACGTGGCTAGTGATATAATGGTTAAGAAGCTTGGCTTGAAAACTACAAAGCATCCAACACCTTATAAGCTGCAGTGGCTTAATGATAGTGGGGAAATAAGTGAAAGCAAGCAGACTTTGGTATATATATCCATTGGCAAGTATGAGGACGAGATTTTATGTGATGTTCTGCCTATGGAAGCCTCTTATATACAGCTAGGACGCCCTTGGCAATCAGACAGAAATGTTCTACGTGATGGTTTCACAAATCGCCATACTTTTGAGTATAAAGGAAAGAAGACCACACTTGTTCCAATGACTCCACATGAAATTTATATTGATCAGAAGAAAGACTCCTCCCAGCCTAAGCGCTCAAACTTCTTTGCTAAGTCCAGCAAAGTTAAGAAAGCTTTCTACTCTAATCACTCTAGGCTTTTGTTTGTGTATAAAGAGTCATTGCTTAATATGTCTAACCTTACACCGGTGCTACCGAGTGAAATGACTAATCTTTTGCAGGAATACAGTGATGTTTTCCATGAAGAAACTCCACAAGGCTTACCACCAATTAGAGGGATTGAGCATCAGATTGATTTTGTGCCAGGATCTTCTCTTCCAAATAGACCACCGTATAGCTGATGAAGTGATTAATCCCGTGGAGACTAAAGAACTTCAAGAACAGATTAGTGAGCTGATGAAGAAGCACCATATTCGTGAGAGTATGAGTCCTTGTGCTATGCCAGTCTTGCTTGTGCCAAAGAAAGATGGAAGCTGGCGAATGTGCGTTGATTGTAGAGCAATCAACAATATTACAGTGAAGTATCGCCACCCTATTCCTAGATTAGATGATATGCTTGATGAATTTCTTGGTTCTAGCATATTTTCTAAGATTGATCTTAAGAGTGGGTATCACCAGATTAGGATGAAGGACGGTGATGAATGGAAAACTGCATTTAAGACTAAGCATGGTTTATATGAGTGGTTAGTCATGCCTTTTGGATTGACTAATGCTCCTAGTACTTTTATACGTTTGATGAATCATGTGCTTAGGGCTTATATAGGACTGTTTGTTGTTGTTTATTTTGATGACATTCTCATATACAGCAAGAGTCTAGATGAGCATACTGAGCATGTTAAAATGGTGCTAGAAACACTTAGGAAAGAAACTTTGTTTGCAAATTCTAAGAAATGCACCTTTTGCACAGATAATGTGGTTTTTCTAGGCTTTGTTGTGAGTGCAGATGGAATCAAAGTAGATGAAGAAAAGGTGAAAGCAATCAAGTAATGGCCAAGTCCTAGAACAGTAGGAGAAGTTCGAAGCTTTCATGGCCTTGCCAGTTTCTATCGACGATTTGTTAAAGATTTCAGCACTTTAGCAGCTCCCTTAACCGAAGTCATCAAGAAAGATGTGGGATTTAAATGGGAGAAAGAGCAGGAGACAGTATTTCAATGCCTAAAAGAGAAGCTTATTCATGCTCCTGTTTTATCTTTACCAGATTTTGTAAAGACCTTTGAGATTGAAGGTGATGCTTCTGGTGTAGGAATTGGAGCAGTCTTGATGCAAGACAAGAAGCCTATAGCATTTTTCAGTGAGAAGCTTGGTGGAGCAACTCTCAACTATCCAACCTATGACAAGGAGTTTTACGCCTTGGTTAGAGCTCTCCAAACATGGCAACACTACCTCTGGCCAAAAGAATTCGTCATTCACACAGACCATGAGTCTTTAAAACATTTAAAAGGTCAGCAGAAACTCAACAAAAGACATGCCAGGTGGGTTGAGTTCATAGAAACATTCCCTTATGTCATCAAGTATAAGAAAGGTAAGGATAATATAGTTGTTGATGCTCTATCACGAAGGTACACACTATTCTCTACTCTTGATGCTAAGCTATTGGGATTTGAACAAATGAAAGAGCTTTATGAAACAGATCCTGATTTTCAAGAAATTTACAACGCTTGTGAGAAATTCGCCTCAGGTCGTTACTATAAGAAAGATGGGTTCCTCTTTTATGAGAAACGTTTGTGAGTTCCTAACTATTCTCTTCGAGATTTGTTTGTTAGGGAAGCTCATGGAGGTGGACTAATGGGACACTTTAGCATTGCTAAGACATTGGAAGTCATGAAGGATCATTTCCATTAGCCACACATGAGACGTGATGTTGAAAGAATCTGTAACAGGTGTAGTGTTTGTAAACATGCCAAATCTAAGATCCAGCCTCACGGTTTGTATACACCTCTCCCTATTCCTATTTATCCTTGGAATGATATATCTATGGATTTTGTGATGGGTTTGCCTAGAACTAAGACAAGAAAGGATTCCATTTTCGTTGTGGTTGATAGATTCTCTAAAATGACTCATTTCATTGCTTGTCATAAAATTGATAATGGATTACATGTAGCTGAGTTATTCTTTAAGGAGATAGTTCGTTTACATGGGATGCCTAGAAATATAGTTTCTGATAGAGATACCAAGTTTCTTAGCTACTTTTGGAAAACTTTGTGGTCTAAGTTAGGAACTAAGCTATTATTTTCTACTACATGTCATCCTCAAACTGATGGTCAAACAGAAGTGGTTAATAGAACTTTGGGAACTCTCTTACGTGCTTTAATTAAAAAGAATCTTAGAACTTGGGAAGATTATTTGCCTCACATTGAATTTGCATACAACCATGTTGTGCATTCTGCATCTAATTATTCTCCATTTCAAATTGTTTATGGGTTCAATCCCATATCTCCTTTGGATCTAATTCCTTTACCTTTGACTGAAAGAACTAGTATTGATGGAAAGAAGAAGGCTGAGTTGGTTCAACAGATCCATGAGAAGGCTCGGAGAAACATAGAAGAGAAAACAAAGTTGTATGTTAAGCCAGCTAATAAAGGCAGGCGTGAATTGATCTTTGAAGTTGGAGATCAAGTCTGGATACACTTGAGGAAGGAACGATTTCCAGAAGAAAGAAAATCCAAGCTCATGCCTAGGATTGATGGTCAATTCACGATCACAAGGAGAATCAATGACAATGCATATCAAGTGGATCTCCAAGGTAAGTACAACGTCAGTTCTAGTTTCAATGTTTCTGATCTCTCTCCTTTTATTGCAGATGAAGCAGATTTGAGGACAAATCCTTTTCAAGAGTGAGGGGATGATATGATCATGCCAACGGACCAGGAGCTAACACCCATGCTTGTACCTGAGCTTGAACATGAGGATGCTTTAGCTATATCAAGTGGACCAATGACGCGTTGGACCAGGAAGCTTGATATGATCATGAATGGGAGAAGGAGCTTGAAACGTGGAGAAGAGCTTGAACCTGATGGAAACAAGCTTATAGCTGAGGAAGCAGCTCATGTTGGAGTTAAACCTGAGCCAAAATGGAAGAAGCATGATCCTAAACCTCCCTGGTTTTTGATCTAAGTATCAACAAATGGACAGGTGATTCATTTGCACTCTTTTTCCCTTGCCTTGGTTTTGTCCCAATGGGTTTTCCTAAGAAGGTTTTTAGTGAGGCTTGTGAATCACTTTCACATCATCCATTTCTTGATCAAGACCATAAATTTCGACCCAAATGAATAATCATCAAGTCCAGTGCATTTTATGCCAATTACAAGCCCAAAAAAAGCCCAAAACAAGTGTCTAATTTGCTGGCCAAGAGAAGTGACGAAAGTGGAAGAGCAAGGGTCATTTTTCAACTTAGATTTATTGTTTTTATTTCCTAGACAGTCTGCATGTAGACTTGTATTTTCTATTTAGGTTCTTTGTATTCTCATTTCTAAAACTATCAAACATTTTAATTAAAAACATCTTCTTTTCTTGTTTGATCTGAGATTGGTGAGTCATATCCTTTCTCAACTTGTGAATGCTTTTGGTGTGTAATATCCAAGCAATAGCAAGCCTGAAAGTTCAAAGGCCTTTCACATCCTTTGAAAGTTTCTATCAATCCATTATGTTCTGTTCAAGGTTCATAGATCCAGAAATTCAACCCTTCATCCGCTGCATCAATTCTCTTTGATCATCCATCCACCTTCCAACAATACATCATTCCATCTCCATTCAGAATCCTTTTGTGTGATCCGCTGCAATCCTTTGAAGAAATCATCACTTCAGACTTTGATCTCTTGATCAATGACTCTTCACTTACCAACTTGATCAAAGGAACATTCGTGGGCTAAATCTCTTACGGAGATCATGTCAAGTGGTATCAGAGCCCACTTTGAATTAGGTTGTATCTAACCTTTCTGTTTTTTTTCATTTTCTGCGTAAATTTTGTCTCGCTGATTTAAGGATGATTGTTTATCCGTTTTGCATGATTTTTTATTGATTCGTGTAGATCAGATTGTGAACTGTAAGAATTTGTATTAGATCTTGTGATTTGGATAAAAACTCTTCGACTTCTATGTTTACATAATTCGAATATGCAACTGACAGTTAAAACCGAATTGAATTCTAATCAGAAATTGTTTTGTTGTTTGATCTTTGCTTAAAAAGTTTTCTTCTTATTCTGGAACAATTTACTTGTTTAATTTGTGTGGTTTCAGGTACAATGGTAGATCTCGATGAAGAAGAAAAATCCAGCAACTTACAAGCCAACAAGTTGATAATTGAGGCAGTCACGGCTAACTTTGCTAAACTTGTTGATGATAGACTCAAAACCTTTCGACTTCAGCATGCGGATACCAAATCCAACTATCAAAAAGGAGAGAGATCCCATGAGAAGTCTGATTTGAGAAGAAGATCAGCCCAAGATAAATCAAATTATGGCTACTATAGCCTGGTGATCAAAGAAGAACTGAGTAAGATAAATAGCTTCGGAACCAGTTTAGAAGACAAAAGGACTATGATGAACTAAAAGGAATAATACAAGAGGCGTTTGAGGCTGTGGAGAAAAGCCAAAAGAAAAGACCAGCCACTCACCAATCTATTGGTACTGGAATAAACAAAGAGAGACCTAGTTTTTCTAGGCAGGAACTAACAAATCAAAAACCAGAACCAGATCACCCTTTACCAATCAGCAAGGAGGATGATCAACGTGAGAGCCTCTCTACACAAGGTGCTTAGTTCAAAATAAAGTGTGCGGCCTTATCATTGATCAAGGTACATGTACAAACGTGGCAAGTTCCACAATGGTGGAGAAGCTTAGTTTGGAGACTAAGAAGCATCCAGAACCTTACAAGCTTCTATGGTTAAATGGGGAGATAGAAGTGACTCAACAAGTAATGGTGTCGTTGTCCATTGGGAGATATGTGGATGAAATACTTTGTGATGTTTTGCCCATGGAAGCCTGCCACATTGTTTTAGGAAAGCCATGGAACCATGATCGCCAAGCTACTTATCGAGGTCTTACCCACCGGTACTCATTCCAATTTAAGGATAAGAAGATCTCCCTAGCTTCTTTATCTTTATTGGAAGCTTACCCAGATCAGCAAACTAAGAACAAAGCGGTGGAGCAACTCGCCTTTCTCAAAACGTCCTTGGAAGCTAAGTGTATTCTTTCCTTTGTCAAATCTGATTTTGTGCTTGAAAAACTAACCCCTTTGCAACCGGAGCAACCGAGTAGTATTGTTTCTATTTCACATATCTTAGAAGAAGAGTCACTCGAAGAAACACAAAAGAGTTTGCCTTTGGTTATTGCCTCTGGTTCTGAAGTTGTTTATCTTGGAGTTAGTAAAGACTACATGTTTTGTAAGCTTTTCCCATACTCTCTGGAGAAATAGCTAGTTGGTTGAAACAACTTTCTCCAGGTTTGTTGGCCACATGGTAAATGACGAAGAATACATTCTTGAACCACTTATATGATGATCCTAGATCTGAAGAGCTGAAAACCAAAATATCTACCTTTTCTCTATATTTTCAGGTCGGATGTCTCGCTGTAGTAACAAGAAGACCCCGATGATCCCGCATCGTCGGGAAGACCATAAAGCCGCCCTTTGCTCTGCGGAGCAACCTGCGGAACAAATTAAATTGTAAATGAAAAAGATTTGAAAACTATTTTAAATTTTACATACCTTTAAGACGAATTGGTTGATGATTTCGTCCGGGACTTGGGTGAGGGGAGGGGTTCCTTCGACGGATGGCTGAGACAGAATGTACTCCTCTTCCATTCTTTGGACGCTCTCCTGAATTTCCCGAGCTACCTGATCCTGGACGACACCATTCTTGTCGGTGTGTGTTGCTAGTAGAAGTTCCAAGTTGTTGGGATCCCGACCCAACTTCTTAGCCTGCAGTTGTTAGATATTTATTTGATAATATAAATGTATAAAACAAAAAAAATTTAATAAAAATCAAGAAGTACATAAAAAACTTACCATATCCCTAGCCTTTGTTTTCTTGCTGGTAGCTCCAAGGTTGTGGGTGGCAGGTCCCTTGCCGTTGCGCTGGCTGTTCCGGTTGCTAGAGTGATATGTAGAGCTGTCCTTGGTAGCCTCTAGTTGCCAATAGGCGATGAACCCGTTCCACAAGTTCGGCTTCTCAATCATCTCCTTTGGCACCTCACCGTGTAGCCACTTATCCTTCCACTCGAACACCTTCTTCGAGTAGTGCAGTGCTGCATAAGAATCGAATTCCCTCCTAACCAGAGCGGTCATGTGTGGGTCCCACCTAAATTCTTGCTGCAAAAACAAAAATTAAATATAAATAATAATAATTTAAATGAAAGTAAAAATTGTGAAAACAGATGACTTACCGCAAATTGGCGAAACCACATATCTTGATCCTCCAGTGGCATGGCGGTGTACGTCGCATAAGGACGGCTGAGCAAAGAGTTTTCTATCTTGTTGAGGGACTTCGAAATCCCGCTGCGAGAATCACCAAACCTAGGGGAAAAAATGTAACATTAGTCGCAATTAAATTAAATTTGTTAAAAAAAAAACAGAATTGGAACAAAAAACTTACCATCTGTCTCTACCGAGCTGGTCTGGATGGAGTCTAGTCAACCTCCCTCGTCCAGGAAGACCCATGAAGTCCTCGACGCGAATCTGCGACGGTGCTGTGGTGGCTGCTGGTGTCACCGGCGTCTGTACAGGTGTAGACGATGGTGTAGGTGCAGACGTCGAAGTCGAACGAGATCTACTCACACGACGACGACGTGGTTGGCCGCTGCCAGATGCAGCAGCGAAACCACCGTAATCCCAACATTTATATGAAAATATATTTTAAATATATGAAAAATCTATAATTATAAAAATATAATGGTTTAAAAAAACATTGCTTTAAATTTCCAAAATTCTAAAATTTAAATTTCCAAAATTCTAAAATTTAAAATTCTGAAACCACCATAATCCCTACATTTATATTAAAATTTTAAAGTTTTATAAGGTTTTTGTAAAGTTTTATAAGGTTTTTGTAAAGTTTTATAAGGTTTTTAAATAGTGTTATAAGGTTTTTGTAAAGTTTTATAAGGTTTTTAAATAGTTTTATAAGGTTTTTAAATAGTTTTATAAGGTTTTGTAAACTATCTTATAAACCTTTTAAAAACTTTCCTAAATCTAATTGTTTAAAATTCTTTAAAATATAGATATAAATTCAAAAATTAAGTCATTATCTTCAAATTTACAATTATTTCGATATTCTAAAATTTTTAAGTAATTGTTACATAATTTAAAATTCTAAAATATTAAAATTCTAAAATTCTAAATTAATCGTTATAATTGTTTAAAAATTAGTAAAACATGCTAACAATTTTCTAAAAATTTATGGAAAAACAATTTCCCTAAATCTAAATTCATAATTTTTCCTAATCATAAATCTAATTTTTCCTAATCATAAATCCTAATTTTTCCTAATAATAAATCTAATTTTTCATAACAATTTAAAAACGCTAACAATTTCATAACAATTTAAAAACCCTAACAATTTAGTAAAAATTAGTAAAAATACTAACAATTTAGTAACAATTTCATAAAATTAGTAACAATTTCCAAATTTCATAATATAACTTCCCAAACCCTAAATCTAACCCTAATCCTAATCCTAAATCTACCAAAAATCAATTCACAAACTAATTTATATTAAATCTAACCAAAATCAACATGAAATTTGAGGATACTTACAAATGGGATGGAATTTCCGCCATTTGTACGTAATCCGGCAAAGAAGAGGCGATTTCCGGCGAGGAGGAGGCGATTTCCGGCGAGGAGGAGGAGGCTCGTGGGCGATTTCCGGCGATTTCCGGCGAAGACAAGGCGAGGAGGAGGAGGCTCGTGGGAGATTAGGCGTCGTGGGCGATTTCCAGCGAAGAAAACGGCGTGAATCGACAGATCGGAAGGGCTAGAGGCGGAGGAGGCGATTTGTGAGTTTTTTGAGGGTTGAGGAAGTGTTCTTCGGGGAAGACGAGTGGTCTGGTAATAAGAGAATTTCCAACTGATTTCAAGCTGTCGGAAATCCGTCGGAATCGAAATAAATTAAATGAACGCGTGTAATTGGACCGACTCATTTCGCGGTATTTATTTTTCATTTCCTGGGTAAAATTTGGCACATCCGTCGGAAATCCGTCGGAAATTCATACATAATTCCGACGGATTTCCGACAGATTTGTGGTTTTGAGCTTTTAAATGATCCGTTTTCGTAGTTACAAGTTAATAATATGATTGGACCATGCATTAGAAGATAAAATAGTTGACAATGATCATTGTTACTTTAAAATTCTAAACAGTTAGTATTTTTAGTATTTTCCATAAACATCTATTGTTCAGTATATGTAACTGTATGAAACACTTTTGGTTGAAACATGAGAAAATCGCAAATCATGTTCTGTATAACATCGAGAAGGTTATATACTCACTTATCTTTCACTTTAGTTGTCAGAATTGTATGCCGAGACTTTGTCTTCTCTAAATCAGGAATTTGACCTCAAAACCCTAAATCTGTCGGAAATCTGTCGGAAATATATATATTATTTCCGACAGATTTCCGACGCATGCTTTAAAATAACAAAAAAAAACAGAAGAGCCAGTGTCGATCGACAACCCTATACCGTCGATCGACATAGGTTTTGGGAAGATATACGCAGATGAATTTTTTTATAAGAAATATATAAATATCAGTTTCTGTCGGAAATCTGTCGAAAATATATATATATTTCCGACAGATTTCCGACGGAAAATCATATTTTTTTTAAAAAAAAATAAAAAAAAAATTTCTCTGAAATTCTTGTTTATGTTAACAAATACAAACATATCAAAACCCTAAATCTGAGTTTGAGTCTGATCCTTCCGAAGGAATTGTGTCTTCTTCTTCATCAAATTCTCCAACTTCTTCTTCTGATTCTGAATGTACTATATTATCACCAAATTCAGTGAAATCAACAAAAAGGTCCACCGCTGAAGAATGACCAACTGGAGCCATCGGAGTAATTCTAGTTGGTTGCATAGCATCTTGCTCAGCAACTCCATATAGTCTCCCTCTTGGATTAATTGGAGTCACTGTAATCCAAGGATCTCCTCGATGTGTTACCCTAGGGTAAGAAATGTAGCATACCTGAAACAAACATATTTAGTTTAGGCAATGACAATATCATTATTTATCTATAACGCACGTATTATAAAATTTTAAAATCAAACCTGATCTGCCTGTGATGCTAGGATGAATGGGTCATACTTTTGCAGTCTCCTAGAAGAATTTACTGAAGTGACGCCAAATTGGCTCACCTGAACACCTTCTGGATATGCCGGATCATACCACTCACACAAGAAAACAATGCACCTCATGCCCAACATTCCTGGATAGCGCACTTGCAATATTTCTTTGAGAATCCCGTAGTAGACTACATCATCACTTGTAGCTGAAATACCGTAATCTTCAGTTGGCCTCGACCTTTCTTCATGAATCCTAAATGCAAATCCCCTAGTGCAATACCGAACGTATGAAGTTGCTTCGAAGCTTGGGCCAGAAACTATCTCTTGTAACCATGACGGAAACCTTTCTCCATTCTTCATTCCTTCAGAAACCTAAGATAATAATTTAGACAAATTAATAAACAAACATTTTATTCAGTCCCATAATTAATTCACTAATTTTAAGATATATAAGCGTTTTTTAAAAACTTACGTAATATTGCAGCCAATTTGGAAACTCGGTTTTTTTAGATTCTCCAAGTTCGTCTTCTGTCATATCCGGATAATAGCGACGTATTGATGCAATGTAAATCCTGAAAGAAAACAACAATATATAACATATGAAACCTATATATTACTTAGGTATTAAAAAAAAAGAAGTATTTAAATAAGTTCTGTTTTTACCTTTCGTACTCCGCCATCTCCTCACAATTCGTTAGGATATACATTTGTAAGTGCCTCCACTCATCTTGTGAAAGGAAGCGTCTCTTCCCTCTCCCAATCACTCGGCCAACTTGCGAAAACAACTCAGGGACCAGCGCGGCATACGTGACTCTCTCACCTCTATCATCATGACGAGCAGGACGTCTACTCTTCGTACGAACTCCCCGCGGAAAGTAATATTCCGCAAACTGTGATGATTCTTCATTGATACTCTGTGCGACAATATAACCTTCAACTCGAGCCAAATTTTTGACCTTCTTCTTTAGATGGAACATGTACCGATCGAAAGGATACATCCAACGAAATTGAACGGGACCACCTAGTTCGGCTTCGCGGGGGAGGTGTAGGGGAAGATGTTCCATAACATCAAAAAAAGACGGCGGAAAGATCTTCTCAAGATTGCAAAGGATCACTGGTATATTGGCATCTAAATTGCGAATCCCCTCAACTGTAAGTGTCCTCGTGCATAAATCCCTAAAGAAAGCACCAACTGCTGCAATAGCTTCGTGGACAGTTTGAGGAAGGAGATGGGTAAAAGCAAATGGAAGAAGCCTCTGCATCAGTACATGACAATCATGACTCTTCAGTCCCATAAACTTTAGGTATCGCGAGTCTACGCAGTTACCCAGATTAGCTGCATATCCATCAGTGAATTTAACTTCGTCTTTAATCCACCGGAAAAATTCTCTTATCTTTTGTATTTGCAATTGGTACGGAGGAAAAGGATATGTACCATCGGGAAGACGATCAAGATAATCACGGTAGCAAATCTTTGAAACATCCATCCTAGACTTCACATTGTCTTTTGTCTTTCCCGGGATGTTTAACACCGTATTCATGATGTTGTCAAAGAAGTTCTTTTCAATATGCATCACATCGAGGTTGTGCCTTAATAAATGATCCTTCCAATACGGCAAATCCCAAAATATACTCTTCTTGTGTCAGTTGTGAGCTTCCCCTACACCACAAAGCGGTTCATGCCCATTACCCCCACAATCAGGAGTCCTCTCAGCACCAAAATCTCTCAACTGCTCCAATATAGTACGACCGTCTATCTCATCAATTGGAGCATCATGGAGGGAGCCAAGGTGGGTGCTATATGTTTATACACACACCTATTGCCATATATTTACATGTTCGTAGGGAGGTGAAATTTACGCACGAAGAATCCATCTAGTATTGACACTCTGCCATTGGCCTTCTCCTAGAGAATATTCCAATAATAATCATTTTTGGGAAAAAAAGGCTATAAAATGAAGTAACTGAAACTTGAAACACAATGCAAATAATTAAGCAAACATCTCCCAAGTCCAGGAACCATATGCATATGCATGGCCCTAGTGAAAAAAAGACCGTTCATTGGAAAATGAGGTTTTGATGTGGCAACCAGCAACAATGATATGCAGACCATTTACCTAGGCATGACGTTGATAAAAGTATTTTAAACAAAAACCATGAATCATTTTCATCGTATTAGACAATTCCAGCTAGAAAATAAGCACAAGTATCAGTAGTTAAACTCAAACAATTTTGGCTAGAAATATAACAAACCATTAACCATATGTACTCTTCTTCTTCTTGTTAGTCTTCCTAGTCCTTGTCTCCTTCACCAGTCTTCCTGTTCTTGCCCCCTTTACTTCAAATGTGTTGGGATAAACCAAAGTGAGTAAATCCAGAATCAAACTATCTATTTCACATTTGGGGTTGATTAAACGCAAGAGTCGGTATTTCAGATGTTGGCAGAAATTAAAACACAGATAACATAACACAATCATGAATTCAAAGCTAACCTTGTAATCAAGGGTCAGCATGTTCTTAAACTTTTAAATTTAGATTTTTTTTACCCATCTAATTATTTTTATCTTTCATTCTCTCTACTTTTTGTTTTTTACGACTTTATTTAGTTTTTTAAATAATTGGTTTGCACTATAGTTTAGACTATATTTGAAATTTACTTGTTATTATAATTAGTTCGGGCTATTATAAATTTTTCTTTTTGCTATTTAATTTGTTACTTAACATTTACATTGTTAATTTTCCATTTTTATTTTTTTCTTAATTAATTTTAATATTAACACATGTCATCATCTCAATCAATATTAGACACATGTGAATTACAATTTTTCTTACGTGTCAAGCTCTCGTCAACCCGCTTTGAAATTTTCCTTTATACTACTTGATTTGTAACTTAAGAATTAAATTGTTAATTTTCCATTTTTAATTTTATTTTTCTATAGTTAATTTTAATATTAACACATGTCATCATCTTAATCATATTAGACACATGTCGCAATCCCATGAATTACAATTTTGCTTACGAGTCAAGTTCTCGTCGACCGGCTTCTCTTTTATATAATAAGATAGTCTAGTTGCCCATTAGCACTTAAATGACCCAGCAGTGCTGAGTTCCAAGTATCAAGAATATTATTTTGAAAATTTTTAAAATTTATTAATAATGAAAGGCAAAAACGTAATTTGATCTTCATCTTCTCCATCGAGCTCAACGAATCTAGAATCCTAATAATGGCGGATACTCGATTTTAACTCATAAAACATCATTTTAAACCCGTTTGCCCCCTAATTTATATCTAAATAAAACAGATCTGACATATATTACATGATTATGAACCTAAAATTGCAAAAAATGACATCTTTTTTTTTCTTATGATTTTTTACCCGAATTGGGCAAAATCGCCAAGGTTCGCAGCCGCCGAGCGTTTAACTGCCACATAAGTGGTCTCGACGGCCGAGTTTTCGAACATGGGTACACAAATTTAATTATGACCCATCAAAAATTAAATAGATTCTAAAAAACACTCACATTTATGATAAATATTTTATGATCCATAAATAAATTAAATATGAAAAATCTAAAAATTAAATTTAATCATCCTTCCATGAAAATAAAGATCTAAAATATTGATCAAATAAATTTAACAATTATTTTTTTTTTTATTATTTTCTTTTATTTATCTCCAATTATATTTTAAAGACAAATTCCATAAAATACCACAAGCTAAAATTTTGTTTCCAAACATACCACCAATTTTCAAAATTTTCAAAAATACCACTAAAATTTTCAAAAATACCACTAATTTTTAAAAGTTCCAAAAGTATCAAAAAAATTTAAAAATTGATTTTCAAGGGTTTAGAATTTACATTTTTAGGTTTGGATTAACTATTATACAATTAGAGTATATTTTTAGTGGGTACGGTTTACGTTTGGTCAGAATATAGACCCAACGTCTAACTTTCTTTGTTGAGCTATTGGATGACCAATAAATGTATAATTCCCCATTTCCCAAAGGCCAAAGTGATTGATCATATGTGCCCTCCGACAAAAGCCTTTGGTTTTCACAATGAGTTTACATGCAAAGAGTTTAAGTACTTCAATAACATCATCATCACCAGAGTCTATTTTTATTTCATTGATATATAATTCATAGCTTCTCAAAGCTCAAGGTCAGAGGCTCTGTTTCGTGGTTATCTTTGTAGGGATATGTCTCTTTTCATTTTTTAAAGTGCCTATTGGCATTATTTGTTTATGTTTATTTTATATTGAAGGTTATCACCTCAAACTCTTGATCTAGGCATGTTATTTTGATTTCTTTCAAAGCGTTGAAAAAAAATAAACTTTCTAGGCATATAGACAATCCAACTTTGTACCATCTTTTTCTGTTTAATGATAAAATTTATACGAAATAAAGTTGATTACAAATAGTGATCCATTTAAACTCCTAAGAACATAATTGAAATTTGGAACTTACAACTTATAAGACAGTTACATGACTTTCCAAAAATCTGAAACACAACCAAAATTTTTGAAAAGTTAAGGCTTAGGTTATAGACTTATAGTTTTACTAAAACCATATTTTTTCAAAATAAGTTTGCAATTCAATACCAAAATTAGAACAATGTAAAAGTTTGTAAAAAAATAACAAGTTAGTGTACGATGCACCAAATTAGAAATTTGTTTAGTATGGGAAAAATAAAATAAAATAAAATACAATGTACCAAATTAATGATCAATACTTTGTAACAAAAAAATCCCAAATTAATGATCAATAAAACCACACAAAAGATAAAACAGAAAAAATGAAATGGCTAAGAACATATACATTCAATTTGTTGATTTTATGAAAATCAACATTAATTCTCCAAAAAATAGTCAAATATCAATTAAACAAAATCGACAAATACACCAGCGGTAATAAAATGAATGCAAATAAATATATTTAAAAAATTCACTACAAACCACCTAGGGCCTGATTGGAAATGACTTTGACTGTGGGCTGTGACTTTAGAATTTGGGCTGCAGGAAAAATGGCTGTCAGAACTTTGGCTGTTACTTTTAAAAATTAACAAAGTCTGATTGGTAATACAAACTGTAAAAACTGTTAAACTGTTATTATAATTATAAAAATTATATTTTTTAAATTGAAATGTAAACTAGGAGAAATTTGTATTCGTTAATTACATAAAAACGAAGTATGAAGAACTAACTATTTTATTATTATTATTATTATTATTCAAGATATTTGATTACAAATTGAAATAAAAATAAAAATAAAAATAAATCAACAAATCTAAATAAACCAAAAAAATTCGAAACCTTAAAATAAATTTCAAAAAACAAAGACATAAGTGAATTTCACTTATGTCTATTATTCCATGTGTAGGTTTAATAACCAAAAACTGCATCAAGAAGTGTACTATATTTTTCAAAATATTCTCTATTTGTTGGGCTTGTTGGATCCTCTGGATTATTTTTGTAGTTGTTGTATTCCTTTCTCAAAAGATCGAAACGGTTTTGTATGGTTGTCCAATCAAAAGTGATTCTAAATTGGTCGAAAATATTCATAAGAATTTTTTCTTTTTGAAGACGTGTAAGACGACCTGCTTCGGTAGGCTCATTTCGACTCACTATAGCCATGTTTAGAAGCACCCCGTATGTAAGTTCGTCTGTCCACTTAAATTTCTGTAAATAAAAACATGGTTAGACTAGTGAATTTTTTTAGTCACATAAACCAAACATTCTTGATTTCATATTACTTACTAAAATAATTTAAGAAATAAGGTGATATATTTTACCTTACGGGAAGATGATTTGGCCGCCATATATTAATTTGTATCTAAAACTTTTTTGATGAGTCTCACCCACTCCATTACAAATTGATCTTAAAATATTGCAATAATAGTTTAGATTGATATATGAACCAAAAAACTTCAAATTTATATTGGGATAAAATGAATCTCAAAAAATGGAAAAAACGAATTGTTAATTAATATGGAAAAACAAATTCGTGAAAAAATTAAATATACCACTATAGAGAGTTTTATATTTTGTTGGGAAGATGGAAGAACAAAATAACTATTTATTTGTTTATTTCTCTCACTTTAAAGTTACGTAAAAGAGGCTGTTAAAAAAGAAAGAGAAAATTGACATAAAAAAAAAAAAAGGATCTCGGTTCCTTCGCCTGAGCAATTGCTCCATTGTTGTCACAATACAATGCTACAGGCTCTAAAATACTAGGAACCACACCAAGTTCAGACACGAACTTCTTGATCCAAACAGCTTCCTTTGCTGCTTCCGAAGCGGCAATGTATTCAGCCTCAGTAGTGGAATCAGCTACGGTGCTCTGCTTGGAACTCTTCCAACTGACTGCACCGCCATTCAGACAAAAGACATAACCAGACTGAGACCGGAAATCGTCTTTGTCCGTCTGAAAACTTGCATCCGTGAATCCACTTATGACTAGCTCATCACTTCCTCCATACACCAAGAACTTATCCTTAGTATTTCTCAAATACTTGAGGATATTCTTGACTGCTGTCCAGTGACCCTCACCTGGATCAGATTGGTATCTACTCGTCATGCTTAAAGCACAAGCAACATCTGGTCGAGTACAGAGCATGGCATACATAATAGATCCTATGGCCGAAGCATAAGGAAACCTATTCATTCGTTTCCGCTCAGCTTGTGTCGAAGGACACTGCTTCTTGCTAAGAATAACGCCATGCAACATTGGCGTGAAACCTTTCTTGGAATTGTGCATATTGAATTTGTGCAATACCTTATCAATATAAGTGTCTTGACACAATCCAATTAGCCTGTTAATCTATCTCTATAGATTCTTATTCCAAGAATGTACGCGGCTTCACCCATGTCTTTCATGGAAAAACAACTTCCAAGCCAAGTCTTGACAGACTGAAGCAATGGAACGTCATTTCCGAGAAGAAGTATGTCGTCTACATACAGTACGAGAAATGCAACTCCGCTCCCACTAGTCTTCTTGTATACACATGGTTCCTCTTCGTTCTTGATGAAGTCAAACCTTTTGATCGCTTCATCAAAATGAAGATTCCAACTCCGTGATGCTTGCTTCAATCCATAAATGGATCGATGAAGCTTGCATACTTTCCCAGCATTCTTAGGATCCGTGAAACCTTCAGGTTGTATCATGTACACATCCTCTTCCAGAATTCCGTTAAGGAAAGCTGTTTTCACATCCATCTGCCATATCTCATAATCATAATAAGCGGCAGTTGCTAGGAGTATCCGAATGGATTTAAGCATAGCGACTGGGGAATAGGTCTCATCATAGTCAATACCATGAATTTGCTTGAAACCTTTAGCCACTAATCTAGCTTTGAATATCTGGATATTCCCATCCACATCAATCTTCTTCTTGAAGATCCATTTACACTCAATGGGTTTTACACCATCGGGTAAATCTACCAAGGACCATACTTGGTTTTCTGACATGGATCCCATTTCGGATCTAGCGGCTCCAAGCCACTTTTCGGAGTCAGGGCCCAACATTGCTTCTTCGAAATTCGCAGGTTCGTCACTGTCAATGATCAACAAGTCATGACAATCGTTCATGAGAAATCCATAGTATCTCTCGGGTCCGGGCGAATCCTTCTGGATCTGCGAACTTCAGGCATCACAGGTGCAGATTCCACAACTCCTTGTGGTTCCACCTGCTGCTCATCCTCATTAGGTTGAGCAGGCTCCTGTGATTCTCAAACTTCTTCGAGTAGTACTTTACTCCCACTGTTCTTCTTATGAAGAAACTCTCTCTCAAGGAAAGTACAGTCCCGAGCAACAAACACTTTGTTCTCAAAACGGTTGTAGAAGTAGTACGCCTTGGTTTCTTTAGGATAACCAACAAAAAAGCACTTATCAGATTTGGGTGCGAGCTTATCAGATATTAAATGTTTTACATAAGCCTCACAACCCCAAATTTTCAGAAAAGACAAACTTGGAACATTTCCAGTCCACATCTCATATGGTGTCTTTGCAACTGATTTTGATGGGACTCTGTTTAGTGTAAACGCAGACGTTTCTAGAGCGTATCCCTAAAAGGATAATGGAAGGTCTGTGTGACTCATCATTGATCGAACCATATCTAATAGGGTCCGATTCCTCCTCTCGGAAACTCCATTCCATTGGGGTGTTCCAAGAGGAGTGAGTTGTGAAACAATTCCACACTCTCTCAGATGATCACTGAACTCTTGACTCAAGTATTCTCCACCAAGATCTGATCGAAGAGCTTTAATACTTTTGCCAAGTTGGTTCTGTACTTTATTCTGGAACTCCTTAAATTTCTCAAAGGATTCCGACTTGTGTCTCATTAGATAGACATAGCCATACCTACTGAAATCATCAGTAAAGGTAATGAAGTATTGATAATTTCCTCTAGCACTTGTGCTCATCGGGCCGCAGACATCTGTATGTATAAGGCCCAATAAGTCACTGGCCCGTTCATTTGGTTTGTTGAAAGGAGCCTTTGCCATTTTGCCCATCAAACAAGATTCACATTTCTCACATGATTCATAATCAAATGAGCCCAAAAGCCCATCACTATGGAGCTTCTGTATGCGTTTCTCGTTTATATGACCCAAACGACAGTGCCAGAGAAAAGTTGGGTTTTCGTCATTAGACTTAAACCTCTTAGTATTTATGTTATAAATGGGCATTGATTGGTTTAAAATGTAAAGCCCATTCTCTAATGGGCCGCTACCATAAAACATACCATCGCGATTAAAAGAACAACATTTATTCTTAATAGAAAAATCAAATCCTTCTAAATCCAAACAGGAAACAGAAATGATGTTTCTGCTTATCGCAGGTACATAATAGCAATTATTCAAATCTAAAACCAAGCCCGAAGGCAAAGACAAATGATAAGTGCCAATGGCCAACGCAGCAACCTTTGCTCTATTCCCGACTCGCAGCTCCACTTGTCCTTTTCCCAGCGTCCTACTATTGCTTAGTGCCTGCACATTTGATGTACGACTCGGTGGTGAGTCTTACAACCTGATTCGATGGCTGGAACCACAAGCTGGCGTTCGCTCTTTCTTGTGGTGGTTGAATGGTGGAAGATGGAATCAAACACGATGGTGTTCACTCTTTCGTGTGAGATCAGATTGTGGGGAGTGTTGATGGATTGATAGCACGACACAGAGTGATGATGATTCTTTGATACGGTACTGATGTTTGCTCCTATGTGAATCACACACACAAGATCAAACAAGGCTGAGAATTCACTCAAGAATGCTCAAAGAAAATTCAGTTCTTTATTGATAGGTAAAAAGTTGTGGTGGCTACAATGCTGCAATGGGACTTTATAAACAGTCCTTCAGCTTGAACCTTCTAGGGTTCTGACTCAAAACAACAAGAAAAGACTCAAAACAACAGGACTTTCAAAAGAAAACAGCAAGAAGTTTAAAAACTAATCTAAACAAAGTGCAGAGTTTCATTAAAGCCAAACAAGGAAACTATGGCCAGAACTTAAAAAAAAGAAGTGATTTCGTTTTTCTTGGTTCTTAGTGTTGTGGAAGGCTTGAATCACCTGCAAAGACAGTATATAAATTGAAAAACTCACCTTGATGTGTTTCTTGGTCAGATGTGCTAAGAGCTTGAAAATTGGAGTAGAAATCTTCATGTAGTTCTTCAAGCTCTTCATCTTCTTCTGATGATGGTTCTTGATCAGTCTTGAAGATATCTTCTTCTTTCCTGTTTGGTGCAGAGATGGCGAGCTCTAATGTCCCTTGGTGTGTTCTTGTGGGATCAAGGTTGACAGGAAGTAGTTTTGGAGCTAAAGATGCAACGAAGGCTTGCACAGCAAGGTTGATCCTCCTAGTTAATTGCTTGGACTTTGATCTTGTCATTGGACCAGGTCGAACTATTGGCATTGGTATTGGAGTTGGTTTGTGGTCTGAACCGATGTCCTCATCATTCCCTCCCTCTTCAAGAGGTTTTGACCCCAAAACAGTTTCTCCTGCATCAAGGGAGGATAAATCCGCAACATTGAATGTATGTGATATATTAAACTCACCTGGGAGCTCAAGTTGGTAAGCGTTGTCATTGATACGCTTAAGGACTTTGAAAGGACCATCTCCTCTTGGTGCTAGCTTGGACTTCCTCTTTTGTGGAAACCTTTCTGATCTCATATGTAACCAAACCCACTCTCCTGGTTCAAAGATAACCTCCTTCCGTCCCTTATCAGCTCTCCTCTTATACTCTTCAGTCTTCTTCTCAAGGTTTTCCTTGGCCTTAAGATGAATCTGCTTGATAATCTCTCCTCGTTTCAATCCGTCTAAGTTAACTTGATCAGCTTGTGGAATGGATGTAAGATCCAACGGTGATAGGGGATTCAATCCGTAGACAACTTCAAAAGGTGACAACTTAGAAGCAGAGTGAGTAGCACGGTTATATGCGAATTCAATAAAAGGTATGCATTCTAACCATGTTGTCATATTTTACCAAGTGTAGCGCGAAGGAGTGTAGAAAGTGTGCGATTTACTACCTTGGTTTGGCCATCTGTTTGAGGATGGCAAGTGGTAGAGAACAATAGTTTTGTACCTAGCTTCTTCCAAAGTGTTCTCCAGAAGTGACCAAGGAACTTAGTGTCCCTATCCGACACAATTGTTCTCGGAATCCCATGCAAGCGAACCACCTCCTTGAAGAATAGATTAGCAATCTGTGTGGCATCATTGGTCTTGTTACATGGTATAAAGTGAGCCATCTTCGAGAATCTGTCTACTACCACGAAGATAGAGTCCTTGTACTCGATCTTTGGTAATCCTAGCACAAAATCCATAGAAATGTCTACCCAAGGGGCGTTAGGTATTGGTAAAGGTAAATAAAGACCATGAGGATGTGACCTGGATTTTGCTTTATGGCATTGCACACATCTTGAACAGAATCTCTCAACATCTTTCTTCAAGTGTGGCCAATAGAAATGATCCATTACTATAGCTAATGTTTTGTCGACACCAAAATGCCCCATTAGGCCCCCTCCATGTGCTTCACTTAGCACTAATTCTCTCATAGATCCCTGCGGTATACACAAACGTTTATCTTTAAACATAAAGCCATTTTGTAAGTAGAACGAACCGTGAGGTCCTTTGCTGCATTGTTGGAAGCTCTCGCTGAATTCAGGATCGTCTTTGTATTGTTCTTTGATGTGTTCAAATCCCATAATCTTTGCCTCCATAGTGGCAATAAGTGCATGTCTTCATGATAACGCATCTGCCACAATATTCTCCTTGCCCTTCTTGTATTTGATAACATATGGGAAGGACTCTATAAACTCTAACCACTTAGCATGCCTTCTCTTGAGTGATGTTTGCCCACGTAGGTGCTTGAGTGTCTCATGATCCGTATGTATTATGAACTCCTTGGACAACAAGTAGTGTTGCCATGTCTCTAAAGCACGAACAAGAGCATAGAGTTCCTTATCATAAGTTGGGTAGTTAAGAGTGGCTCCACTTAACTTCTCACTGAAATAGGCTACGGGTTTCTTCCTTTGGTGTAATACTGCTCCGATCCCCATTCCCGAAGCATCACATTCTACCTCAAACATATCATTGAAATCAGGCAATGATAAGACCGGTGCTTGAGTGAGTCGTTCTTTCAAAGTGTTGAAAGCGGTGTCTTGGGCAGTTCCCCAATGGAAGGGCACATTCTTCTTGATCACAGCTGTAAGTGGGGCTGCTATGGTGCTAAAATCTCTCACAAACCGCCTATAGAAGCTGGCTAATCCGTGAAAACTTCTTACGTTGCCAATCGTAGAAGGTGTAGGCCAGTCTCTTATCGCTTTGATCTTCTCCTCATCTACTTGTAGTCCCTGTTCACTTAATACAAATCCTAGGAAAACAAGTTGGTTAGTACAAAAGGAACACTTCTTGAGGTTGGCATAAAGGCCTTCCTTGCGAAGTGATTTAAGCACTAGTTCGAGGTGTTGGAGATGATCAACAAGGTTCTTACTATATATAAGTATATCATCAAAGTAAACAACCACAAATTTACTTATGAATTCACGTAGAACCTGGTTCATCAAGCGCATGAAGGTACTTGGTGCATTAGTTAAGCCGAAGGGCATAACTAGCCATTCGTATAAGCCTTGCTTTGTCTTGAATGCAGTTTTCCACTCGTCCCCTTCTCGCATTCTGACTTGGTGATAACCACTTTTCAAATCCACTTTTGAGAAGATGGTGGCACCACTCAACTCGTCTAGCATGTCATCGAGCCGTGGAATTGGATGTCGATATTTGATAGTGATGTTGTTAATAGCTCTGCAATCGACACACATTCGCCATGTTCCATCCTTCTTTGGCACTAAGAGGACCGGAATTGCACAAGGGCTAAGGCTCTCCCTGATGTATCCTATCCATCAAGTCTCGTACTTGCTTTTCTAACTCCTTACTCTCTTCGGGATTCATACGATAAGCTGGTTTGTTAGGCAACGCTGAACCTGGAACAAGGTCTATTTGGTGCTCAATGCCTCTTAGAGGTGGTAATCCAGGTGGTATATCTTCGGGAAAAACGTCCTGAAACTGATCTAACAGGGTCTGGACTTCAGGTGGTAAATCTAGCTCCTTAAAACCTGTGCTCAAATAATCTTTGAAAACCATTAGTAACATAGTGCCTTTAACACTCTTAACACGGTTTAAATCTCCAGAAGTAATATACAAACTTGATTTACTAGACTTAGACTCATTGTTCATCCTGCTTTGAAGCTCATGAACTTCGGATGGACTTAAAGGAGCCAAGTTGTACTTACGGTCATTGAAGGTGAAACTGTAGTAGTTTGTACGTCCATTATGTGTAGTGGCTCGATCGAATTGCCACGGTCTACCAAGTAGTAGATGTCCCGCTTGCATTGGTACCACATCACACAACACTTCATCTTGGTACTTACCAACACTAAAGGGCACCGTAGCTTGCTCTGTCACCCTGAGTTCAGTTGTATCGTTGAGCCATTGAAGCTTATAGGGCCTAGGATGTTTCTTTGTCTCCAATCCTAGCTTATCCACCATAAACTTACTAGCAACGTTAGTACAAGATCCTCCATCGATTACAAGATTACATACCTTATTGTTGATCGTACAACGAGTGTGAAACAAGTTCTCCCTTTGTACTTTCTCCTCAGGTTGCACTAGAACACTTAGGACTCGTCTTGTGACCAAGAGATCTCCATGGTCTGGATACTCTACATCTTCAAGGTCATCTTGCTCTCTCTCTTCAAACTCATCGTGTGATTCATATCCGCCACTGGGAGTGATGATCATGACTCGCTGGTTTGGGCAGTCTCTAGCATAGTGTCCTCGTCCCTGACATTTAAAACAAGTAATATCACGAGTACGAGATTGACTTGGGTTAGTAAACTTACCTGGTTCTTGCCGCGAGCTAGAGGGTTGTTCACTAGTTTTGCCTTTGGATCGAGTATCAATCTCATTAGCTTTGCCTTTCTCCATAGGTTTGTTGTTGCTTGCTTGCCAAGGCTGTTGGTTTCGGTTTCGATTAGACATAGAGGTCTTCTTCTTGTTATGTTGTTCTACTTGTACAGATAAGTGCAGCAACTCATGTAGACCGCTGTATCTTGCCCTCTCCACCTTTCGAGCTATGCGATCATGAAGGCCATCTACAAACTGAGCCATTAAGGCCTCTTCTGATTCTTCTAACTCTAATGAGTTCATAAGCTTCTCAAATTCTTCAAAATACTCTTCTACAGTCCGGTTTCCTTGTGCAAGCTTCCTGAATCGCTTTTGAAGGTCTCGGTGGTAGTGCTCAGGAACATATCTCAACCGTAAGAGGTATTTCATGTCATGCCATGTTTGTATGGGACCAAAGAGTTGTCTCCTCCTCTCTGCAACAGTTATATCCCACCAAGCTAGTGCATTTTCAGTGAGTTGTGCAGAAGCTAAAGCCACTTTCTTGTGCTCTCCATAGCCATAACATTCAAATATATACTCCATGCGCCTTTCCCAGTCTAGATACACCTCTGGATTCGACTTTCCAGCAAACGTGGGAGGTGTTAACTTTATCTCATGGTTAACTTCTCGCCGCTCACGCTCCCTATGTCGATTCCCTCTTATAGGATCACGTCTCCTCTGGTTTTGGCGTCTCAAGGGATCACGGTGAAAATCTTCTTCTGCCTCAGACATGCTTTCATCACCAGACTCATCTTCGTCTCTTTGATTGTTGACTTGAACATTTCTCCTAGCTGGAGGAGCTCCTTGTGCATTGTTTGGACCTCTCGGTTGAGGTTGTTCAAGGCGATCAATACGTTCCCCAAAACCTCGCAACTCAGTCCTCATTTCTGTGAGCATTTGTAGCAAGGCAGCTTGCGGATCGATGTTTTCATTGTTGTTTGTCTCTCCAACCATGATGAGTGTCTCTCTTTTCCTTGGAAACTCAACAGAAACAACAATTGGTTAAAAGCACCGAGTGTAATGCAATTGAAATTCAAACTAGAATCAAACAGTTCTCACAATCGAAAGTCAATGATAACTGCAACTTAATCTATATGAAACTCAACAATCGAAAACACAAATCAATAAGAACTCAGCATAACAAAGTGAAACAACAATACGTAAACAGAAATGCAATAGGTAAACTTCTTTAGGGGTTTTGGTTCTTAAACAAGCTGGAAACAGAGATTGAAACAAAATATGAAGCAAAAACGTTTTTTTTTTCTATGGGTTAAAGGGGTTTTAAGAAATCTGAAACAGATATTGGAAACAACTATGAAACAAAAACTATTTTTATGGGTTTTTCTGGGTTTAAAGCAATCTGAAACAAAATTCAAAACAACTATGAAGCAAACAAAGCAGAAACAAATTCAAATCATAATTCAAGCAAATAAGAAAGGGATAGAGAAACCAAAGGTTGGGACCTTTGGCTCTGATACCAGATGATGTACGACTCGGTGGTGAGTCTTACAACCTGATTCGATGGCTGGAACCACAAGCTGGCGTTCGCTCTTTCTTGTGGTGGTTGAATGGTGGAAGATGGAATCAAACACGATGGTGTTCACTCTTTCGTGTGAGATCAGATTGTGGGGAGTGTTGATGGATTGATAGCACGACACAGAGTGATGATGATTCTTTGATACGGTACTGATGTTTGCTCCTATGTGAATCACACACACAAGCTCAAACAAGGCTGAGAATTCACTCAAGAATGCTCAAAGAAAATTCAGTTCTTTATTGATAGGTAAAAAGTTGTGGTGGCTACAATGCTGCAATGGGACTTTATAAACAGTCCTTCAGCTTGAACCTTCTAGGGTTCTGACTCAAAACAACAAGAAAAGACTCAAAACAACAGGACTTTCAAAAGAAAACAGCAAGAAGTTTAAAAACTAATCTAAACAAAGTGCAGAGTTTCATTAAAGCCAAACAAGGAAACTATGGCCAGAACTTAAAAAAAAGAAGTGATTTCGTTTTTCTTGGTTCTTAGTGTTGTGGAAGGCTTGAATCACCTGCAAAGACAGTATATAAATTGAAAAACTCACCTTGATGTGTTTCTTGGTCAGATGTGCTAAGAGCTTGAAAATTGGAGTAGAAATCTTCATGTAGTTCTTCAAGCTCTTCATCTTCTTCTGATGATGGTTCTTGATCAGTCTTGAAGATATCTTCTTCTTTCCTGTTTGGTGCAGAGATGGCGAGCTCTAATGTCCCTTGGTGTGTTCTTGTGGGATCAAGGTTGACAGGAAGTAGTTTTGGAGCTAAAGATGCAACGAAGGCTTGCACAGCAAGGTTGATCCTCCTAGTTAATTGCTTGGACTTTGATCTTGTCATTGGACCAGGTCGAACTATTGGCATTGGTATTGGAGTTGGTTTGTGGTCTGAACCGATGTCCTCATCATTCCCTCCCTCTTCAAGAGGTTTTGACCCCAAAACAGTTTCTCCTGCATCAAGGGAGGATAAATCCGCAACATTGAATGTATGTGATATATTAAACTCATCTGGGAGCTCAAGTTGGTAAGCGTTGTCATTGATACGCTTAAGGACTTTGAAAGGACCATCTCCTCTTGGTGCTAGCTTGGACTTCCTCTTTTGTGGAAACCTTTCTGATCTCATATGTAACCAAACCCACTCTCCTGGTTCAAAGATAACCTCCTTCCGTCCCTTATCAGCTCTCCTCTTATACTCTTCAGTCTTCTTCTCAAGGTTTTCCTTGGCCTTAAGATGAATCTGCTTGATAATCTCTCCTCGTTTCAATCCGTCTAAGTTAACTTGATCAGCTTGTGGAATGGGTGTAAGATCCAACGGTGATAGGGGATTCAATCCGTAGACAACTTCAAAAGATGACAACTTAGAAGCAGAGTGAGTAGCACGGTTATATGCGAATTCAATAAAAGGTATGCATTCTAACCATGTTGTCATATTTTTACCAAGTGTAGCGCGAAGGAGTGTAGAAAGTGTGCGATTTACTACCTCGGTTTGGCCATCTGTTTGAGGATGGCAAGTGGTTGAGAACAATAGTTTTGTACCTAGCTTCTTCCAAAGTGTTCTCCAGAAGTGACCAAGGAACTTAGTGTCCCTATCCGACACAATTGTTCTCGGAATCCCATGCAAGCGAACCACCTCCTTGAAGAATAGATTAGCAATCTGTGTGGCATCATTGGTCTTGTTACATGGTATAAAGTGAGCCATCTTCGAGAATCTGTCTACTACCACGAAGATAGAGTCCTTGTGCTCGATCTTTGGTAATCCTAGCACAAAATCCATAGAAATGTCTACCCAAGGGGCGTTAGGTATTGGTAAAGGTAAATAAAGACCATGAGGATGTGACCTGGATTTTGCTTTATGGCATTGCACACATCTTGAACAGAATCTCTCAACATCTTTCTTCAAGTGTGGCCAATAGAAATGATCCATTACTATAGCTAATGTTTTGTCGACACCAAAATGCCCCATTAGGCCCCCTCCATGTGCTTCACTAAGCACTAATTCTCTCATAGATCCCTGCGGTATACACAAACGTTTATCTTTAAACATAAAGCCATTTTGTAAGTAGAACGAACCGTGAGGACCTTTGCTGCATTGTTGGAAGCTCTCGCTGAATTCAGGATCGTCTTTGTATTGTTCTTTGATGTGTTCAAATCCCATAATCTTTGCCTCCATAGTGGCAATAAGTGCATGTCTTCGTGATAACGCATCTGCAACAATATTCTCCTTGCCCTTCTTGTATTTGATAACATATGGGAAGGACTCTATAAACTCTAACCACTTAGCATGCCTTCTCTTGAGTGATGTTTGCCCACGTAGGTGCTTGAGTGTCTCATGATCCGTATGTATTATGAACTCCTTGGACAGCAAGTAGTGTTGCCATGTCTCTAAAGCACGAACAAGAGCATAGAGTTCCTTATCATAAGTTGGGTAGTTAAGAGTGGCTCCGCTTAACTTCTCACTGAAATAGGCTACGGGTTTCTTCCTTTGGTGTAATACTGCTCCGATCCCCATTCCCGAAGCATCACATTCTACCTCAAACATATCATTGAAATCAGGCAATGATAAGACCGGTGCTTGAGTGAGTCGTTCTTTCAAAGTGTTGAAAGCGGTGTCTTGGGCAGTTCCCCAATGGAAGGGCACATTCTTCTTGATCACAGCTGTAAGTGGGGCTGCTATGGTGCTAAAATCTCTCACAAACCGCCTATAGAAGCTGGCTAATCCGTGAAAACTTCTTACGTTGCCAATCGTAGAAGGTGTAGGCCAGTCTCTTATCGCTTTGATCTTCTCCTCATCTACTTGTAGTCCCTGTTCACTTAATACAAATCCTAGGAAAACAAGTTGGTTAGTACAAAAGGAACACTTCTTGAGGTTGGCATAAAGGCCTTCCTTGCGAAGTGATTTAAGCACTAGTTCGAGGTGTTGAAGATGATCAACAAGGTTCTTACTATATATAAGTATATCATCAAAGTAAACAACCACAAATTTACTTATGAATTCACGTAGAACCTGGTTCATCAAGCGCATGAAGGTACTTGGTGCATTAGTTAAGCCGAAGGGCATAACTAGCCATTCGTATAAGCCTTGCTTTGTCTTGAATGCAGTTTTCCACTCGTCCCCTTCTCGCATTCTGACTTGGTGATAACCACTTTTCAAATCCACTTTTGAGAAGATGGTGGCACCACTCAACTCGTCTAGCATGTCATCGAGCCGTGGAATTGGATGTCGATATTTGATAGTGATGTTGTTAATAGCTCTGCAATCGACACACATTCGTCATGTTCCATCCTTCTTTGGCACTAAGAGGACCGGAACTGCACAAGGGCTAAGGCTCTCCCTGATGTATCCCTTATCCATCAAGTCTCGTACTTGCTTTTCTAACTCCTTACTCTCTTCGGGATTCATACGATAAGCTGGTTTGTTAGGCAACGCTGAACCTGGAACAAGGTCTATTTGGTGCTCAATGCCTCTTAGAGGTGGTAATCCAGGTGGTATATCTTCGGGAAAAACGTCCTGAAACTGATCTAACAGGGTCTGGACTTCAGGTGGTAAATCTAGCTCCTTAAAACCTGTGCTCAAACAATCTTTGAAAACCATTAGTAACATAGTGCCTTTAACACTCTTAACACGGTTTAAATCTCCAGAAGTAATATACAAACTTGATTTACTAGACTTAGACTCATTGTTCATCCTGCTTTGAAGCTCATGAACTTCGGATGGACTTAAAGGAGCCAAGTTGTACTTACGGTCATTGAAGGTGAAACTGTAGTAGTTTGTACGTCCATTATGTGTAGTGGCTCGATCGAATTGCCACGGTCTACCAAGTAGTAGATGTCCCGCTTGCATTGGTACCACATCACACAACACTTCATCTTGGTACTTACCAACACTAAAGGGCACCGTAGCTTGCTCTGTCACCCTGAGTTCAGTTGTATCGTTGAGCCATTGAAGCTTATAGGGCCTAGGATGTTTCTTTGTCTCCAATCCTAGCTTATCCACCATAAACTTACTAGCAACGTTAGTACAAGATCCTCCATCGATTACAAGATTACATACCTTATTGTTGATCGTACAACGAGTGTGAAACAAGTTCTCCCTTTGTACTTTCTCCTCAGGTTGCACTAGAACACTTAGGACTCGTCTTGTGACCAAGAGATCTCCATGGTCTGGATACTCTACATCTTCAAGGTCATCTTGCTCTCTCTCTTCAAACTCATCGTGTGATTCATATCCGCCACTGGGAGTGATGATCATGACTCGCTGGTTTGGGCAGTCTCTAGCATAGTGTCCTCGTCCCTGACATTTAAAACAAGTAATATCACGAGTACGAGATTGACTTGGGTTAGTAAACTTACCTGGTTCTTGCCGCGAGCTAGAGGGTTGTTCACTAGTTTTGCCTTTGGATCGAGTATCAATCTCATTAGCTTTGCCTTTCTCCATAGGTTTGTTGTTGCTTGCTTGCCAAGGCTGTTGGTTTCGGTTTCGATTAGACATAGAGGTCTTCTTCTTGTTATGTTGTTCTACTTGTACAGATAAGTGCAGCAACTCATGTAGACCGCTGTATCTTGCCCTCTCCACCTTTCGAGCTATGCGATCATGAAGGCCATCTACAAACTGAGCCATTAAGGCCTCTTCTGATTCTTCTAACTCTAATGAGTTCATAAGCTTCTCAAATTCTTCAAAATACTCTTCTACAGTCCGGTTTCCTTGTGCAAGCTTCCTGAATCGCTTTTGAAGGTCTCGGTGGTAGTGCTCAGGAACATATCTCAACCGTAAGAGGTATTTCATGTCATGCCATGTTTGTATGGGACCAAAGAGTTGTCTCCTCCTCTCTGCAACAGTTCTATCCCACCAAACTAGTGCATTTTCAGTGAGTTGTGCAGAAGCTAAAGCCACTTTCTTGTGCTCTCCATAGCCATAACATTCAAATATATACTCCATGCGCCTTTCCCAGTCTAGATACACCTCTGGATTCGACTTTCCAGCAAACGTGGGAGGTGTTAACTTTATCTCATGGTTAACTTCTCGCCGCTCACGCTCCCTATGTCGATTCCCTCTTATAGGATCACGTCTCCTCTGGTTTTGGCGTCTCAAGGGATCACGGTGAAAATCTTCTTCTGCCTCAGACATGCTTTCATCACCAGACTCATCTTCGTCTCTTTGATTGTTGACTTGAACATTTCTCCTAGCTGGAGGAGCTCCTTGTGCATTGTTTGGACCTCTCGGTTGAGGTTGTTCAAGGCGATCAATACGTTCCCCAAAACCTCGCAACTCAGTCCTCATTTCTGTGAGCATTTGTAGCAAGGCAGCTTGCGGATCGATGTTTTCATTGTTGTTTGTCTCTCCAACCATGATGAGTGTCTCTCTTTTCCTTGGAAACTCAACAGAAACAACAATTGGTTAAAAGCACCGAGTGTAATGCAATTGAAATTCAAACTAGAATCAAACAGTTCTCACAATCGAAAGTCAATGATAACTGCAACTTAATCTATATGAAACTCAACAATCGAAAACACAAATCAATAAGAACTCAGCATAACAAACTGAAACAACAATACGTAAACAGAAATGCAATAGGTAAACTTCTTTAGGGGTTTTGGTTCTTAAACAAGCTGGAAACAGAGATTGAAACAAAATATGAAGCAAAAACGTTTTTTTTTTCTATGGGTTAAAGGGGTTTTAAGAAATCTGAAACAGATATTGGAAACAACTATGAAACAAAAACTATTTTTATGGGTTTTTCTGGGTTTAAAGCAATCTGAAACAAAATTCAAAACAACTATGAAGCAAACAAAGCAGAAACAAATTCAAATCATAATTCAAGCAAATAAGAAAGGGATAGAGAAACCAAAGGTTGGGACCTTTGGCTCTGATACCAGATGATGTACGACTCGGTGGTGAGTCTTACAACCTGATTCGATGGCTGGAACCACAAGCTGGCGTTCGCTCTTTCTTGTGGTGGTTGAATGGTGGAAGATGGAATCAAACACGATGGTGTTCACTCTTTCGTGTGAGATCAGATTGTGGGGAGTGTTGATGGATTGATAGCACGACACAGAGTGATGATGATTCTTTGATACGGTACTGATGTTTGCTCCTATGTGAATCACACACACAAGCTCAAACAAGGCTGAGAATTCACTCAAGAATGCTCAAAGAAAATTCAGTTCTTTATTGATAGGTAAAAAGTTGTGGTGGCTACAATGCTGCAATGGGACTTTATAAACAGTCCTTCAGCTTGAACCTTCTAGGGTTCTGACTCAAAACAACAAGAAAAGACTCAAAACAACAGGACTTTCAAAAGAAAACAACAAGAAGTTTAAAAACTAATCTAAACAAAGTGCAGAGTTTCATTAAAGCCAAACAAGGAAACTATGGCCAGAACTTAAAAAAAAGAAGTGATTTCGTTTTTCTTGGTTCTTAGTGTTGTGGAAGGCTTGAATCACCTGCAAAGACAGTATATAAATTGAAAAACTCACCTTGATGTGTTTCTTGGTCAGATGTGCTAAGAGCTTGAAAATTGGAGTAGAAATCTTCATGTAGTTCTTCAAGCTCTTCATCTTCTTCTGATGATGGTTCTTGATCAGTCTTGAAGATATCTTCTTCTTTCCTGTTTGGTGCAGAGATGGCGAGCTCTAATGTCCCTTGGTGTGTTCTTGTGGGATCAAGGTTGACAGGAAGTAGTTTTGGAGCTAAAGATGCAACGAAGGCTTGCACAGCAAGGTTGATCCTCCTAGTTAATTGCTTGGACTTTGATCTTGTCATTGGACCAGGTCGAACTATTGGCATTGGTATTGGAGTTGGTTTGTGGTCTGAACCGATGTCCTCATCAACATTAGTACAAATATGAGCACCACAGCCGGTATCCAATACCCATGAGGTAGAACCTGTCGAAGTAACATTTACTTCAATAACATAAACACTTGGAGAAGTCGTCTCGTACGTCTTCTTCTTGTTCTTCAGACCATCCAGGAATTTCTTGCAATTTCTCTTCCAATGCCCATATTCATTGCAGAAGTGGCACTTGTCAGCATCAGAAGGGCCAGCTTTGGAGCTAGGATGTGGCGCAGGTTTGTCCTGGTTCATAACCTGGATAGCCTTGCCCTTTCCTTTGCCCTTGCCGGGCTTCTTAAACTTTTTGTCCCCTTGTACCATAAGCACATTTGGGGCACCCTTCTTGATGTTTGGCTCAGCTGTCTTGAGCATGCCATGTAACTCAGTCAACGTCTTCGTCAAGCTGTTCATGTTGTAATTCATTATGAACGTATCATAGCTTGGCGGCAGTGACTTCAGTATGATGTCAGTAGCCAACTCTTGGCTAATGGGACAGTCCAGTTTCCCCAAGTTATCAATATAACCCATCATCTTTATGACATGGGGACTTACTGGAGCATCACTTGGTAGCTTGCACTCAATTAGAGATTTAACCGTCTGGTATCTCTCAGTTCGAGCCTGCTCCTGAAACATCGCTTTCAGGCTAGTGATTATCTCGATGGGCGACGCCACGTTCTCATATTGCTTTTGCAAATCTGAGTTCATGGTAGCCAGCATCAGACAAGTCACATCGACCACATCATTTGAATGCTTATCCCAAGCATTCTTCTCTGTCTGAGGGGCATTGGCACGATACTTCTCGGGGAGAACCTTATCAAGGACATAGTCCCTTTTCTCCTGCCTGAGAACAATTCTCAGGTTCCGATACCATTCCAAAAAATTAGATCCATTAAGCTTGTCCTTCTCAAGGACGGATCTGAGGGAGAAAGTGTTGTTTGAGCTAGTCATTGCTGAAACAAAAGAGGTAGAGGGTCAGTTACGATGTTCAATAAAAGAGTAAACTTAACAATTAAGAAAACTCGCATTATATTCAAAACAATGTTTCCTCAAATGAATATAATGATCCAAGATCCATGTTTCACCAAAACCCGAGCGAGCCACTGGCTGTCACTCAAATCTTAGCTATATAGGTAAGCAACACTTTGCTAATCATATCCAATATGACTCTTGGTTGTGGATAAAACATCTTATGCTTTAACCACCTGATGTCTCTGAGCCCAGAACTTCTGATAGCTCATTCAAGCAAACCAATCTCTTCAGTCATGTAATAGTTGATGCCATGCACTGCAAGCCCATCAACTCAATTACCTACTGCCTTACTCATGTAACTGCACATACCTTGCACTGCAAGCCTATCACGCAATGAAACGAGTCTTGACAGCTGACAAGATAGGGAAGACATCCTTAACACTTGATATTTAGTTGAGGAATTGAACTTTTAATCCTTAACACATATCATATATGCATTCAGGAACCCAATCTCATTAAATATGGTTCGGTTATTTGATTTCAGGTTCACTAACCCTCAATCTGCGTAAGATGTCGATCGACACTACCTTAGTGTCGATCGACACTTACCTCTCTGTCGCTGTTTTCGACAACCGATCAATCCAATTGAACCGGTTTCGATAACCGACAGAAAATTTCAATAACCGGTCAGTGTCGATCGATACAACATTTGTGTCGATCGACATAGACCAAACTAAATTCAATATTCGATAACCGGTCAATCCAATTGAACCGGATCGATAACCGGTTGGTGTCGATCGACGCCAACCAAACCGCAGCAAACCGAAATTTGCCGGTTTAATCGATCTGATAACCAAGCACGATAACCGATTCAATCCTATTGAACCGGTTCATCAATCGCAAGGCAGAGGTGATCTTGTCGATCGACACAACCATTGTGTCGATCAACACGACTAGGTTTTTCAGCCAAATTGAACAATTTAACGACAAAACAATTTTACGACGAAAACTTGATCAAAACGAATACAGTTCAGCCAGATTTCAACGTTAAACCCTAAGGCTCTGATACCACTGTAGGAATTTACTCAGGTTTTACCGGATTAATCTCTATTAATCAACCTAGACAGAATTCCTTTTCCTAGGATCTAGGGTTTGTAAACGATAAATCTGATAGAACGGATCTCGAATATACATGGAGTTTTGCAGCGGAATTATGATTAGAGATTCGAGATTTTGAGCACTTCAAATGCAGTGCCTCTACTGTTAGTCCACACGCACACAAATTGGAATCCGCCGGGATGCTAGTGCCGGTAGATCGGATCTCTCAGGGAATTTCTGTGTTTCTGGTGGCTGCCAAAAGTTTTCTCTCTATAACCCTCTCTTCAGGTCGTGGCCTTTATAACTCCTTATATAGGCCCTGGAGAAAACCTAATTGATCCTGAACCGATTCAGAATCAATTAAGCCATTAAACCGAAATTATTATTTCGGTTAACCAGCACGTGTCGATCGACACAACAAGTTTGTGTCGATCGACACACTATTTAAAACACGAATTATATGTGCATCAAATACACATCATTTAGATCATTACATTAATGATCATTCCAACATAAAGTGAATCCAATTTGCTTAGGTGTGTGACCCTGTAGGATCATATAATACTAGCAATGAGTTCATAACTCATAGATCATCATTAGTCTCTAGCAAAACGTCATGACCACCTAGTATTATATGAAGGTCTAATCTCGAAAGTACAACTATCACTGAGTAAATACAAGTGTGATTTCAGGACATTCCCAACACGATCCGCATCTCGATTACACACGTCCTGCAGTACGTGACCCGTTTACCCGGAAATAGGTCTGCATGTTTATCCGTTTACCCGGTACCGCGACGCGACTTAACGTCTCGATGCCTGCTCGTCCCGCGGTACGTTTCTCTCGATGTCATACGTCCCACGGGTCCGAATCACTCGATGCCAGTCTGACCCACGGATCACTCGATGCCAACACGTACCGCGGGTCCGATTCTCCTCTTTATGATTTTCCTCCTTTTTTTTACCTTGGATAATTTATCCATGGTATTTTATTCTCATGATCAATACTCCCCCTCAAGTTTAGCGTAAAGGATTTAGGCTAAGCTTGGAACCCACAACACATTACCTTATTAAAAACCTTAGTAAGTAAAACTTCATGGGATAAAATCTTACTAGTGGTGTCTTGGCTGGTTTGGAAGCCAAGTGACCGATCTCTTTGAGAAGATCAAGAGTGTATTTCCTTTAGGAGATGTGGAGGCCATTGGTGAACCGGTAAATCTCAATACCAAGGAAGTATTTGTGCTCACCGAGGTCTTTGATGTCGAAGGCTTCGTGGAGATGGTCCTTGGTGGCTTGAATTCCTTCTTTGTCATTGCCGGAGATGATCAAATCATCGACATAGACGAGCACCACCACGATCCCTTGCGGTCCTTGAAGGGTGAAGAGAGTGTGATCTAGCTTGGACTTCTTGAAGCCCTTCTCCTTGAGTGTTGAACTCAACTTCTTGTACCAAGCCCGGGGAGATTGCTTCAAACCGTAGATGGCCTTGTGGAGGGGAAGGATTTTCCTGGGGGCTACCAAGGATTTTAGACCCGGGGATGGTGTCATGTAGACTTCCTGCTCAAGGTCTCCTTGGAGGAAGGCGTTTTTCACATCTATTTGCCACAAGTCCCATCCCAAGTTGGTAGCTAGGGAAAGGACTACTCGTACCGTATTAAGCTTGGCCACCGGTGCGAATGTGTTGGTATAGTCATCTCCATATGTTTGGGTGAAACCTCGGGCTACTAGCCGTACCTTGAACCGCTCAATCTCACTGGTGCTCAAGTGTTGGATGATGAAAACCCACTTAGAACTCGCGACACTCTTTTCTTCGGGGGAGATCGGCCTCGTCCCACGTATGATTCTTGACCATGGCCACTACTTCATCATTGACCCCAACCGTCCATTCTTCACTCTCCATGGCCTCTTCAAAAGTCATGGGAATTTTGTGCTCATCAATCTTTCCCATGAACGCTTGATGGTCCGAAGGAAAAAGAGCGAGGGAACACACCGCTTGGATAGGATGGGCCACAGCTTCATTGTTGCACAAGACCCTCTTATCTTTCCATGTGGATGGATCGCTCCTAATCCGTTTACTTCTTCAAAGTGGTTGAACAGAGACTTCGGCTTCCTCAGTAGCTGCATCGATGCCCACGGTAAATTCCCCATCGGATCGAGTTGTTTATGCGGTAATTTCCCCATCGGATCGAGTGGTTTCCGCGGTAATTTCCCCACTGGTATCTTTGGTAGTGTCTTCGGCGGCTTGCTCGGTAATCCCCTCGGTAGTCTCATTGGCTTCCTCCTCGGTGGTTTCCTTGGGTGGTTGAGTCAAGATCCCGAGGTAGTCAAGTAGGAACTGTAGTGATGCACCCTTGTCCGTTGGTGTAGCAAGGTCCTTTAGGCTCTCCCAATCCTTTTCTTTGTAATAGCCTCAGTCTTCAATGAACTTAACATCCCGAGAAACTAGATACCTCTTGTTCACCGGGTCATAGCACTTGTAGCCCTTTTGGGTTGTTGAATAACCAATGAACATGCTTTTGGTGCTTTTGGCGTCAAGCTTGGTTCTCATTTCACCGGGAACTAGTACAAAACAAACACAACCAAATACCCTTAGATGATCTAAAGGAGGTTTAGAGTTAGTAAGTACCTCAAATGGTGACCGATCATTGAGGATCTTTGTTGGAGTCCGAATGATAAGGTAACATGCGGTCATGACCGCGTCTCCCCAAAATCTCTTTGGGACATTGGTGTGGAACATCATAGATCTAGCCACCTCCATAAGATGCCTATTCTTCCTTTCCAAGACACCGTTTTATTGAGGAGTGTAAGGACAAGACGTTTGATGTAGGATTCCATGTTGATTGAGATAGTCTCAGAATGCATGACTAGTGTATTCCCTACCATTGTCGGTCCTAAACACTTTGATCTTAGCATTATATTGGTTAGTGACATGCTCCCTAAATGTTCTAAATCCTTCAAATACCCGATCTTTAGATGGCATAACAGTAACCCAAGTATATTTTGATTTTTCATCGAAGAAAGTCACAAAATACTTGTTGTTATCTCTAGAAAGGCATGAAGATGTCCATACATCCGAATATACTCAGTCAAAACAGTTTTCATAAATAGTTGTAGATTTATTGAATACAGTTTTGTAATGTTTTCCCAAAATACAAGACTCACAATTTAAATGATCAAATACCACATTTGGTAACATAATTTCAAGAGATCTAGAATGAGGATGACCTAGTCTAGCATACTACATTGCATTATTCGATATTCCTAAACAAGACTTAAAAGAAAACGATATTAGTGCAAAGTCCTCAATGACATATAAATCATCTTTGGTTCCACCTTCTCCAATGATCTTTTCCGAATCAATATCCTGAAAATAGACATCATTAGGACCGAATATAGCATAACAATTTAGGCCTTTTGTAGCTCTTTTAACCAACAAAAAATTACTAGTGAAATTGGGCATGTATAATTCCTTAGAGTTCTTTTCAAATAGTTTCAAGTTACCGATTCCTTTGATAGGTATTTTTTCACCGTTAGCAATTTCTACATTTCCATAAGCTTTAATGTTTCCTAGTAGATTCTCATTACTAATCATGTGGTGTGAAGCACCCGAATCCACAATCAAAGAACTACTAGGCTTATGGTAGAAGAAATTGATACCAGATTCTTTAAGAGATTTGATGATGGCCTCCAAGTCCGATTTATTCACAAAATCTCCATGGTTTGCCTTTTCCCTATTGGTTGATGGACCGGGTTAGCCTTGATCTCCATTGTTGTGTCCGTAGTTGGCTCTTGGCTCTCTACGGTCCGGTAGTCCTCGAGGCTTGAGGTGCGGACGAAGGACCAAACATTTAGGCTTGGAATGGCTATGAATCTTCTAATGGTTACACCATGGACGTTGGTATCCCGAACGGTTGTTGTTGTTGTTTTGCCGATCTTCAAATCGGTCATAGGCTCCCTTGTGTGCCATCAGAAGCTCCCCCTTACCGATAAACAAGCCATGGGATCCTTGTTCCCTTTGGATTTGAGAACACACATCATTTAAGCTTGGGAGCTTGTCGGATCGGAGGATGTGCTTGATAAGGTCATTGTAGACCGGGTTTAGGGAAAGGAGAAGGTCAAAAACCTTATCTTGCTCTCTTTTCTCATTTAGAGCCTCCGGGTCCATGGTGAAGGGTCGGAGCATCTCTAACTCGGAAAAGAGAGACCGGTACTTGCCAAAATATTTGGTGAACTCCAAATCTTCTTGGCTTAGGTTGTTGAGAGCTTTCTTGACTTCAAAGACTCTTGTAAGATTGGTGACGTTGCCGTAGACATTTTTGAGAGTCTCCCATAGCTCATTTGCGGTACCAATAAGAGGCAATATGAGTATGCCTCAAGAATTGAGGATTCAAGGGCATTTTGTAAAACGGCTTAGACGGTTTGATCTTATTGGTACCACTTGGCCTTCTTAGCTAGTTTTGCTTCCTCATCATCTTCTTCTTCATCGGAAGAGTCGGGTTCGGGTTCCTTTGGAACGAGACTAAGGTCGATGTGGCTCCAAAGACCACGACCACTTAGGGCGATTTTGGTAGTTCTTGACCACAAGAGATAGTTCTCTCCTTTGAGAGTGACCAGAACCACGATGGGCTTAGATGAATCCATGAGTCTTCCTTTGATTATTAGGAAGTGATTGATAGATAATGGATTCCAAGAGAATACCCAAAGTATCTAGTCTTTGTAATTGAGAGATTTGAATTTGAAAGAACCGGGAAAAAGAGAATTTTGAAATTTTAGAGAATGTAACCGAATGTTTTGGAGAAAGTATGAAGGATTTAAGACTTGTAATCATGGATCTTGCTCTGATACCATGTTAGAATTTGCGGAAATAGAGATTAAGGATGAGAGAGTTTTGGATAGAGAGAGAAAGTGTATGACCTTGAAAATTTTATTCAAGATAATATTATAAGTGTGATTTACAATGTTTAAACAGAATTTAGGATAATCTAAAAGAGGAAAGAGACCGTTTGAATCAAACGGTCAAGTGATTCAAACGGCTCAGATGGATAGTGACGGGCTGTCACTGTCGGACTCGATCTGCGGGTCGAGGAAACATCGATGTCACTTGGATCCTTCGTGACATCGGGACGGTCAACGCGGGACAGAGTTTTGTCAACACGGGTTAATACTCGGGAAAGTCAAACCCGCGTCTTCTCGATGCCAGACCGATCCGCAGTACGCATCTCTCGATGCCAGGATGATCCGTGTCTCGGTCACACACATCCTGCAGTACGTGACCCGTTTACCCGGAAATGGGTCCGCGTATTTATCCGTTTACCCGGTACCGCAACCCGAGTTAACGTTTCGATGCATGTTCGCCAGCAGTACATTTCTCTCGATGCCAACATGTATCGCGGGTTCGAATCACTCGATGCCAGTCTGACCTGCGGATCACTCGATGCCAGTCTGACCCGCAGATCACTCGATGCCAGTCTGATCCGCGGGTCCGATTCTTCTGATTGCCGACTGTCCTGCGGTACACATCTCTTGATGCCAACATGTACCGTGGGTCCGATTCTCCTCCTTATCATTTTCCTCCTTTTTATTTACCTTGGGTAATTTACCCATGATACGTTATTCTCAGGATCAATAAAAGTGACCCACGGGTCATTTTCCCTCGATGCCAGGAGCAAGGAACTCAATCAGCGGGACGGGGACCAGTCGTTGTCACTCGGATCCTCGATGGTCAGCGCGGGACATAAAGTCAATGCGCACCTTGCGTATCCCGCGTGATCGTGGAACCATCCCGTGCCTCGAGTCTTCATGCACCACGGGTCGATACTGTCTTGATCATACGTGACATCAGTACATGACCCGTTTATCCGAATAGGGTCTGCGTGTTTATCCGTTTACCCAATACCGCGACCCGACTCCATTTTTCGACGATCCGCATACTGGCATCAATGCCACACGTACCGCGGGTCGAGTTTCTTCGTCCCGCATCTCGTGCAATCCCGATACGCGGGTCCATATGTCCCGATACTTGATTCGCGTACTGGCCTGGATGCCACACATACCGCGGGTCGAGGATTTCTTTCCCGCGTCTCGGACTCCTGATACGCGGTTCTGTTCATCTGACACTTTCTTCTTTCCATTTTATTCTACCTTGGGTAATTTACCATAGGTATTTTATTACTTATGATCAATAAAATCATGATGAATCTAAAAATGCCTTTGTTGTTTCTAATTTTCAGTCTCAAAACACTTTTGGCTTCTTATTCAAGGTTACACAAAGGCAAGAGAACCATGGGATGCTTAAATCATTTTAAATCATGATGAATCCAAAAGTCCTTTGTTGTTTCAAGAAGCATGAAGAAGGCTCAGCACATGTTTGGAGATGAGAACTAATGACCACCAAGAATAGCCACCACAAGAAGTGGAGAGGAAAGACTGGTGGAAGGTGATGAATTAGCACACAAGCATGGAGACTAGTGTCCGTCCTTGGTGTTAAAAGAAGAGGGTGCACTTGATTTTTGAAGATCAACAAGGCATATATTCTCAATTCAAATCATGGTCGAAGCCATGATCATAATGGCGGTTCCAAGAAAAAGTAAAACCGCAGTCAAAGAGGCTGCTACATATGGTGTTTCAAAGTGGCTGCTCCATTCGTTTCCAAGCTCCAAGAGAGGCTGCAAAGGAGAATCAAAGCAAACACATGTTCATGTGTATGAAGCTCAAAAGTTGGTTGTACACAAAGCCAAATAAAGGGTATGCACAAAGGAAGGTTGAGGAAACGTCGATGTCACTCCGATCCCTCGTGGCATCGGGACGGTCAATGCGGGATAGAGTTTGGTCAACGTAGGTCAACACTCGGGAAAGTCAAACCCGCATCTTCTCGATGCCAGACCGATCCGCGGTACGCATCTCTTGATGCCAGCATGATCCGCATCTCGGTCACACACGTCCTGCAGTATGTGACCCGTTTACCCAGAAATGGGTTCGCGTGTTTATCCGTTTACCCGGTATCGCGACTCGACTTAACGTCTCGATGCCTGCTTGTCCTGCGGTACATTTCTCTCGATGCCAACACGTCCCGCGGGTCCGAATCATTCGATGCTAGTCTGACCCGCGGATCACTTGATACCAGTCTTATCCACGGGTCCGATTCTTTCGATTGCCAATTGTCCCACGGTACGCATCTCTCGTTGCCAACATGTACCGCGGGTTCGATTCTCCTGCTTATGATTTTCCTCCTTATTATTTACCTTGGGTAATTTATCAATGGTATTTTATTCTCATGATCAATAGCAGATTTGAGGACAAATACTTTTCAAGAGGGAGGGGATGATATGATCATGCCAACAGATCAAGAGCTAACACTTATGCTTGTACCTGAGTTTGAACCAGAGGAGGAGCTTAAACCGGAGGAGCAACTTGTAGCTGAGGATGTTCTTGTTACACCTGCTGGTCCAATAACTTGATCAAGAGCTAAGAAGTTTAACCAAGCTGTTGGAGTATTGCTTAATCAAATATGGAGGCAACCAGATCAAGGCAGCTAGTATGGAGGTAAAGCTTGTCAAACCACTATGGTTTTGATTCAAGCTAAGTGATTTCAACAAATGGGAAAAGTGTCTCAGTTGTACTCTTTTTACCTTGTCAAGTTTTGTCCCAATGGGTTTTCTTGACAAGGTTTTTAATGAGGCAGCTGTTTCACTTCATAATTGCCCATTTGTTGAATCAAAAAGCTCAAGGCCTTATCAAAAAGATAATCACATTTTATGGGGCTGAATTTTTAAAATTCAAACTTTGTTTTAATTTTATGTTATTTTCGAGACAGTTTGGAGCTTGTTCCAAAACTTGCCTCTTCTTCTTCTCTTCTTCTCTTTATAATCTCTTGTAATCTTATTTCTGAACTTATCTAGCTTTTTATTCTCAAACTCATTTTTAAGAACTAGATCATTCGGTAAATCAAAGGCTCTCTCATATCCTTTGTGTGACCCATCGATCCACTGGTGAATCTAAGGCTTTCCGCATCCTTAGTGTGACCAATAGACTCCCTTGTTACTGAAATCCATTCGTTCACAAACATCCAAAAATGAATCCCATCCTACTTGCTTCTAAAGTGACGATTTCGGAGACAGATCTTACAAGGATCTCATTACTGATCATTATCATAGAGACTTACAAAAATGTTTTCGTAAGTTATCTCAAGGAAACAGAAGTGTAGACGATTATTTCGAAGAATTCAAGAAGCTAATGAACTCCTTAGAGCTAAAGAAGTTCGAAGAAGCTTTGATGGCTCAGTTCATTGACGATTTGCAAGATAGGATTGCAAGAAAGGTGGAGAGAGCCCAGTATAGTAGTTTACATGAGTTGTTACATTTGGCTGTCAAGATAGAACAACAGAACAAGCGCAAGATGACTCCTTACAACCGCAGCAAGCCAGCTCAACCTTGGAACGCAAGCAGTTCTACATCTATAGAGAAAGGCAAGGCCGTGGAGATTGATTCTGGATTCAAAGGAAAGAACCACGAATTAGTGTCTAAATTAACACAACCAGAACAAGGTAAGTTTCTTAATAATAATCAAAGAACTCGTGATATAACCTGTTTTAAATGTCAAGATAGAGGATACATATCCAGAGATTATCCGATCAAAGGGCAATGATTATTACCCCTAGTGGAGACTACGAGTCCCATGATGAGCAAGAGGAAGACTTTGAGTATCCTGACCGTGTAGAGCTTCTAGAGACTAGGAGAATACTAAGTGTTCTTATCAATCCAGAAAAAAGCTCAACGAGAGAATCTCTTTCACACCTGTTGCACTATCAAAGGTAAGGTATGTAATCTAATTATAGATGGAGGCTCTTGTACTAATATAGCTAGCAAGTATATGGTGGACATGTTAGGTCTCGAGAAGACTAAGCACCCTAGATCATACAAGCTGCGTTTGTTGAATGATGAGACAGAACTTAAGATCTCTGAATTAGTTACCGTACAAGTTATTTTAGAACAGGTCAAAGATGTATTCTTTGAAGAGCATCAAATTGATCTTGTTCCTGGTTCAGCTTTGCCCAACAAGCTAGCGTATAGAATGAACCCAGAAGAGACTAAAGAGCTAGAGAGGCAAGTACGAGACTTAATGGATAAAGGATACATACGAGAGAGTCTAAGTTCTTGTGTTGTACCAGTGTTACTAGTTCTAAAGAAAGATGGATCATAGAGAATGTGTATAGATTGTCGAGCTATCAACAACATCACCATCAAGTATAGACATCCCATTCCACGCCTAGACGACATGTTGGATGAGCTAAGTGGTTCTACTATTTTCTCAAAGGTAGATTTAAAGAGTGGTTATTATGAAGTCCGAATGCGAGAAGGAGACGAGTGGAATATCATATTCAAGACCAAGCAAGGCTTGTATGAATGGCTGGTTATGCCTTTCGGTTTAACTAACACACCAAGCACATTCATGCGACTTATGAACCAAGTTCTTCGTGCGTATATAAGTAACAACCTATCAGACCATATCAATCATCTTGAACTAGTGCTCAAATCACTTCGCAAGGAAGGCATGTATGCTAACCTCAAGAAGTGTACCTTTTGTACTAACAAGCTTGTTTTCTTAGGTTTGGTGGTAAGTGAACATGGATTGCAAGTTGATGAGGAGAAGATCAAGGCTATACGTGGCTGGTCTACTCCTACTTCCATCGGCCATGTAAGAAGTTTCCATGGTTTAGCCAGCTTCTATAGGCGTTTTGTGAGTGACTTTAGCACAGTGGCAGCACCACTTACTGCCTTGATCAAGAAGAACACACCTTTCTCTCGGGGATCAGCCCAGGATATAGCATTCAACACCCTTAAAGAGAGACTCACACAAGCACCGATTCTAGCATTACCAGACTTTGATGAGATGTTTGAAGTGGAGTGTGATGCATCTGGTTTAGGTATTGAGGTTGTTCAACATCAAAAGAAGCGACCAGTAGCATTTTTCAGTGAAATATTAAGTGGAGCGATCTTGAACTATCCAACATACGACAAAGAGTTATACCCTTTGGTTCGTGCGTTAGAAACATGGCAGCACTACCTTCTCTCTAGAGAGTTCATTATTCACATGGACCATGAGACTCTTAAGCACCTACGAGGTCAGACCTCACGCAATAGAATACATGCTAAGTCGCTAGAGTTCATTGAGACATTTCCGTATGTTATCAAGTACAAGAAGGGCAAAGAGAATATCGTAGCTGATGCTTTGTACAGAAGACACGCATTGATAGCAACAATGGAGGCGAGAGTAATGGGATTTGAACACATCAAGGACCTCTACAAAGATGATCCAGATTTTAGTGGAGCATATGAAGCGTGTGGAAAAGGAGCTTACGGAACCTACTATCTCCAAGATGGATTTCTATTTCGAGATAAGAGGCTGTGTATACCGCAAGGATCACTAAGAGAGTTACTACTCAAAGAAGCACACGGTGGAGGGTTAATGGGACAATTTTGGTGTAGACAAGACATTGGAAATTGTAGCTGATCATTTTTTTTGGCCACACCTTAAGAGAGACGTGGAGAAACATTGCAGCCGTTGTGTCACTTGCCTTAAGGTTAAGTCCAGGTTACATCCTCATGGTCTTTATCTACCTTTACCTATTCCTAATGCACCATGGGTAGATATTTCAATGGATTTTGTTCTGGGATTACCCAAGATAAGGCATAAAGATTCAGTCTTTGTTGTTGTGGATAGATTCTCGAAGATGGCTCATTTCATACCATGTGAGAAAACCAACGATTCTACAGAAATCGCCGATCTATTCTTCAAGGAGGTGGTACGTTTACATGGTATACCTAGAACTATTTTTTCTGATCGAGATCCTAAGTTTCTAGGTCACTTCTGGAGAACTTTGTGGAAAAAACTTGGAACAAAGTTATTGGTTTCTACAACTTGTCATCCTCAAACGGATGGACAAACCAAAGTGTAAAATCGTACTTTATCTGCTTTCCTTAGAGTAACTCTTGGTTGAAATATGAAAACATGGTTAGATTGTTTACCATTCATTGAGTTTGCTTATAATCATGCTACACACTCGGCTAATAGGATATCTCCTTTTGAAGTTGTTTACGGAGTTAATTCTTTGACGCCTCTGGATCTTTCACCTATATCACAAGCAGAGCAGATTAATCTACATGGTCTAAAGAGAGGAGAATTCGTCGAGAAACTACATGAAAAGGCTAGAGATAACATAATGAAGAAAATTGAAGAATACTAGAGAAGAGCTGATAAAGGACGCAAAAGAGTGGTCTTTGAACCAGGAGAATGGGTTTGGTTACATATGAGACAAGAGAGGTTCCCAAACCAAAGAGTTTCAAAGCTATCACCACGGGGAGATGGCCCTTTCAAAGTGCTAGAGAAGATCAACGACAACGCTTATCGCTTGGAGCTACCAAGTGAGGTTAACATGTCACGTAGCTTTAATGTTACTGATCTATCTCCTTTTGATTTAGTAGATCTAGTTTTGAGGACAAAACCTCTAGAAGAGAGAGGGAATGATGAGGTCATCGAACCACACATGGAACCAAACCAAGACAAATCAAGCGTACCTGAAGTTAGAGAAGCAGCAATGACACGTTCAAGGGCAAGAAGGCTTAAAGAAGGGTTCAACGAGGCTGTGGAGACTCTTCTAAGTACCATGGGACTTTGACACGATCTTGGAGAGGATGTCAGCCCAAGGAGTCACTTCGTTGGTTGATTAGATCAGATCACAAGGGATCCTTTGATTGATGCAGCGGATAAATGATGAAGGGTTGATAGATAAGTGATTGTATGAATGATGATCAGATTCGATGGATTGAAAGATACTTTCAAGAGTGATGGAGAAACTCCTAAACTATCCAGCCTGCTCCACCTTTGGATAAACGCACCAAAGTAAGAACAAGATATTGGATTTTACTCCAACAAGATCAAACAGATTGTAAGGGGTTTTTGATAAAAAGTTTGATAATCTTATTGAATGATAAACTCAAAATACATATAGAGAAGAAGAGAGGACTTGAAAAGCGTTCATAATAAATACTCTACATGCAGAGCACCTAGAAAAACATAATTCAACTCCTTAACTCATTATTTGACTCAAAAACGAAATTCAAAAGAAAACAGCCAAAAATGGGCCTTATTAAGCTTGTTATCAATGGGGCCAGATTAAATAGTGTGTGAACAAGCCTCATTAAAAACCTTATCTAGAAAACCCAATGGGAAAAACCAGAACAAGGGAAAAAGAGCACAAGTTACATACCTCCCATTGATAACCCTTAGTTAGCTTTAATCAAAACCAGAGTAGTTGGATTAGCTAAGATACCAAGGTTGCTTTCAGCCAGACTGAGCAATGTGCTAATGGCTTGCTTTAACTTCTTAGCTTTAGACCTTGTGATGGGTCCAATTGGTAGCTCCAAAGCTCCTTGCACATCATCGGGTTCAAGCTGCTCCTTAGCTCTTAGTTCAGGTTCAAGCTGCTAGTCCATTATCATATCATCCCCTCCTTCTTTAAAAAAATTTGTCCTCAAATCTGCTTCATCTAAAACAAAAGACAGAAGATCAACAACATTAAAATTATTACTCACATTGTTTTTACCTTGCAAATCCAATTGATACGCATTGTTGTTGATCTTTTTGATGATCTTGAATGGTCCATCAACTCTCGGCATGAGTTTAGATTTCCTTTCTTCTAGAAATCTGCCTTTCCTTAAGTGAATCCACACAAAGTCTCCTTCTTCATAAATAACTTCTTTTCCACTGTTGTTAGCTTGTTTAGCATACTGCTTTTGTTTTCTCCTCAATATTCAACCGGGCCTTGTCATGAACCCGTTTAACCAAGTCTGCCTTCTTCTTTCCATCCATACTAACTCTTTCACTCAAAGGTAAAGGCATTAAATCAAAAGGAGAGATGGGATTGAACCCATAAACAATATGAAAAGGAGAGAACTTAGAGGCAGAATGCACAATATGATTATATGAAAATTCAACATGTGGTAAGCAATCTTCCCAAGTTCTAAGGTTCTTTTTAATCAAGGTTCGAAGAAGTGTAGACAAAGTTCTATTAACTACTTCAGTTTTGACCATCAGTTTGCGGGTGACAAGTAGTAGAAAACAGAAGCTTAGTACCTAGTTTAGACCACAATGTCTTCCAAAAATAACTAAGAAACTTAGTATAATGATCAGAGACGATAGTTCTAGGCATTCCATGTAATCTCACAATTTCCCTAAAAAATAAGCTAGCAACATTCATTGTATCATTAGTTTTATTACAAGCAATAAATTGTGCCATTTTAGAGAATCTATCAATAACCACAAATATGGAATCTCTACCATGACTAGTCTAGGCAGTCCAACAACAAAATCCATAGAAATGTCATGCCATGGATGCAAAGGAATAGGTAAAGGGGTATACAAACCGTGGGGCTGTGATTTTGCCTTAGCCATTTTACATGTTAGGCATCTTTCACAACATTTCTCAACGTCTCTTTTCATATGTGGCCAATGGAAATGATCTTGCATAACCTGTAGAGTTTTAGCTACTCCAAAGTGTCCCATTAAACCACATGCATGTGCTTCCTTAACAAAAAGATCTCTCAAAGAAGAATTAAGAACACACAGCCTATTATCATAGAATAGAAATCCTTCATGCCTATAATATTTTCCATGAGCAAATTTTTCACAAGCAACAAATATTTTACCAAAATCAGAATCCTCAGCATATTGTGATTTAATTTGATCAAAACCTAACAGTTTAACTTCCAGAGATGTAAGTAGAGCATACTATCTAGATAATGCGTCAGACCTTTTTTGTACTTGATCACATATTGAAAGGTTTCTATGAACTCAACCCACCTTGCGTGACGTTTATTGAGCTTTTGCTATCCTTTGAGATGCTTTAATGATTCATGATCAGTATGAATGACAAACTCCTTTGGCCAAAGATAGTGTTCCCACGTTTGTAAAGCTCTCACCAAAGCATACAACTCCTTATCATAAGTTGGATAGTTCAAGGTAGCACCTCCAAGCTTTTCACTAAAAAAAGCTATTGGTTTATGATCCTGCAATAAAACAGCTCCAATACCTAACCCTGAGGCATCACACTCAATCTCAAAAGTTTTTAGGAAGTTAGGAAGTATTAAAACAGGAGAGTTAGTAAGCTTCTCTTTAAGAGTTTGAAAAGCATTTTCTTGTGCTTCTTCCCACTTGAATCCAACATCCTTCTTTATCACTTCTGTGAGTGGTGCAGCAAGTGTGCTAAAATCCTTCACGAACCTTCTATAGAACCCAGCAAGTCCATGAAAACTTCTGACTTCACTCACATTTTTAGGACTTGGCCATTCTCGAATTGCTTTTACTTTCTCCTCATCAACTTTAATACCATCTGCACTTACAACAAAGCCTAAAAAGACAAGATTATCTGTTCAAAAGGTTAACTTCTTAAGATTGGCATAAAGCTTTTCCTCTCTAAGCACTTCCAGAATCAGTTTAAGATGTATGACATGTTCTTCTAGATTTTTACTATAAACCAGAATGTTATCAAAATAAACAACCACAAAGACTCCTATATGCTTTTGAAGAACATGATTCATCAGCATCATAAAAGTACTAGGTGCGTTGGTTAAACCAAATGGCATAACAAGCCATTCATACAGTCCTTGTTTTGTTTTAAAAGCAGTTTTCCATTCATCTCCATCTTTCATCCTAATATGATGATAACCACTTTTAAGATTCATTTTAGAGAAAATGCATGCACTATGAAGTTCATCAAGCATATCATCAAGTCAAGGGATAGGATGGCGATACTTAACTGTTATGTTGTTGATTGCTCTACAATCCACACACATACGCCAGCTTCCATCTTTCTTTGGCACAAGTAGCACCGGAACAGCACATGGGCTCATACTCTCACGAATGTGTCCTTTGTCCATGAGCTCTTTTACTTGTCTCTCCAGTTCCTTAGTCTCAACGAGATTGGTTCTATAGGCTGGCCTAGGTAAAGCAGCTCCTGGAACAAAGTCTATTTAATGCTCAATTCCCCGGATTGGTGGCAAACCTATAAGGTTATCTTCTGGAAAAACATTATTATAATCCTGCAAAAGAGACTTGACCATACTCGGATACTCCGGTTCTTGGTTAGAAATAGTCACAAGAGTCTCTTTAAACACAAATAACAGTTTAGAATTTTGAGAAGAGGTTTTAGGCTTACTGTCCTTGGTTGGTTTTGAAGATACTTCCCTTTGTTTCATAATAACCTGATCTTGATAAACCTCTTGTGGAGTCATTGGAAGGAGAGTTGTCTTCTTGCCCTTGTACTCGAATGAATGCCTATTAGTGAATCCATCATGAACAACCTTCCTATCAGATTGCCATGGTCTTCTAATCAGGATGTGACTAGCATTCATAGGCAGAACATCACATAGGATCTCATCTTCATACTTTCCAATTGAGAAAAGGACCTTAACTTGCTGATTCACCATCATTTCACCAGTATCATTGAGCCATTAAAGGGAATAGGGTCTAGGATGCGTGTGAGTCTTTAAACCGAGTTTAGTAACCATAATCTTGTTGGCTACATTGGTACAACTTCCTCCATCAATAATCAGACTACCCACCTTCTCTTTGACCAAACACCTTGAGTGAAATAGGTTTTCTTTTTGCTCTTGTTCTTCTGCCTTGGTTAGAACACATAATGATCTTCTAGTAACCAGAAGTTCTCCTTTCGTTGGTGTTTCCATTTCTTCTTCAGTTGATGAGATTTGATCGGACTTTTCCTCCTCAGATTCTAACTCACCATCAGCTCTAAGAATCATGATCCTCTTATTAGAACACTCATTCGCATAATGTCCATGACCTTGACATTTATAGTATTTGAGATCTCTAGCCCTTGAAATCACCTTAGCTTTTCCTTTTGGGTCTTGATCTTATGGTTTAGGCTTGATAAATGGCTTCGAATCTTTTTGAAAACTAGATTTCTCATCCTTTTGATAGCTAGGCTTTCCTGAACCAAAACCAGACTGGTTTGCACCGTAGCTAGGCCTAGAACTCTTTCTCTTGATTTATTGTTCAAACATAATGGCCTTGTGAAGCATTTCCTCTATTTCTAGATAATGTTGAGTCTCAAGTCTGTCTTGAATATCTCTATTAAGTCCTCCCATGAACCTGGACATGATAGCTTCACCATCTTCTTGAATATTAGCCCTTAACAGTAACACTTCCATCTCCTTGTAATACTCTTCTACGGTTTTACTTCCTTGAACCAAGTTCCTCAATCTCTGATGTAGCTCTCGCTGATAATGACTTGGCACAAATCTTTTTCTCAGGACACTCTTTAACTGATTCCAAGTATCGATTGGGTATTCATCAGTTCTTTTCCTAGTGGTCACAAGTTGATCCCACCAGCCCAGAGCATAATTGTAAAAATCAGTGGCTGCCACCTTAACCTTATCCTCCTCAAGGTAATCACGGCAAACAAATACCAGTTCTATGTTCTTCTCCCATTCCAAGTATGCATCTGGATTGTTGGTTCCATGGAATGGTGGAATGTTGATTTTTAAGCCTCCAAATTTATCCTTGGGTGGTGCTCTCTCTTCACGCCTATGTCTCCTTCGACCATTATGACAAAAGGATTGACTGTAGTAACTTCGAGCAGCATCCTGATCAGAAACGTTTCTTCCATTTTCTCTAGGATTCTCATGGTTAGGCTCTGTAGTTGTTTTGAGACCATGAGCTTCAAAACGTTCATCCATCAACTTAGCCATCTTAGCCGTAAGAGTAGCAGTGAGTGCTTCCATGAACAATTTATTTGGTTCACTGCTTGTGGCATCTCTATCTTCAGTCCCCATTGTTCCTGAAATCACAAGGATTTAACAAGTAAAAAGTTCTTTGAAGAGAAGATAAACAGTTTTTGAACACAGATCTATAAATAAAACAGTTTTTGAAATTTGGATCTAACATGCAGTTGAAAAGTCGAAATTCACAAACACAATAACTCAAAGAGTTTCTATCCAAAACACAAGATCTAATACATATTCTTACAGTTCACGTTCTGATCTACAAGTTCAAGTTAATTTTCACGCGAAACAGATAAGCAAACAACCCTAAATTGATACGTGAAAGTTACGCAAAAACAGAAGGAATTTGAAAGGATAGATACAACCAGACGATGTAGCTCTGATACCACTTGACACGATCCTGGAGAGGAAGTCAGCCCAAGGAGTCACTTAGTTGGTTGATTAGATCAGATCACAAGGGATCCTTTGATTGATGCATCAGATAAATGATGAAGGGTTGATAGATAAGTGATTGTATGAATGATGATCAGATTCGATGGATTGAAAGATACTTTCAAGAGTGATGGAGAAACTCCTGAACTATCCAGTCTGCTCCAACTTTGGATAAACGCACCAAAGTAAGAACAAGATATTGGATTTTACTCCAACAAGATCAAACAGATTGTAAGGGGTTTTTGATAAAAAGTTTGATAATCATATTGAATGATAAACTCAGAATACATATAGAGAAGAAGAGAGGACTTGAAAAACGTTTATAATAAATACTCTACATGCAGAGCACCTAGAAAAACAGAATTCAACTCCTTAACTCATTATTTGACTCAAAAACGAAATTCAAAAGAAAACACCCAAAAATGGGCCTTATTAAGCTTGTTATCAATGGGGCCAGATTAAATTGTGTGTGAACAAGCCTCATTAAAAACCTTGTCTAAAAAACCCAATGAGAAAAACCAGAACAAGGGAAAAAGAGCACAATTCACACACCTCCCTTTGATAACCCTTAGTTAGCTTTAATAACAATCAGAGTAGTTGGATTAGCTACGATACCAAGGTTGCTTTCAGCCTGACTTAGCAATGTGGTAATGGCTTGCTTTAACTTCTTAGCTTTAGACCTTGTGATGGGTCCAATTGGAAACTCCAAAGCTCCTTGCACATCCTCGGGTTCAAGCTGCTCCTTAGCTCTTAGTACATGTTCAAGCTGCTGGTCCATTATCATATAAGACTTGGAGACAAGCTAAATTACACTGGAGCTAGTAGATGATTTTGCACGTCTTAGCATCAAAGAAGCATTTCCAGCCAAACACCTAGGTAAGTTTATTGTTTTTATAGGTCCATGAGCTCGTTACAACAAGAAACTCAAAGAAACTACATCAGAGGTGCAAGTTAATCTCCAAACAAGCTATGGAGCCAATACAGAGCTTTTGGAGCATAAAGAAGAGCTGAGGTAGACCAAGTGTAGGAACACGAAGATCTCCTACAAACTGACCTCAAGGGACTTAAAGAGGAAGATTTCATCAAGGAATTGAAGCTGCAACGATCAAAGCCATACAAGACCCTAACTCACGCGTATGCAAGCAAGACCGGCCAAAACTAGGTATTTACTATTAATCAAGGAGAGTACTTAAGGATTAATCTTTCCTTAAGTTACTAATGGTGAATAAATGAGTTACCAAGGTGAAATGGTTTGGTAACTAAGTCTGATCTGAGGCAAATGAAGAGTAAAGGTAAAATGGAATTACCTTTACTATAATAAAGAAGTCTTACCACATTTGGTAAGTATCAAGATCAGACCATTGCTTTCTTTATGAGTCACCACGTCCATGACATTTTCATGTGGTCCCAAACACATTTGAACGTTGGATTAAAGGGGGGACCATCATCTGATTCAAAAGAGAGAGTTGGACCACAAGTTGGACCACAATGCTTTATCACTAGAATCCAAACTTTGCTTTATGATATGATCTTATCAATATTTCCCAACGGTCATATCTGAGTTGTTGTCTCTATTTAACATTCATTTTATGCTTTGTAATCATTAACTTATTATTGAATAAAATATGATTCAAGAGTTCATCATTTCTCTTCTTTAAAATGTAGACATTAGGAGATTAAGTGTTTAGGGTGAGATCACTTTGGATCAAACCCATTTATGTTTATATCTTTCCTAAATCACTCCTAATCAACTCTAAATCTCTTTTAATCTGTCCTAATCTATTCCTTAACTCTTTTGGCTCAGTTGAGCTTTCTTGTTGATTCAACCCTTGTTAATGGTTGGATCTTTCTTAATCTTTGTTCATCAGCTAAGAACACATAAATTCTAACATGGTATCAGAGCCAGTTTAGAATTCTTAGCTCACAAATCAGTCTTGGAGTTAGTTATTTCCATTGTGCTTGTGTGGAAGAGATGGTTTGAAAATATCTCTCCTTTGGTTAATCTTTGTATGTGTGAATGCTTGTGATGTTGAAGACTCAGATCCATTGCTCGGAGAAAGCTAGATCTGAGATGGAAGAATGAAGAAGAAGAAAGCTTAAAGCTTTCATGAAGTTGAACGAAGAAGTAGACCGAAGTTGTTCCTTTGAAGTTGATGGCTCAAACAAGAAGGTGGTTCCCATGAAAGGGTGTAAATTTCCAGCCTTTGGAGCTAGTTGAAGAAGAAGGTGAAAGGGAGAAAAAAACCCAACCTTTGGAGCTGTATTGAAGATGAAATCCGAGAGTGTTTGGGCTCGGTCATTAGTGTGGAGCAAATGGGATTCAAGGGAAGAAAACCATTAAAGATTGTATCTTTCTCTTTCCCATGATGCTCAAGGATGTTGTTTACTCTCAAGAAGCCTAATTGGTGCGGTTAGATGAAGGAAGGATCGATTGGTTTGTTAGAGAAGAGGAATAAAATGCAAGTGGAGATTCTCAAATGGAGGTTCTTGGTAAGGTAAACATTGGGCCCGATGGGAGTCATGCCATGGATTGCTTATTTGGGTTATTTCCTATCCTTTCTCTCTTGGTGAATTGATACTAAATGAATCCATGATCTAGCGTAAGGGAAACACATCCATGAGAATAGAGAATATTTCTTAAATCTACCTCTTTCTTATACTCAAAATCTTTCTATTATTCTTTTAAATCTCCCCAAACTCTCAATCTTTATATTCTCTATATTCTCTAAATTCTCTATTTTCAAAACAGTTTGGAATCAAAGCCTAAACACAAAACCAAACACTAACCCGAAATCCAAATGTTCTTGTTTACTCTTGGTGTGAGATATCTTATGTTTGATAATCCCTTCGGTCCAAGTATGATTTCTCTTGAACAAAGCTCACCTTATGTGTGAAACTTATCACTGGACCTTTATTCTCAATGGTGATAAGGTTTGAGCATCTAAGGTCCATTCTTGTAACATTGATGGTTGGTGTTGGTAACATTGAGAAAATTTGGTGTTGGTAACATTGATGGGAATGGTTAGAATGCTTGGAGTTGTGCTTGTGCTTTGTTTTGTAGCGGTTCTTGTTTGATTGTGTTATGGAACCGATGATGCACATCCAAGGAGACCAAGGAGATGCAACTAGCCTTTGGAGATCAATCTTGAAGTCATTCATGAAGCTAATATGTTTGCTTCCAATCTTGAGTGGTGGAAAGGTTGATGGAGCCAATGTTTTGAAGTTATCCGAGATTGTTGCATCGGATTGTGAAATAATCATGGCGTAAAGGAAGGTTGTATAGACTTGGGAGTCAAGGAGCTAAGGGGGAGAAATGGAATGGTTATTGGTTGTGTATGTAACCGGAGGGAATTTGGAAGAGGCCGAGAAAGTGAAGATATTTGGAGTTTAATGATTAACCCGAAGCTAGAAGAATGAAATGACTTTGGGTGGAAAGTTTAAACGGGTAAGAAGTGAAGATTATATGGCGGTTCCAAGTCACACTAGTCGATAAAATGATCATGCTTTCAAGGAGTGATCATCAAAGAATGAACCAAAGAGGTTGAGTGTGTGTGAATGGAGGAGGACTCACACGTTTGTATGGCGAAATGAACAAGGAACCGAAAGCTCCACCACTTGGATCATGAAGGTCCGAGTTGTTTAGTGTGGTGTGGAAAGGAAGTAAAGATCAAAGAATCAGCCCCACTATCAAAATAAAATGACTACTCTCTAAACTCTTACTCTTTAAATATGTTCAATTATAATCGTTTGGATCATTGATTGCTAGCTCAGTTTATGTGTTGATTCATTGGTGTATACTTTAAGCTCTCTCTTGTTTAAGGTTTAAGGGGGAGAAGAATGGAGTAAGCCGATGATCGTGAGACAAAGAGGAAGCATCAAGACTGGCGGTTCAACCTTAGTCTTTGTGTTCACGACGACTAAGGTTGAGGGGGAGTATTAGAGAGGAAGCATGAAGAGAAGAGTAAGTCCGAGGCAAGAGAAGAGAAGCCGAGGAACAAAGTTCAACAATATGATCAAGACCTTGATTATGTTCCCCTAGATCATTGAGTTGGTACTCTTTTTCCTTAGTAGAGTTTTATCCCATTGGGTTTTATCTACTAAGGTTTTAATGAGGGCTTTCTTTACCTCGACCACACGGGTAAGATTGGTCACGTTCCCGTAGACATTCTTGAGAGTGTTCGAAAGCTCACTTGCGGTCTCACAATAGGAGTAAGCCTCAAGGATTGGGGCTTCACGACCATTTTGAAGGATGGCCAACACGGTTTGGTCTTTTTGGAACCATTTTGCCTCCTTGGCTCGCTTAGCCTCTTCATCGGATGAGTCGGCTTCCGGTTCCTTCGGAACGAGGCTTAAATCGATGTGGCTCCATAGGCCACGACCGCATAATGCGGTTTTGGTGGTTCTAGACCACAAGTGGTAGTTCCCTCCTTTGAGGGTAACCAGAACAACAAAAGGTTTGGATGAACTTTGATCCATGTCTTTGATGATTTGAGGAGAGAATGAAGTTTTTGAATTTGAAGGGATCCGGGAAAATCAAGATTTGAATTTTCCGAGAGTTTGAGATGGTAACCGAGAGATTTGAAAGGAAAGTGAAAGAGATTTGAAGAGATTTGAGCTAATAATCAAAGATCATTCATCTGATACCATGTTAGATTTTACGCAATAGGGGATTAAGATTGAGAGAGTTTTGGATAAAGATAGAAGTTGTAGAGAGAGAGTATGAACTTGATTAATTTTTATTAATCCAAGATAAAGTTTACAATGTAGAAAACAATCCTTAAATAGAACTCAAAAATAGCATGTGACCATTTGAAATCAAACGGTCGGATTGGAGAAAATGGTCCCACGGATCACTCCCGAGGTGCGGGTTGAGGCACGTCCCTATCGGACATGAAGTCGCTGTCTCGCGGGTCGATATGCGCGATGGTCACTGTCCGTCAACGCGGGTCAACGCGGACCCAGAAAGTCAACGCGTGGCCCTCTGTCCCTCGTATCCAATTGCCCTGTACTGAGCCTCGAGGATTCGTGTAATTCGGTTCGAGTGCTCATGTCCCGCATCTCGAGTGTTCTGATACGGGGGTCCATGTACTGGAACTCGATGTTACGTGTACTACAGATCGATGCCTTCCGTCCCGCGTTCCGAGTGTTCTCGATATGCGGTTCCGTCCATCCGGTATATTATTTCCTTCTGTTTATTTTACCTTGGGTAATTTACCCTAGGCCTTTATTCACCTATGATCAATACTTGGTGATTTCTTAAGTCCATAGATTGCCTTCCTCAACCGCAAGACCTTTCCCAGTTTAACCAAGCTTTCAAGGCCGGGTGGTGGAGTCATGTAGAATTCCTCTTCTGGGTCGCCTTGAAGAAAATCGTTCTTCACATCCATTTCCCAAAGATCCCATTCTAAATTTATGGCCAAGGAGAGAACCACCCTAACCGTATGTAGTTTTGCCACCGGTGCAAATGTATCCATGTAGTCATCTCCATACGTTTAGGTGAATCCTCGTGCAACCAATCTAGCCTTGAATCTCTCAATTTCTCCACTACTTAAGTGCTTGATAGTGAACACCCACTTGGAGCTTTCGACCCTCTTTCCTTCCGGAAGATCGGTTTCGTCCCACGTATGATTCTTGATCATGGCTCCAACCTCGTCATCGACCGCCCCGATCCACTCTTTCTTTTCCATGGCCTCCTCATAGGTTGAGGGAATATAGTATGCTCATCAATCTTTCCAAGAAAGGCTTGGTGTTCCAAAGGTAAAAGGGCGAGAGAACATACGGCTTGGAGTGGGTGTGCTACGGCATCATAGTTGTAAAACACCCTCTTGTCTTTCCACATGGATGGGTCACTTCGGATTCTCTCACTTCTTCTAAGTGGTTGAACGGTATCATCTTTAACGGTCTCTTGGTGATCGGCCTCATCTTGAGTCTCCGGTTCTTGGGTCTCGCCTTGAACGCTAGTTTCTTCATGCGGTCCTCCTTCTTGGTTATTGGTATTGGCCGTTCCTTCCTCCTCTTGGGTCTCATCTAGGTCTCTAGCAGTGGCCGCCTCTTCTCTTATTGAGACCAGTCCTCCTAGGTGATCAAGTAAGAACTTCAAGGATGCTCCTTGGTTCGAAGGGGTTGCAAGATCCTTCAGATTTTTTCCCAATCTTTCTCCTTATAGTATCCTTGATTCTCTATAAACTTCACATCTCGGAAAACAAGTGTCCTCTTGGTGACCGAATCATATCACTTGTACCCTTTTTGGGTCGTTGAGTAGCCTAGGAACATGCTTTTGGTGCTATTCGGTTCTAACTTGTTCCTCAACACTCCGGGCACTAAGACAAAACAAACACAACCGAAAACCCTTAGATGTTCTAAAGAGGCTCTATATTTAGTGAGTACCTCAAATGGCGAATGATCTCCAAGGATCTTGGTCGGTGTTCGATTGATTAGGTAGCAAGCCATCATCACGGTATCTCCCTAAAATCTCTTTGGGACATTGGTGTTAAACATCATGGACCGTGCCACCTCCATTAGATGTCGATTCTTCCTCTCGGACACACTATTTTGTTGTGGTGTGTATGGACATGACGTTTGATGAACGATCCCTTGTTTGGCCAAGTGTTCTTTGAACTTGTGGCTTGTGTATTCACCACCTTTATCCGACCAAAACACTTTAATCTTGGGAATGCCTCAAAGTTAGTCACATGATTTTCAAAATTAGTGAATGCCTCAAATACTCTATCCTTTGATGGGAGTAAAGTAACCCAAGTATATTTTGATTTTTCATCAATGAAAGTGACAAAATACTTGTTGTTATCTCTAGATAAACATGGAGATGTACACACGTCCGAATGTACTAAATCGAAACAATTTTCATAAATAGTACATGATTTTAATCTTGTGGCTCGTGTATTCACCACCGTTATCCGACCTAAAAACTTTAATATTGGGAATGCCTCAAAGTTAGTCACAAGATTTTGAAAGTTAGTGAATGCCTCAAATACTCTATCCTTTGATGGGTGTAAAGTAACCCAAGTATATTTTGATTTTTTATCTATGAAAGTCACAAAATACTTGGTGTTGTCTCTAGATAAGAATGGAGATGTCCACACGTTGAATGTACTAAATCGAAACAATTTTTATAAGTAGTAGTTGTTTTGGAGAACACGGTTTTGCAATGTTTTCCCAAAATCCAAGACTCACAATTTAAATGATTAAAAGCAACATTCGGTAGCATAAGTTCAAGTGCTCTAGCATGTGGATGTCGTAATCCAGCATGCCAAATCGCATGATTTAAAACTACTAAACTAGAAGCAAAAGAAAATGATCTTGGTGTAGTATATCCTCAATGACATAGAGTTCATCTTTGGTACCACCTTCTCCAATGATCTTTCCCGAATCAATATCCTAAAAATATACATCATTAGGACCGAAAGTAGCATAGCAATTCAAGCCTTTAGTGGCTCTTTGACCGACAATAAATTAGTAGCAAAATTAGGTATATAAAATGCTTTAGAATTCTTTTCAAATAATTTCAAGTCACCAATTCTTTTGATCGGTATTTTATCACCATTAGCTGTCATCACATTTCCCTTAGCATTTTCAATGTTCTCTAGCAAATTTTCATTACTAATCACGTGGTGAGAAGCAACCGAATCCACAATCAAAGAATTACTAGGTTTATGGGAAAAGAAAGTAATACCGGATTCTTTAAGGGACTTGATGATGGCCTCTAAGTCGGATTTCTTCACAAAGTCGCCTTGGTTCACCTCTTCTCCTTGCTTGGATGAGCTGGCTTGGGCTTAGTGACTCTTGGTGTACCCATAGTTAGCTCTTGCCTCCCTTCGATCAAAGGATTTCGGCTTGAGGTGGGGATTGAGCACCCAACACCGTGCCTTCGTGTGACCGCTCTTCTTGCAATGGTCGTACCATAGATCTTTGTTCAACCGCTTATTCCTCCGGTCTTGGAACCGCTCATAGACTCCCTTGTGAGCCGTTGGGAGCTCCCCCTTTCCACTAAATAAGCCTTGAGAATCTTGTCCTCTTTGAACTTGTGAGCACACATCATCAAGCGTTGGAAGCTTGTCAGATCGTAGGAGGTTCTTGATGAGGTCGTTATACGCCAGATTTAAGGTATGGAGAAGCCCGAAGACTTTATATTGCTCCCTCCTCTTATTAAGCACCACCGGATCCATAGAGCTAGGTCGGAGCATTTTCAATTCGGCCCAAAGGTAACGATACTTCTCAAAATGTTTAGTAAATTCCAAGTCTTCTTGGCTAAGATTATTGAGGGCTTTCTTTACCTCGAACACACGGGTAAGGTTGGTCACGTTCCCGTAGACATTCTTGAGAGTCTCCTAAAGCTCACTTGCGATCTCACAATATGAGTAAGCCTCAAGGATTGGGGCTTCAAGGCCATTTTTAAGGATGGCCAACAAAGTTTGGTCCTCTTGGAACCATTTAGCCTCCTTGGCTAGCTTAGCCTCTTCATCGTCTTCTTCTTCAACGAATGAGTCGGCTTCGGATTCCTTTGAAACAAGGCTTATATCGATGTGGCTCCATAGGCCACCACCACACAAGGCAGTTTTGGTGGTTCTTGACCACAAAAGATAATTTCCTCCTTTGAGGATAACCGGAACAACAAGGCGTTTCGATGAACAGTTGTCCATGATGTTTCTTCCTTTAAATATATAAAAAGGTGAATAAGATTGTGAGAATTGTCGAACAAACTACCAAAGAAGAAGTCTTTGGAAGTGGAGAGTTTGAATTATGAAAGAACCGGGAAAATCAAGGATTTGAATTTTTCGAGTGTTTTCGATGGTAACCGAGAGATTTGAAAAGAGACTAAGGGAGTTTTGAAGAGATTTGAGCTAATAATCAATGATCGTTGCTCTGATACCATCTTAGAATTACGAAAATAAAGATTAAGAATGGGAGAGTTTCAGATAGAGAGAGTATGACCTTGTTTAATTTTATTAATCCAAGATAATTCTTACAATGGTAAAACAACAACATTAAATAGAGAACAAAAATGGATAGAGACCATTTGGATCGATTTCCTCGATGCTCGGGACAAGGACGGGTCGCTATCGGGACGAGGATACACGTGGGTCAACGCGGGACAGGGCTTCTACGTGTTTGGTCAACGCGGAGCACTAAAAACGCTGTTTTGCGTGTTTTGATACCTGCATGCCGAGCCTCAATGATCTGCGTATTGCGGGTTGATCCCGCACGTCCCGTGGGTCGAAGTCATCTGATTCGCGTCTCGATGCCTTCCGATAGGCGGACCCGCGTACCGTGCCTTGATGCCATACGTACTGCGGGTCGAGGATTCCCGTATCGTAGATCGACGATTTCCAATCCGCGTGTCCATCCGTCCGTCTTTTCTTTTTCTTCCGTTTATTTTATCTTGGGTATTTTACCCAAGATAGTACACAAAAACAGAAAGAATTTGAAAGGATAGATACAACATGACGAAGTTGCTCTGATACCACTTGACACGATCCTAGAGAGGATGTCAGCCCAAGGAGTCACTTCGTTGGTTGATTCGGATCAGAACACTAGGGTTCTTTTGATTGATCCAACAGATGAATGAATTCGAAATTGAAATAGAGATGGATGCAGCGGATGAAGAGTTTAATTCTGGGTTTATGAATGGTTTGAATTGAAACATAATGGATGCAGCGGATGATTGGATCTTCGATGATGAACACTTGATTAGGACAAATGGATTGAGAGAAACTTTCAAGAGTTGCGGATGTCTCTTGAACTTTCAGCTTATTCTCGATTTGGTTAAATGCACCAAAGTAAGAACAAGTTGTATGGATATTACACACCATACAGATCAAACAAGTTAAAAAAGGTTTAAGAATAAAATGTTTGATAAGTTTAAGAAATGAGAATACAAGATAATATAAAGAGAAGAGAAGAAGAGGAAGAGACAAGTCTTGGAACAAGCGCCAAAGACTGCCTAGAAAATAAAACCATAATTAAAGACATAATTTGAAAAGATAAAACTAAACCAACCTTCAAACTTCTGATTTTCGTCACTTTATTTAGGCTGGAAATTAAGCACTTGATTTGGGCTCATTTTGGACTTCAAATAGGTATAAAATGGGCTGGACTTGATGGCTAACACCTTAGAAGAGTTTTTGAAGATTTTGGCCTGGTTTGGATCATCAAATGGATGATTTGGATGTGAATCATTTGCCTTATTAAAAACCTTTGTTTGAAAAACCCATTGGGATAAAACCAACGATACGGGAGAAAGAGTACAAATAAGACACATGCCCATTTGTTGATCAAGTATCAAAACCAATGAGGTTAAGATAACTTCTTTTCCATCAATTCCCTTAACTACAAGATGCTCATTAGCTCCATTTTCCTCAGCTACAAGCTGCTCCTCGGGTTCAAGTATTTCTTCACGTTTGAATTCTTTTGTGCTTGGCATGATCATATCATCCTCTCCCACTTGAAAAAGATTTTACCTCAAATTCGACTCTCCTGAAATAGAAATAGAAAAATTAGAAACACTAAAACATTTCTAGATATTGCACTTACCTTGGAGATCAAGTTTGTAGGCATTGTTGTTGATTTAGTTGTCATAAGGACACAAAAATGTTCAGCCTGATAGTTGCGATCTTTGAGAGCTTTGGACATAACTCCCAACTCGATAAACATTCCCAAAAGAACATATCTATGGAAAGTGTTAAACTCCATAGTCAAAACAACTCTAATTCCAGTTCTCTCAAAGAAAATAGACAAGAGAACTTCTAAGTCTGGTGGCTCCTCTTTTGTACCTGCAAAGTAGTCAACACTTTTGACAAAGAGCAAGTGTATTATCACAGTCATAGAGTCCGCATAAACAAGCAAACAAGTCTCAGTTTGGACCAAAGAATTATCCCTATCATGTTCCTTTTTTCCAAGAATTTTAAGATATGAGTTTGGTTTTGAACATTTTGCGAATAATCCTATACGTTTCTCAATGATTTGTGGATAGATTAAATTCATGTTCTCAACCCTTAAATCATGGAAAACAAAACAAGAGAAAGAGACACTTACATGAATAAGATCCATGGTATTTTCGTTGCTCATAATGATAAAAAGGAGTGGTGTTAGATCAGGAGGCTCTTCTTGGATCATGGCATATACCAACGCTCCTGGTCGCCAGTGATAAGTTTGAAGTGAACTAAATGGGAAAATCGCCATTTTAAGCTGCTCGGAGAACATGTGAAGTGAAGTGAATTGTGGTATAAGTCTTGAATATTGTAGATGGTCTCCTTGTCTCCAAATGTAGCTTTGGTGATCAAAATGCAGCTTATGTGAATTATTTTCTAAAGTCACTTCCTGAAAAATTTTGGTAAACTCACTCGGTGGCACCGGTGCAAGGTTAGAAACACAAGCCATTTTATCATTAGAAACAAATAATTTAGATGACTCATAATGTTAAATTTCTTTAATCTTACTAGTCCTAGCAAAAAAATTAAAGTTCATACCTTCTTCCTTACCCTTTAACTGATTTTGGTCTAGATATACCTCATGAGGTGACAAAGGAACCAAGGTAGTGTTTAATTCCAAAATTGTACAATCTGCACCAAGAGAAAGCAAGCTCGCTCTCATTCGTTTTTGGGAGTTTAGATAATTACCTCGAGTTTTAATTGATGGTTTAGCATCAGGTGGTTTCTCCTTGATTTGAAGAGAACACATGAGTTCTTTTCCTTGGATCAGTTCTGAATTGCTTCTAGTGAAATCTCCAATTCAACTCATGGTTTCTAGTTGGGATTCTCTACAAATGATTTGAGGCAGATGCAAGTCTGGTGGTTTTCCTTTGTTTGCCAACATGTTCAGTGCACCTTCAGCTCCTTTCAAATCATCATGCATCTGAAGTTGATCCTCAAATGTGCTTCTCACATGCTTCTCTATGCTCATATGCCTTTATGAACACTCATGGGACAGAACAAGTGCATTATACTTGAAGTAGAGAGTTTAAAAGCATAGTATTTGAAACTATAACCTGTTATGAACTTCTGCTAATACTGAATAAAGTTATTAGCTTAACTTATTCTGGTTCAAGGAAAAGGTGTTGCATAGACTCATCTAGGATAATTATTCCTCTTGAAGCAAGATAATGTGGCACACGTGGTGTAAGTACAGAAAGCTCCATGTCCATAATTCGATGGAAACACCGTTGTGCATCTGTTGGTGATTTTTCTTCAAGAACCTATGAAAAAGAATCAATACTACTCGGTTGCACCAGTTTGAAAATGATTAGTTTTTCACAAGCTTGATTACTATCAAGCGCAAAGTCCAATTTTTCAGAAGGAAAATCACACTTATTTTTATAGATTTAGAAGGAAGAGCACACTTAGCTTTCATAGATTTGCCGTAAGAATTGATAAGCACATGTAGCTCTTTCTCTAGTTGTTCTTTCGTTGTGGTGTTGCTTTAAACATTGTCTTTCTTCTTTTCATGGATTGGTGAAGGCTGGTTCGGTTCTTTTGATGCTAAACTGTTGGGTGCATGTTCCTCAAAAGTTCCCTAAGCTTTCTCCATGAGGTGATAGTAGGCTCCTTATAGTACCAGCGATCATCAACTTCTTGACACCTCATGGGTAAGATCTTCTTTAAAAGCGTGAGAGGTTTAAAGTTGGCTGCTCTGTGTTAATCTTAGTGTGTGGTCAGAAGGCTTTGGATTAAGCTCTTGTTCCTTCCTTTCCTGGGTTTTCTTTTCCTGTTGTCTCTCTTGATTCCGAACTGGTTTGGCAGTAGCACGTTGAAGATGAAAGGCTTTGGATTTATCATCAACCAGTTTTGTTAGATTAGCAGTAACTGCCTCAAGTATCAACTTGTGGTTTTGCACGTTGTTGGATTCTTCTCCTTTGTGTTCTCCCATTGTACCTGAAATCATAGGGATCTAACAAGTAAAAATCTCTTGAAGAGAAGAAAAACAGTTTCTAAAAATAGATCTACAAATAAAACACTTTCTGAAATTCGGATTTAAAGGCAGTTGAAAAGTCATATTTCTAAATATAATAACTCGATGAGTTTTTATCCAAAACACGAGATCTAATACAGATTCTTATAGTTCATGATCTGCTACACGTTTGAATCAAATATCATGTGAAATGGATAAACAAACAGCCCTAAATCGATACGTGAATATTACGCAAAAACAGAAAGAATATGAAAGGATAGATACAACCTGACAAAGTTGCTCTAATACCACTTGACATGATCCTAGAGAGGATGTCAGCCCAAGGAGTTACTTCGTTGGTTGATTCGGATCAGAACACAAGGGTTCCTTTGATTAATGCAACAGATGAATGAATTGAGAATTGAAATAGAGATGGATGCAGCGGATGAAGAGTTTAATTCTGGGTTTATGATTGGTTTGAATTGAAACATAATGGATCCAGCGGATGATTGAATCTTTGATGATGAACACTTGATTAGGACAAATGGATTGAGAGAAACTTTCAAGAGTTGCGGATGTCTCTTGAACTTTTAGCTTATTCTCGATTTGGTTAAACGCACCAAAGTAAGAACAAGTTGTATGGATATTACAAACCACACAGATCAAACAAGTTGAGAAAGGTTTAAGAATAAAATGTTTGATAAGTTTCAGAAATGAGAATACAAGAGAATATATAGAGAAGAGAAGAAAAGGAAGAGACAAGTCTTGGAACAAGCTCCAAAGACTGCATAGAAAATAAATCCATAATTAAAGACATAATTTGAAAAGATAAAACTAAAACAACCTTCAAACTTTTGATTTTCGTCACTTTATTTGGGATGGAAAATAGGCACTTGATTTGGGCTTATTTTGGACTTCAAATAGGCGTAAAATGGGCTGGACTTGATGGCTAACACCTTAGAAGATTTTCTGAAGATTCTGGACCGGTTTGGATCATCAAATGGATGATTTGGATGTGAATCATTTGCCTTATTTAAGACCTTTGTTTGGGAAACCCATTGGGATAAAACCAACGATACGGGGAAAAGAGTACAAATAAGACACATGCCCATTTGTTGATCAAGTATCAAAACCAATGAGGTTAAGATAACTTCTTTTCCATCAATTCCCTTAACTACAAGATGCTCATTAGCTCCATTTTCCTCAGCTACAAGCTGCTCCTCGAGTTCAAGTATTTTTTCACGATTGAAGTCTTTTGTGCTTGGCAGGATCATATCAGTGCCCTTATGAGTTAACATATTTATGTGTTCCGTAAAAATTTGCTAAAACTTGTTCAAAACTACTTCTAAGTGCGTTTAGAACCAATCTAACATGAAAAATAACCACACTTTAAAACACACAATCGTTCCATAATTTCCCTCCTCGTGCCCCTTTGATTTTTTCATGTTTATGTGTTCCGTAAAGATTTGCTAAAACTTGTTCAAAACCACTTCTAAGTGCATTTAAAATTTACGGAATTAGAAAGATTGAGTATGATAAGTGTGGGGTAGAGAGAGAGTAGAGTGAGAAAGTGTGTGAACTTGATATTATTCAAGATAAAAATTACAAGTTTGAATTACAAGGTTTAAATAAAATTAGAACAATCTAAAAGAGGAAAGGGACCGTTTGAATCATAAACGGTCACTTGATTCAAATGGGTCCGAGGAAAGTGACCCGCGGTCGCTATCGCTCGAGGCGCGGGTCAAAGGTGATCCATCGCTATCGTTCGGATCACGTGAACATCAGGACGGGTCAACGCGGGAAGCTTCCGCGTGTTTTGGTCAATGCGGGCGTAGAACGACATCGTTCTACGTGTACCGAGAACACGGGTCCTGGCATCGGTGACCCACGTATTGCAGGACTATGGCGCACGTACTGCGGGTGAAGATCCTCGATGCTGCTTCACGATCCTTCCGATACGCAGACCCGTGTACTGTGACTTGATGCCGCACGTACTGCGGGTCAAGGATGCACGTACCGTGTCTCGATGCCATTCGATCAGCGGTTCCGATTTTTTGATACTCGGTTTCCCTCTGTTTATTTTACCTTGGGTAAATTACCCAAGGCCTTTATTCCTATGATCAATAAGGAAACCATCGAGGAGATCACCGAGGAGACCGCCGAGGAAACCACCGAGGAAACCGTTGGTGAATTTACCAAGGAAGTTGGTGAATTTACCGAGGAGGCTACCGAAACCGAAGAAACCGGTGGGGAACTTAAGAATCTGAAGCTCCCATTCAACCACTTAGGCAAAGTGAATGGATAAGGAGCAATCTGTCCATATAGAAAGACAAGAGGGTCTTTTACAACAATGAAGCCGTGGCCTATCCTATCCAAGCGGTGTATTCTCTCGCTCTTTTGCCTTTGGACCATCAAGCGTTCATAGGAAAAATCTATGTGCACACTATTCCCAAGACCTATGACAAGGCCATGGAGAGTGAGGAATGGACGGTTGCGGTTGATGATGAAGTGGTCGCCATGGTTAAGAACCATACGTGGGATGAGGCCGACTTATCGAAAGGAAAAAGTGTCATGAGCTCAAAGTGGGTGTTCACCATCAAACACTTGAGCACCGGTGAGATAGAACGGTTCAAGGCAAGGTTAGTGGCGCGAGGGTTCACCCAAACTTATGGAGATGACTATACCGACTCGTTTGCACCAGTGGCTGAGCTTAACACGGAGCGGTGGTCCTCTCATTAGCAACAAACTTGGGGTGGGACTTTTGGCAAATAAATGTGAAGAACGCCTTCTTCCAAGGTGATCTTGAAGAAAAAGTCTGCATGATCCCACCCCCGGGCTTAGAGTTGATGGTTGCTCCTGAGAAGGTTTTGCGCCTTGGAAAGGCCATTTACGGCTTGAAACAATCTCCCAGGGCATGGTACAAGAAATTGAGCACCACCCTTGAGGAGAAAGGATTCAAGAAGTTCGAACTAGATCACACACTCTTCACCCTTCAAGGACCACAAGGAATAGTGGTGATCCTAGTCTATGTCGATGATTTAACCCTCTCCGGAAGCGATAAGGCCGGGATTCAAGCCACAAAGGACCATCTTCATGAGGCCTTCGATATCAAGGACCTTGGTGAGCTTAACTACTTCTTTGGAATTAAGATATGTCGGTTCTCCAACGGCCTACACATCTCCCAAAGGAAGTACACCCTTGATCTTCTTACGAAGATAGGTCACTTGGCTTCCAAACCGGCTAAGACACCTCTTGACAAAGGCTACAAGACCAAACGAAAGGGGGAGAACAATGACTCCGAGGCATATGAAGACCCATCAAGGTATAGGCGTTTGGTCGGCAAGATGATATATATATGCCTTACAAGACCGGGTTTTTGCTTTGCGGTGAATCAAGTAAGCCAACACATGAAGGAACCCAAAGTCCACCATTGGCATATGGTGGAACGGATACTAAGATATCTCAAAGGAAGCCCCGGTGAAGGCATTTGGATGGGAAATAATGATAATACTAAGCTAGTAGGCTATTGCGATGCGGATTGGGCCGGAGACTCCAATGACCGCAAATCTACCACCGGATATGTTACCTTCCTTGGAGGAAACTTGGTCACTTGGAAGACCAAGAAGCAAAAGGTGGTCTCATGTTCAAGCACAGAGGCCGAGTATAGGGCAATGAAGAAGCTCACGAATGAGCTCACATGGCTAAAAGGGATTCTCAAGGACTTAGGAGATGAGACCCCAAATCCGATCACAATGCATTGTGATAAGCTAGCCGCCATTCACATAGCAACCAACTCGGTGTTTCAAGAAAGAACCAAACATATCGAGGTCGATTATCACAAGGTCCGAGAGAAGATCGATCAAGGGGTCACACTACCATGCTTCACAAGAAGCGAAGATCAGTTGGCAGACATCCTCACAAAATCCGCAAGTCTCAAGGTGTGCAACCACATCTTTAGCAAACTTGGACTTGTGGATTTGACTAAGCCATGATCAAGTCCTCCACCCGTGGCCATTATACTCTTTTTCCCTTGGTAAGGTTTTATCCCATGAAGTTTTACTTACTAAGGTTTTTAATGAGGTAATGGGTTGTGGGTTTCCAAGCTTAGCCTAAATCCTTTATGCTAAGCTTGAGGGAGAGTATTAATCATAGGAATAAAGTCCTTGGGTAAATTACCCAATGTAAAATAAACGGAGGAAATTCGAGTATCAGAAAATCAGATGCGCGGATCGAGACACGGTACATGCATCCTCAACCCGCAATACGTGCGGCATCGAGTTGCAGTATGCGGGTCGACATCTCGGAAGGATTGAGACACGGAACTGAGGACATCGACCCACTGTATGCAGGTCATCAATGCCAGTACGCGGGTTATCGATGCCAGTACGCGTGTTTGTGGTACACGTGGCCTGGAAGCAATACAGTGTCGTTTTGGTACCGCGTTGACCAAAACACACGAAAGCTTCCCACGTTGACCCTTCCCGATGCAGAGCGTCCTGAGCGATGGCAACGTGACTTTCTCGATACCAACAGTGACCGCATGTCGTTTTCTGTCTGACCCGTTTTAATCAATTTGACCGTTTGATTCAAACGGTCTCTTTCCCTTTTTAGCATATCCTAAACTCTATTTAATCATTGTAAATCATGTATTATTATTTTGAATAATATTTTCAAGTTCTCACACTTACACTTTCACTCTAGAACCGAACACTTTCACTCTTAATCTTCTCTATTTTCGCAATTCTTACAAGGTTAGTGCAGAATCGGGTGTGTGATCAGACCAGTTCAAGGCCGTTTTGCCGGAGTTTTAGAAGAAGTTAGGCGACAATTTATATGTCGCTGGAAAGCTCTTTGTGTCTAGTTTCCGAATCTTTTTCCCGATAGTTATTTGGAGGTAAGGTCTGACCTCATCGTTGATTTGAATTTTGCGCGTTGGTTCTGTTTTTTCAGAATATTCTAATTTTGTTTAAGGAAAATCATGTTGGTGAGTCTTAGGTGATAGAGAAGAATAACCAGTAGCTTTTGGGTCTCGTGGAGGTTGTGTTTCGTGCTAATCTCTAAGGCTAAGGTGAGTGTGTGATCGTGGTTATGGATAACCGTTTGTTAGCGAATTGGGTTAATTGTGATGGAAATGATATTGGTAGTGCTTTTGTGTGTTGTTTTCGTATGTTCTCGTGTATACATCGTATTGTTGACCGTTGTGAATTGTGGATTGATTGTTCTTATTTTAGTAATTAGAACATTGTGAATTGTGGTTTAATTGTTCTTATTTTGGTAACTAAAACGTTGTGAATTGTGGATTGATTGTTCTTATTTTAGTTATCAGAACGTTGTGAATTGTGGATTGATTGTTCTTATTTTAGAAATTAGATGGTTGCGAATTATGGTTAGATTATTTAGTTTTTGGCATCCATTTATCATTATTATGTAACTGGTAGACGGGATGACCGCTTCACTGAGTATTTGTGATAATACTCACACAACTCTTATTTCCATATATGGTCTCAAGCAATCTCCCCGAGCTTGGTATAAAAAGTTGAGTAGTACCCTAAAGGAATGGGGATTCAGGTGTGAACTGGATCATACCCTCTTAACATTACAAAGTCGAAAGGGAATGGTAGTAGTGTTGATATATGTGGATGATATGGTGATTACCGGTGATGATAAAGAGGGCATTCAAGAAACTAAGGACTTTCTCAAATCGGTTTTTGAAATTAAAGATCCTGGAGAATTGAAGTACTTTCTTGGGATTGAAGTTTGTAGGTTCAAGAATGGCTTACATATTAGTCAAAGGAAGTATACATTAGACTTGTTAAAGGAAATCGGTAAACTTGCGTGTAAACCGGCTAAGACCCCATTGGAGGAAGGTTACAAGGCCAATAGAAAGGGGGAGCAAGAAGATGAGTTGTATGAGGATCCCTCAATGTATAGGAAACTTGTTGGGAAATTGATTTATTTGACGCTTACAAGACCGCATATTTGTTTCGCGGTCAACCAAGTAAGTCAACATATGAAAGAGCCAAAGATATATCATTGGCAAATGGTTAAGAGGATCCTTAGATATCTCAAAGAGAGTCCGGGGCAAGGTATTTGGATGGGAAGAAATGAGAACTCCGATATGGTTGGGTATTGTGATGCGGATTGGGCCGGAGATAGAAATGATAGAAGATCAACAACCGGCTATTGCATATTCATTGAGGGAACTTGGTGACATAGAGAACAAAGAAACAAAAGGAGGTCTCATGTTCTAGTACGGAAGCCGGGTATAGAGCAATGAGGAAGTTGACTAATGAGCTCATTTGGCTAAGAGGCATTGTTTCACATTTGGGAATTGAAGCTACGAAGCCGATGACCATGCATTGTGATAATCAAGTCGCGATTCATATAGCTACAAACTCGGTATTCCATGAGAGGACTAAGCACATTGAAATTGATTGTCACAAGGTACGGGAAAAAATCGAGCAAGGATGGACTCTACCGTGTTACACAAGGAGCGAAGATCAACTTGTGGATATATTCACCAAGACCGCAAGTCTCAATGTTTGCATTCATCTTTATAGCAAACTTGGACTTGTGGATTTGACCCATCCATGAGAAGACCCCTTTCATGCAATCATCACACTCTTTTTTCCTTAGCAAAGTTTTGTCCCACATGGTTTTCTTTGTTAAGGTTTTTAACGAGGTGATGGTTGTGAGCGTTCCAAGTTAAGCATAAATCCTTTATGTTTAACTTGAGGGGGAGTATTGACCTTAGTACTTAATTGGTGCTAAGGGAAATAAATAAACTTGTGTAATTTACCCTAGGGTAATAATCGGATTTGGAATGCTCGGGTAAACCGCAGATTGAGTCTCAGTCGATCCGCGGTACACGAGGCATCAAGACAAACCCGATCCGCGGTACAGTCGGGCCTCGGAGAATCAGGAATACAAGCGGAACAGACGAAGCATCGGACATCAGTACATGCATGTCGACCCGCGGGATGAAGAAGCTCGAGGCACGGTACGTGAGGGTTTGCGTGTTTTATCCGGGTCGTGTAACGGGTTAACGGATAAACATGTGGACCCTATTCGGGTTATTGGGTCTCGTACTCATCCGTTACGCAAGTGAACGAAGACGCTCCACGCCGCTCGTACGGAGCTCGGTCACACCATGTACCGCGGATCGGGCAGTGACCAAGGCTACCTTTTATCCTTTATTTCACTGTTTTAGCAACGGTCACATTGACCAACCTAGTTTTTGCAATAATTCTTACATTTCTCTCCTCATGCCCCTATGATTTTTTCGTGTTTATATATTCCGTAAAGATTTATTCAAACTTGTTCAAAATTACTTCTAAGTGCATTTAGAACTCATCTAACATGAAAAATAACGACATTTTAAAACACACAATCGTTCTATACTTTCTCTCCTCGTGCCCCTTTGATTTTACGTGTTTATGCCTTCCATAAAGATTTGCTAAAACTTGATCTAAACTACTTCTAAGTGCATTTAGAAACTATTTGGCATGAAAAATAACCACACATTTAAACACACAATCGTTCTATACTTTCTCTCCTCGTCCCCTATGAGTTTATGTGTATATGTTCCGCAAAGATTTGCTAAAACTTGTTCAAAACTACTTCTAAGTGCATTTTGAACCCATCTAACATGAAAAATAACCACATTTTAAAACACACAGTCATTCCAAACTTTCTCTCCTCGTGCCCCTTTGAGTTTACGTGTTTATGTGTTCCGTAAATATTTGCTAAAACTGGTTCAAAACAACTTCTAAGTACATTTAGAAACTATCTTTCTTGTTTATGTGTTCCGTAAATATTTTCTAAAACTTATCGAAAACTACTTCAAAGTGCATTTAGAACCTATCTTGTAGGAAAAATAACCACACTTTAAAACACACAATCGTTCCATACTTTCTCTCCTCGTGCCCCTATGAGTTTATGTGTTTATGTGTTCCGCAAAGATTTGGTAAAACTTGTTCAAAAATACTTCAAAGTGCATTTGGAACTTATCTAGAATGAAAAACAACCACACTTTAAAACACACAATCGTTCCATACATTCTCTCCTTGTGCCCCTATGGTTTACGTGTTTATGTATTCGGTAAATATTTCCTAAAACTTATTGAAAAATACTTCTAAGTGCTTTTAGAACCCATCTTGCATGAAAAAACCACACTTTAAAACACATAGTCGTTCCATACTTTCTTTCCTCGTGCCCCTATGAGTTAACATGTTTATGTGTTCCATAAGAAATTGCTAAAACATGTTCAAAACTACTTCTAAGTGAGTTTAGAACAAATCTAACATGAAAAATAACCACCCTTTAAAACACTCAATAGTTCCATAATTTCTCTCCTCGTGCCCCTATGATTTTTTTTTGTTTATGTTTTCAGTAAAGATTTGCTAAAACTTATTCAAAACTACTTCTAAGTGAATTAAGAACTTATCTAGAATGAAAAATAACCACACTTTAAAACACACAATCGTTCCATAATTTTTCGCCTCGTGCCCCTATGATTTTTTCGTGTTTATGTGTTCCGTAAAGATTTGCTAAAATTTGTTCAAAACTACTTCTAAGTGCATTTAGAATCCATCTAGCATGAAAAAGAACCACATTTTAAAACACACAATCGTTCCATAATTTTTCGCCCCGTGCCCCTATGATTTTTTTGTGTTTATGTGATCCGTAAAGATTTGCTAAAATTTGTTCAAAACTAGTTCTAAGTGCATTAAAAACTTATCTAGCATGAAAAATAACCACACTTTAAAACAAACAATCGTTCCATACTTGCTCTTCTCGTGCCCCTATGAGTTTACGTGTTTATGTGTTCCGCAAAGATTTGCTAAAACTTGTTCAAAACTACTTCTAAGTGCATTTAGAACTAATCTAGAATGAAAAATAACCACACTTTAAAAGACACAATCGTTCCACACTTTCTCTCCTCGTGCCCCTATGAGTTTACGTGTTTATGTGTTCCGTAAAGATTTGCTAAAACTTGTTCAAAACTACTTCTAAGTGCATTTGGAACTTATCTAGAATGAAAAATAACCACACTTTAAAAGACACAATCGTTCCATGCACACTTTCTCTCTTCGTGCCCTTATGAGTTTACGTGTTTATGTGACTTGTAAACATTTGCTAAAAGTTGTTGAAAATTACTTCTAAGTGCATTTAGAAACCATCTAGCATGAAAACTAACCACATTTTTGAACAACCAATCGTTCCATACTTTCTCTCCTCGTGCCCCTTTAGTTTACGTGTTTATGTGTTCTGCAATGATTTGCTAAAACTTGTTCAAAACTACTTCTAAGTGAATTTAGAACTTATCTAGAATGAAAAATAACCACACTTTAAAACACACAATCGTTTCACTCTTTCTCTCCTTGTGCCCCTATGAATTTACGTGTTTATGTGACTTGTAAAGATTTGCTAAACCTTGTTCAAAACTACTTCTAAGTGCATTTAGAACCCATCTTGCATGAAAAATAACCACACTTTAAAACACAGAGTCGTTCCATACTTTTTCTCCTCGTGCCCTATGAGTTAACATGTTTATGTGTTCCATAAGAATTTGCTAAAACTTGTTCAAAACTACTTCTAAGTGCGTTTATAACCAATCTAACATGAAAAATAACAAAACTTTGAAAATCGTTCCATACAATCTCTCCTCGTGCTCCTATGGTTTACGTGTTTTTGTGTTCCGTAAATATTTGCTAAAACTTATTGAAAAATACTTCTAAGTGCATATAGAACCCATCTTGCATGAAAATAACCACACTTTAAAACAAACAGTCGTTCCATACTTTTTCTCCTCGTGGCCCTCTAATTTTACTTGTTTATGTGTTCCGTAAAAATCTGCTAAATCTTGTCGAAAACTACTTCTAAGTGCATTTAGAACCTATCTTGGATGAATAATAACCACACTTTAAAACACACAATCGTTCCATACTTTCTCTCCTCATGCCCCTATAAGTTTACGTGTTTATGTGTTCCATAAAGATTTGCTAATTCTTGTTTCAAACTACTTCTAAGTGCATTTGGAACTTATTTAGAATGAAAAATAACCACACTTTAAAACACACAATAGTTCCATACTTTTTCTCTTGGTGCCCCTATGAGTTTAGGTGATTATATGTTCTGTAAAGATTTGCTAAAACTTGTTCAAAACTACTTCTAAGTGCATTTGGAACTTATCTAGAATGAAAAACAACCACACTTTAAACACACACAATCGTTCCATACTTTCTCTCCTAGTGCCCCCTATGAATTTACGTGTTTATGTGTTCCGTAAAGATTTGCTAAACGTCGTTCAAAACTAATTCTAAGTGCATTTAGAACTTATCTAGAATGAAAAATAACCACACTTTAAAACACACAATCGTTCCATACTTTCTCTCCTCGTGCCCCTATAAGTTTACGTGTTTATGTGTTTCGTAAAGATTTGCTAAAACTTGTTCAAAACTACTTCTAAGTGCATTTGGAACTTATCTAGAATGAAAAATAACAACACTTTAAAACACACAATCGTTCCATACTTTCTCTCCTAGTGCCCCTATGAGTTTACGTGTTTATAAGTTCCGTAAAGATTTGCTAAACCTTGTTCAAAACTACTTCTAAGTGCATTTAGAACTTATCTAGAATGAAAAATAACCACACTTTAAAACACACAATCGTTCAATACTTTCTCTCCTCGTGCCCCTATAAGTTTATGTGTTCCGTAAAGATTTGCTAAAACTTGTTCAAAACTACTTCTACGTGAATTTAGAACTTATCTAGAATGAAAAATAACCACACTTTAAAACACACAATCGTTCCATACTTTCTCTCCTTGTGCCCCTATAAGTTAATGTGTTTATGTGTTCCGTAAAAATTTGCTAAAACTTGTTCAAAACTACTTCTAAGTGAATTTAGAACTTATACAATGAAAAATAACCACACTTTAAAACACACAATCGTTCCATACTTTCTCTCCTCGTGCCCCTATAAGTTTACGTGTTTATGTGTTCCGTAAATATTTGCTAAAACTTGTTCAAAACTACTTCTAAGTGCATTTGGAACTTATCTAGAATGAAAAATAACCACACTTTAAAACACACAATGGTTCCATACTTTCTCTCCTGGTGCCCCTATGAGTTTACGTATTTATGTTTCCCGTAAAGATTTGCCAAACCTTTTTTGAAACTACTTCTAAGTGCATTTAGAACTTATCTAGAATGAAAAATAACCACACTTTAAAACACACAGCCGTTCCAAACTTTCTCTCCTCGTGCTCCTATAAGTTTACGTGTTTATGTATTCCGTAAAAATTTGCTAAAACTTGTTCAAAAATACTTCTAAGTGCTTTTGGAACTTATCAAGAATGAAAAATAACCACACTTTAAAACACACAATCGTTCCATACTTTCTCTGCTGGTGCCCCTATGAGTTTACGTGTTTATGTGACCTGTAAAGATTTGCTAAAACTTGTTGAAAGCTACTTTTAAGTGCATTTAGAACCCATCTAGCATGAAAAATAATTACACTTTCGAACACACAATTGTTCCATACTTGCCCCAATGAGATCAGGTGTTTATGTGTTTCGTATATATTTTCTAAAACTTGTTGAAAACTACTTCTTAGTGCATTTAGAACCCATCTAACATAAAAAATAACCACACCTTATAACACACAGTCGTTCCATACTTTCTTTCCTCGTGCCCCTATGAGTTTACGTGTTTATGTGTTCCGTTAAGATTTGCTAAACTTTGTTCAAAACTACTTCTAACTGCATTTGGAACTTATCTAAAATGAAAAATAACCACACTTTAAAACACACAATCGTTCCATACTTTCTCTTCTGGTGCCCCTATAAGTTTACGTGTTTATGTGACTTTAAACCTTTGCTAAAACTTGTTGAAAACTACTTCTTAGTGCATTTAGAACCCATCTAACATAAAAAATAACCACACCTTAAAACACACAGTCGTTCCATACTTTCTCTCCTCGTGCCCCTATGAGTTTACGTGTTTATGTGTTCCGTTAAGATTTGCTAAACTTTGTTCAAAACTACTTCTAACTGCATTTGGAACATATCTAAAATGAAAAATAACCACACTTTAAAACACACAATCGTTCCATACTTTCTCTCCTCATACCCCTATGATTTTACTTGTCTATGGGTTCCATAAAGATTTGCTAAATCTTGTTGAAAACTACTTTTAAGTGCATTTAGAACCTATCTTGCATGAAAAATAACCACACTTTAAAACACACAATCGTGCCATACTTTCTCTCCTCGTGCCCCTATGAGTTTACGTGTTTTTGTGTTCCGCAAAGATTTTGTAAACTTGTTCAAAACTACTTCTAAGTGCATTTAGAACCTGTCTTGCATGAAAAATAACCACACTTTAAAACACACAATTGTTCCATACTTTCTCGCTTCGTGCCCTATGAGTTTACGTGTTTATGTGTTCTGTAAAGATTTGCTAAACCTTGTTCAAAACTACTTCTAAGTGCATTTATAACTTATCTGGATTGAAAAATAACCTTACATTAAAACACACAATCGTTCTATACTTTCTCTCTTGGTGCCCCTATGAGTTTACGTGTTTATGTGTTCCGTAAAGATTTGTTAAACCTTGTTCAAAACTACTTCTAAGTGCATTTAGAACTGATCAAGAATGACATATAATCACACTTTAAAACACATAATCGTTCTATACTTTCTCTCCTCGTGCCCTATAAGTTTACGTGTTTATGTGTTCCATAAAGATTTGCTAAAATTTGTTCAAAACTACTTTTTAGTGCATTTTGACTTATCTAGAATGAAAAATAACCACACTTTAAAACATACAATCTGATATGAACATGGAGCAGCTCAAACCTGAGGAAAGCTTGGAACATGAAGAACATGGACTTAAGGAGCACCTTGTTGCTGATGGTGAACAAGGAGCTATGGAGAAACTTGATGTTCCTAGTGGCCCCATGTCAAGATCAAGAACCAGAAAGGTTAACCAAGCTATTAGCACACTCTTACATCAAATTTAAGGCAACTTTAAACCTGAAGGTTATCCAACTATCCTGGTTGTGATTCAAGCTGTTTAAAGGTTAATAATGGGAGGTGTGTGTCTTGTGCTCTTTTTCCCTTCGTCTAGTTTTTTTTCATTGGGTTTTCTAGACAATGTTTTTAATGAGGCAAGTTCACACACTTATAAATCTGACCCATTATTAACAAAGCCATGAGAAGAAGCAAAGGAAATGAAGAATCACGTTTTTATCTTTCTTTCCCTTTTAAATTCAGTCAAATAATGAGTTAATACGCTCTTTTATGATTTTTTGCATTCCCAAGGAGTCTAAACACGTTTTTCAAGTCTTTTCCCTTCCTATATGTATTCTGGTTTAATTTTCTGAATAAAGTATCAAACATTTTATTAAAAATCTCTTCTTCTTCTTGTTTGATCTGAGATTGGTGAGTAATATTCTTTCTCAACTTGTGAATGCTTTTGGTGTGTAATATCCAATCAATAGCAAGCCTGAAAGTTCAAGAGACATCCGCAACTCTTGAAAGTTTCTCCCGATTCAAGTCTGATCCGAAGCACAATCGACTCGAAGAACATCCAGGGAATAGTTCCATCACTTAGGATCACGTTACAATAGTTCCATACTTTCTCTCCTTTGCCCCTATGAATTTACATGTTTATGTGTTCCGTAAGAATTTGCTAAAACTTGTTCAAAACTACTTCTAAGTGCGTTTAGAACCAATCTGGCATGAAAAATATCACACATTAAAACACACAATCGTTCCATACTTTCTCTCCTCGTGCCCTTATAAGTTTACGTGTTTATGTGTTCCATAAAGATTTGCTAAAACTTGTTCAAAAATACTTCTAAGTGCTTTTGGAACTTATCAAGAATGAAAAATAACCACACTTTAAAACACACAATCGTTCCATACTTTCTCTGCTGGTGCCCCTATGAGTTTACGTTTTTATGTGACTTGTAAAGATTTACTAAAACTTGTTGAAAACTACTTCTAAGTGCATTTAGAACCCATCTAGCATGAAAAATAATTACACTTTCGAACACACAATTGTTCCATACTTGCCCCTATGAGTTTATGTGTTTATGTGTCCCGTAAAGATTTGCTAAACCTTGTTTAAAACTACTTCTAAGTGCATTTAGAACTTATCTAGAATCAAAAATAACCACACTTTGAAACACACAGTTGTTCCATACTTTCTCTCCTCGTGCCCCTATGAGTTTACGTGTTTATGTGTTCCGTTATGATTTGCTAAAACATGTTCAAAATTATTTCTACCTGCATTTGGAACTTATCTAGAATGAAAAATAACTATACTTTAAAACACACAATCGTTCCATACTTTCTCTTCTTGTAACATCCCAAACCGAAATATGGAATTTCGGTAAGGGTGTTGATCGACACCAAGGATTAGTGTCGATCGACACCAATGCTTCAGAATCGTTTTTTTGGTTCAATTTTAATCGCGGTTTGGCACCGTGGAAAAGGTTTAACCTTAGGGCTTCCGTATTTAAGTTTTTTATCAGACTTTTGGCCGTGTTTTATCAGAGAAATCGTGAGAGAGAGGCAGAGAAGGGATTGTGAGAGTTTTTGAAGGATTGTTGCAAACCGTTCTGCGCAGCTAGAGGCGTTAGGGTTTTGTTCCTGCGAGTTTTATCATCGGTTTATCACGGTTTCAATCTATCATTCCTCGTTCTTCGTTCATCCAAAATCGAGGTGAGTGCATGATCGCGGTTACAAGATTAGTTTGTTAGGAGATTGAATGATTGATTTGTGATGATTATGATTGATGTTCCTGTGTTTTCTTGTGATATGTTGTGGCTTGGTCGTGATTGATCTTATAGGAGATAACGAATCGAGTCTGCGAGAGGATTTGACTCAGATTTGGTTTCTGCGAGAGGTGTCGATCGACACCTAGGGCCAGTGTCGATCGACACCACTCTTTTTTATCGCAAAGTTTGGTTTTGGTATTGAAGTATCGATTGACACCCAGAAGGAGTGTCGATCGACACCACTTGAAATTGTGAGAATTCCATAATTGTTGATTGTTGCATATCTGTTGAATGTTAATTGTTCGCGTAGTATTTGACATGCCATTTCCCTATTATGTAATCGGTAGGCGGGATAACCGCTTCACTTGAGTATTTGTGATAATACTCATGCAACTCTTATTTCCATGTGTTGCAGGTAAAGTAAAGTTTGAGATCATGGAATCATGGCTTGGACGAGAGGATGATAGGATGTTTGTGGTGGTTAATCTAGTGAACTTGTGGTCATAGGTTGCTAGATAGTTATGTATCCATTCCTGAATTTGGCATTTAATTTATTTTGGATTATTGATTATTTATTTTATGAAGATATTGGATTACTTAATTGGATTTAATTGATTTATGAGTTCCGCAGTAGAAATGATTAGTAAAAAAAAAAAAGAAACTTGGTTGTTTTATTTTGGTATCAGAGCCTAGACGGTTTTAGGACAATGGAATTTGGAAGTCTGAGACTATGTGTTTAAACTGATTTTGTGTTTAGTAAATTTAATAGAGTCTTAGTATTATCCTCTCCGGGCCTTCAAAGAGATTCCATGGTATGTGATTGTTTGACCTTTATTCTGTGAATTCTAGTATCTTAAAATGTACTTTTGGTAAGTGCAGTGTGCGATGGCTAGAGTTCCAAGAGGTCGTGGTGGCAGAGCTGGTGGCCGTGGAGGCCGAGGTTGTGGTCGGGGTCGTGTGACTCGTCGTTCGAGTGGGTGACTCAGAGTGAGTCGTCAGAGCTGGAAGTTGTTTCACCGATGTATTAGGAGGATTCTGTGAGCAGTGTCCGTGTGGCGGTTAGGACTACCAGTGCCGGAGAGAGTACCAGAGTTGATGGTGCGGCCAGAGGCCCAGGTTCGGGTTATGCTACGAGCTGAGCTCAGGATTTAGAGGATTATTTGTTGAAGATGTTAGCATTAATTTTGGAGCAGTTACCGGTTGCGGTACCAGTGCAGGCTCCAGTGATGAACCCAAGGGAGCAGTATCTAGTGATGTTCAATGAGATGCGGAGCATGGGTCCTTTGTCCTTCTCGGGTGGAGGGGGCCAAAGGTAGCCAATGAGGGGAGGTTGATGGTAGAGCGTAGGCTTTGTTTTATCAGATGTCTTGAGGAGTACCGCGTGGATCTGGCGGTAGGGTTCTTGGATGGTGATGCCTATCTCTGGTGGACAGGAGTCCAAGCTAGGAAGAGGCGGACAGTGTGGACTTGGGGTGAATTTTTGGGCGAGTATAATGCCAGGTATTTTCCTCAAGAGGTGGTGGAGCAATTAGAGTTGCAGTTCAGGAGTCTGGTTCGGGGTAATCGGTCCGTTCGTGAGTATGATGCTGAGTTCAGCAGGCTAGTGGTCTATGCGAGTAGTGGCATGGATGAGGAGCGGGCCCAGATGGGCAAGTTCGTGGCAGAATTTTGGATGGGGCTGGAGAAGCCCGGCAGAGCTTCCAAGTACGCATCGAGGGCGGAGTTAGTGGAGGTACTTGCAACAATTGTGGATCTGGGAGAGCAGGTCTAGGATTGAGCAGTTGTTCGTTCTTTTTGGTATTTCTTCCAGTTTTAGAGCTTTAGTTTTGGCTATGTTATTTTTGGATTTTGTAGTTTCGTTTGGTGTTGTAACGATTCTACGCTTTGGAAATTTATAAGATGGAGTTTTCCTTATCTATTTCATGTGTTTAATAAAATATGTAATTCTTATTATTGCTGATAATTTTGAGTAAGAATTATCATGCCTTGGACCATTTGAGGTAGATCTGATCAAAAAGTGCTTAGAGGCGTTTAAGTATTGATTACTCTAAGGGCGGTGGTCCCGAATAACTCATTCATGGTCGGAGATGTGATTTCTCCGGAGGAGATGTGAGTTTCTCTTGTATACTTAGGAGATGTGAGTTTCTCCTGTATACTTATTGGGATGTGAGTCCCTAGATACTGTTGGCTCGAAGGATGCGTCCTGTGAGTGCGAGCGGTATGTTTTCCTGATAAGTCATAGGATGTGTCCTGTGTAGGTCAGGGTGTGAATGAGTAAGAGTAATTAATGTCTGAAAACGTACATAAGCTTGAGACTGGATGGGGACCTCGGAGATCGTGAGTTAATCTCAGATTGTTTTGAGTGGGCTGGCTCAGTGTGATGGTCTTAGTGGGCGGTTGTGATGGGGATATTAGGTGTAGACCCCATTAGGCTATCTAATCGTAGATGTTTATACGCGGTCTAGAAGTTATTGCTAATAACTCATTATGTGGAGACGGTGGTTTCCAATATAAGTACTGAGAGATGGTGGTACTCTCGAGGGAACGGTGGTTTCCCTGATTGTTTTGACTCGAAGGTTTTGTTCCTGAGAGTGAGTGTGTGTGATAATGAGTTAGGGGTAATAAATGTTTAGGAACGTGCGTATAAATAGGTGATTAGAGGTGAGACCTGAGATCAGGTGAGGATCTCTTGTAGTATTGGCTAAGTATGGTCAGGATGTTGGCCTAAATCAGGCGGGTTATGAGAGTCGAGTGGAGATCTCGAGTGTTGTGGACCAGGTTATGGTTAGGTGCTGGTCTTCGATAGATATTTTGGTTGGTGTCAAGCCTAGAGTTGATCCTGCATTGGAAACTCAGCTCAGACGACCCTGGTATTGGATGTAGCATCTTTTGGCCGTGCAAGTTCTTTTTGGTTACTGCATGATTGATTGATCCAATTCCGGGTCTACGAATGGTTGTGCATGTTCTTGTTTGATTGTTTCGCGATCAATCCAACAGACCTAGTTCGGATTAAGAAGCATGGCATTAAGGTTGTTCCAGGCAAATCTGGGTGGGGTAAGCTTTATGCGGTGTATCCTTTGGTTACCAGAATTGGTTCAGAGTTCTAGAGGCAGTTTAATCTTGAGGTTTATAGGCGTGTAGAATTTATTGCTTTTGGGAGAGATGTGTTCTCTCGTGTGGGGATCCATTCCCCAGATATCATTGGCTCGAGGAATGCATTCCGAGAGTGCGAACGGTATATTACCTGACAGCTCCAGGATGCGTCATGTGAGTGTTAGGGTGCTACTAGCTCAAGGGATGCGTCCCATGAGTACGAGCGGTTTGTTACCTGACAACTCCAGGATGCGTCCTGTGAGTATCAGGGTCACAACCTAATAGCTCCAGGATGCGTCCTGCGAGTATCAGGGTGTGGATCTGACAGCTCCCAGATGCGTCCTGCGAGTGTCAGAGTCTAGGTCTGACAGCTCCAGGATGCGTTCTGCTAGTGTCAGAGTATTGATTGAGTTTAGAGCAATAGATATCTGCTACAGCCAAATAAACCTAGGATTAGATATGTGCTTTGAAGGTCATGAATGGATCTTGAGGAAGATCATTGTTTTACCAAGTACTCAGTTAGAGCAGCGATGATATGCTGGAGTTGCTTAGCGGGTTATTACCAGTAAGTGGTTCTAGTCTTCAAATGCTTGTGCACGTGAGAGTTGATTACTCTCTAGGAATTGTTTTTCCTATATATATATAACCAGAGCTTGAGGGAGACGTCCTGAGAGTGGAGTGGCATCGGCATCGTTGCCTCGAAGGAGATGTCTTGAGAGTGTGATGATGTCGGTAAAAATATGAGTAATCAATGTCCGATCTTGGCATAAGCATAAGGCGGAATATAGACCTTCTGGTTTGGGTGTGTAAACCTGGTAATACCGGTCAGCGGATGACAGCATGCGATAAGTGACAGTGGGTGGAAATTGAATTATGGTTTCGATAGATTCAGATGTATAGTTACGTAATCGCAGAGGTTGGATATTATCTGGAGAGATGGCGAATCGTCCGAGTAAGTCGGTATTTTCTGGGCCATTAAGAAGACCGATGGAGCATCAATTCTGGCTAGGAGGTATGTTTGAGATGAGGTGATCATCAGTTGGATCACTTGTGTTAGGCCGAGTTGTTTTGAAAAGCAACTATTCCGGCGGATACCGTGATGGCTCCATATAAAGCTTTGTATGGGAGGTAGTAGGAGTTACCTATATGTTGAACCCAAGTGGGGGAGAGAAACATGGTGGGTTTATGTTAGTGCAGGAATCGTCGGGAAGCAGCTGTGTGCTTTAAGTTGAGCAAAAAGGAATCTAAGGATTGGCAGCGGAGCTATGCTGATCAGAGAAGTTTGGAATGGGAATTTGAAGTAGGAGATCGTGGGTATCTCCAGGGGTCAATGTTGAGGAAGTGCATGCGTACTTTAGTGGAATTGGTGGCCAAGTTTCCAATGGAACTTCAGCCAGTTTTGTCATTAGCGACGAGACTTTTGAGGATTCTCGACAGGAGAATTAAGGCGCTGCGCCAGGAAAGTTGCTTTGTTAAAAGCTTTGTGGGCTTATGTAGTTTTTAGTGGTGGAGATTTGGGAACCTGAGGCAAGGTTGAAGTTGAAGTTCAGGAAGTTTTCGGCAAGGAGTTGCAATTTGAACTTCATTTTCTTGTGGTTCCAGCTCGGTTGTGAGAGCGGGGTGCGGTGTAGTTTGTGTATTCTTGTTATGTGGTAACGACTATACGTTATGAGTTTTATAAGATGAGGTTCCTTATATTTTTATGAGAAGAGATATTTGTTCTCTTTATTGGTTGGTATGGACCAGTAGTTGTCCTTTGTGATGATATTCGTGGTTGGGAATATCGTGTTCAGGCCACAAGAGGTAATCCTAGCCGAGAGATGTTTTTGAGCATCTTATAATTTATTACTCTAGGGGTGTGTTGCCCCCGAATAACTTATTTGTGGAGATTGTGTTCTCCTGTATACTTTTGGAGATTGTGTTCTCCAGTATACTCTGTGGGATGGTTTTCCCATGTGCGTGTGTTGGGACAGAGGTCCATGTGTTACCGATTGCTCAAAGGATTGTGTTCCTGCGATTGAGAGGGGTGTTAAATGAGTTAAGAGTAATAAATATCTAGAGTCGTGGTTGTTTGCATGGGATTGGATTTGAGCCTCGGGGATCATGTGTTGGTCTCGAGTGTTTTTGACTAGGAAGCCAGGGGTTGTGGTCCGTGATAATCGGTTCGCGAGTTTTAGAATTCGAGTATGGTGAGTTCGAGTAGTACTGACCGGGTTTGGTTAGGATTGTCGGTCTGTGGACTAGTGTTTGGTCTGGTTTTTGAGATATTCTTGGTTAGGGAGTAGCAAGTTTGACCAAGGGAGGTAGTTCTAGTCGATATATGTTTATCGACATTTAGAATTTCCTACTCTAGGGGCTGCGGCTCCGAATAACTCATTTATTTTGTTTGGAGTTGATTAGGTACCCTGTGTACCTGGAGCTCAAGGGATGCGTCCTGAGAGTGGATGGGGCACGTGGCATTGATAGCTCAAGGGATGCGTCCTGCGAGTGGGAGGGGTGTCGAATGAGTTAAGAGTGATAAATATTTAATAACGGGCATATAAACATAGACGAGAGCCTCGGAGATCGGGTTTTAGGATCTCGGGTGGTATTGACCAGTTTTGGGTCAGGTTTGGGTCTTTGATAGACGGTTTTATGGGATTCGAGGACGAATCGAGTTTAGTGGGTGAGAATTGTAACATCCCAAACTAAAATATGGAATTTTGGTAAGGGGACCAGTGTCGATTGACACCAGGGATCAGTGTTGATCGACACCAATGTTTCAGAATCGATTTTTTGGTTCAATTTTAGTCGCAGTTTGGCTTAGTTTGGAAGGTTTAACCTTAGGGCTTCCGTATTTAAGTCTCTTATCAGATTTTTGGCCGTGTTTTATCAAAGAAATCGTGAGAGAGAGAGGCAGAGAAGAGATTGTGAGAGTTTTTGAAGGATTGTTGCAAACAAATCCCTCGGAAACCATCTCGTTTGATTCCTAGAGCGTAGGGATAACCGTGCTGCGCAGCTAGAGGCATTAGGGTTTGTTCCTACAATTTTTATCATTGGTTCGTCGCGGTTTCAGTCTATCGTTCCTCGTTCTTCGTTCATCCAAAATCGAGGTGAGTGCGTGATCGTGGTTACGAGATTAGTTTGTTAGGAGATTGAATGATTGATTTATGATAATTATGATTGATGTTCTTGTGTTTTCCTGTGATAAGTTGTGGCTTGGTCGTGATTGATCTTGTAGGAGAAAACGAATCAAGTATGCGAGAGGATTTGACTCGGATTCTGTTTCTGCGAGAGGTGTCGATCGACACCTAGTGGAAGTGTCGATCGACACCTAGTGGCAGTGTCGATCGACACCACTCTTGTGACACCCCGGTTTCAGGGCATATATGGTATATGCGGTATATGCGGAGAGGCTTAAAAGAATTGATTTGGCTACCTATATCACCAAAGTGCACTTATCTTTTTGGTCACATGTCTTGAGAGAACTCCAGAGTTAAGCGTGCTTGAGCTGGAATAGTTTCATGATGGGTGACCTACTGGGAAGTCATTTCCAGTATCGTGTGAGTGAGGTCAAAACACGAGGAAATATCGCGTGGTGATTTGCAGGGTAAGTAAACATGACTTCCGAGCCTCCCGGACTAACGCACCGACCGTCGGATATGGGTGGGCCTGTCGGCCGAGAGTGGACGTGGGGCCCATAAGGAGATGAGGATTTCTCTCGAGGGGATGAGGATTTCTCCTATGACGGCGGTCAGGGCGTTATAACTCTTTTTGATCGTGAAGTTTGGTTTAGGTATAGGAGTGTCGATCGACACCCAGGAGGAGTGTCGATTGACACCACTTGAAATTGTGAGAATTGCATAATTGTTGATTGGTGCATATCTGTTGAATGTTGATTGTTCGCGTAGTATTTGACATGCTATTTCCCTATTATGTAATTGGTAGGCAGGATGACCGCTTCACTGAGTATTTGTGATAATACTCACGCAACTCTTATTTCCATGTGTTGCAATTAAAGTAAAGTTTGAGAACGTGGAATCATGGCTGGGACGAGAGGATGATAGGATGTTATGTTTGTGGTGGTTATTCTAGTGAACTTGTGGTCATAGGTTGTTAGATAGTTATGTATCCATTCCTCAATTTGGCATTTTGTTTATTTTGGATTATTGATTATTTATTTTATGAAATATTGGATTAGTTATTTGGATTTAATTGATTTATGAGTTCCGCAGTAGAAATGCTTAGTAAAAAAAAAAAAAACCTTGGTTGTTTCACTTCTGGTGCCCCAATGAGTTTACATGTTTATGTGTTCCGTAAAGATTTACTAAACCATGTTCAAAACTACTTTTAAGTGCATTTAGACTTATCTAGAATAACAAATAACCACACTTTAAGACACACAATTGTTCCACACTTCTCTCCTCGTGCCCCTATAAGTTTACGTGTTTATGTGTTTCGTAAATATTTGCTAAAGCTTGTTCAAAACTAATTCAAAGTGCATTTGGAACTTATCTAGAATGAAAAATAATTACACTTTAAAACACATAATCGTACCATACTTTTTCTCCTGGTGCCCCTAGAGTTTACGTGTTTATGTGTCCCGTAAAGATTTGCTAAACCTTGTTCAAAACTACTTCTAAGTGCATTTAGAACTTATCTAGAATCAAAAGTAACCACACTTTAAAACACACAATCGTTCCATACTTTCTCCCCTCGTGCCCCTATAACTTTACGTGTTTATGTGTTCCGTAAAAATTTTCTAAAACTTGTTCAAAACTACTTCTAAGTGCATTTGGAACTTATCTAGAATGAAAAATAACCACACTTTAAAACACACAATCATTCCATACTTTCTCTCCTGGTGCCCCTATGAGTTTACGTGTTTATGTGACTGGTAAAAATTTGCTTAAACTTGTTCAAAACTACTTCTAAGTGCATTTCACACCTATCTTGCATGAAAAATAACCACACTTTAAAACACACAATCCTTCCACACTTCCTCTCCTCGTGCCCCTATGAGTTTACGTGTTTATGGGTTCAGTAAAGATTTGCTAAAACTTGTTTAGAACACCTTCTAAGTGCATTTAGAACCTATCTTGCATGAAAAATAACCACACTTTAAAACACACAATCCTTCCATACTTCCTCTCCTCGTGCCCCTATGAGTTTACGTGTTTATGTGTTCCGTAAAGATTTGCTAAAACTTGTTCAAAACTACTTCTAAGTGCATTTGGAACTTATCTAGAATGAAAAATAACCACACTTTAAAACACACAATCGTTCCATACTTTCTCTCCTCCTGCCCCTACGAGTTTACGTGTTTATGTGACTTGTAAAGATTTGCTAAAACTTGTTGCAAAATACTTCTAAGTGCATTTAGAACCCATCTAGCATGAAAAATAATTACACTTTCGAACATATAATTGTTCCATACTTGCCCCAATGAGTTTAGATGTTTATGTTTTCCGTTTATATTTTCTAAAACTTGTTGAAAATTACTTCTTAGTGCATTTAGAACCTATCTAACATAAAAAATAACCACACTTTAAAACAAACACTCGTTCCATTACTTTTCTCCTCGTGCCCATATGAGTTTATGTATTTATGTGTTCTGTTAAGATTTGCTAAAACTTGTTCAAAACTACTTCTAAGTGCATTTGGAACTTATCTAGAAAGAAAAATAACCACACATTAACACACACAATTGTTCCATCCTTTCTTTCCTGGTGCCCCTATGAGTTTACGTATTTATGTGTTCCGTAAAGATTTGCTAAACCTTATTCAAAACTATTTCTATGTGCTTTAAGAACTTATCTAGAATGAAAAATAACCACACTTTTAAACTCACAATCGTTCCATACCATCTCTCCTTGTGCCCCTATGAGTTTATGTGTTTATGTGACTTGTAAACCTTTGCTAAAACTTGTTCAAAACTTGAGACGCAGGATGTGAAGTGTCATCGTGTTTATTCGGGTCCCGTACGGGATTAACGGATAAACACGCGGATCCTAACCGGGTATTCGGATCATGTACTTATCCGCGCCTCGAGTGATCAAGGACAGGCCACACGGGACGTACGGTCCTCGGTCAGGACACGTACCGCTGGTCAGACAGTGCCGAATCTATTTTTCCCCTTTATTTCAACTTTATGCAACAGTCATGTTGACCAAACCTAGTATTTTGCTATTTATGGATATATTCTGATCATTGTAATGATTATCTGGAATAATAAATCAAGTTCATTTTCTCCAAACACTTCATGGATACTTAATCTTCCTTAATCTCTCTTAACTCTCTCTTAATCTATATTTCCGCATTAATTCTTAGACACAATCGTTCCATACTTTTTCTCCTCGTGCCCCTATGTGTTTACGTGTTTATGTGAATTGTAAAGATTTGCTAAAACTTGTTGAAAACTACTTCTAAGTTCATTTAGAACCCATTTAACATGAAAAATAATTACACTTTTGAACACACAATTGTTCCATACTTGCCCCTATGAGTTTAGGTGTTTAGGTGTTCCATATATATTTTCTAAAACTTGTTGAAAACTACTTCTAAGTGCATTTAGAACCCATCTAGCATGAACTATAACCACACTTTAAACACAAAATCGTTCCATAATTTCTCTCCTCGTGCCTCTATGATTTTTTCGTGTTTATGTGTTCCGTAAAATTTGCTAAAACTTGTTCAAAACTAATTCTAAGTGCATTTAGAACCAACATAAAAAATAACTAAACTTTAAAACACATAATCGTTCCATACATTCTCTCCTCGTGCTCCTATGGTTTACGTGTTTATGTGTTCCGTAAAGATTTGCTAAAACATATTGAAAACTACTTCCAAGTGCATTTAGAACCCATGTTGTTCTGGTTTTTCCCATTGGGTTTTCTAGACAAGGTTTTTAATGAGGCAAGCCCACACACCTTAACATTTCCCTATTGATGAAAATAAGCCCATGAAGTCCCAAGCATGTTTTTATTAGTTTATCATTTCAAATTTTTGTCAAAAACTCAGTTCAAGTCTTGTTTTAATTTTCTGTCTTTTTCGAAAAGTCTTTTCCAAAGACTTCTCCCTTCTATATGTACTCTTGGTCTTCATCTTTATCAATTATCAAACAAATTTTCTTTATCCAAACACTCTGAAATTTGTTTGATCTGAGATAGGTATGTTTATCCTTTCTACCTTGAAACTGGTTTTGGTGTGTATATCCTAGCAGAATGAAGTCTCGATAGTCTAAGAGTCTCTCACAACTCTTGGAAGTATCTATCATTCCAATATGTTCCGTGTCATTCACGATCAATCCATCGAGCAACATCACTCGTCATCAGTTCATATTCCGCATCATCATAGATCCAACAATCTCACAAAGTGTATTCAAGGGGAAAAAGGGATTCTCTAAACAGGATCATATCAAGTGGTATCAGAGCCACTTTGTGAAGGTTTTATCAATCCTTTCATATTCTGATATGTTTCAGATCATATGATCATGGATAAGGCAGCCAAAGAAAGCAACGAAGAAGAAGCTATGGATCAACTTGAAGCAGAGGAGAGCATGGTGCATAAGGAGGATGGAGCTAAGGAGTAGCTTGTACCAGCGAAAGCAAAAGATACGTTACATGTTTCTCTCAGTCCTATGACAAGATCCAGGACTAAGTAACTTAACCAAGCTGTTGGCATTCTACTTCAACAGTTGGAGGGCAGCCTTAAACAAGAAGTTTATCAAACCACATTGGTTAAGCTTCAGCTTTGGGAGGGTGTGTACTTGCACTCTTTATCCCTTGTTCTTATTTTTTCCATTGGGTTTTCTAGACAAGGTTTTTAATGCACCAAGCCCACACACCTTAACATTTCTCTATTGCTAAAAAAAAGCCCATGAAGATCCAAAAACGTTTTTATTAGTTTATCATTTCATATTCTGGTCAAAAACTGTAACATCCCGAAACCAAAATTCCGATTTTGGAAAGGGGGTGTCGATCGACACCAAGGGTGGGTGTCAATCGACACCAAGTTCTGCGGTTTGGTTATTTTTTTTTTAATAAATCGCTCGGTTATCGTGGTTTGGTCGGTTTGAGATTTGGGAAGCCCTAGTTGTGCGTATATAAACACGAGCCGTCGTGTTTTAGGGCAGTGGGGAGAGCTGATCAAAAGAGAAAAAGATTTTGAGAGAAAAATCGAGTGATTCGAAGGATTCTCGATCCGTTCTTCGTGTTTTTCATCGTTGATTCATTGAGAGGCTCGTGAGATCGTGTGGTACGTTTTCCGGTGATTTCCAGTGGAGAATAGTCCCTGTTCGTCGCTGTGTTCGTCGTTCTTCGCTCGTTATTCGTCGTTTCTCCGTATTCGATCCGTAGTCGAGGTGAGTGCGTGATCATGGATATGGGAATTAGATTGTTAGGATATCGGTTGTTGATTGAGATGTTTGGATTGTTGATGTGATTGTCCTTGTGTTCTTTGTGGATTGAGCCATGAGTAATCTCGTACGATGAAACGGAATCGAGCTCGAGAGGATTTTACTCGGTTTAGGTTTATGCGAGAGGTGTCGATCGACACCTAGAGGTATGTCGATCGACACCCACTTTTGAAAATGTGATTTTTGTGTTTTGAGAATGTGGTGTCGATCGACACCTAGTGGTAGTGTCGATCGACACCAAGTTAAAAATTCTGAGTATTGAATTGTGGTGTCGATCGACACCATGGGGAGTGTCGATCGACACCAGTTTCTCGAATGCTGATTTTTGGTTGTTGTTCTTGTTTGATAAGTTAATTGTTGTTGACTGATTATTTTGTTGTTGGATTTGAGTATTGGTAATTGGATAATACTAGTTGAATGTTGATGGATGATATATTATTGATTGTTTATTGATCGCGTAGTAATTGATGATCTATTTCCCTTACTATGTATACAGTAGACGGGATGACCGCCTCACAGAGTATTTGTGATAATACTCATGCAACTCATTTTTCCCAATTGTGTTGCAGGTATAAGAATGTTTGATCGCGGAATCATGGCAAAGGAAGAGGATGATTAGGATGTTTTATGTTATGGTTTCTAGTTTGTTAGAACTGTTGATTAGGTTGTTAGAATGGAATAGAATTGTTGTTGGAATGCTGGAATTGAATTGAGTTATTCGGTTATTGAAAGTTAATGGTTTATTGTCTTCCACTGGTTAATGTGTTATACCTGACGAGTCTTGAGAATTAGTATTTAAAAAAAAAAATGCGGGTGTTACAAAAACTCAGTTTAAGTCTTGTTTTAATTTTCTAACTTGTTCGAGATGCCTTTACTTGTTTCCAAAGACTTCTCCCTTCTATATGTACTCTTGGTCTTCATCTTTATCAATTATCAAACAAGGTTTCTTTATCCAAACTCTTTGAAATTCGTTTGATCTAAGATATGTGTGTTTATCATCTCTCCCTTGAAACTACTTTTGGTGTGTACATCTTAGCAGAATCAAGTCTCGATAGTCTAAGAGTCTTTCACAACTCTTGGAAGTATCTATCAATCTAATCTGTTCCGTTTCATTCACGATCAATCCATCCAACAACATCACTCGTCATCAGTTCATATTCCGCATCATCATAGATCCAATAATATCACAAAGTGTATTCAGGGGGCAAAAAGGGATTCTCTAACCAGGATCATATCACTCCTCATGCCCCTATGAGTTTATGTGTTTATGTGACTTGTAAAGATTTGATAAAACTTGTTAAAAACTACTTCTACGTGCATTTAGAACCCATCTTGCATGAAAATTAATTACACTTTCGAATACACAATTGGTCCATACTTGCCCCTATGGGTTTAGGAGTTTATGTGTTCCGTGTATATTTTCTAAAACATGTTGAAAACTACTTCTAAGAGCATTAAGAACCCATCTAGCATCAAATATAACCACACTTTAAAACACAAAATCGTTCCATAATTTTTCTACTTCTAAGAGCATTTAGAACCCATCTAGCCGCTATGATTTTTCCGTGTTTATGTGTTCCGTAAATATTTGCTAAAACTTTTTGAAAACTACTTCTAAGTGCATTTAGAACCCATCTTGCATGAAAAATAACCTCACTTTAAAACACACAGTCGTTCCAAAATTTTTCTCCTCGTGCCCCTATGATTTTACGTGTTTATGTAACTTGTAAGGGTTTGCTAAAACTTATTGAAAAGTACTTCTAAGTGCATGTAGAACCCATCTTGCATGAAAAATAACCACACTTTAAAGCACACAATCGTTCCATACTTTCTCTCCTCGTGCCCCTATGAGTTAACATGTTTATGTGTTCCGTAAGAATTTGCTAAAACTTGTTTTAAACTACTTTTAAGTGCGTTTAGAACCAATCTAACATGAAAAATAACCACACTTTAAAACACACAATCGTTCCATATTATCTCTCCTCGTGCCCCTATGAATTTTTCGTGTTTATGTGTTCCGTAAAGATGTGCTAAAACTTGTTCAGAACAACTTCTAAGTGCATTTAGAACCTATGTTGCATGAAAAATAACCACACTTTAAAAGACACAATTGTTCCATACTTTCTATGTAACACCCGCATTTTTTTTTTAGAAAAACATTTAACTAAATAGTCCAGATATATATTCCCATAAATATTATTCCTCGACGACTATTTTTCCTAACAGTTACTACGTGGAAGTTCTCAAGAAATAACCAACTCACAAATTAAAATCTAACAACCTAACAACATCAAATTAATTCAATTCTAAAAACCTAATCACAATCCACACATCCTAATCATCCTCTTCCTCTGTCATGATTCCGCGATCACAATTTCTTTTTCCTGCAACACATGGCAATAAGAGTTGCGTAAGTATTTCATAAATACTTAGTGAGTTGCTCATCCCGCCTACCGGCGTAACAAGCAGGCTCATGAATCACATCAGTAACACGATAACCACACATAAAACAGTCCAACGGTTCACCACATACGAGCCAACAGACCGTCGTGTCGAGCGATACCACGCAGGCATCGATCGACACGACCAAAAGCTTGGTGTCGAGCTACACCACAAAGGTGTCGATCCACACTTAGCAAACACTCGTGTCAAGCGACACCCTCTTGGTGTTGATCGACATGCCTCTGTGTTCATCGAAACCGAGTTTCTCCTCTCTCAACCTGATCCCGATGACCATGAGTCGCAAACCTGCAATAAGAACACAATAATACAATACCAAGGAATCCACAGCAACCAACATCATCTGAATACACGATCCACACGTCAATCAATCACGAAACACAATAAAAAATACTTCATATCCTAGAAACCACGGTCACAACTCACCTTAGACAAAAACGAATAAAAGGAATGAATTGAACCAAAGAAGACACATGAACTGACACTTCCAAGCCTCGAGAACTCACTGATCACACAAAACCACCACGAAAACGACGAAGAACGATGAACAAAACACTAATAATCGAGGAGAAAGGCTTCCCGGATCGATTTCTTTGCAACAATTGATCGAGAACTGACACTTTTGATAATCTCTCTCTCTTTCTCCTCTGCTACCAAAACACGATGGCCCTCCCTTTTCACGCAACCCTAGGCGTATTTATACGTTTAACCGAGCCGAGAACTACGATTAAAAAGTAATCCGGTTTGGTTCAGCGAACCTGGTGTCGAGTGACACAACAAGCTGTGTCGATCGACACCCCCAAATCCTTTGTGTCGATTGACACAGCTCCTGTGTCGCTCGACACGAACCCAGAAATTCCATTTCTGGTTCGCGGACGTTACAATTCTCCCCTACTAAACTGGATTCGACCTCGAATCCCAAAACACAAGTCCACCCCGAACTCCACCCTGGGCTGCACCGGTATCTATCACTAGAGATTTACACAAAAATCTCAACACTCCACAACCAACCCACACTATACACACATTTCTAGACATTTATTACGTTTTAACTCATCCTCACACACACACACACACCAGGGAAAACATTTCCCTTCGAGAGAACTCCCGTCTCTCAGCACTATAGAGGAACCACTGTCCCAATATAGGCTCTCAGTACTATACAAGAAAACCACCGTCCCAATATCCGTACACAGGAAAACCACCGTATCCTGGAGAGAACCACCGTCTCTCAGAATGTATTCAGGAACCCACCGTCCCCGATACAAACTCTGGAAAGCCACCGTCTCTAGATCATGAGTCATCCATAATAAATTCCAAAACGCCTACCCATAACAACAAAAAGAATCTAAAAGAAACGCGCTAGGCCCCTAGCCCGAAATACCAAAATGCAATGTTTCCTAATCCTGCCTAGGTCTGTCCAACTGATCGCACAACAATCAAACAAGAACATGTACAACCAGCTGTAGACCCAGAATCAAATCGATCGATTGTGCAACAATCAAACAAGAACATGCACAACCAAGACACTACATCCGATATTCCGGTCATTGAAACCGAATGCACAAGAATATCATCAAGGTCTGTATTCCATCCCATTCTCATGCCACAGTCAGGTATTGATTACTCATATTTACCGTCATCATCACACTCTCAAGACGTTTCCCTCGAGGTAACGATGCTGATGCCACTCCACTCTCAGGACGTTTCTCTCAAGCTCTGACTCTATATAGGAAAATACTTCCTTAGAGTAGTCAACACATACGTGAACAAGCATCTGAAACTAAGAATACTTTCCTTGATAACAACACGCAAAAACCTATTCTAGCAAAACAATACTACTCCTACCAAACACATGGCCAACTCAACCGCCTTCCCAGAAGATCCGAACCCCAACCTAGAAGCACAATAACAACCAAAATCCTCGCACGCCCCAGATATCTATTGCTCTTAACTCAGTCTATATCTGACACCCATAGGACACATCCCATGGCCCATCAGAACACATACCGCTCGCACTCTCGGTACGCATCCTTCGAGTCAACGATAATTGGAATCTCACATCCTAAAACAACACACAGGAGAGCTCACCTCTCCTCGCAACACATGAGTTATTCGGGAACGCAGTCCCTGGAGCAATAAATATTGAGCACTGAACACCAAAAACTGAACTGCCCAACAAGGCCCAAAACCACTCCTGACGCCTCAGCGTACTGAACCATCTGCCGATACCCATGCCTAAACCTTGTCTTTACCGTTCGAAGGGACCTGAAACTGAACTGACTGCTTCAAAACAACTCATGACTCGGATTCCTCTCTGCGCCCCACAATGCTCTATGCACTCCTGAATGTGTGACAATGCGCAATTTCTGCTGAGTTTCGATCCTGATAACTCCGCTCCCTTTGGTAACCCAGACAATCATCCGCTAAACTGAAACGCTCCTTGCTCGCTTTGCACAGTATCCTCCTAACCCAGACTAGGTCTAACGGATTGACCACGCAACAATCAAACAAGAACATGAACGATCAACCGTAGACCCAGAATTGGATTTCTCAACGCGCATAACAACCCGACCAACTTCCTCAAGCTACTGGAATGCCGACCATAACAACCTTAAAACTTCCAGGTACTCCCCTCTGCCTTCTTGTAATCCAAACCGGCGCTCTTCATAACAATACTGCTCGACTCTGCATCCAACTTTTGCTCCTGATTCTCTCCAGAACCAAACACCATAAACTGCATGCTCCTCGGGATCCCTCGAATACTCCAAGATATCCACTATGCAAACGATAACAAACGCGTCTCGATAATCCTTGTTCACGATGCAGAATCCGCAAGCACAAAAAGCATAACCACAACTCAAAATGCCCAAAGCTTGCCTAGTTTCGTCCGGAACTTACGATGCAACATTCTTAATCCATCCTGGTCTGGCGGCCTATCGTACAATAATCAAACAAGAACATGTACAATCGTCCGTTAGTCCAGACTATACCTAATCCAAACTAGGTCTGGCAGTTGATTGTACAACAATCAAACAAGAACATGTACAGTCATCCGTCAGTCCAGATTTGGATTTCCCGTATGCTACATCTGATACCAGAACTCAAACATAGGCCCAGCCTTACCAGCGATACTTCGACTCACAACCTGAGCCTCCCAATCCGTCTATCACAGACCATAATCTTGACTGCTCCAGCAAACACTACACGAGATTCCCACTCGTTCCGCAACCGTCCAATCATGGACCAAAAATCTCGGCCTGACATGGCCAATACCATACGAGACCCTTCCCTGATCTCAGAGGTTCCCTCTAATCCATACACGAAACATACCGCTCGCACTCTCGGGACGCATCCCTCGAGCCAACGGTGTCTGGGGATCTCACATCCCTCGCTTCTTATTCCGGGAACACACTTCCCAATAAGTACACAGGAGAACACATATCTCCTCTGATTAGAGCCGCCTCATGTGGTATAGCCTCGATATTCACTTACTAGAATATCCTCGAAAACACAACCAGCATTGATCCACAAATAACAAACACATAAGAACCACTCGCCTCATAACTCATATGAAAATAAATAAGGAACACCATCTTATAAATTTCCAAATGTAAATCGTTTTCAACACCAAAGAAAATACAATAATCCAAAAAAATAACACCAAAGCTCAAAATCTGAAACTGGAAGCAAAACCAAAAAGAAACAAAACCAGCTCAATCCTCGAACTGCTCCTCAAGGCCCTCGACCGATACAAGTGCCTCCACCAACTCTGCCCTTGAGGCATACCTAGAGACCATGCCAGGCTTCTTCAGCCCGATCCGAAGTCCTGCAACGATCTTGCCCATCTGAGCTCGCTCCTCCTCCATGTTGCTACTTGCATAGACCACTAGCCTACTGATCGGTTGCCCTGAACCAAACTCCGGAACTGCAACTCCAACTGCTCCACAGCTTCTTGAGGAAAATATCTAGCATTTAACTCGTCCAAGAAGTCACCCCAAGTCCACAATGTCCATCTTCTCCTGCCTTGGACACTGGCCCACCAGAGACGAGCATTGCCTTCCAAGAACTCAACCGCTAGATCAACACAGAACTTGACGGGACATCTGAGAACACGAAGTCTTCGCTCAATCTTCAATCTCCACACATTGGCTTCCTCTGGCCTCCCACCACCCGAGAAAGACAAGGGCCCCATTAGCACCAACTCGTTAGACCATGCAAGATACTCATCCCTCCGAGCCTCCAATGGAGTCTGCACTGGTACCGCACCCGGTAACCGCTCTAAAATCAAGGCTAGCAACTTAGACACATGATCCTCCAGATCCTGAGCTCCGCCTGAAGCACCACCTGCACTTGGGTCTCTCGCCGCACCCGTAGCTCTGGAGCTAACCCCAACTCCAGCTGAACTATCTGACACACTGACAGTGCCCTCTGACTACTCCTGATACACTGGCGAACCGACCACCTGATCCGATGACTCACTCTGAGTCTCCCACTCGAACGACTTAGCCACACGACCCCGGCCTCCACGGCCATGCCCCCGACCTCTACGGCTACCAGCTCTGCCACCACGACCTCTTGGAACTCAAACCATCACACACTGCACTTATCACACGAACATTCTAAGAGAATATAATTCACAATCAACAACACAGATAATCACTTACCGCAGAATCTCTTCAAAGGCTAAAGAGGATGATTCAAAGACTAAAATTGATTAAGCACACATAATCAATTAAACACATAGTCTCAGTTCATCATCCAAACACTACTAGTCCTAGAACCGTAAGGGCTCTGATACCAAAATGTAAAACCCGCATTTTTTTTTAGAAAAACATTTAATTAAATAGTCCAGATTTATATTCCCATAAAAATTAATCCCTGACGACTATTTTTCCTAACAGTTACTACGCGGAAGTTCTCAATAAATAACCATTCATTAAATAACCAACTCACGAATTAAAATCTAACAACCTAACAACATCAACTCAATTCAATTCTAACAACCTAATCACAATCCACACATCCTAATCATCCTCTTCCTCTGCCATGATTTCGCGATCACAATTTCTTTTTCCTGCAACACATGGCAATAAGAGTTGCGTAAGTATTTCATAAATACTTAGTGAGTTGCTCATCCCGCCTACCGGCGTAACAAGCAAGCTCAGGAATCAATCCACAATAACATAATCCAGGATTTAATCAACACAACATTATCCATCACATACTCCTTCAATAACGCATTAAACACACATAAAACAGACTGACAACACATTCACATCAGTAACACGATAACCACACATAAAACAGTCCAATAGTTCACCACATACGAGCCAACAGACCGTCGTGTCGAGCGATACCACGCATGCGTCGATTGACACGACCAAAAGCTTGGTGTCGAGCGACACCACAAAGGTGTCGATCGACACTTAGCAAACACTTGTGTTGAGCGACAACCTCCTAGTGTCGATCGACACGCCTCTGTGTTCATCAAAATTGAGTTTCTCCTCTCTCAACCCGATCCCGATGACCACGAGTCGCAAACCTGTAATAAGAACACAATAATACAATACCAAGGAATCCACAACAACCAACATCATCTCAATACACAATTCACACATCAATCAATCATGAAACACAATCAAAAATCCTTCATAGCCTAGAAACCACAGTCACATGTCACCTTAGAATAAAAGGAATGAATTGAACCAAGGAAGACACACGAACAGACACTTCCCAGCCTCGAGAACTTACTGATCACACAAAACCACCATGAAAACGACGAAGAACGATGAACAAAACACTAATAACCGAGGAGAAAGGCTTCCCGGATCGATTTCTTTGCAACAATCGATCAAGAACTCACACTTTTGATAATCTCTCTCTCACTTTCTCCTCTGCCACCAAAACATGATGGCCCTCCCTTTTTACGCAACCCTAGGCGTATTTATACGCTTAACCGAGCCGAGAACCGCGATTAAAAAGTAATCCGGTTAGGTTCAGCGAACCTGGTGTCGAGCGACACCACAAGCTGTGTCGATCGACACCCCCAAATCCTTCGTGTCGATTGACACAGTCCCTGTGTCGCTCGACACGAACACCAAAAATTCTATATCTGGTTCGCGGACGTTACATTCTCGCTTCGTGCCCCTATGAGTTTACGTGTTTATGTGTTCTGTAAAGATTTGCTAAACCTTGTTCAAAACTACTTCTACGTGCATTTAGAACTTATCTAGAATGAAAAATAACCACACATTAAAATACACAATCGTTCCATACTCTCTCTCCTTGTGCTCCTCTGAGTTTACGTGTTTATGTGACTTTTAAACTATCGCTAAAACTTGTTCAAAACTACTTCTAAGTGCATTCAGAACCCATCTAACATGAAAAATAACCACACTTCAAAACACACAATCGTTCCATACATTCTCTCCTCGTGCCCTTACGGTTTACGTGTTTATTTATTCCGTAAATATTTGCTCAAAAATATTGAAAACTACTTCTAAGTGCATTTAGAACCCATCTTGCATGAAAAATAACAACACTTTAAAACACACAGTCGTTCCAAACCTTTTCTCCTCGTGCCACTATGATTTTACGTGTTTATGTGACTTGTAAGGGTTTTTGCTAAAACTTATTGAAAACTACTTCTAAGTGCATTTAGAACCCATCTTGCATGAAAAATAACCACACTTTAATGCAAACAGTCGTTCCATACTTTCTCTCCTCGTGCCCCTATGAGTTAACATGTTTATGTGTTCCGTAAGAATTTGCTAAAACTTGTTTTAAACTACTTTTAAGTGCGTTAGAACCAATCTAACATGAAAAATAACCACACATTAAAACACACAATCGTTCCATAATGTTTCTCCTCGTGCCCCTATGATTTTTTCGTGTTTATGGGTTCAATAAAGATTTGCTAAAACTTGTTCAGAACACCTTCTAAGTGCATTTAGAACCTATCTTGCATGAAAAATAACCACACTTTAAAACACACAATCCTTCCATACTTCCTCTCCTCGTGCCCCTATGAGTTTACGTGTTTATGTGTTCCGTAAAGATTTGCTAAAACTTGTTCAAAACTACTTCTAAGTGCATTTGGAACTTATCTAGAATGAAAAATAACCGCACTTTAAAACACATAGTCGTTCCATACTTTCTCTCCTCCTGCCCCTATGAGTTTACGTGTTTATGTGACTTGTAAAGATTTACTAAAACTTGTTGAAAACTACTTCTAAGTGCATTTTGAACCCATCTAGCATGAAAAATAATTACACTTTCGAATAAACAATTGTTCCACACTTGCCCCTATGAGTTTAGGTGTTTATGTGTTCCGTATATATTTTCTAAACCTTGTTGAAAACTAATTCTAAGTGCATTTAGAACCCATCTAGCATGAAAAATAACCACACTTTAAAACACACTATCGTTCCATAATTCCTCACCTCGCGCCCCTATGAATTTTTGTGTTTATGTGTTCCGTAATGATTTACTAAAACTTGTTCAGAACCCATCTAAAATGAAAAATAACTACACTTTAAAACACTAAGTCGTACCATACTTTCTCTCCTCGTGCCCCTATTATATTTTCGTGTTCATGTGTTCTGTAAATATTTGCTAAAACTTTTTGAAAACTACTTCTAAGTGCATTTAGAACCCATCTTGCATGAAACATAACCACACTTTAAAACACACAGTCGTTCCAAACTTTTTCTCCTCGTGCCCCTATTATATTTTCGTGTTCATGTGTTCTGTAAATATTTGCTAAAACTTTTTGAAAACTACTTCTAAGTGCATTTAGAACCCATCTTGCATGAAACATAACCACACTTTAAAACACACAGTCGTTCCAAACTTTTTCTCCTCGTGCCCCTATGATTTTACGTGTTTATGTGACTTGAAAGGGTTTGCTAAAACTTATTTAAAACTACTTCTAAGTGCATTTAAAACCCATCTTGCATGAAAAATAACCACACTTTAAAGCACACAGTCGTTCCATACTTTCTCTCCTCGTGCCCCTATGAGTTTATGTGTTTATGTGACTTGTAAAGATTTGCTAAAACTTGTTGAAAACTACTTCTACGTGCATTTAGAACCCATCTTGCATGAAAAATAATTACACTTTCGAACACACACTTGGTCCATACTTGCCCCTATGAGTTTAGGAGTTTATGTGTTCCGTATATATTTTCTAAAACATGTTGAAAACTACTTCTAAGAGCATTTAGAACCCATCTAGCATCAAATATAACCACACTTTAAAACACAAAATCGTTCCATAATTTTTCTACTTCTAAGAGCATTTAGAACCCATCTAGCCCCTATGATTTTTTCGTGTTTATGTGTTGCGTAAATATTTGCTAAAAATTTTTGAAAATTATTTCTAAGTGCATTTAGAACCCATCTTGCATGAAAAATAACCACACTTTAAAACACACTGATATGCTCAAATTAACCCTAAGAGCTACTCTCTCAAATTAAGAGATAATATGCAGTATTTAGGGATCGAAATCCACAGGGAATCAAGATAACACAATAGATTAAATAGATTCGGATTAAACTAGGCAAATAATATGAAAGCAAGTAAATCAAAGTAAGGAAAAAAAACGGTTTTGAAACAAAAAGAGAAAGACGCTAGGCACAGGGAAATCGCAGGTGAATCAGATATGCAGATGATAAATAAAAGGTAGGATTATGAAGCTCAGTTCCTAAACATGAACACGAATATTAAACTAATCAACTTTCCTTGCAGAAGTTATCTATGATTAAATCCTAGCAAACCAAATTTCTTTGCGAGTTCTATAGATTTAATCAAGCATTAATTTCAGGTTCAATTGTTCACAAAACCCTAAACCAAATTTCTTTGCGAAAAGGAATTTTGCTCATCAAAGTCTAGATCAGGTAATCAATCAAACTGTCGTTTCTATTAATTATCCTAAGATCAGATTTCAGGTAATGAATCTAAAATCAGCATTAAACACGAGACAAGATGAAAAACAATCTAATGATATTAATCCTATGCAATTTAGATCAGATCTAGCAAATCATCAAACACCTTTGAAAATCCCTAAACCTAACAGGGTTACTACTCAGACATAATCGAAGCAAAAACCATTATATTAATTGAAGATATCTCTTAAACAAAGATAAAATAAAGCATAAGCCTGAACAATGGCTGTAAAAACGTATATATAAGGTACATAAACCATCATAGACATAAAAGTAAACATCTGGAATTCCTTCGCAAAAACGGAAATCTTCGATTTGGGCTTTTTGGCTCATCTCATCAGGGTGTCGATCGACACCCAGAGGTGGTGTCGATCGACACCAGCTCTATTTTCTGAATCCGAACTTTGACACTTTGACGCTCCATTCTGCAATGCTCCACAACTTCCAGTAAACATCTTTTATGCTTCAAACATCTAAGTACCTGCAAAGACTCTAAAAACAACTAGAAAACACCAAAAGACTCTAGATATAGGACTTATATCATGGCTTAAACAGGGTAAAAACCATGATATATCAACTCCCCCAGACTTAGCTTTTTGCTTGTCCCTAAGCAAAACAGTGTTCTCACTCCTTAAGAAACCACATACCTTTGCAAAGCTAATCCGGTGATACTTTGATGTTTCCCTAGAAGTATAGCAGTCCTCCAGTTTGAATCCAAACTCCTTAGAGAAACTCAAACTTTCAGTCGCAAACCCCTTTAGTTAATTAGGTGCGGTCTCATCGAGGGAATATCGATCGCTCGACCTTCTAGATTCTTTTGCTTCCTTTAACACTTTCCTGCGTTTCACCCTCTCTCTTCCCTCTGAAATTGTATCCAATTAAGGATATCATAGAGATGCAATGCCTTTTGTTGAAATTTTTCTCCAAGATTTTACTGATTTTTGGACTTGAATTTTTTTTTTCTGTAGATTTTTTTTTATTATTTCCTTGGCATCTCTATGACTCACTAGATCAGCTCTCACTACTGGTGTTCTTGTGGAGATAGGGCCATGAGGCTTTTTCTTTTTGATCTAGGATAGTTGTATTCGTCATTTGGGAAGAAGTTTCAAGAGCGGTCCGTCCTCGCTTTCAAGTGTTTGGAAGCTGAATCAAGTCTTGCGATATCCAACGCCCAAGACAAGAGATTAGAGATTCATTAGGGGCGGGGTCTGCAACGTCTTTCTGGCATTCTCCAGAAATATGAACTCACTCCGTTAAACCGATCCACTTCTAATTACCCACCTCGGTAAAACCAACAAACTTGCATTGGAAATGGTCCTTGAGTGTTGTTAAAAGTAAGTGGAAAGGGGAGTTTCGACCCGAAAAATTTGAAAAACTGACTCAAAAATTCAAAATAAAACACAAAAGTTAGCAACGAGCTCCCCCAGACTTAAACGACACTGTCCCCAGTGTTATTAAGCCTGAAGAAGGTGAAAGAAATAGATAATAAACGAAATAAATTGAAAACGAATGAAATTTTTACCTGTTGGGGAGTGGTGTCGATCGACACTGGTGAGGGTGTTGATCGACACCCATGATTCTGGTCCGCTCGATCAGACAGATCGATCCACTGTTCATCCGCAAATTTTTTATTTTTTTTTAATGAAAACCTGAAACACTTAAAACTAAAACAAAAATTAGTAATAAAATGAATTTAAAAACGAAAATAAATACTTATCAGTGGGTTGCCTCCCACTAAGCGCTTGTTTTTAGTCTGTTCGCTTGACTGTATTGAGGAACGTCAGATATCTGAAGGATCTGCAATCTTCCATGGAATGATTCCGGGGAAGAGTTTCTGCGTCTTCTGCACCATCTCATGAATGATCACCTCGCCTTTGTCTGTAAGCTCTGGAGGAATGGGAATGCGCATTTTCGCAAATGGTTTTGAACTCCTCTTAGGTTTCACCTCTTCTTTTCTCTTTCCTGCAAGTTCATTAGAAAAATCAAGCTTTCGAGGAACTCGTTGCTTGTGTGAGCGCGTAACAGGCTTTTCATATTTTAAATCATTGATGAAATTAGTAGGTGGAGAATTAAGTGCAAGAGATTCATACCTTGGCTCCTTGAGAAGTATCTCAGGAGATGACTCTAAAACGACTAAGTCCTCCACAATCTCAACAGGAACATCTTCCAAAGGTTCCTTGATCAGCTCTTCTTCCTCTGAAGTATCCACAGAGAAAGCTTGACCATTGATGGTGGGTTTCCTTCGTGTCTTATCCATGTCAAAGTCCATGACCACATCACCTAGATCCAGCTTAATCTTTCCTCTGCGCATATCAATAGTAGCCCCAGCTGTAGCTAAGAATGATCGTCCCAGTAGAAGAGGATCTTCAGGCTCCTCATCGTATTCCAGTACGACAAAGTCTGTTGGAATGATGCATTCTTGAATCTGAATCGGCACATCCTCTAGAATACCTCTAGGAAACCTCTTGGAATGATCAGCTAGGAGAAGAGAAATCCTAGTCCTCTTGAAATCCGTCATCCCCAATCTTACAGCAACGGAGAGTGGCATCAAGTTAATTCCAGAACCTGAATCGCAGAGTGAATGAGGAAACCTCTCCTTCGAAATCGAGCAATCGAGCTCAAAGTTTCCTGGATCAGGCAGCTTCACTGGAACTCTACTCTGAATCATCGCGCTTACTTCTTCAGAACAAACAATTGTTCCATACTTGCCCCTATGAGTTTAGGTGTTTATGTGTTCCGTATATATTTTCTAAACCTTGTTGAAAACTAATTCTAAGTGCATTGAGAACCCATCTAGCATGAAAAATAACCACACCTTAAATCACACAATCGTTCCATAATTCCTCTCCTCGCGCCCCTATGAATTTTCGTGTTTATGTGTTCCGTAATGATTTGCTAAAACTTGTTCAAAACTACTTCTAAGTGCATTTAGAACCCATGAAAAATGAAAAATAACTACACTTTAAAACACAAAGTCGTCCATACTTTCCCTCCTTGTGCCCCTATGATTTTTTTTTGTTTATGTGTTCCGTAAATATTTGCTAAAACTTATTGAAAACTACTTCTAAGTGCATTTAGAACCCATATGGCATGAAAAATAAAAACACTTTAAACCACACAGTCGTTCCATACTTTCTCTCTTCGTGCCCCTATGAGTTAACATGTTTATGTGCATTTTACTTTGCTAAATCTTATCGAAAACTACTATTAAGTGCATTTAGAACCTATCTTGCATGAAAAATAACCACACTTTAAAACACAAAATCGTTCCATACTTTCTCTCCTCGTGCCCCTATGAGTTTACGTGTTTATGTGTTCCGCAAGGATTTGTTAAACTTGTTCAAAACTACTTCTAAGTGCATTTAGAACCTATCTTGCATGAAAAATAATCACACTTTAAACCACACAATTGTTCCATACAATCTCGCTTCGTGCCCCTATGAGTTTATGTGTTTATGTATTCCGTAAAGATTTGCTAAACCTTGTTTAAAACTACTTCTAAGTGCAATTAGAACTTATGTAGAATGAAAAATAACCACACATTAAAACACATAATCGTTCCATATTTTCTCTTCTTTTGCTCCTATGAGTTTACGTGTTTATGTGACTTGTAAACATTTGCTAAAACTTGTTCAAAAGTACTTCTAAGTGCATTTAGAACCCATCTAAGATGAAAATAACCACACTTTAAAACACACAATCGTTCCATACATTCTCTCCTCGTGCTCCTATGGTTAACGTGTTTATGTGTTATGTAAATATTTGCAAAAACATATTGAAAACTACTTCTAAGTGCATTTAGAACCCATTTTTCATGAAAAATAACCACACTTTAAAACACACAATCGTTCTATAATTTCTCTCCTCGTGCCCCTATCATTTTTTAGTGTTTATGTGTTCCGTAAACATTTACTAAAACTTGTTCAGAACTCCTTCTAAATGCATTTAGAACCTATCTTGCATGAAAAATAACCACACATTAAAGCACACAGTCGTTCCATACTTTCTCTCCTCGTGCCCCTATGAGTTAACATGTTTATGTGTTCCGTACTAATTTGCTAAAACATGTTTTAAAATACTTTTAAGTGCATTTAGAACAAATCTAAATTGAAAAATAACCACACTTTAAAACACACAATTGTTCCATAATTTCTCTCCTCGTGCCCCTATGATTTTTTCGTGTTTATGTGTTCCGTAAAGATTTGCTAAAACTTGTTCAGAACTCCTTCTAAGTGCATTTAGAACCTATCTTGCATGAAAAATAACCATACTTTAAAACACACAGTCCTTCCATACTTCCCCTCCTCGTGCCCCTATGAGTTTACGTGTTTATGTGTTCCGTAAAGATTTGCTAAAAATTGTTCAAAACTACTTCTACGTGCATTTGGAACTTATCTAAACCACACTTTAAAACACACAATCGTTCCATACTTTCTCTCCTCCTGCCCCTATGAGTTTACGTGTTTATGTGACTTGTAAACATTTGCTAAAACTTGTTCAAAACTACTCCTAAGTGCATTTAGAAACCATCTAACATGAAAAATAACCACACTTTAAAACACACAATCGTTCCATACATTCTCTCCTCGTGCTCCTATGGTTTACGTGTTTATGTGTTCCGTAAATATTTGCTAAAACATATTGAGAACTACTTCTAAGTGCATTTAGAACCCATTTTTCATGAAAAATAACCACACTTTAAAACACACAATCGTTCCATAATTTCTCTCCTCGTGCCCCTATCATTTTTTAGTGTTTATGTGTTCCGTAAAGATTTGCTAAAACTTGTTCAGAACTCCTTCTAAATGCATTTAGAACCTATCTTGCATGAAAAATAACCACACTTTAAAGCACACAGTCGTTCCATACTTTCTCTCCTCGTGCCCCTATGAGTTAACATGTTTATGTGTTCCGTACGAATTTGCTAAAACATGTTTTAAAATACTTTTAAGTGCATTTAGAACAAATCTAAATTGAAAAATAACCACACTTTAAAACACACAATCGTTCCATAATTTCTCTCCTCATGCCCCTATGATTTTTTCGTGTTTATGTGTTTCGTAAAGATTTGCTAAAACTTGTTCATAACTCCTTCTAAGTGCATTTAGAACCTATCTTGCATGAAAAATAACCACACTTTAAAACACACAGTCCTTCCATACTTCCCCTCCTCGTGCCCCTATGAGTTTACGTGTTTATGTGTTCCGTAAAGATTTGCTAAAAATTGTTCAAAACTACTTCTAAGTGCATTTGGAACTTATCTAGACCACACTTTAAAACACACAATCGTTCCATACTTTCTATCCTCCTGCCCCTATGAGTTTACGTGTTTATGTGACTTGTAATTATTTGCTAAAACTTGTTGAAAACTACTTCTAAGTGCATTTAGAACCCATCTAGCATGAAAAATAATTACACTTTCGAACAAACAATTGTTCCATACTTGCCTCTATAAGTTTAGGTGTTTATGTGTTCCGTATATATTTTCTAAAGCTTGTTGAAAACTAATTCTAAGTGCATTTAGAACCGATCTACCATGGAAAATAACCACACTTTAAAACACACAATAGTTCCATAATTCCTCTCCTCGCGCCCCTATGAATTTTTCGTGTTTATGTGTTCCGTACTGATTTGCTAAAACTTGTTCAAAATTACTTCTAAGTGCATTTAGAACCCATCTAAAATGAAAAATAACTACACTTTAAAACACAAAGTCGATACATACTTTCTCTCCTCGGGCCCCTATGATTTTTTCGTGTTTATGTGTTCCGTATATATTTGCTAGAACTTATTGAAAACTACTTCTTAGTGCATTTAGAACCCATCTTGCATGAAAAATAACCACACTTTAAAACTCACAGTCGTTCCATACTTTTTCTTCCCGTGCCCCTATGAGTTAACATGTTTATGTGTTCCGTAAGAATTTGCTAAAACTTGTTCAAAACTACTCCTAAGTGCATTTAGAACCCATCTAACATGAAAAATAACCACACTTTAAAACACACAATCGTTCCATACATTTTCTCCTCGTGCTCCTATGGTTTACGTGTTTATGTGTTCCGTAAATATTTGCTAAAAGATATTGAAAACTACTTCTAAGTGCATTTAGAACCCATTTTTCATGAAAAATAACCACACTTTAAAACACACAATCATTCCATAATTTCTCTCCTCGTGCCCCTATCATCTTTTAGTGTTTATGTGTTCCGTAAAGATTTGCTAAAACTTGTTCAGAACTCCTTCTAAATGCATTTAGAACCTATCTTGCATGAAAAATAACCACACTTTAAAGCACACAGTCGTTCCATACTTTCTCTCCTCGTGCCCCTATGAGTTAACATGTTTATGTGTTCCGTACGAATTTGCTAAAACATGTTTTAAAATACTTTTAAGTGCATTTAGAACCCATTTTTCATGAAAAATAACCACACTTTAAAACACACAATCGTTACATAATTTCTCTCCTCGTGCCCCTATCATTTTTTCGCGTTTATGTGCTCCGTAAAGATTTGCTAATACTTGTCCAGAACTCCTTCTAAATGCATTTAGAACCTATCTTGCATGAAAAATAACCACACTTTAAAGCACACAGTCATTCCAAACTTTCTCTCCTCGTGCCCCTATGAGTTATCATGTTTATGTGTTCCGTAGGAATTTGCTAAAACTTGTTTTAAACTACTTTTAAGTGCATTTAGAACCAATCTAACATGAAAAATAACCACACTTTAAAACACAAAATCGTTCCATAATTTCTCTCCTCGTGCCCCTATGATTTTTTTGTGTTTATGTGTTCCGTAAAAATTTGCTAAAACTTGTTCAGAACTCCTTCTAAGTGCATTTAGAACTTATCTTGCATGAAAAATAACCGCACTTTAAAACACACAGTCCTTCCATACTTCCTCTCCTCATGCCCCTATGAGTTTACGTGTTTATGTGTTCCGTAAAGATTTGCTAAAAATTGTTGAAAACTACTTCTAAGTGCATTTAGAACCCATCTAGCATGAAAAATAATTACACTTTCGAACAAACAATTGTTCCATACTTGCCTCTATAAGTTTAGGTGTTTATGTGTTCCGTATATATTTTCTAAAGCTTGTTGAAAACTAATTCTAAGTGCATTTAGAACCGATCTAGCATGGAAAATAACCACACTTTAAAACACACAATCATTCCATAATTCCTCTCCTCGCGCCCCTATGAGTTTTTCGTGTTTATGTGTTCCGTACTGATTTGCTAAAACTTGTTCAGAACTACTTCTAAGTGCATTTAGAACCCATCTAAAATGAAAAATAACTACACTTTAAAACACAATGTCGATCCATACTTTCTCTCCTCGTGCCCCTATGATTTTTTCGTGTTTATGTGTTCCGTAAATATTTGCTAGAACTTATTGAAAACTACTTCTAAGTGCATTTAGAACCCATCTTGCATGAAAAATAACCACACTTTAAAACTCACAGTCGTTCCATACTTTTTCTTCTCGTGCCCCTATGAATTAACATGTTTATGTGTTCCGTAAGAATTTGCTAAACCTTGTACAAAACTACTTCTAAATGCATTTAGAACTTATCTAGAATGAAAAATAACCACACTTTAAAACACACAATCGTTCAATACTTTCTCTCCTCGTGCCCCTATGATTTTACTTGTTTATGGGTTCCGTAAAGAATTGCTAAATCTTGTCGAAAACTACTTTTAAGTGCATTTAGAACCTATCTTGCATGAAAAATAACCACACTTTAAAACACACAATCGTTCCATTCTATCCTCATGCCCCTATGAGTTTACGTGTTTATGTGTTCCGCAAAGATTTGTTAAACTTGTTCAAAACTACTTCTAAGTGCATTTAGAACCTATCTTGCATGAAAAATAACCACACTTTAAAACACACAATTGTTCCATACATTCTTGATTCGTTCCCCTATGGGTTTATGGGTTTATGTATTCTGTAAGAATTTGCTAAACCTTGTTAAAAACTACTTCTAAAAGCATTTAGAACTTATCTAGAATGAAAAATAACCATAATTTAAAACACACAATTGTTCCATACTTTCTCTCCTCGTGCCCCTATGATTTTACTTGCTTATGGGTTTCGTAAAGATTTGCTAAATCTTATCGAAAACTATTTTTAAGTGCATTTACTACCTATCTTGCATGAAAAATAACCACACTTTAAAACACACCATCGTTCCATTCTATCCTCATGCCCCTATGAGTTTACGTGTTTATGTGTTCCGCAAACATTTGTTAAACTTGTTCAAAACTACTTCTAAGTGCATTTAGAACCTATCTTGCATGAAAAGTAACCACAGTTTAAAACACACAATTGTTCCATACATTCTCGCTTCATGCCCATATGAGTTTACTTATTTATGTGTTCCGTAAAGATTTGCTAAACCATGTTCAAAACTACTTCTAAGTGCAATTAGAACTTATCTATAACGAAAAATAACCACACATTAAAACACATAATCGTTCCATATTTTCTCTTCTTGTGCTCCTATGAGTTTACGTGTTTATGTGACTTGTAAACATTTGCTAAAAATTGTTCAAAACTACTTCTAATTGCATTTAGAACCCATCTAACATGAAAAATAACCACACTTTAAAACACACAATCGTTCCATACATTCTCTCCTCGTGCTCCTATGTTTTACGTGTTTATGTGTTCCGTAAATATTTGCTAAAACATATTGAAAACTACTTCTAAGTGCATTTAGAACCCATTTTTCATGAAAAATAACCACACTTTAAAACACACAATCGTTCCATAATTTCTCTCCTCGTGCCCCTATCATTTTTTAGTGTTTATGTGTTCCGTAAAGATTTGCAAAAACTTGTTCAGAACTCCTTCTAAATGCATTTAGAACCTATCTTGCATGAAAAATAACCACACTTTAAAGTACACAGTCGTTCCATACTTTCTCTCCTCGTGCCCCTATGAGTTAACATGTTTATGTGTTCCGTACGAATTTGTAAAACATGTTTTAAAATACTTTTAAGTGCATTTAGAACCCATTTTTCATGAAAAATAACCACACTTTAAAACACAGAATCGTTACAAAATTTCTCTCCTCGTGCCCCTATCATTTTTTTCGCGTTTATGTGTTCCGTAAAGATTTGCTAAAACTTGTTCAGAACTCCTTCTAAATGCATTTAGAACCTATCTTGCATGAAAAATAACCACACTTTAAAGCACACAGTCATTCCAAACTTTCTCTCCTCGTGCCCCTATGAGTTAACATGTTTATGTGTTCCATAGGAATTTGCTAAAACTTGTTTTAAACTACTTTTAAGTGCATTTAGAACCAATCTAACATGAAAAATAACCACACTTTAAAACACACAATCGTTCCATAATTTCTCTCCTCGTGCCCCTATGATTTTTTTGTGTTTATGTGTTCCGTAAAAATTTGCTAAAACTTGTTCCGAACTCCTTCAAAGTGCATTTAGAACTTATCTTGCATGAAAAATAACCACACTTTAAAACACACAGTCCTTCCATACTTCCTCTCCTCATGCCCCTATGAGTTTACGTGTTTATGTGTTTCGTAAAGATTTGCTAAAAATTGTTGAAAACTACTTCTAAGTGCATTTAGAACCCATCTAGCATGAAAAATAATTACACTTTCGAACAAACAATTGTTCCATACTTGCCTCTATAAGTTTAGGTGTTTATGTGTTCCGTATATATTTTCTAAACCTTGTTGAAAACTAATTCTAAGTGCATTTAGAACCGATCTAGCATGGAAAATAACCACACTTTAAAACACACAATCGTTCCATAATTCCTCTCCTCGCGCCCCTATGAGTTTTTCGTGTTTATGTGTTCCGTACTGATTTGCTAAAACTTGTTCAAAACTACTTCTAAGTGCATTTAGAACCCATCTAAAATGAAAAATAACTACACTTTAAAACACAATGTCGATCCATACTTTCTCTCCTCGTGCCCCTATGATTTTTTCATGTTTATGTGTTCCGTAAATATTTGCTAGAACTTATTGAAAACTACTTCTAAGTGCATTTAGAACCCATCTTGCATGAAAAATAACCACACTTTAAAACTCACAGTCGTTCCATACTTTTTCTTCTCGTGCCCCTATGAGTTAACATGTTTATGTGTTCCGTAAGAATTTGCTAAACCTTGTTCAAAACTACTTCTAAATGCATTTATAACTTATCTAGAATGAAAAATAACCACACTTTAAAACACACAATCGTTCAATACTTTCTCTCCTCGTGCCCCTATGATTTTACTTGTTTATGGGTTCCGTAAAGAATTGCTAAATCTTGTCGAAAACTACTTTTAAGTGCATTTAGAACCTATCTTGCATGAAAAATAACCACACTTTAAAACACACAATCGTTCCATTCTATCCTCTTGCCCCTATGAGTTTACGTGTTTATGTGTTCCGCAAAGATTTGTTAAACTTGTTCAAAACTACTTCTAAGTGCATTAGAACCTATCTTGCATGAAAAGTAACCACACTTTAAAACAAACAATTGTTCCATACATTCTCGCTTCATGCCCATATGAGTTTACGTATTTATGTGTTCCGTAAAGATTTGCTAAACCATGTTCAAAACTACTTCTAAGTGCAATTAGAACTTATCTATAACGAAAAATAACCACACATTAAAACACATAATCGTTCCATATTTTCTCTTCTTGTGCTCCTATGAGTTTACGTGTTTATGTGACTTGTAAACATTTGCTAAAAATTGTTCAAAACTACTTCTAATTGCATTTAGAACCCATCTAACATGAAAAATAACCACACTTTAAAACACACAATCGTTCCATACATTCTCTCCTCGTGCTCCTATGTTTTACGTGTTTATGTGTTCCGTAAATATTTGCTAAAACATATTGAAAACTACTTCTAAGTGCATTTAGAACCCATTTTTCATGAAAAATAACCACACTTTAAAACACACAATCGTTCCATAATTTCTCTCCTCGTGCCCCTATCATTTTTTAGTGTTTATGTGTTCCGTAAAGATTTGCAAAAACTTGTTCAGAACTCCTTCTAAATGCATTTAGAACCTATCTTGCATGAAAAATAACCACACTTTAAAGTACACAGTCGTTCCATACTTTCTCTCCTCGTGCCCCTATGAGTTAACATGTTTATGTGTTCCGTACGAATTTGTAAAACATGTTTTAAAATACTTTTAAGTGCATTTAGAACCCATTTTTCATGAAAAATAACCACACTTTAAAACACACAATCGTTACAAAATTTCTCTCCTCGTGCCCCTATCATTTTTTCGCGTTTATGTGTTCCGTAAAGATTTGCTAAAACTTGTTCAGAACTCCTTCTAAATGCATTTAGAACCTATCTTGCATGAAAAATAACCACACTTTAAAGCACACAGTCATTCCAAACTTTCTCTCCTCGTGCCCCTATGAGTTAACATGTTTATGTGTTCCATAGGAATTTGCTAAAACTTGTTTTAAACTACTTTTAAGTGCATTTAGAACCAATCTAACATGAAAAATAACCACACTTTAAAACACACAATCGTTCCATAATTTCTCTCCTCGTGCCCCTATGATTTTTTTGTGTTTATGTGTTCCGTAAAAATTTGCTAAAACTTGTTCCGAACTCCTTCAAAGTGCATTTAGAACTTATCTTGCATGAAAAATAACCACACTTTAAAACACACAGTCCTTCCATACTTCCTCTCCTCATGCCCCTATGAGTTTACGTGTTTATGTGTTCCGTAAAGATTTGCTAAAAATTGTTGAAAACTACTTCTAAGTGCATTTAGAACCCATCTAGCATGAAAAATAATTACACTTTCGAACAAACAATTGTTCCATACTTGCCTCTATAAGTTTAGGTGTTTATGTGTTCCGTATATATTTTCTAAACCTTGTTGAAAACTAATTCTAAGTGCATTTAGAACCGATCTAGCATGGAAAATAACCACACTTTAAAACACACAATCGTTCCATAATTCCTCTCCTCGCGCCCCTATGAGTTTTTCGTGTTTATGTGTTCCGTACTGATTTGCTAAAACTTGTTCAAAACTACTTCTAAGTGCATTTAGAACCCATCTAAAATGAAAAATAACTACACTTTAAAACACAATGTCGATCCATACTTTCTCTCCTCGTGCCCCTATGATTTTTTCATGTTTATGTGTTCCGTAAATATTTGCTAGAACTTATTGAAAACTACTTCTAAGTGCATTTAGAACCCATCTTCCATGAAAAATAACCACACTTTAAAACTCACAGTCGTTCCATACTTTTTCTTCTCGTGCCCCTATGAGTTAACATGTTTATGTGTTCCGTAAGAATTTGCTAAACCTTGTTCAAAACTACTTCTAAATGCATTTATAACTTATCTAGAATGAAAAATAACCACACTTTAAAACACACAATCGTTCAATACTTTCTCTCCTCGTGCCCCTATGATTTTACTTGTTTATGGGTTCCGTAAAGAATTGCTAAATCTTGTCGAAAACTACTTTTAAGTGCATTTAGAACCTATCTTGCATGAAAAATAACCACACTTTAAAACACACAATCGTTCCATTCTATCCTCTTGCCCCTATGAGTTTACGTGTTTATGTGTTCCGCAAAGATTTGTTAAACTTGTTCAAAACTACTTCTAAGTGCATTAGAACCTATCTTGCATGAAAAGTAACCACAGTTTAAAACACACAATTGTTCCATACATTCTCGCTTCATGCCCATATGAGTTTACGTATTTATGTGTACCGTAAAGATTTGCTAAACCATGTTCAAAACTACTTCTAAGTGCAATTAGAACTTATCTATAACGAAAAATAACCACACATTAAAACACATAATCGTTCCATATTTTCTCTTCTTGTGCTCCTATGAGTTTACGTGTTTATGTGACTTGTAAACATTTGCTAAAAATTGTTCAAAACTACTTCTAATTGCATTTAGAACCCATCTAACATGAAAAATAACCACACTTTAAAACACACAATCGTTCCATACATTCTCTCCTCGTGCTCCTATGTTTTACGTGTTTATGTGTTCCGTAAATATTTGCTAAAACATATTGAAAACTACTTCTAAGTGCATTTAGAACCCATTTTTCATGAAAAATAACCACACTTTAAAACACACAATCGTTCCATAATTTCTCTCCTCGTGCCCCTATCATTTTTTAGTGTTTATGTGTTCCGTAAAGATTTGCAAAAACTTGTTCAGAACTCCTTCTAAATGCATTTAGAACCTATCTTGCATGAAAAATAACCACACTTTAAAGTACACAGTCGTTCCATACTTTCTCTCCTCGTGCCCCTATGAGTTAACATGTTTATGTGTTCCGTACGAATTTGTAAAACATGTTTTAAAATACTTTTAAGTGCATTTAGAACCCATTTTTCATGAAAAATAACCACACTTTAAAACACACAATCGTTACAAAATTTCTCTCCTCGTGCCCCTATCATTTTTTCGCGTTTATGTGTTCCGTAAAGATTTGCTAAAACTTGTTCAGAACTCCTTCTAAATGCATTTAGAACCTATATTGCATGAAAAATAACCACACTTTAAAGCACACAGTCATTCCAAACTTTCTCTCCTCGTGCCCCTATGAGTTAACATGTTTATGTGTTCCATAGGAATTTGCTAAAACTTGTTTTAAACTACTTTTAAGTGCATTTAGAACCAATCTAACATGAAAAATAACCACACTTTAAAACACACAATCGTTCCATAATTTCTCTCCTCGTGCCCCTATGATTTTTTTGTGTTTATGTGTTCCGTAAAAATTTGCTAAAACTTGTTCCGAACTCCTTCTAAGTGCATTTAGAACTTATCTTGCATGAAAAATAACCACACTTTAAAACACACAGTCCTTCCATACTTCCTCTCCTCATGCCCCTATGAGTTTACGTGTTTATGTGTTTCGTAAAGATTTGCTAAAAATTGTTGAAACTACTTCTAAGTGCATTTAGAACCCATCTAGCATGAAAAATAATTACACTTTCGAACAAACAATTGTTCCATACTTGCCTCTATAAGTTTAGGTGTTTATGTGTTCCGTATATATTTTCTAAACCTTGTTGAAAACTAATTCTAAGTGCATTTAGAACCGATCTAGCATGGAAAATAACCACACTTTAAAACACACAATCGTTCCATAATTCCTCTCCTCGCGCCCCTATGAGTTTTTCGTGTTTATGTGTTCCGTACTGATTTGCTAAAACTTGTTCAAAACTACTTCTAAGTGCATTTAGAACCCATCTAAAATGAAAAATAACTACACTTTAAAACACAATGTCGATCCATACTTTCTCTCCTCGTGCCCCTATGATTTTTTCGTGTTTATGTGTTCCGTAAATATTTGCTAGAACTTATTGAAAACTACTTCTAAGTGCATTTAGAACCCATCTTGCATGAAAAATAACCACACTTTAAAACTCACAGTCGTTCCATACTTTTTCTTCTCGTGCCCCTATGAGTTAACATGTTTATGTGTTCCGTAAGAATTTGCTAAACCTTGTTCAAAACTACTTCTAAATGCATTTATAACTTATCTAGAATGAAAAATAACCACACTTTAAAACACACAATCGTTCAATACTTTCTCTCCTCGTGCCCCTATGATTTTACTTGTTTATGGGTTCCGTAAAGAATTGCTAAATCTGGTCGAAAACTACTTTTAAGTGCATTTAGAACCTATCTTGCATGAAAAATAACCACACTTTAAAACACACAATCGTTCCATTCTATCCTCGTGCCCCTATGAGTTTACGTGTTTATGTGTTCCGCAAAGATTTGTTAAACTTGTTCAAAACTACTTCTAAGTGCATTTAGAACCTATCTTGCATGAAAAGTAACCACAATTTAAAACACACAATTGTTCCATACATTCTCGCTTCATGCCCATATGAGTTTACGTGTTTATGTATTCCGTAAGAATTTGCTAAACCTTGTTCAAAACTACTTCTAAGTGCAATTAGAACTTATCTATAATGAAAAATAACCACACATTAAAACACATAATCGTTCCATATTTTCTCTTCTTGTGCTCCTATGAGTTTACGTGTTTATGTGACTTGTAAACATTTGCTAAAAATTGTTCAAAACTACTTCTAAGTGCATTTAGAACCCATCTAACATGAAAAATAACCACACTTTAAAACACACAATCGTTCCATACATTCTCTCCTCGTGCTCCTATGTTTTACGTGTTTATGTGTTCTGTAAATATTTGCTAAAACATATTGAAAACTACTTCTAAGTGCATTTAGAACCCATTTTTCATGAAAAATAACCACACTTTAAAAAACACAATCTTTCCGTAATTTCTCTCCTCGTGCCCCTATGATTTTTTCGTGTTTATGTGTTCCGTAAAGATTTGCTAAAACTTGTTCAGAACTCCTTCTAAATGCATTTAGAATCTATCTTGCATGTAAAATAACCACAGTTTAAAGCACACAGTCGTTCCATACTTTCTCTCCTCGTGCCCCTATGAGTTAACATGTTTATGTGTTCCATACGATTTTGCTAAAACTTGTTTTAAACTACTTTTAAGTGCATTTAGAACCAATCTAACATGAAAAATAACCACACTTTAAAACACACAATCGTTCCATAATTTCTCTCCTCGTGCCCCTATGATTTTTTATTGTTTATGTGTTACGTAAAGATTTGCTAAAACTTGTTCAGAACTCCTTCTAAGTGCTTTGAACCTATCTTGCAAGAAAACTAACCATACTTTAAAACACTCAGTCCTTCCATACTTCCTCTCCTCGTGCCCCTATGAGTTTACGTGTTTATGGGTCGATAATCCGAGCAGCTCTAAGGCTAACTTCACCACGGCCAAAGGATATCAACCGAAGAGTCAAGCTACCACACCATTCAAGATAGGAGAAGAAGCCATCCAATGAGATTATGTGAGGAAATCCGACTTGAAGGCTCTAATCAAAGCCTTTAACGCAAACAAGGACTACGATAAAACTTTCTTTACTCGTACTTCTAGCAGTTCTCTTATAGTTGATTTGGGAGCTTCTCATCACATGATTAGTAACTTGAAAATGCTTGAAAATATTGAAATTAATAGGTTAATGTTGAGATAGCAAACAGTGATACTATCCCAATAAAGGAAATTGGAACATTGAAATTGTTTGATAAAAACTCTAAAGCCTTTTATATGCCCAATTTCAACTCTAATTTACTCTCGGTAAAAAGAGGAACCAAAGATTTGGATTGTTATGAAATCTTTGGTCCTAATGATATTCATTTTCAGGATATTAAGTCTGGAAAGATATTCGGAGGAGGTGGTACCAAGGATGATCTCTATGTGCTTGAAGATTTATCATCAAGTTTATCTAGTCCTCGTTCATTTGAATCTTATTTAGGAGTTGCGAATAATGCACTTTGGCATGCTAGATTAGGACATCCTCATTCTCATGCTTTTGAAATAATGCTACCTAATATTTATTTTGATCACTTAAGTTGTGAATCTTGTATCCTTGGGAAACATTGCAAATCGGTTTTTCCAAAGTCTACTACTATTTATGAAAATTGTTTTGATTTGGTGCATTTGGATGTTTGGACTTCCACATGCATATCTAGAGATAATAACAAGTATTTTGTCACATTCATAGATGAGAAATTGAAATATACATGGGTCACACTCTTACCATCTAGAGATAGGGCTCTTGAGGCATTTGTGAATTTTCAAACCTATATTGCTAATCAATACAATGCCAAGATCAACATTTTTAGAACATATAATGGAGGTGAATACACAAGCGACCGATTCAAAGAACACCTCTCATCACTTGGAGTTCTTCATCAAACAAGTTGTCCATACACCACACAACAAAATGAAGTTGCCAAACGCAAGAATCATCATTTGATGGAAGTGTCTAGAGCAATGATGTTCCACATGAATTTTCCAAAGAGATTTTGGGGAGATGCGCTGATGATGGCGTGCTACTTGATCAACCGAACTCCTACCAAAATTCTTCAAGACACTTTACCATTGGAGGTACTTAACAAAACTAAACCTTTTATTGAACATATAAGGGTTTTTGGGTGTGTTTGTTTTGTCTTAGTTCCTATGGAGTTAAGGACCAAGCTTGATGAGAAAAGTACACGGTGTATGTTCATTGGCAACTCTACTACTCAAAAGGGATACAAATATTATGATCCGAGTACAAGGAGTACATTTGTATCTAGAGATGTGAAGTTTATAGAGGACAAGATTTACTTTGGTGGTGACTTGAAAGAATTTGCAAGTCCCATGGATTACAATTCCAACTTGGGTTCCTTCTTGAACATCTCGGTAATCATGAAACTCCAAAGCCACCAAGCAATGGAGCTCCGACCTCTATTCCACCGGTTTAAGAAGAGAGTAGTCCGAGTAAACAAGACCAAGAAGTTGGAAATGATGATCCCTCCAAGGAAGTTGAAGTTCAAAACCAAGATGGGAGTGTGAGTGAGTCCATGGTAGAAGAAGAACCAAGTGCGCTAGTACTTTGGAGAAGCACTAGAACAAAGAAAGATCCCTCTCATTGGAAAGAGAGTAGAGGCTACTACAACTATCAAGCTATTGCTCATCCAATTCAAGCGGTATATTCTCTCGCCCTCTTACCTTCCTCACACCGAGCATTCCTCACCAAAATAGATGAACACACGATTCCAAAGACGTATGACGAAGCCATGGAAGATGAAAATTGGGTTGAAGCCGTAGATGATGAGGTAGGAGCAATGGTCAAGAATCACACTTGGGATGAGGCGGATCTCCCATTTGGTAAAAAAGCCATAAGCTCTGAATGGGTCTTGACAATCAAATACTTGAGTAATGGTGATCTTGAGGGATAAAAGGCTAGGTTGGTTGCTAGAGGTTTCACTCAAACCTATGGAGATGATTATACGAATACTTTTGCCCCCGTGGCTAAGCTTCATACGGTTAGAGTTGTGTTCTCATTGGCGATGAATCTAGATTGGGAACTTTGGTAAATGGACGTTAAGAATTCTTTTCTACAATGAGATCTTAAAGAAGAAGTGTATATGATGCCTCCTCCCGGTCTTGAGACCTCTATTGTTCCGGGGAAAGTACTTAGGCTAAGGAAAGCCATATATGGTCTTAAGAAATCTCCCCGAGCTTGGTATAAGAAGTTGAGTAGTATCCTAAAGGAACGGGGTTTTAAGAAGTGTGAATTAGATCATACTCTCTTTACGTTACAAGGTCCAAAGAGAATGGTTGTTGTGTTGATCTATGTGGATGATATGGTGATTATCGGTGATGATAAAGAAGGAATTCAAGTGTAACATCCCGAAACCAAATTTTGAAATTTGGTAAGGGATGTCGATCGACACCACAGGGAGGTGTCGATCGACACCAAGTTTTGATGATCGGTTTGATATTAAAAATTGATCATCGGTTTAGCTCGATTTTATGGAGGACCTAGGGCTGCGGGTATATAAGCCCTATGATGATCGTGGCCGCGTTCTAAAAGGGAAAAACGCAGAAAACATAGAGAAAAGAGAGATTTCGGAGAGAAATCGAGAGTTCCGATTTGTGTTCATTGTTGTTCTTCGTGAGAATCCCTTGTGAGGTTGTGGGAGGTCGATTAGCAAGCGTTTCCCCGCTGTTTCGTAGCATTTTCGTCGCTGTCTCGGTCCGTTCGTCAGTGTTCTTCGGCGTTCTTCGTTCATCGTTGATTCCCTCGCCGTTTCAATCCAAAACCAAGGTGAGTGAGCGACCGTAGGCTCGTATAAGTTAGGGAATCAATAACGGTTGATTTAGGGTATTGCGGGATGGATTCGTGGTTGATTTGTGTTGTTATTTGTGAAAGAAATCGTGTTTTGGCTGTGTGAATCGTGCGAATTGTGTGTTTTTGCATTCTAGTCTGTTTCAGGAAACAGAGTGTCGATCAACACCTTATGGTGTATCGATCGACACCCATGTGAGCATAGCGTCGATCGATACCGTGCGATGTGTCGATCGACACCCATGCATTTCTCATGTTAATTATTTTAAATCGATTTTTATTGATATCCTAGCTTATGCGTAATTAGTCTGTAGACGGGAAGACCGTCTCACTAAGTAATTATTAATTACTTATGGATCTCGTATTTCCATGTGATACAGGTAAAGAAATAAAGTGATCGCAGAATTAGGGCCCTAGAAGAGGATGATTAGGGATGTTGTTTTACTTCCTAGTTCTAGCAAACCCTGTTAGGTTGCTAGTTTATTCATTCCTAAATTTAGTTATTATTAGTTGAATTATGTTTTGGAATTAATATTTAATTATTATTTGGACTTTTAATATTTCCTGAATTATTTTCTGAGAACTTTCGCGTGGTATTGTTAGGAATCTAGTCTTTGAGGTTTAATATTTATGGAATATTAATTTGGGCTAGTAAATGAAAAAAATAAAAAAATAAAAAATAAGGTTGTTACATTTTGGTATCAGAGCCATTATGGTTATAGGGCTAGTAGTGGTTGGATGAAGTGAGACTATGTGTTTAAATTGATTATGTGTGCTTAGTCAATTTTTACTCTTAGAAATCATCCTCTTCGGCCTTCAATGAGATTCCGCGGTGAGTTTGTTGTATTTTTTGTTGTGAATTCTTGGGCACTTACCTATTGATCTGTACGCAGTGAGATGAACACCGGAGCCAGAGGTCGTGGTAGAGCTGGTGCTCGTGGGGGCAGAGCAGGAGCCCGGGGTGGCAGAGTTGGTGGCCTCAGAGGCCGGGGTTGTGGTCGAGGACAAGTTGCATAGTCAGCGGAGAGCGCGATGCAGAGTGTATCTCAGAGTGTAAGGATCGCATCAGAGTCCCAAATGCATATTGCAGGGTCTGCGAGTGGGACCAGTTTGGGTGCCAGTGCCAGTGTGTTGGCCAGCGCCGGTAGAGGCCAGGGAGTTCCAGTGGGCCAGAGAGTTAGTGGCCGCAGAGGTCGGGGTCATGGTTGAGGACTAGTTGCGGAGTCAGCAGAGAGTGCAGCGCAGAGTGTATCTCAGAGTGTAGTGACCACGTCAGAGTCCCAGACGCATATTGCTGGGTCTGCGAGTGGGTGCCAGTGCCAGTGTGTTGGCCGGCGCTGGTAGAGGCCAGGGAGTTTCAGTGGGCCTAGGTAGGGGTGATGCTGCAACTCTGGATCGAGATGATCAGGTCGTGGGATTGCTGACGCATTTGTTGGCACGTTTTTCGCCAGTGGCTCCTTAGCAGGCTCCGATTGTGCCTCCAGTGGCCGGGATGCAGCAGAGGGCTGCAGTGGCTGAGCAGCCAAGGGCTGCAGTTGCAGTGCACATTCCGTCTTATCTTGAGATGATGACGTAGATGTAGAGGATTGCTATGCCATTCTTTGATGGTAGAGTTGGTCCTGAGGAGGCAGATGAGTGGCGTCTGAGGTTAGAGCGTAACTTCAGGTCAATCAGATGTTCTGCCGAGTATCAGGTTGAGTTAGTTGTCCACTATCTGAGTGGTGATGCTCATTGTTGGTGCCGAGCCATCGAGGCGAGGCGTGTGGAGTGGACCTAGGGTGAATTCTTGGTTAAGTTCAATGCCAAGTATTTCCCTCAGGAGGTTCGAGATCGCCTTCAGATAAGGTTCATGTCATTGGCTCAGGGGGAGCGTTTAGTGCGCGAGTATGACGCCTAGTTCAGTAGGCTGGTGGTTCATACTGGGCGTGGTTTTGATGACGAGCGGGCTCTGGTGCAGAGGTTCTTGCAGGGACTTTGTTTGAGCATCAGGACTCAGTGCAGAGGTGCCAGATACATCTCGAGGGTGGATCTTGTGGAGCTTGCGACATCTATTAAGGAGGATCAACGTGAGCAGTTTGGTCCGGTGGTTTTTTTGTCTGCAGATGCTCCGGCTTTTCAGCCGAGGAGTCAGCAGCCTGAGCAGCAGCAGCATCAGCAGGACAGAGGTTCTGGTTCTGGAAAGGGCGGTAAGCTTGAGCAGGCCAGAAGAGGAGGTGGGATGATGCTTCTAGGACAGGTCAGAGTGATCGCGGTTGCTATGGTTGCGGTAGTACAGATCACAAGTTATCGGGTTGTCCCAAGAAGAGCAATTCCAGTGCACCTCGAGTGTGTTATTATTATCAGGAGCCGGGACATTTCAGGGCGATATGTCCCAAGTTGCAGCAGCCGGCAGTGGCAGCGATTTAGCCAGCTAGAGTGCAGCCTATGGCTCAGATTGCGGCAGTGCAGCAGCCATTGGGTCAGATTGGTCCAGCACTGCGCGTGTATTCTTCGGCGGAGTTCGGTCAGAACAGTAACGCCGGGCAGATGACAGGTAAATTCTAGACTCAACTTCGTAATCCTTTCTTAGTGGTTAAGTTGATGTTGTTTCTGCTGTGTTCTTTTATTTTTTCTTGTGGTCTAGTTATCAATATTCTCAACACATGTTAATTGTGTAGGGACCTTGTTAGTGGGCGGTTTTGAGTCCCACGTGCTATTTGATTCTGGAGCATCGAACTGCTATATTACTCCAGAGCGTGCCGAGAGCAGTGGCATCTGGAGCAGCGCAAATGAGTGTGTGGGCATGGTCAAGGTGGCTGGAGGAGGATTCCTGGATACTTCGAGCCGTGCTGGAGCAGTAGATGTTCAGATTGCTGGGCAGTCGATCCTTGCAGACTTGGTGATCAGTCCAGTGGATCTGTATGATGTAATTCTGGGTATGGATTGGTTGTCGTTCCACAGGGTTTATCTGGATTGCTACCGTGGTAGAGTTGTTTTTGAGCACGATGGAGGAAGGTTGGTATTTCAGGGAGTGAGACCGACTTCCGACAGTCTGGTGATCTCGGCTATTCAAGCAGAGCAGATGATAGAGCAAAGTTGCGAGACTTATTTAGCGACGATTGTGATGTCGGAATCCAGTGGTGAGGTTGCTTTTGAGGATATCCGAGTGGTTCAGGAGTTCGAGGATGTTTTTCGGTCGTTAAAGGGATTACCACCATCTCGGTCTGATCCTTTCACGATTGAGCTAGAGCCTGGAACAGCTCCGATATCTAAGGCTCCGTACAGGATTGCTCCAGCTGAGATAACAGAGCTGAAAAAGGAGCTTGGGGATCTTTCGAGTAAGGGTTTCATTCGTCCGAGTGTGTCACTGTGGGGAGCGCCAGTTTTGTTTGTGAAGAAGAAGGATGGGAGTTTCCGGTTGTGCATTGATTACCGAGGACTTAACCGAGTCACTGTGAAGAACAGGTACCCCCTCCCGAGGATTGATGAGTTGCTGGATAGGTTAAGGGGTGCTACCTGGTTCTCCAAGATAAATTTGGCTTTGGATTATCATTAGATGCCGATTGATGAGGCAGACGTTCGTAAGACGGCTTTCAAGACGAGATATGAACACTTTGAGTTTGTGGTTATGCCCTTTAGTTTGACAAATGAGCCTGCGGCATTCATGAGATTGATGAACGACGTGTTCAAGGTGTATTTAGATGTGTTCGTTATCATTTTCATTGATGATATTCTTGTTTATTCAAGGAGTCCCGAGGAGCACGAGGTTCATTTGAGGCTGGTTCTGGAGAAGCTTCGGGAACAGAAGCTATATGCAAAATTGAGTAAGTGCAGTTTTTGGCAGCGTGAGATGGGATTCTTGGGTCACATCATGTCTGCAGAGGGAGTTTCTGTGGATCCAGCCAAGATTGAGGCGATTTGAGATTGGCCGAGATCGGGTAGTGCTACCGAGATCAGGAGTTTTCTGGGGTTAGCAGGATATTATCGGAGATTCGTCAAGGGCTTTGCAAGTATGGCGCAGCCTATGACGAAGCTAACCGGTAAGGATGTCCTGTTTGTATGGTCGCCGGAGTGCGAGGAGATCTTTGCGAAGCTCAAGGAGATGTTGACCAGCACACCTGTTTTGGCTTTACCCGAGCCAGGGAAGCCATACACAGTGTATACAGATGCTTCCGGAGTTCGTTTGGGTTGTGTTCTGATGCAGGAGGGTCGTGTTATCGCGTATGCTTTAAGGTAGTTGCAGGGTAGCGAGCGAAATCGGCCTACGCATGATCTCGAGTTGGGAGCTGTTGTGTTTGCTTTAAAGATTTGGAGGTCTTATCTCTATGGTGGAAGAGTGCAGATTTTTACGGATCACAAGAATCTGCAGCATATCTTCACTCAGCCATTACTGAATATGAGGCAGAGGTGCTGGGTTGAGTTGCTAGCAGATTATGATGTGGAGATTATTTACCACATGGGCAAGGCTAATCAGGTAGCAGATGCCTTGAGTCAGCAGAGGTTTGAACCAGCTCGGAAGCAGGATATTGAAGCTTTAGTGAGCGAGATTAGCATGTTGCGTCTTTGTGTGGTTTCGCAGGAGCCTTTGGGCTTAGAGGCAGTCGATCACGCAGATCTTCTCAGCAAAATCAGAGTGGCTCAGCATAGTGATCAAGGGTTGGTCAGAGTGTCTCGAGCAGTTGATTCCGAGTATCTGGTCTCCCCGAATGGGACAATTTTGATTTGTGGTCGAGTTTGTGTGCCTTACGATGAGGCATTGAGGCAGGAGATTCTGGGTGAGGCTCATGCGAGCAAGTTCTTTATTCATCCAGGTGTGACTTAGATGTATCGCGATCTCAAACGATATTATCACTGGGTCGGGATGAAGAGAGATGTGGCGACTTATGTTTCTAAGTGCAATACGTCTTCGCTGGTCAAGGCCGAGCATAAGGTGCCGAGAGGTCTTCTGCAGAGCTTACCCATTCTAGAGAGGAAGTGGGACATGATTACGATGGATTTCGTAGTAGGATTACCTGATTCGAGGACGTATAATGCTATCTAGGTGATCATGGATCGGTTGACTAAGTCAGCACACTTTTTGGCCATTAAGAAGAGTGATGGAGCGGCTAAGTTGGCTAAGAAGTTTGTGCAGGAGATTGTGAGGCTGCATGGAGTGCCAGCCAGTATTGTATCCGATCGAGATCCCAGGTTTGCATCTGAGTTTTGGGGAGCATTTCAGGCAGAGATGGGCACTAAGGTGCATATGAGTACGGCTTATCATCCGCAGACTGATGGGCAGTCAGAGAGGACTATTCAGACTATGGCATATTTGCTGAGGATGTGTGTTCTGGATTGGGGTGGTCATTGGTATGATCACTTGAGTTTAGTAGAGTAGGACACCTTTATGCTGGACCCAAGTGGGGGAGCACAGTATTCATGGAGCTACCTATGTTCAGGAAACAACGGAGAAGATCCGGATTGTGAGGCTGAAGATGAAGAAAGTTTAGGATCGTCAGTGGAGTTACGCTGATAAGCGGAGGAGAGAGCTTGAGTTCGCGGTTGGAGATCGCGTGTATCTCAAGATGGCTATGTTGAGGGGTCCTAACAGATCCATTTCTGAGAACAAGCTGAGTCCGCGATTTATGGGTCTGTTTCTTGTAGTGGAGCGAGTTGGACCGGTAGCGTATCGGCTCGAGTTACCACCAATCATGAAGGCATTTCATAAGGTATTCTATACGTCAATGTTGAGGAAGTGCCTGCATGAGTCGGAAGAGTTGGTCCGCGATTTATGGGTTTGTTTCCTGTAGTGGAGCGAGTTGGACCGGTGGTGTATCGGCTCGAGTTACCACCAATCATGAAGGCATTTCATAAGGTATTCTATATGTCAATGTTGAGGAAGTGCATGCATGAGTCGGAAGAGTTGGTGCCCGAGATTCCTGCGGATCTTTAGCCTAATTTGACTATTCTGGCGGTTCCTGTGAGGATTCTCGAGAGGAGTATCAAGGTTCTGCATCGGAAGAAGATTTTATTGTTGAGGATTTTGTGGGATTGTGGCGGTTGCCAGGATGAGACTTGGAAGCCAAAGGCAAAGATGAAGCTGAAGTTCAGAAAGTGGTTCGACAAGCAGGTTGCCGTTTGAGCTCGGTTTCTTTGCGGTTCTAGTTTGAGTGGCTTTTGTGCCGGTGTTGTCGTTTTTGATTCTTGTATTTCATTTCGTTATAACGATTATACGTTGTTCTTTTGAAAATTTATAAGATGGAGCTTTCCTTATTTATTTTTCCATGTTGAATAGGATGTGTGGTTTGATTTGTTGTGATATTTCGGGTTAAGAAATATCGTGCTGTAGACCATGAGAGGTAGTTCTAGTTAATAGGTGCTCCGAGAAGTTTAAGAATCGATTACTTTGGGATTTCGGTCTCGAATAGCTCTTTTAGGGCGAATGATTTGTGTTCCTTCGCGGAGGTGCGAGTCCTCCAGATAGCGTGATTGCTTTGTGTTCTTTCGCGGAGGTGCGAGTCCTCCAGGTAGAGCGATTGCTTTGTGTCCTTTCGCGGGGGTGCGAGTCCTCCAGATAGTGCGTTGGATATGAGTTTCCTTCCCAGGGATGCGAATTCCCCAGATATTGTTGACTCGAAGGATGCGTCCCGAGAGTGAGAGCGGTATGTTATGAGCTAAAGTAATCAATGTATGATAAGGTGAGTGAGCATAGGACTAGAAGTGGGCCTCGAAGATCGTGTGTGGATCTCGGTTTGTGTTGACCAAGTAGGGTCAGTGTAATGGTCTATTGGGCAGTTGTATAGGAATTCGAGGTCGAATCAAGAGTAGTGGGGGAGAGTTGTAACATCCCGAAACCAAATTTTGAAATTTGGTAAGGGGTGTCGATCGACACCACAGGGAGGTGTCGATCGACACCAAGATTCTGATGATCGGATTTATATTAAAAATTGATCGTCGGTTTGGCTCGGTATTGTGGAGGACCTAGGACTGCGGGTATATAAGCCATATGATGATCGTAGTCGCGTTCTAAAAGGGAAAAATGCAGAAAACTTAGAGAAAAGAGAGATTTCGGAGAGAAATCAAGAGTTCCGATTCGTGTTCATCGTTGTTCTTCGTGAGAATCCCTTGTGAGGTCGTGGGAGGTCGAGTAGCAAGCATTTCCCCGCTGTTTCGCAGCGTTTTCGTCACTGTCTCAGTCTGTTCATCGCTGTTCTTCGACGTTCTTCATTCATCGTTGATTCCCTTGTCGTTTAAATCCAAAACCAAGGTGAGTGCGCGACCCTAGGCTCGTATAAGTTAGGGAATCAATAGCGGTTGATTTAGGGTATTGCGTGATGGATTCGTGGTTGATTTATGTTGTTATTTGTGAAAGAAATCGTGTTTTGGCTGTGTGAATCGTGTGAATTGTGTGTTTTTGCATTCTGGTCTATTTCAGGAAACAGAGTGTCGATCGACACCTTGTGGTGTATCGATCGACACCCCTGTGAGCATAGCGTCGATCAACACCGTGCGATGTGTCGATCGACACCCATGCATTTCTCATGTTAATTATTTTAAATCGGTTTTTATTGACATCCTAGCTTATGCGTAATTAGTCTGTAGACGGGAAGACCGTCTCACTAAGTAATTATTAATTACTTACGCATCTCTTATTTCCATGTGATGCAGGTAAAGAGAAAAAGTGATCGCAGAATCGGGGCCCTAGAAAAAGATGATTAGTGATGTTGTTTTACTTTCCTAGTTCTAGCGAACCCTGTTAGGTTGCGAGTTTATTCATTCCTGAATTTAGTTATTATTAGTTGAATTATGTTTTGGAATTAATATTTAATTATTATTTGGACTTTTATTATTTCCTGAGAACTTCCGCATAGTATTGTTAGGAATCTAGTCTTTGAGGATTAATATTTATGGAATATTAATATGGGCTAGTAAATGAAAAAAAAAAAAAAAAAAAATAATGTTGTTACATCAAGAGACGAAAGAATTCTTCCAGATCAAGGACCTTGGGGAATTGAAGTATTTTCTTGGTATTGAAGTTTGTATATTCTAGAATTTCTTACACATTAGTCAAAGGAAGTATACATCAGATTTGTTGAAGGAAACCGGTAAACTTGCATTTAAACCGGCTAAGACCCCGTTGGAGGAAGGTTACCAGGCCGATCGAAAGGGAGAGAAAGAAGATGAGTTGTATGAGGATCCCTTAAGGTATAGGAGACTTATTGGGAAATTGATCTATTTGACGCTTACAAGACCAGATATATGTTTCGCGGTCAACCAACTAAGTCAACATATGAAAGAGCCAAAGATATATCATTGGCCAATGGTTGACAGGATCCTTAGATATCTTAAAGATATTCTGGGACAAGGTATTTGGATGGGAAAAAATGAGAACTCCGATGTGGTTGGGTATTGTGATGCGGATTGGGCCGGAGATAGAAGTGATCATGTTAGAATTTATGGGATTTTAGCTCATTCAAAGATTAAGAAAGATTCAACCATTAACAAGGATTAAATGACAAGAAAGCTCAAATGAACACCCTAAACACGTTTAAGGAGATTTAGGTAAGAGAGATTAAGGAGAGATTAAGAGATTAAGGAGAGATTAAGAAAGATTTAGCTAAGGGAAATTTAGGTTTGATTCAATGAATCTCACCCTAAACATGTTTTACTCTCCTAATCTACATTGATAATAATCTGATTTGAATTAGTAAAAATGAGAGAGAGATGAACTCTTGAATCATATTTCTTACTTCACTTAATTTATGTTTACAAAGGAGAAGAATACATATATAAAGGGAAAGTAAAGGATGACTGTGCGAGCTGGAATTTTCACACAATAGAAATTGTGAAGATTCTACGAAATAGAGCTTCTTTAGGTTTTCAAACACTTAGAAAGATATAGAATTAGGGTTCTTGAACTGTTCTTATTTATCAAGATCAGAGCTATCTTAGTTCTTTTACAGAGATTTTCGGATCCCCTCAAATGAGGGGGGTACATGTTTATTTATAGAGAAAATAGGTCGGTTCAGGTGAACAGTGATGGGCCTCTAATAGGCTTCTGTCTTCTGGGCTTGACCGTTGGGCCGATTTGGCAAATACGACGTCGTTTAGGCTTATCGATTCTTTCAGGGGAGATTTGACCCCTACAGTTAGCCCCCCCAGTTCAACAGTTTTATAAAATAAAAGTGTTGAAGTAAGGGTGTCCAAGTGAAGAATTGATTTCCGTTTAGACGGTTTGCGTGTTGATGGTGACGTTGCCGAGCCCAAGTGACATTGTTGTACCCAATTCGGCGAGCTGATCGATATGAGTTATTGGCGAGTCAATCTTGACGTTGCGAAGTGACGAGATGAGCTAGTCCAAAATCTGCGAGTCGTTCGAAGACGCGAGGCGACTTGAGGATTTGATCGTAAGACGGCGAAGTGATTCTGGCGAGCTGTTTGAATCGCGAACTGATCTGGTGAGATGAAGTCGCGAATTGATTTCGAGGAAGTCGCGAGTTGTTCGAGTGCGACGTTATGAGCGAGTCGATTTTGAATTTGTGAAGTTGCGAGCTGATCGCATTCGAAATCCGCGAGCCGCTTGAAGATGCGAGGCGACGAGATGGATGTGTTCCAAATCTGCGAGCCACTTGAAGATGACGACGTGCAAGTGTGTGAACAAGCCTCGGTAAAAACCTTGTCTAGAAAACCCGGTGGAAAAAACCAGATCAAGGAAAAAGAGCACGAGTCACACACTCGATTCTGGCGAACTGATTATGATTAAGTTGCGAGCTGACCTGACGAGATGAGGTCCCGAGTTGATTTTGAGTAAATCGCGAGCTGATCGAGGTCAAAACCTGCGAACTGCTTGAAGATCATATCGCAAATCCGCGAGTCGCTCGATATGCGCGAGGCGACAAGGTGAAAGTCTGCGGGGTTGCGAACTTATTTGATGACGGAGGTGAAGTCGCGAGTTGATTTTGGTGAAGAGATCGATTTGATCAAGTTATAAGGGTACGAATTGATCGATTTCATAAATACTGCGAGGTCATGGCGATCGTTGAGAATCGAAGTCTTGAGGTTGCGAATTTAAATCAGAGGTGAACTCGCGAGCTCGCGTTTCGAGTTAAAACAGTCGTGGGATTGCAAGTTAATTTGAATCCCTCCAAGACCGTGATCCTTTAAGCCCAAAATCTTGGCCCAAATTAAAATGAGGCCCACCTCGAAACTCGAATCGCCAAAAATGCCTTTATAAGGAGCGATGCTCCTCAGACACTTCTCATAATTCTCATTTCTCCAAAAACAGGTTTGCTCTCTCTCCCTTTTCTCTCGTTTTTCTTTCAAGTTTTCGTTAAGTTTTTTGCCGTCCCATCACTTCGTCGCCGCCGTGTTCTTCATCGCCGCCGTCGTGTTCTTGAGGAAATTCGAAAAATCTTTCCTTTTTGATCCAAAAATCATGTCGTCAACAAATTCAATTAAGTCTGCGAGGTCTGCCGAGCTCCCCGAGAAGGAAAGATTGATTTGGGAGTATTCTGCAAATAGCAAGTCGATCGTCGACGCGAGCTCAAGTTGTGGTCGGTTGCGAGGAGACAAGTCCTTCTGGTTGCGAGGAGACGAGTGCATCTTGTCGAGAGGGTCGAGCTAGGGGTAACTCTCCCCTTGCTGATTTGTTCACCTATCCCACCCCCGTCTTAAGGCGAAGTCGCGAGACTAGGGAGAGTGTCTCATCGATGCGAGCTCTAAGAGCGGGTTTCCAAGAGGAAGTTGGGACCTCGTGTTCTTCTCAGAATGGCGAACCTCCCGCCGCCAATAAGCAAAGGCTAGTCATTGAAGTTCCACATCTTCGTGATGAGTCGCTCAGTCCTGTCGAGCTGCCTCCCCAAGTGAAGATCGAGGAATGCAATTGGTCGTACAATTCTCTCGTAGAAAGAGAGAGATTGGAAGCTTGGGTTGGATCCGGATTTGCCGAGGTCGTCAAGAAGAAGACGAAGAAGTCGAGGCGAAAGCAACGCCTGCCTCCAGGCTCTTCGTGGTGTGACGAGGAGTCCCTGGATATTCTTCGCATACAATGCGGAATTTCCGACGCGGTCGAGATGATCGCGCCATCCATCGAGCAGCGAGAAGACAATCCGCCTGCCGGCACATTCACGGCATATTAATGTTGGTTTAGGGACTGTTACCTTACGTTCCCCATTCCAGCGTTGATTCTGTGGTATATGTGGGTCCACAAAATCGCGCTTGCGCAGATCAACTCAAGAGGAGTTCGCCAACTGGTCGAGATTCTGACTAGAGCTGCTGAATGTGGCGAGCCCATCGGAGTTCACCACCTTCATAATTTTCTAGAGTTTCGCAAACAAGCCGACCCGAGCGGCAAAAAGTTTTATAATTTGGCGAGTCAACCTCTGTACAAGATTTTGGACGACTTCCCGAACAAAGACCATAGCTGGCGAAAATATTTTTTCTTTGTGTCGATGTCGAGAGCGTCTGTTGAAGAAGAACACCCGACGGTGGCGAAGTGGGGAACACTTGGTAGATTTTCTTGATGTTTATAGCGCGAACTGCTTCTTTACGCTTTTATCTTAACTTTTTGTTCGATTGTTTTCACAACTCCCAAACCGTTCTTTACTCCTGTTCCCGGAATCAACGATTTTGTCAAAAAGTTGAAGGCTCGGAAGTGTCTTTGGGTCCGCCACTTCCATCTCCAGAGAGTCATTCGAGCTCGCGAGTTGCTTTTGAGCGACGAGGAAGACTGTCCTAATCAAAGCGAGTCCGAGGATCTTGAAATAATGCCGCCCAAGCCTACTTTCCGCGATATCGCTAAGCAGAAAGCCGCGAAGGCTGAGAAAAAGGTCGATCCGAAGGCCATTATTTATGTTGTCGAGACGTTTGAGCGGAGCATCGATAAAGAAAGTACTCCTGCTGCCAAGAATGACGATGTGGCAGCCTTGGCAGCTGACTCGGAAACGAAAACATTCCGCTGCTGACAAAGGCAAGGGAAAAGTTAGCGACACGAAGAAAGCTTGTCGTGAGGTGCCGACTCTGTCTCAGGGCGGGTCCATTCCTCCAGGTGCGCGATCTGGAAACTCTGCCGAGCTCTACGGCGATCCCTTAGCCGCAGCTACTTTAATGGCTAAGGTCACATATCCGGGTGACAATATGCCGATCCCGGAGATGATGATAAAGAGCGAGCTCTACAAGGAGTTCGCGTCTCGCCAGGCTAAGGTAAACTTTTTGTTATTTTCTGTTCCGTTTTACTTCGTTTCTCATACTTTCAACTCTTTTGCAGGCTATCGCTCATTGTAACAGGTTGATCATATCGTATGATCAAGAGGCGAGGTCTAGGCAGCTCTTCATCGACGAGGCCAGGCAAAAGGAAGAAGTTGAGATGAAACGGCTCGCGGAGAAGACGAACAAACTCGCTGCTGAGCGAGATACTTATAAGAAGAGCTCAGATGACTTGGGCATGCATCTTCACAGAGTCGGTCTTGAGAAGAAAAAGGCCGAGGACAAAAATGCCGAGCTGGAGGCAGAATTATCCGCTCTGAAAGCGAGTCGCGAGAAGGACCTCAAAACGGCCGCTTCATCTGCGAGGCGATCCACGGCTGCTGAGGTTCAGGCTAAATTGGATCGCGCTAACGAGTTGTTTCGTCAAATGATGAAGAAGCCGATCACGAAAATGGTCCATTTTGCGCAAGCGGAGTCTAACCTTCAGCTCCTTGACGACATGGAGAGCACTGAAGAGCCTTTCGACCCTAAGGCCGAACGTGCTCTTCTAGTCGAGAACAAGGCCTCGCTTGAGAAAGCTGACGAGATCTTTGATGACTTGAGGAAGATATTAGGTATGAATTACGTCGTCCCCATTAATGTAGCGGATATAGTGCTAAGTCTGTTGGTATTCATGTAGCTTCCGGCTCAAATGATGGTTCTCAGGGAATGCGACTGCGAAGTGCAAGTGAAGAGTTGAGCGAGAGCGAGTCGGATGAGGCCGACAAGACTGCTGATCCCGCCCCAACTGCATCAACTGAAACTCAGCACGAGCCGGCTCCCTTAGAGCAGGATCCGAAGACTGGCGAGGCGGCGAGTTTGGTTGGCATTGTTGCTCCAACCGAAAACAGAGTTGAAGAGGGCGAGCTGGTCGCCGAAGAAAAAGGGGTCGAAGAAGGCGAGCTGGTCGCCTAGTCTGAACTTTGTAATAGATTTTTAGGATTTGTTTTTTGTTTTGTCCAAAGTTTTTAAGACTTGTATTTTGTTTCGCTGCCCGGATGGCTTTATCCAACTTCCGACACTTTATTTGCCGAGTTGGTTTAACCCAAATTTATATGAAAAATTTGGGTTTCTTGCGACTTGCTTGATTTCTTTAGATTTGCCTTTTTGTTGAGGCCTGTTAGAGCTCGTTTAGCGAGGCGATTTTAAGATGCTTAGAAACGATGCGGTTTTAAGACGCTTAGAGGCCTGTTATAGCTCGTCAGCTAGGCCTGTTATAGTTCGTTACTTAAAGCAAATTTCGGAGTATAGAGTTCCACAGAATCTCATACCCTATTATAATCTCTAACCCGATTATATTTGCCCAGTTCGACCAGTGTTTATGTATAACTGGGTTTTGCGAGACAAACATCCTGGTTATTCCCGTGAATACGTAAGCTCCAGTGATGAACTCTAAATTTATATCGCGCTTTATCCACTTTGGATGTACTTGCGATGAAGTGTTAGAGATCGTCATTACGGTCAGTAAATGACAACGAGTCGACATTGAAGTCGTGGTTAGACGATTAAGTCGTTTACCGATTGTCGCGTTTTAGGCAGTTAAGTCGTTTGCGAGCTGTCGCGTTTAGACAATTAAGTCGTTTACGAGTTGTCGCGTTTAGACAATTAAGTCGTTTGCGAGCTGTCGTGTGTAGACATTTATGTCGTTTGCGAGCTGTTGCGTTTAGACTATTTAGTCATTTGCGAGCTGTCGCATTTAGACTTTTAAGTCGTTTGCGAGCTGTCGCGTTTAGACAGTTTAGTCGTTTGCGAGATGTCGTGTGTAGACATTTATGTCGTTTGCGAGTTGTCGCGTTTAGACAATTAAGTCGTTTGCGAGCTATCGTGTGTAGACATTTATGTCGTTTGCGAGCTGTCGCGTTTAAACTATTTAGTCATTTGCGAGCTGTCGCGTTTAGACTTTTAAGTCGTTTGCGAGCTGTCGCGTTTAGACAGTGACGTCGTTTGCGAGCTGTCGCGCCGTAATAAACTGTCGCGTGTAGACATTGACGTCGTTTGCGAGTTGATCGATTCTTAACAACCTTAGTTTATTACATTGAGTTTGGGAGTATGGATATACTTAAGTCGTTTGCGAGCTGTCGCGTTTAGACAATTAAGTCGTTTGCGAGCTGTCGCGTTTAGACAGTTAAGTCGTTTGCGAGCTGTGGTGCCGTAATAAACTGTCGCGTGTAGACATTGACGTTGTTTGCGAGTTGATCGATTCTTAACAACCTTAGTTTATTACATCGAGTTTGGGAGTATGGATATACGGACCCACTCCCCCCTTTTTTGAATAGGGGGCAAAATTGAACTCTTCCGAAGATGAGCTGCCTCGTACCCTGTGAAGGGATCAAGTCGCCCCGTAGTTCAAGTCAAATGACTTAGTATTTTTAGCAGTAATACTTCTTCAGATGTCGCGCATTCCAGGAACGCGGGATCATCTCGCCTTTCATGTTTGCGATTTCGTAGACGCTTGGACGAACCACCTTTGTGATTTGGTAAGGTCCTTCCCAATGAGCGCCGAGCTTGCCGGCATTCATCTCGACTGTATTCTGAAATACCGCGCGAAGGACGAGATCTCCTTCGTAAAAACGCCGAACTCGCACTTTGGAATTGTAATACTTGGCAGCTGCTATTTGGTATTCAGTCATCTTGATAAGAGCTTGATCGCGCGTTTTGTTGATGAGGTCGAGTTCGTCGAGCATAAGGAGATGATTGAGACCTTCTTGCTCGGGAAGCAATCATCGGTGAACTCCTGGAAAATAGATTTCGGGAGGGATCACACACTCTGTTCCGTAGACAAGGACGAAAGGCGTCTCGTCAGTAGTGCGACGAGGTGTGGTTCGATAGGACCATAAAACGCCTTCGAGTTCATCTGCCCAACGGCCCTTCTTAGCGTCGAGTCGAGTCGAGTCTTTAGTCCGTGAATAAGTGTTTTGTTCGACGCCTCTGCCTGACCGTTACCCTGTGGGCAACAAGGTGTCGACTTGCTGACCCTTATTTTCCACTTGTCGCAGAAGAGTTCGAATCGCTTAGAAATAAACTGCGAACCGTTGTCAGTGACTATTTTGTATGGCACGCCATGTCGACAGATGATGTTCTTCCAGACGAAGTTCTCGACATGCTTGTCCTTGATCGATCTGAATGCTTCCACTTCGATCCACTTGGAAAAATAGTCCGTTAGGACCAAAAGATATCGCTTCTGTCAAGACGGATAAAGCGGTCCGACAATGTCCATCGCCCATCTCATGAACGAATATGGCGAAGTGACCGAGCTCAAAAACTCTGTAGGTTGATGGATGAATGGTCCATGATGATGACATTTCTCGCATTTGGCCGTGAATAACTCGCAGTCTTTTATCATGGTTGGCCAAAAATATCCATGTCTTTTAATTCGGATGGCGAGTGAGCGACCTACCGAGTGGTTACCGCAGGACCCACCATGAACTTCATGCATTATCTTGCGAGCCGCTTCCCCCTCAACACAGATGAGGAGTGGCCCGGACAGTCGCCATTTCAACACTTCCCTGTGAAGCAAAATATAGCGAGACGACTGCGCCATTAACTTGTGAGCCGCCCATTTGTCGGTTGGCACCTCGCCGTCTGTGAGATATCCGCGAATATCAGCCATCCATTTGGTGTCGCAACCGTAGACTGTGGTCTCATCGTCAATTTCAGGGATTTAGCCAATCGAAGACCCGCGAGTAAGGCCTCGTATTCTGCCTCATTGTTCGATGCCCTGAAGCCAAGGCGAAAGGACTGTTCCAGAGATTTTTCGTCTTGTGACGACAGTCGAATGCCTACTCCTGATCCGTGTTTAGATGACGAGCCGTCCACATGCAATTGCCAGATTTGAGATGAGTCTTCATTTTCGTTTTTTGGCGAGGCCGCCGCTTCCGGTAGTTCGATTAGAAAGTCGGCCAACACTTGCGCCTTTATCCTTATCCTACTGCGATACTCGATATCAAACTCGCTCAGTTCAATCGTCCACTTGGCGAGTCGCCCGGATCTAGTTGGGTTGTGGAGAACAGCTCATAGCGGAAAAGTACCGAGAACAACAATCAAGTGGGATTGAAAATAAGGTCGAAGCTTGCGAGCCGACGTAATAACCGCGAGTGCTAATTTCTCCGTCAGAGGATATCTTGTTTCTGCATTGGTTAAAGACTTACTGACGTAGAAAACGGGCTTCTGCTCGGTGCCGTCTTCGCGAATTAGAACTCCACTGACTACCGAGGTGGAGACCGCGATGTAAAGATAGAGCGGCTCGCCTGCTATGGGCTTTGTCAAAACAGGTGGAGTCGCGAGATATCGCTTCAGCTCCTGAAAGGCTGTTTCACACTTCTCCGTCCACTCGAAGGCTTGTCGAGCTGCCCCCTTTTTATCCTTAAGCGTTTCGTAAAAAGGCAAGCATTTGTCCGTTGAGCGCGAGATGAATCTATTCAAAGCTGCGACTCTTCCTGTCAATCGTTGGATTTCCCTTTTTGTTTTCGGCGAGGCCATCTGGATGAGCGCGTGGATTTGCTTCGGGTTTGCCTCGATCCCGCGACGAGTTACCATATAGCTGAGGAACTCGCCTGATGTTACGCCGAAACGACACTTAGCCGGATTGAGCATCATGTTATACTTGTTTAATAGCGCGAAGCATTCCGCGATGTGGCCGACATGATCTTTCTCCTCGAGCGATTTGACGAGCATGTCGTCTATGTAGACCTCCATCGTTTTGCCGAGGAGGCCTTCGAACATTCTGTTCACCAATCATTGATAAGTAGCCCCAGCGTTCTTAAGGCTAAAAGGCATGACCTTGTAGCAGTAGATCCCGAGATCTGTGATGAAAGATGTTTTGTCGCGGTCGCCGGGGTGCATAAAGATTTGATTATAGCCAGAGACAGCATCCATAAATGACAATAGTCTGTTCCCAGATGTCGCCTCGACGAGGCGGTCGATATGAGGAAGAGGGAAACTGTCTTTCGGGCATGCCTTGTTCAAATCCGTGAAGTCTATGCAGACTCGCCATTTGCCATTCTTCTTCTTCACGACGACTGGATTCGCGAGCCAATCCGGATATCTTACTTCAGTAATCGATCCGGCTCACAAGAGTCTTTCGACTTCGTCATTTACTGCCTGAGCTCTGTCTGGCCCGAGTCACCTTCGCTTTTGCTTTATAGGCTTAAAAGTTGCATCAACATTCAACTTGTGACTGATGATGTCGATATTGATCCCGGGCATATCCTCAGCCGCCCACGCGAAAGTACTTACATTCTTCTTAAGGAATTCGACGAGGTCGAGTCTAACGGCTTCGTCGAGTGTTGCCCCTATCTCCACACATTTCTCCGGGGACTCGTCGTCTATGCAAACCGATACGACGGGTCGCATGTCGGACCCGCTCCTTCCTCTTTGGCGGCTTCTGCGATCTGTAGTTGCTACAAAACGCTCGAGAGCTCTTTGACGGGCTCCCTGTCAGTTTTAATCATTTTACGCTTTTCGTTCTGGATCGGGGTTGCCGACTAGCTCCTTAGTTTATGCGCGGCCATGAAGCAAGATCACGACGCTGCCTGAATCCCTCTGATTGTTTTGACTCCGCTTTTGGTTGGAAACTTGAGGCAGAGATGGTATGTCGAGGGGACTGCACGCATCGAATTGAGTCAAGGTGTTCCCATTATTACGTTGTAAATTATCGGGTTGTCCGATACTGCGAACTCGACTATTTTAATCACACCTTCCGCACATACAGGAAGTTTGATCGTGCCGAGTGTCATTGTAGTTTCGTCGTTGAATCCGATCAACGGCTTAGGATAGGATTCGACTTGAGCGAGGTCAATTTCCATACGCTTAAGAGCGTCTATGAAGATGATGTCGACTGTGCTTCCAGTATCGATCAAGACGCGACCCGTGTCCCATCCTGCAATGGAGAGTCGGATGACAAGCGGGTCGTCGTGAGGTTTGTCAATGTCATCAATCTCATCCTCCTCGAACTGGATGTCATCGTTTGGAAACTTGGACGGGTCAGGTTTGTTCGCCCCTATCTCAGCTCGTCTTTGATTAGCTTTGATTGATGAGACAGTGTTTGAGCAATAATGCGAGTTGCCCATGATCATGTTGCAGACTTTCTGCTTCGAGCCGCCCCGGCCTTCATTGTTGTTTTGCTTGCCGAGGTCGACCTCGTCGTTATTCCGCCTGTATCGCTTGGTATTCCTGTTATTGTCTCCAGACAGACCGTCTCCTTCTCTTGCATCGTCGAACTGCTCGAGCTGAAAATCATTAAGACTTATGTTTCCTCTGAGTTCACCAGCGGCTAGCTTTGCTGCGAGTCGCATACCGAGCACTCTGCAATTAGCCGTCGAATGTCCGTCCATCTAATGCAAGTCACAATATGCGGATTCGTCATACTGCGAGATCCTTGTCCAAGTGTTGCCATTACTGCGGCCTGGAGTACCGCTTCCGCGACCTCGCCCTCTTCCTCGACCATAGCCGGGCGAGTCCACCTGATAGTTATGGGCACCTTTAAAACCTCCTTCGTGCTGCACAAAGTTGCCCTGCTTTTTCTTTCCTGTAGCCGGGGCTTCCTGCGGTTTAGGATTTTTGGCCTTCCCATACTTCTGGCCCAAAATTTTGGTTTCTTCTTCGCTCTTTGCGAATCCGTTAGCGCGATGAAGCGCATCTTGAATAGACGAGGGCTCGTTGATCGTACCACAGGGCTTTTCGAAGCGCGCTCAGTGCGGACTGGTCGTCAATCCCTTTCACTTGAGTAAGCATCGCCTTTAAGCATTCGATGAAAACTCCCAAGGGTTCACTGGCCGCTTGCGATATGGTGTAAAGATCCACCTCGGACGACCTGCGCTTGATTAAGATTGCGTATTGCTTTAGGAATGCTCCGAAGAGCTTCGCGAAGCTGTTGATCGAATTCTTCTTCATTCCTGTGAACCAATAGAGAGCTGCCCCCTTGAGGTGCTCCACGAAGAGGAGGCAGCAACCAATGTCAATTTCGTCGAGTCGGAAGTTACCTCGCCCCATAGCGATCAAGAATGCTCTGATATGCTCCGTGGGGTCGCCCTTTCCCTCATAGATAGGGATCTTGAGGTTCCCCGGATCGGATAAACGTGCCTTGGTTATTCGCTCGGTAAAAGGAGTAGTGCGAGCTTCTTCAAGAACACGGTCGAGCTCTGGCGCCTTGCTGGTTGCGCGATGGACCTGTGATCTCATATCCTTGAGATCGTGAGCGGTCTGCTACAAGACGGCTTTGAGCTCGTCCATTTCCGTTCGCTACGAAGCGATAGCTCCTCGATTGGTCGGGGCTTCGGCCTGCTCCATCCATCGCATATTCTCTGTGACTTCGCCTTCGTCTCGACATTGGATACGACTGGTCGGACGACTGGGTCGAGCGGCTTCGAATCCTCGTCCTTCCGAATCGTCTGCAATCGCAACTATACCGCCAGGTGCACCTGCGACGAGGATGGCCCCATCTCTGAGAGGCTTTGGCGTATGATCTTCGTGAGCTCCGCGAGCTGAAGGCGAGGCCGCTGGGGAGAACTTAAGAGCGATTGGGGTGACGCGATGCGCGGCACCCCAAGGTTCCTTGAGACTGACAAGTTGTCGACAAGGCCTTGATTTCGGCAGTTAGGTTGCTGTTGATGGTTTCCTGGTTCTGCGACCGCTTGAGTAACTGTTCGAGCATTGCCTTGAGTTGACCGAAATCTCCCGGTGTAGCAAGGTCGGCCAAGCTGGTATTGGCCGTTGCCTGGTTCCTTATCGGGATAGGTCCGCCTGCTTCCGCCTCCAATGCGGACTGGTTGTTTACGTTTGCTTACCCACTCTCGGCGAGCTCCTTCGGATCTGAACCACCTTCGGTAGCTGGAGATTGCGGGTTCGTTATTGACATGTTGCGAGTAGCGAGTTTGTCTAAGTGTTTGTTTCGTGTATGAAGCTAGTTGCGAGTAGCTCCCTTCCTTCTAGCGCCAAATTGTGCGAGCTGGAATTTTCACACAATAGAAATTGTGAAGATTCTACGAAATAGAGCTTTTTTAGGTTTTCAAACACTTAGAAAGATATAGAATTAGGGTTCTTGAACTGTTCTTATTTATCAAGATCAGAGCTATCTTAGTTCTTTTACAGAGATTTTCGGATCCCCTCAAATGAGGGGGGGGGGGTACATGTTTATTTATAGAGAAACTAGGTCGGTTCGGTGAACAGTGATGGGCCTCTAATAGGCTTCTGTCTTCTGGGCTTGACCATTGGGCCGATTTGGCGAATACGACGTCATTTTGACCCCTACAATGACAACATAAAGAAACATTTGCTTTATGCAAAGATAAGGTTAAGGATAAGGTTTTGCTTTTGGGATCACTTTGCCTCTAACGGCTCTTTTTGAATCAAAAACTCATGTGGCCTTGTAGATCATTGGCTTATCTTTCTCCACGTTCAAAGGCCACTGCGTTCTCCTCCGTTATCACTATTTCACCTTGGTAGCTTTTATTTTACCTCAGATCAGTTTAACCCATCTGCATGATCCGTGCCTCGGATACCTTATGGACTGATCCGCATACTTCATTGTTGCGTGACTCAAGTGTGGACCGACCAGCTCCTCTTAGATCCGCGTCTCGATCCATCTTTACCAAAGTTACCAGAACATATTTTGATCTTCACTTCCTTTCCATACCTCACTAAACAACTCAGGCCTTCTTGATCCAAGTGGTGGAGCTTTCGGTTCCTTGAGCTTCACGCCATACAACCTTGTGAGTCCTCCTCCATTTACACAAATTCAACCTTTCCAAATCATTCTTAGATGATCAATCCTTAGAAGCATGATCACCTTTATCCACCTAGTGTGACTTGGAACCACCATTTCACTCTACACATAACCCATTTGAACTTTCCACCCAAAGTCATTTCATTCTTCTAGCTTCGGTTTGGACATTAAACTCCAAGTGTCTTCTCTATCTTTCTGCCTCTTCCATGTTCCCTCCGGTTTCATATATAACCAAGAGCCATTCCATTTCTCCCCCTTAGCTTCTTGACTCCCATGTCTATACAACCTTCCTTTACGCCATGATTATTTCACCATACGAAGCAACTTTCTCGGATAACTTCTAAACATTGGCTCAATCAACCCTTTATCACCACTCAAGATTGGAAGCGATTATTAGCTTCATGAATAACTTCAAGATTGATCTCCATAGGCTAGTTGCATCTGCTTGGACTCCTTGGGTGTGCATCATCGGTTCCATAGCACAATCAAACAAGAACCGCTACAAAACATAACACAAACACAACTCCAAGCAATCTCACCATTCCCATCAATGTTACCAACATCAAACTTTCCTCAATGTTAGCAAGACAAGATTGGATCCTAAGTGATCAACCATCATTAACCCGAGAGATTCAAGATTTTGGGTAACAATGTTTCACACTTAAAGTGAGCTTTGATCAAGGAAAATATGGCTTGGACCGAAGGAATTTCACAACACAAGAGAATTCAAACCAAGAGTAAACAAACACATTAGGATTTAGGTTATTGTTTGGTTTTGTGTTTAGGCTTTGATTCCAAAGTGATTTCAGAATAGACAGTATAGAGAATATAAAGATTGAGAGTTTGGGGAGATTGAAAAGAATAATTGAAAGAGTTTGAGTATAAGAAAGAGATAGATTTAAGAAGTTACTCTCTATCCTCATGAATGTGTTTCTCTTAAGCTAGATCATGGATTCATCTTTCATAAATTAAACAAGAGAGATAAGGATTAGGATTAACCCAAAGTAGCCTCCAAAGTTGAGATGTCACCGGCCGGACAACATCTTTCCCGAGAGTCTCGATTTGAATCTCTCCACGAATTCAATCTTCTTGTCTTCTCTTGTAAACCCATTCAATCCTTCCTTCATCTAACCGCACCACCATGGCTTCATGAGAGTAAAACACATCCTTGAGCTTCATGGAAGGAAAATACCAAATATTTTCCATGAGTTGATTTCCCATAACCTTCCACTTACTTCACACTAGTGACCGGGTATCAAACTCACTCGGATTTTCTTCAAGATTTTGGCTCCATGGTCGAGAATACTCAAGCTTTTCCTTGAGTTGATTTCCCTTATCACCCCACTTGTTTGAACCATCTTAAAACAACTCCAAAGATCAAACCTTTCTTCGTTGTGACCTTCTTGTTTGAGCTTCTTCTTTAACTAGCTCCAAGGGTTGGAAATTTACTCCCTTTCAAGTGAACCACCTTCTTGTTTGAGCTTCTTTTCTTTAAAGGAACCTTCTTTGCTTCATGGATAAGGAAAAATCCAATACCTCCTTGTTCTTCAATAAAACTGTGAGCCATATTTCTTTGGTCTTCTTCTTCGTTTAACTAGAAAGCTTTGGACTTTCTTCTTCAAACTTCATGAGAAAGCTTCAAGCTATATCCTTCTTCAAGCAGCAAAAATAACTAACACCAAGACTGATTTGTGAGCTAAGAATTCGAACCTAGCTCCAATACCATGTTAGAATTTATGGGATTAAGTCACAGATTAAGAAAGATTCAACCATTTACAAGGATTAAATCACAAGAAAGCTCAAATGAGCACACAGAGTTTAGACAGAAATTAAGAGAGATTAAGGAGAGATTAAGACAAATTTAGGTAAGGGAAATATGGGTTTGATTCAAATGAATCTCACCCTTAACACGTTTTACTCTCCTAATCTACATTGATAATAATCTGATTTGAATTAGTAAAATGAGAGAGAGATGAACTCTTGAATCATATTTCTTACTTCACTTAATTTATGTTTACAAAGGAGAAGAATACATATATAAAGGGAAAGTAAAGGATGACAACATAAAAAAACATTTGCTTTATGCAAAGATAAGGTTAAGGATAAGGTTTTGCTTTTGGGACCACTTTGCCTCCAACGGCTCTTTTTGAATCAAAAACTCACTTGGCCTTGTAGATCATTGGCTTATCTTTCTCCACGTCCAAAGGCCACTGCATTCTCCTCCGTTATCACCATTTTGAACGGTTCAGAATTATGTGCTGAATTTTCACTTTCACCTTGGTAACTTTTATTTCACTACTAGAAAACAGTCCATTTGTGACTACCAGAAGAGTCGCAAATTCGTCACATATGAGTCATTTGCGACTATTTTGCGACGAAATAAGTAGTCGCAAATATTGCGTTGCAAATTTGTGACTACCACAAAGTGTCGCAAATTCGTCACAAATCAGTCGCAAAATAGCGACGCACGTGTGACTTTGTTTTTCCATCGTTAATTTGCGACAGTTTTGCGACTCCACATTTCAGTTGCAAATAAGCGACACTTGTGTGACTCAGGAAGGTAGTCACTAATTAGCAACTACTTTGTGTCATATTTGTAGTAAATAAGCGACGCTTTAGCGACGAATCGTGTGTCACTAACATGCCACTGATTTGCGACGCCTATTCTTGTTTTGTCATTGTTCTTAGTCACTTTTCAGTCTCTTTCAAGTCACAAATTTGTTACTTATTTGTTACTTAGTTGTGTCTGTTTGTTTTGACCAAATCGAAAAATAACCAAAAACATAAAATTTAAAGCATTATATTACATAATGAAGCATTTAGCTTGACAAAACATGTTTTCAAATACAAACCATTGTACCAAAAGTAATAAAATATAGTTTAAGAAGAGAGAGTTCAGGAGAGTTAAGTCACATAAAAGAGAAAGTACTAAACCATGATGTGTTGAGGCCGGTTGTTGGGGTTGTGGTTTGGTGTTGTGCAGGCGGTTCACCGATCACTTGGGCTGACGGAATTCAGTGCTAAGCTGCTTATATTGTCAGCACGAATATCTTTTTTATGCAACTGTTGATACAATTACTCATCGGGATATCGATCATCCTATAGCATCCACCAACAGGAATCTGCAAAAATTGTTTCACAATAGTGTTTCAAGAATCAGAAAAACCAAAGACTTCTCCTTTTTGATCACTAAATTACACAATACTCACTGCTGGTGTTGCTGCTCGCTTTGTAAGAGGAAAGAGTTTCGCTCCATCGCCTCCTCCTAGAATGATCGCAGCGACGTTTTTCGGATCTGCCTTTCTTCTTTGGAACATCGTTCTTCTTATGGGTCAAATGTGAAACCTCCAAAGTTGAAAACTTCATAATCTTCAGACCCATTTACAAAAAAATATCAAAACAGAAAATCTAAAGCAATAAAAGCATAACTTTATAAACCCAGATAGTTCATAAGAACAATCATGAACACAAAGAGAGCAGAAGAACGCACTCTTTGTTCAAACCCTTAAAATCAACAAATACACAACATCAAACTAGATTTACTCTGTAATTTCAACTTAAATCATCATATAAACCCTAGAAAGCAGAAGAACGCACTCAAACATCAAATCAAAATCCGAATCCAAGTCAAATACGAAATTCAAAATCAGAGAAGAAAAGATGAAATCACATACTGTGGATGGAGTTAGAGGGATTGTTGGAATCACCCATTCTTAGTCACTTTTTGCAGCTGTTGGAACTTCTCTTTAGCATCCTGTAACAAACCAAGAGTTGAATTTTTATGTAAATGAACCCAAATAAACTTGAGAGAAAATCACAAGAAAGAGTTTTTTTAAATAACCTCACAATAGACAAGTTCCTTAATCCAATAAACCAACACAACACAAGATTGGATTTTTATAGCAAAGTTCTAGCTTGCTCACCTTAGTTCCCAAACTAAGTTCCTTAATCCATTAAACTAAACGCAAGACTAATGGGTCATTTCTGCAACTACAAAGCTATTAGCTTGGTGTTTATATATACACAGAGATTTGTGATCATAAGAAAGATAATTACTTGTACTGCTGCTCGATTTTGTAAACATCAGGAGCTAATTCACGACAAACCTCACACCAATCTGCATAAAACTCTACCACTGTTGGTGTTTTTGCTCTTCCACTATCACCGCCTCTACCACTAGCACCGCCTCTGCCACTGGGACCGCCTCTGCCACTAGAATCGCCTTTCACCATTAGATCTGAGATTCGAGTGAGTGAGAGAAAGAGTGATGATGGTTAGTGGATTAGGGTTTAGGAGAGTTGAATATGGAAAGAGATTTGAGGGATTGAGACAAAGAGAGATGAAGAATGATGTGTTTTGGAAGAGAAAAAGCAAAAGGTTGAAAATTACGGTTTATAAGATGAAGAATCGAAGGGTTTTTTCGATTCGCAAGCTCAGAACCAATATAATCTAGAGAGAAAGATTACAGAGAGATGTATATGTGGAAGAAACGAAAGAGGTTTGTGAAGATTCGAAGAAATTCTCAAAATCGCCTAAGTCGAGAGAGATTTAGCAAATAAAGGTTTGTGGCCAATTGAACAGATAAGGAAACGAAGAAATAAAAGAAAAATTTAGTATGTTTTATATTTTGGGAAAACACTTAGCCGTAAAAACCAAAACAATTTTATACTCCAAAATTTTTAGTTTCCCGCTCAATCAATTTCAGATATTTTGGTAAATTTGTGACTATATTATGACTAATATGTCACTCTTTTGTGACTCTATTTAGTAGTGACAAATCTTTACCCTAAACCCTAAACATTTGGACCAAAAACACTAATCTATTACAGTTTCCAATCAATTTCCCTTGTATTTCTTGATCTTTTGGTTGATTTTATCAATTAAAAAAGTAGAAATCAAGTAAACATAGTTGAATCTTGAAAATTATCAAATGTAAGAGATAACTTATAAGAGTTTCATGTTCTTCACAAAACATTTGTGGATAGACAAATTTTTGAAAAATTTGTTTGTGTTGTTTTGAATCCCTATTATAGTTGATTAAGTTCTAAACACGGAAATATGTAATATACACTTACCATATGGTGTTTAATTTGTCAAAATATTATAGGTAGTGGGGAATGAGTCGCAAAATAGTTGCAAAATGATATTCGAGTCACAAAGTAGTTACAAATGAGTGGGTATTTTGTGACGAAATTGAGATGGCTATACCCTAAACCTCAACATTTTCCAGAATTCTATGGAGTCGCAAAAGAGTCACAAATTAGTCGCAACAGGATATTTGAGTCGAAATTTAGTCACGAATCAGTGGGTATTTTTTGACGAAATTGAGACTGTTATACACTAAACCCCAAACCAATTTTAAAAATATTGTTGTTACAAATCAGTGGGTATTTTGTTACACTTTTATGGTAGTCGCTAATCTGTGACTGCTTTGATGGTAACAAAACAGTCGCAAATTTGTGACCACTTTATCCGTCGCTAATTAGTCTGTCTTTTGTGACTACTCTGTGACTACATGAAAACCAACGAATGTCTGTCTCAAATTCGTCGCTAATTTGTTACGCTTTTATGACGAAGTTGATCAGTTACAAATTGGCGACTGTTTTCCGACTGATTTTAGCATCGTCACAAATTGGTCACTTATGAGTCTCAAAGTAGTCACAAAAATTAGTGACTGATTTTTCAGTCACAAACTGTAGTCACAAATGGACTGTTTTCTAGTAGTATTTACCTCGGATCAGCTTAACCCATCCGCATGATCCGTGCCTCGGATACCTTATGGACTGATCTGCATACTTCATTGTTCCGTGACTCAAGTCTGGACTGACCAGCTCCTCTTTGATCCGCGTCTCGATCCATCTTTACCAAAGTTACCCGAACATATTATTTTCCTCAGTAACTCTTTTCTTTCACTTTAGTAACTTAAGGAAAGATTAATCCTTAAGTACTCTCCTTGATTAACACTCCCCCTCAAGTTCATACACAACAAGGTGAAGTGTGAACTTGGAGATACAAGGAGAGGCCTCATTAAAACCTTAGTAGATAAAACCCATTGGGATAAAACTTTACTAAGGAACAAGAGTACCAACTCAATGATCTAGGGAAATATAATCAAAGTCTTGATCATATTTTGAGCTTCGGTCCTCGGCTTCTCTTATCTTGCATCGACCTCACCCTCCTTCTTCATGCTTCCTCTCTAATACTCCCCCTCAATCTTAGTCATCGTTAACACAAAGACTAAGATTGAACCGTCGATCTTGCTTCCTGATAGACTCATGATCATCGGCCAACTTCATTCTTCTCCCCCTTAAACCTTAAATAAGATTCAAACAAGAGAAAGCTTAAAGTATACACAATGAATCAACTCATGAACCAAGCAAGCAATCAATGAACCAAATAGTTTATAGTTGAACAAATTGAAAGAGTTTCGAGAGTAGCCTTTTGATTTTGAAGGTGTGGTTGATCCTTTGATCTTCACTTCCTTTCCATACCTCACTAAACAACTCGGACCTTCTTGATCCAAGTGGTGGAGCTTTCAGTTCCTTGAGCTTTACGCCATACAACCTTGTGAGTCCTCCTCCATTCATACAAATTCAACCTTTCCAAATCATTCTTAGATGATCACTCCTTAGAAGCATGATCACCTTTATCCACCTAGTGTGACTTGGAACCGCAATTTCACTCTACACACAACCCATTTGAACTTTTTACCCAAAGTCATTTCATTCTTCTAGCTTCGGTTTGAACATTAAACTCCAAGTGTCTTCTCTATATTCATGCCTCTTCCATGTTCCCTCCTGTTTCATACATAACCAAGAGCCATTCCATTTCTCCCCCTTAGCTCATTGACTCCCTAGTCTATACAACCTTCCTTTACGCCATGATTATTTCACCATCAGAAGCAACTTTCTCGGATAACTTCTAAACCATTAACAAGGATTAAATCACAAGAAAGCTCAAATGAGCACAAAGAGTTTATACGGAAATTAACAGAAATTAAGAAAGATTAAGGAGAGATTAAGACAGATTTAGATAAGGGAAATATAGGTTTGATTCAAATGAATCTCACCTTAAACATGTTTTACTTTCCTAATCTACATTGATAATAATCTGATTTGAATAAGTAAAAGAGAGAGAGAGAGAGATGAACTCTTGAATCATATTTCTTAGTTCACTTAATTTATGTTTACAAAGCAGAAGAATACATATATAATGGGAAAGTAAAGGATGACAACATAAAGCAACATTTGTTTTATGCAAAGATAAGGTTAAGGATAAGATTTTGCTTTTGGGACCACTTTGCCTTCAACGGCTCTTTTTGAATCAGAGACTCACGTGGCCTTGTAGATCATTGGCTTATCTTTCTCCACGTCCAAAGGCCGCTCCGTTCTCTTCTGTTATCACCATTTTGAACGGTACAGGATAAAGTGCTGAATTTTCAGTTTCACCTCGGTAACTTTTATTTTAACTCGGATCAGTTTAACCCATCCGCATGATCCTTGCCTCGGATAATTCTTGGACTGATCCACATACTTCACTGTTATGCGACTCAAGTGTGGACTGATCCGCTCCTCTTTGATCCGCGTATCGATCCATCTTTACCAAAGTTACCTGAACATATTATTTTTCTCGGTAACTCTTTTATTTCACTTTAGTAACTTAAGGAAAGATTAATGCTTAAGTACTCTCCTTGATTAACAGATAGAAGATCAACAACCGGCTATTGCACATACATCAGAGGGAATTTGGTGACTTGGAGAACGAAGAAACAAAAGGAGGTCTCGTGTTTTAGTACGGAAGCCGAGTATAGGTCAATGAGGAAGTTGACTAATGAGCTCACTTGGCTAAGAGGAATTCTTGCACATTTGAGAATTGAAGCTACGAAGCCAATGATCATGCATTGTGACAATCAAGCCGCAATTCATATAGCGACGAACTCGTGTTCCATGAAAGGATGAAGCATATTGAGATTGATTGTCACAAGATAAGAGAAAAGATTGAGCAAGGATGGACTCTACCGTGCTACACAAGAAGCAAAGATTAACTCGCGGATATTTTCACTAAGGCCGCAAGTCTCAAGGTTTGCAATCATCTATATAGCAAACTTGGACATGTGGATTTAACCCATCCTTAGAAGACCCCTTGCTTGCAATCATCACACCTTTTTTCCCTTAGGAAAGTTTTGTCCCATGTGGTTTTCTTTGCTAAGGTTTTTAACGAGGTGATGGTTGTGAGCTTTCCAAGTTAAGCATAGATCCTTTATGTTTAACTTGAGGGGGAGTATTGACCTAAGTGCCGCATTGGTACTTAGGGAAATTAATAATCTTGGGAAAATTACCAAAGTAAAATAATCAGATGGGTAAACTGCGGATCAGATGTAACTTGATCCGCGGGACGGATTGTCTCGGCATCATATTGATCCTAAGTACATGGAAGCATCAGACATCGAGAACAATACGTGGGTCGGTGAAGCATCAAGCATCAAGACGTGAAGGTCAACACGTGGGACGAGAGTCCTCGAGGCGCAGGATGTGAAGTGTCCGCATGTTTATTCGGGTCCCGTACCGGGTTAACGGATAAACACGCGGATCCTAACCGGGTATTCGGATCATGTACTCATCCGTGCCTCGAGTGATCAAGGACAGGCCACGCGGGACGTACGGTCCTCGGTCAGGACACGTACCGCTGGTCAGACAGTGTTGAATCTATTTTTCCCCTTTATTTCAACTTTATGCAACTGTCATGTTGACCAAACCTAGTATTTTGCTATTTATGGATATGTTGTGATCATTGTAATGATTATCTGGAATAATAAATTAAGTTCATATTCTCTAAACACTTCATGGGTACTTAATCTTCCTTAATCTCTCTTCACTCTCTCTTAATCTATATTTCCGCATTAATTCTTACACACAATCGTTCCATACTTTCTCTCCTCGTGCCCCTATGAGTTTACGTGTTATGTGACTTGTAAAGATTTGCTAAAACTTGTTGAAAACTACATCTAAGTTCATTTAGAACCCATATAACATGAAAAATAATTACACTCGAACACACAATTGTTCCATACTTGCCCCTATGAGTTTAGGTGTTTATGTGTTCTGTATATATTTTCTAAAACTTGTTAAAAACTACTTCTAAGTGCATTTAGAACCCATCTAGCATGAAATATAACCACACTTTAAACACAAAATCGTTCCATACTTTCTCTCCTTGTGCCCCTATGATTTTTTCGTGTTTATGTGTTCCGTAAAATTTGCTAAAACTTGTTCGAAACTACTTCTAAGTGCATTTATAACTTATCTAGCATGAAAAATAACCACACTTTAAAACACACAATCGTTCCATACTTTCTCTCCTCGTGCCCCTATGAGTTTATGTGTTTATGTGTTCCGTAAAGATTTGCTAAAACTTATTGAAAACTAATTCTAAGAGCATTTAGAACCCATCTACCATGAATATTAACCACACAATCGTTCCATACTATCTCTCCTTGTGCCCTTATGAGTTTACATGTTTATGTGTTTCATAAAAATTTGCTAAAACTTATTGAAAACTACTTCTAAGTGCATTTAAAACCCATCTGGCAAGAAAAATGACCACACTTTAAAATACACAGTCGGTCCATACTTTCCCTCCTCTTGCCCCTATGAGTTAACATGTTTATGTGTTCCGTAAGAATTTGCTAAAACTTGTTCAAAACTACTTCTAAGTGCATTTAGAACCAATATAACATGAAAAATAACCACACTGTAAAATACACAATCGTTCCATAAGTTCTCTCCTCGTGCCCCAATGATTATATCGTGTTTATGTGTTCCGTAAAGATTTGCAAAAACTTATCCAAAACTACTTCTAAGTGCATGTAGAACCTATCTAGCAAGAAAAATAATTACACATTGGAACACACAATTGTTCCATACTTGGCGCTATGAGTTTAGGTGTATATGTGTTCCGTAAAGATTTGGTAAAACTTGTTCAAAACTACTTCCAAGTACATTTATAACTTATCTAGCATGAAAAATAACCACACTTTAAAACACACTATCGTTCCATACTTTCTCTCCTCGTGTCCCTATGATTTTACTTGTTTATGTGTTTCGTAAAGATTTGCTAAATCTTGTCGAAAACTACTTCTAAGTGCATTTAGAACCTATCTGGCATGAAAAATAACCACACTTCAAAACACACTATCGTTCCATACTTTCTCTCCTCGTGTCCCTATGATTTTACTTGTTTATGTGTTTCGTAAAGATTTGCTAAATCTTGTCGAAAACTACTTCTAAGTGCATTTAGAACCTATCTGGCGTGAAAAATATCACACATTAAAACACACAATCGTACCATACATTATCTCCTCGTGCCCCTATGAGTTTACGTGTTAATGTGTTTCGCAAAGATTTGCTAAAACGTGTTCAAAACTACTTCTAAGTGCATTTAGAACCTATCTTGCATGAAAAAAAACCACACTTTAAAACACACAATTATTCCATACTTTCTCGCTTCATGCCTCTATGAGTTTTCGTGTTTATGTGTTCCGTTAAGATTTGCTAAACCTTATTCAAAACTACTTCTAAGTGCATTTAGAACTTATCTAGAATGAAAAATAACAACACTTTAAAACACACAATCGTTCCACACTTTCTCTCCTTGTGCCCCTATGAGTTTACGTGTTTATGTGACTTGTAAACATTTGCTAAAACTTATTCAAAACTACTTCTAAGTGCATTTAGAACCCATCTACCATGAAAAATAACCACACTTTAAAACACACAATCGTTCCATAATTTCTCTCCTCGTGCCCCTATGATTTTTTCGTGTTTATGTGTTGCGTAAATATTTGCTAAAACTTGTTGAAAACTATTTCTAAGTGAATTTAGAACCCATCTTGCATGAAAAATAACCACACTTTAAAACACACTTTAAAACACACAGTCGTTCCATACTTTTTCTCCTTGTGCCCCTATGAGTTTTAAAATGGACAGCATGTTTCATCATCTTAACAAAAAAAATGAGGGGCTCTATGAAAAGTTTGTTGACCTCTCTAATCATGTGAAAAAGATTGACATACAAGTTGCTCAAGTTGCTGAAGGCGTTAAGAAACAAGCCTGTTTTCTTCCAAGGAAAATCGAGATAAATCCTAATAGGTGTCAGGTGATGACGACTCATATTGAGGAAAGACTTGAGCATGAAATTAAAGATTAGTCGACTACCAAAGATCAAGAGGAGTGTCTAGAAGAAGATGAACCAATTCGCAAAGCCCCACATCAAAGGAAGTTGTAGAAGACAGAAGATCCTGTGAAGTTTGTCTTTCCTTGTACAATCATCGGTATGGATTTTCTCAATTCTCTTTGTGATACAGAAGCTAATGTGAATGTTATGTCTAAGACCACTACAAAGAAGTTGGGAATTGTTGACATCAAGCCTCCTCTCATATCTCTTAAGTTTGGAGACGCCTCGAGTACAATTCCGTATGGATATGTGAAGGATATTACGATACAAGTGGAAGGATGTCTTGTTCCGGTGGATTTCCACATTCTAGAGATGAAAGGTAACTCTCCAATGCCATTACTCTTTGAGAGCTCATTCCTTTCACCAAAGTTAAGAAGAGAATTTACTATCCGGCGATTTTCTTCGAGACCCCTTGTTGTACAACCATTTACAATGGAAGTAAAATAGATGTACTCACTGAAGATGATGTTAAGAAGTCCCAAGAAGTCCTTGATGAATCTCTCTACATCAAATTTCACAAAACTATCAAACTGGTGGTGTCTAAATGCCAAGGCTTTGATTTTGGTTTTACAAGGTAATGATGGAGTTGCTATTAGAGACTTCTTCTAGCTCAACACACGTCCTAAAGCACCTCTAAAATCTACACCATTCAACTCTTCTTGGTATAGACATATTGCAAACTTCCTCGCAGCACATATCGAGCCTCCTCAATTCTTTGGATACAAGAAGAAGAATTTCTTACGTGATATTAGAAGGTACTTTTGGGATGAACCATATTTTTAAAAGCATTGTTCCGATAGTATGTGGAGAAGGTACATTCCCGAAGAAAAACTTCGTGGCGTTCTCTTTGCTTGCCACATATCTAACTACGCCGGACATTTTGCCATGAATAAGACAGTTTCTAAGATCTTGCAATGTTTTTCTTTGGTGGCCTACTATGTTTAAGGATGCTCATACTTTTATCTCCAAGGGTGATGCTTGCCAAAGACAAGGTTACATCGGTAGAAGAAATGAGATGCCACAAAATTTCATTAAGGAAGTCGAAGTATTTGATGTATGGGGAATTGACTTTATGGGTCCTTTTCCTTCGTCTTATGGGAACAAATACATCATTTTCATTGTTGATTATGTTTCTAAGTGGGTGGAAGCCATAGCCAGCCCTACAAACGATGTAAGTGTGGTAACTAAGATGTTTAAATCCATTATCTTCCCAAGATTTATGTTCCTCGAGTTTTTATTAGCGATGGTGGTCCTCACTTCATCAACAATTTACTTGCTAATCTCTTGAAGAAGAATGGCGTGAAACACAAGGTTGCTTCACCTTCTCACCCTCAAACAAGTGGGCAAGTGGAGATCTCAAATAGAAAAATAAAAAGGATCTTGGAGAAGACAATTGGAATGACGAGAAAAAATTGGTCTGTAAAGCTTGATGATACTCTTTGGGCTTATAGAACGGCTTTCAAGACTCCTTTTGGAACCACTCATTTTCATCTTTTCTATGGAAAGTCATGTCATCTTCTAATTGAGGTTGAATATAAGGCGGAATGGGCAGTGAGGACGTTTAATTTTGACTTCAAACCAGCAAAGGAGAGATGTTTGATTCAAATGATTGAGTTGGATGAAATTCGTCATCTCGCCTATGAGAATTCTAAAATCTACAAGGAAAGAACTAAGGCATATTATAACAAGAAGATAATCCCAAAGACGTTTTCTCCAAATGACCAGATTCTACTTTTCAATTCATGTTTAAAACTTTTTCCAAGTAAGCTTCGATCAAGATGGTCCGAACCGTTTAAAATTAAGGAAGTGAGACCTTATGGAGTTGTGGTACTTTGGAACCGCAATGGAGGCGACTCACTGTAAACGGACAACAACTCAAACCATATCTTACGGACATTGAAGAAGACATAAGGGCAACAATTCCCTTAGACGAACCAACCGACATCTAAATATCAAAGGATTCGAGCTAAAAGACTTAAAACAAGCACTTTATGGGAGGCAACCCATATTTGATTTTATTTGAATCTTTAATTTAAGTTTTTCATCATAGTTTTTATTTTCAAATTTTTATTATACATTGATTTAACTAATTATGCATTTTTCAAGTTTTTACAGAAATTATCAAAATACAACCAATGTATTTTTAAAGAAGAAAGAAGAGAAGAAGATAGAACAAGACCTATTCCGGTTCATTACATAAACGGATTATCATATCAACTCAGAAAAATCTGGAAATTGGTGGGCATATAGAAGACAATTATACGAAGCTTGCTATTATGGTTCAAAAGTTATGACTGATTTCCCAAGACCAACGAAAAAAGAGACGAAGTTACAAGGAGTTAACTTCAAACATCTTCTCACAATGAACCACATGGAATCAAAGGACAAGCTCCATACCGTTGGAAAGACCTAGGTCTCAAGATTACGGTACATCTTTTGGATATCAAATCTGAGGTCTGCAGAAGGAGAAAACGAGATCACAACATGTGACCACATAGAAATAAATAAATAAATAAATAAAATAAAAATTTTAGACCACGGATGCTCGCTTTGGACGGTGTTTGTGACCTGTGCGACGCCATGTCCCACGGAATGGAACGAATCGTCGGTTGCTTCAGAAGCAGTTCCAGTCCCAGCCTTGTCCCGCAGTTCCACCAACACGCATCCCAGCCGCGTCCAACAGCACCATCCAGCATCCCAATTTTCACCGGACCGCGGATCACATGGTTCTAACCACTGAAACACCCGGTTTGAACCACAAGGTAAGTTTTTCTTTTTCTTTTCTTTTTAAATTTATTTAAAATTGGGTTTTCATCTAAATTAACTATTCTTCACACCAAAAATATTTTAAATTGTGATTTTTATTAAATTAAATTTATTTGATTTTTGAAATATACATTGCAATTTAATAATTTGGTTTGATTAGTTTGATTTTTAAAACATTTTCACATCTTACATTTATCTTTTGATTACTTGTTTTTACTTGGATTTAAACTTGGATAATTTGTTAGTTACTTATATATCGTGAACCTAGGTCCAAGTTACATTTAACAAGTAATTTCAAGTGTTTTTACAAGAATATTTGGCACTTAAGCAGGGTTTGACTTAAGACATTTTGTTGTGGACACACAATTCAATTGTTTTAAGCATAATTCGTCAATTCAAAGAAGATGTGTGAGAGAAGAAGAGAAGATGGAAACACCAGCCTTGGTTTTGCTTAATAAGGGTACTTTCACATCCTAATCCAGTTTGTCCGGACGAATTTGGAAAGTTTTCGATCTTACCTCACGAACGGACCACGTGGAGTACTTTTATGGGATACCGAACAAACCACTTGAGCGAAAATCATTATACTTCACCACCTCACCTAAAAAGGTATGTTTTATGATAGATTTTCAATATGGCTTGGAAAATTCTCTACTGTTTTGCAGATGACTCGGTACACACCTTCGGTGCGACGAAACGTCCTTACATGGATCCAAAAAAAAACCGGTCGTGCAACTAAGTTGAAACGTCCTATTACTCAGTGGATTTTCAATATGGTTTTTTGATAGTATCACAGATTGACGGATACCCCTATGAGCATATTTGGTAACCAAAATCACTATACCATGAGTCAATTTTCCAATCGTGTGGAACCAGCTGTTCGAGCCTAAAGATGAACTGATTCTATGGACCTAAGGAACCATTTAGAAGTGCCACTTGACCTCTGGTTTGAGCTGAATCCAAAAATGCCTTATCCACACCAATTCGGGTCATTTACCGCACTTCAAGACTATTTGTCTATCGCGGTACCCTCGTTCTATTCTCTATCTTTTAAATTTTCAATTTCAATTTTATTTTACAGCATCCTCTCTTAATTTGATTTGGTTTTACACCGGGACGGTTTAAGATAAGTCTGGGAGAATTGTTGTTTACTAATACATTTGTTCGTATTTGGTTTTTAAGTTGTTTTCAAAAAGATTTTTCAGAATTTGTTTTCAAAAACCATTTATTGAGTTAAAATAAGTTGTGAATGATGACACTTTTCTAGGAACATAAACACTTTGATTTAAAAAGCCAAGTGATCATAATTACAGGTTTGTTCCGAACAATTGATCCAGACACCAAGTGACCGAATTTCTCCAAGAAATTGCTACTTCCACAATTTTGATGGGTAAGATTTCGACACTCATTTTGGTTTACTAGCATGATTTTTAACTATCTCTTGTTAAGGATTTTAGATCAAGGAACGAATCTCACTCATGACATCTTATCCTCTTTTTACCACTCTCTGTTGTCATGGATGGCCAGCTCAGTTTTAGCTGGTACCCTACCTAAAACCCTTGACCTTTCTTTTTGATCTCATGCACATCTTTTGCTACGTCCTCTATGCAGGTAAGTGCAAAAACGTCAGAGAGAAAAGGGTCGACGCAATTTCCCAATCACTAGAAGATGCGACGATCAACATAAGTCATGAGATTTTGGGTACACGGTTTGGGTCGGGTCGGGTATTTCAGGTTTTGGGTATTTCGGGTATAGGAGTTTAGGACCAATTAAGGTATTTGAAAATTTTGGGTCGGGTTCTGTTCGGGTCCATTCGGGTTCGCGTCGGGTCCGAGTTTTAAAATAGGAGCCATTAGGGTAATTTTTACCCTAAATACTAAAAACATTTACTATGTTTTAGATTTACCCTAATTTTTTTTTGGATTTACTATGTTATAGTTATTTTTAATACAATTTTTTCAAAAAAATCCTGAAAAATTACTAAAGTTCTATAAAAGTACACGATATTTTTTTATGTTTCGGGTATTTCGGGTACACGTTCGGGTTCGAATCGAGTCTTTTTGGGTATAGGTGTTTAGGACCCATTAGCAAAATTTCAGATTCGGTTCTGGTTTGGTCCTCTCGGGTCGCGTCGGTTCGGGTCCGTCGGGTTCGGGTTTTAATCCCAGGCCTAATCAACATAGATGGAAGGACTACAACAACATCAACGAAATTGCAGAAAAGTTTGGCCATTCCTTGGATTCTTAAATCATGGTAACAATTTCTTGTCTTACTTGACTCATATCTTTATGAAACCCTTTTCCCCCATCATTAATATATATATATATTTTATTTTACAAAGAAAAAAAAAGGGAAAAGAAAAAATAAATCATAAGGGAAAGGAAAATGGTTTTCAAAGATTCAATGGCCAAAAAATACCCAAAGAATGCCATGATACAAAGGGGAGATGAGTTCGAGAGTTTTACAAGTTATTTCCCAGATAAAAGTCTAAGTCTGGGGGAGAAAGGCGAACAACAAAGTGGTTGGTAAATTGTGGACTTCAGTAGATCCATTCTCTCTTACGATTTTGCAAAATATCTCGCATCCAGAGTTTTTAATAAACCTAAACACTTTTAATCCCACCACTAAAATCAACCTTTCTTAATACCTAGCCGTATTCCTTGACGATATCTTTGATCGGGGATTTTTACGAATCTAAGAGAGTAAAAGAGTCAATTGATTTGAACTTGAGATTTTGCAGGGACAGTAATTTCAGACATACTTTCGAATTCATTATAGAAGACGATGAAAAGCGTCTATGAACTCATATTGTCTTTACTTGGATTACAAGTTTAGAGATCAAAGCAAGTTCCAAAGAATATGTGAGTTTCCATGTTTTCAAACCTCTTGTCTTTTCTTGGATTTTACTTGGGGACAAGCAAGGTTTAAGTCAAGTGGAGTTGATATACTCCATATTTTACCTACTTTACTATCTATTTCAATGCATTTGGTAAGTATTTTAAAAAAGTTTTACACCAAAGAGGTAGTTTTTCCTCGTATTTCATAGTTTTAGTCTTAACACGGGAAATTATCAAAAAGGAGCAAAAAGAGCTTAAGGAGATGTATTCTAAACTAAAGCAAGGTTACCAAGAAAAAGACGTAGTCCAAGTCAAGAATTTCTCAAGATATCACATTTTACCAAGTTGGACAGAAGCAAAGAGTCTGACATTTTGCTACGGATGGAAGGACAAATAAACTTGAAATTTTATGAGACTTGGCTTCAGATCAAGTTCTATGAGTCATCCTTCTAATGAAGTTATAATTATCTTATTTTGAGCTGTAAGTTGGAAGATACACTGGATTTACTGAAGACATTTCCAACTGCCTCGAAGATGAAGAATGCAGAATAAAGTCAAGTATTGGACGCACTTAATGCCGGTGCTAGTGACAATTCTCAGCTCAAGATAAAGTGTTTTTAGGCCCATGTATTAGCCTAAAATAACGATTCCATAATGAGAGAGGTTTAAGCAGTTTTGGTAAAAAGACGTTTTTGGCCCAATGAAAGCCCTAGAAGATCCTAGACCTATTAATATATTTTTTTAGCCTCTTGTTTAGGGTGTGCCGAAATAATTAAGGGTTTTTATCATATGGAGACAGCCACTACGTTCCCTTAGGGGATTCATCTTAGATATGAGTTTCAAGAGCTTCCGAAGGATTATCTCGCTTTGTACTTCAATATAGAGAAGAATCTTCTATCCTTTACTCTTTTAATCAAGTTTATTAATCATGAATTCATCATTTATTTTCTTTATTTCGTGCACCATGCTTAAGTAATTCACTTGTTGGGTTTAAGGGATTTCAAAGGGGATTCATGGATTGATCGTTAGGTTGGTAGATTAGGGTTCACCGATAGAGTTCTTTATCTAAATTTTTGTTTAATACTTGTAGCTTGATTGACCATCTAGCTACTACATCTTAGGTTAATCAACACACCGAAAGTGTTGTTGAATTACCTTGAATAATTTAGATAAGCAAAGAATCATAGCCTCCGGAAGTAGAACTATGAAACTTTGTGAACATATCAAACTTGGAGTTTTCATGAATGTTTAACTACTTGATTACATGCGGGAGTTGTGTGATTAAGATTGTTTAAACATAGTAATTGTTGCTACGGGAGTAGATCAATTTATCTAATTGTTGTTTGAGTTCTAGAACACATAGCTATCAATATTTCTCTAATTCACTTTATCTAGTTTTATTAATCCATGATACCTTGCGAATTCCCTATTGCCCAACGCTTCGTCTATTGAATTTCTCCTATTGTTTACATGCTTTTAAGTTTATTTATTGTTATTTTCATCACTATTCATAATCCCAAAACAAACACTTATATTTTCCATCTTAACTTAACTTGACTTTTATAATTCCTAGTGTGATTCTTGGTCTTTGATTCGATCCCTAAATACTACAATTGTTTGCTGTGAACTTGCAATTGAGGTTGGAATATCTCAGGGTTAAAACTTTGAGGACATCAAGTTTTTGGGACCGTTGCCGGATACCAATTCGATTGCCTACGAGTTTCTGACAAGAGTTTAGTCTAAGGTACGCATTTACTTTTATTTAATTTTACTTTTATTTTCTTTTAATTCATATCGATTACTCTTTTCTATCGTTTTAAACCTTTGTTTTTGAGCAAGAGATAGATATATTTGAGCTAACCCTATTGGTGCATAATCATATAGATCTTCAACATCATAAAATCGGAGAGTTCAACTCGTTAGACATCTTCTTTACAATTCGAAAACCAATATGCCCTTCACCACCTCTTGGGGAGTTTAAAATCAGTTCAAAGCTCATTGATTTGGTGGAGAAAAATCAATTTAGTGGTTTACATGTAGAACAACCCATCGATCATATCGAAAAATTCGAGGAGATTTGCAGTATAAGTAAAACCGATGGAGTTTCCGAGGATTATTTGAAGTGCACCTTATTCACGTTTCCTTTGGTTGAGAAAGCCTACAAATGGACTAATTAGGCCCATATATTAGCCTAAATTCACGATTCCATTATGAGAGAGGTTTTAGAAGTTTTGGCAAAAAGACGTTTTTGGCCTAATTAAAGCCCTAGAACATCCTAGACCTATAAATACTTGCTTTTAGCCTCTTGTTTAAGGTGTGCCAAAATAATTAAGAGTTTTTATCATAGAGAGACAGCTACCACGTTCCCTTAGGGGATTTATCTTAGATATAAGTTTCAAGAGCTTCCGAAGGAGGATCTCGCTTTGTACTTCGATATAGAGAAGAATCTTCTATCCTTTCCGCTTTTAATTTAGTTTATTTATCATGAATTCATCATTTATTTGCTTTATTTCGTGCAACATGCTTGAGTAATTCACTTGTTGGGTTTAGGGTTTTCAAAGGGGATTCATGGAGAGATCATTAGGTTGCTAGATTAGGGTTTACCGATAGAGTTCTTTATCTAAATTTATGTTTAATACTTGTAGCTTGATTGACCATCTAGCTACTACATCTTAGGTTAATCAACATACCTAAAGTGTTGTTGAATTACCTTGAATAATTTAGATAAGCAAAGAATCATAGCCTACAGAAGTAGAACTATGAAACATTGTGAACATATCTAACTTGGACTTTTCATGCATGTTTAACTACTTGATTACCTACGGGAATTGTGTGATTTATATTGCTTAAACATAGTAATTGTTGCTACGGCAGTAGATCAATTTATCTAATCGTTGTTTGAGTTCTAGAACACATAGCTATCAATATTAGAGCCGCCTCACATGGTATAGTCACAACATCCCCATCCTGGGATAACCTCATAGAACGACCAACCATTGTCCACACATAGATAACACATAAAAGGGCCACTCGTCTCATAACTCATAAGAAAATAAATAAGGAACGCCATCTTATAAATTTTCAAAAAAAGTATATTGTTTTCAACACCCACGAAAATACAATAATCCAGAAACAATAACACCAAAGCTCAAAATCTGAAACTGGAACAACACCAAAAAGAAACAAAACCAGCTCAATCCTCGAACTGCTCCTCCAGGCCCTCGACCGCTACAAGTGCCTCCACCAGCTCTACCCTCGAGGCATACCTGGAAACCATGCCAGGCTTCTTCAGCCCGATCCGAAGTCCTGCCACGAACTTGCCCATCTGAGCTCTCTCCCCATCCATGCCACTCCCCGCATAGACCACTAGCCTGTTGAACTAAGCGTCATACCCACGAACTGATCGATAGCCCTGAACCAAACTCTGGAACTACAACTCCCACTGCTCCACGGCTTCTTGAGGAAAATATCTGGCATTAAACTCGCCCAAGAAATCACCCCAAGACCACAATGTTCGCCTCCTCTTGTCCTGAACTCCGGCCCACCAAAGGCGCGCATTGTGTTCTAAGAACTCTACCGCTAGGTCAATACAGAACTCATCGGGACATCGGAGAATACGAAGTCTTCGCTCAACCTTCAATCTCCATTCATTGGCCTCCTATGGCCTCCCTCTACCCGAGAAGGACAAGGGCCCCATGAGTATTAACTCATTAGACCACGCAAGATACTGCTCGCTCCGGGCCTCCACTAGAGTCTGCACTGACACTGCACCCGGTAAACGCTCCAAAATCAAGGCTACCATCTTAGACACATGATCCTCTGGATCCTGAGCTCCACCTGAAGCACCACCTGCACCTGGGCCTCTCGCCGCACCCGAAGCTCTAGCACTAACTCTCGCTCCAGCTGAACTAACCGACACACTGACCGAGCCCTTTGACAACTCCTGATACGCAAGCGAGCCGACCACCTAATCCAATGGCTCACTCTGAGCCTCCCACTCGAACGACTTGGCCACACGACCCCGGCCTCCACGGCCACGACTCTGGCCTCCACGGCCACGACTTTGGCCTCCACGGCTACTTGGAACTCTAGCCATCTCACACTGCACTTTTCACAAGTACACACTAAGACACTAGAACTCCCAATAAAAAAACACAAACAATAACTTACCGCGGATCTTTAAAGGCTCGGAGAGGATGATTTCTAAGACTAAAATTGTCTAAACACAGTAATCAATCAAAACATATAGTCTCAGTTCATCCAAAACTAACAGTCCTAAAACCGTATAGGCTCTGGTACCAAAATGTAACACCCGGTTTTTTTTTTTTTAAATGCAGAAATTCTCATAAAAATAATTCATAAAAATAATAAATAACCAACCATCAATTCAATTCCAGAGTAATAATAAAAATCTAGCAACCTAACCGGGTTCACTAGAACTTAACAAAAACAGAAACTACAACAATCCTAATCATCCTCTCCCTAACCCCATGATCCCGTGGTCACACTTTTCCTTTACCTGCAACACAATTGGGAAAAACGAGTTGCGTAAGTATTTAATAAATACTTAGTGAGACGGTCTTTCCGTCTATAGATATATCAACAATCAAATCACAATTAATTTAAAAATATTTAATTCAGAAAACATGGGTGTCGATCGACACATCGCACGGTGTCGATCGACGCTTGCTTTACCTTGGTGTCGATCGATATACCATAAGGTGTCGATCGACACTAGGTTTCTTCTCCGAATCCGAATGGCACAAAACACACAAAAGTCACGATTTCAACACTTTCTAACCGATTCTAACACAGAATCATCACACAAACATCCACAATTCATTCTTAAACACCCAAAACTAATTTCTATTCGATAATCGACAAATCCGAGCCAACGGTCGCGCACTCACCTCGGGAACGGTAGAACAAGGAAAAACCCGACCGAAACAGAAGGGAATAACTAGCGACTCCCTTCACCAAATCAAGTTCTGAAAACTGATCTGGGAACTAGACATCGAGAGCTTTCCAACTGTGTATAGAACTCCTTCTAACTCTCACTAGATTGACGGCAAAACAGCCCACAATCTTGCTAAACGAAACTGGAAAAACAGAGATTTCAGAACCAACTCCCTGAAATCAAACAAACACAGAGACCGGAGCTTACCTCCGAATCAGGATCCGAAACTTGATCTAGAAACTTAACAGAACTACCTTTCCAACGGTATAAGGATCAACTCCTGATTCTCTCTGGTTCGACGGGAATCCTCCACCGAAGCAGACTGATCGCAGATTCGAATCTGCAGAAACCTCACTCACGAAAACAACGATAACTCAGCGAATACTCAACCAAAACACAAGCGGTTTTCACCGGAATCAAGACCAGAGATCAGAGAACTTACCCTCAAAGTCTCGCTCCAATCCAATCCCGATGAACCGAACACAACCGAGCTCTAACGAAGGGGAACAACACAAAGAACAGCTCACGAATCCGATCGAAAACCCTCAAAACTGGAATGGAGAACAAAAGGAACTTTTTCACTCTCTAATCCTCTTGGAATTGCGGCCACAAACTGATCCCAAGGGTTAAATACCCGAGCCCTAGGCTCCTTAAACTGACTCGCCAAACCAAACAATCCATTTTTAATCCAAACCGAACTCAGAACCTGATGTCGATCGACACCCATCATTGTTGTCAATCGACACCCTATACCAAAAATCACTATTTGGTTTCGGGATGTTACATGAACTGTGTTGATTATGATTGATATTCCTGTATTTTCGTGTGACATGTTGTGACTGTGTTGTGATCAGTCTCGTACGATGAAACGGGACCGAGTCAAGAGAGGATTTTGACTCGGTCTAGGTTTCTGCGAAGAGTGTCGATCAACACCTAGTGGTAGTATCGATCGACACCCCATTTTTATCTTCACGAGGTTCATTTTTGGAAGCGGAGTATCGATCGACACCCATGAGGAGTGTCGATGAAACCCAGGAGGAGTGTCGATCGACACCACTTGTTAAATGGTGAAAATTGTTTAATTCTTGAATGTTGATTGCTCACGTAGTTTTTGGCAGTCTATTTCCCTATTTATAAACAGTAGGCGGGATGACCGCTTCACTGAGTATTTGTGATAATCCTCACGCAACTCTATTTTTCCCTTTTGAGTTGCAGGTAAAAGAAAAGTGTGATCGCAGAATCTTGGCGTATGAAGAGGATGATAGGTTGTTATGTTTGTTGTTTCATTTTTAGTGGAACCTGATAGGTTGCTAGAATTGCTAGTTATTTCTTTGGTATTCTGGATTTGACCGTTGTTAAATTATGTTTCTATTATATTGGTTTGAATGGTTTAAATGAGTTGTTGATTTCCGCAGTAGAAGTATTAGGCTTAAAAAAAAAAAAAAAAACTTGGTTGTTTTATTCTGGTATCAGAGCCTAGACGGTTTTAGGACTCCTGAAATTGGATGTCTGAGATAATGTGCTTAATTAATTGTGTGTTGGTAATCAGTTATTAGTCTTAGAATCATCCTCTTCGGCCTTTAAAGAGATTCTGCTGTAAGTATTTATGTTTGTTTGTGACTTCTATTCTCCATAGTTATTGTATCTTTGTTTGCATTTTGAGAAATGCAGAGTTATGGGTACTGGTGCTAGGGGTCTTGGTAGGGGTAGAGGTCGGGGTCGGGGGCGCATGTTGGAGTCATCCCGTGGCGGAGCTGCGAGTGCTTCGCAGGCGTTAGAGTCTCAGGCGTATCAGGCAGGATCTGTGAGTGGGACCAGCATGAGTGCCAGTGTTGGTGCTGTAGGTGCCAGGAGGGGTACCGGGTAAGCTGGTGGTGGAGTGGGCCCAGTTGTGGGTATTGCTCCAACTCAGGATTGTTGGAATCGTCTAGAGGGCTTGTTGATGCAGATTCTAGAGCGGTTACCGATAGTAGCTCTGGTGTAGACTTCAGTGCAACCGAGGGCTGTAGTGTCTGAGGAGCATTCGATTTATCAGGTGAGGATGAGGCGGATGCAGGTTCCGAGTTCGGGTCATTTCTCAGGTATTGTGAGACCTGAGGGAACCGAGGAGTGGATGATGAGGGAAGAGCGTGTCTCTCGTTCGAGGAGAGTTTTTGTGGAGTATTTGGTGGCAACGGTGGTTGTTCAGCCAAAGTTTGTTCCAGCAGCTTCGCCGAGGAGGCAGCAGTGTCATGAGGTTCCTAACCAGGCCAGCAAGTTTGCGCAAGTGCAGAAGAGGAAGAGGGAAGACACTTTCAAGCTGAAATCAACAAGTCGTAGTTGTTATGGGTGCGGGAGCAGAGAGCACTGTGTTGCGAGCTGTCCTGTGAGAGCGGAGATTTGGGGAGCTCGAGTTTGCTATTACTACAGGGAATCAGGTCATATTAAGGTCGAGTGTCCCCAGTTGCCACAGTAGGCCGAGGAAGTGGTCGAGTAGGATCTGAGGGAGTGGATCGAGGATCGAGCGGTGTTTCTTTCCATTTTATTTTAGTTTTGAATTTTGGTTTCAGCTATGTGGTTTTGGTTATTGTAGTCTCATTCGGTGTTGTAACAATTCTACGTTTTGGAAATTAATAAGATGGAGTTTCCTTATTTATTTCCTGTGTTTAATAAGATATGTAGTTCTTTCTATTGCTGATATTTTAGAATAAGAATTATGATGCCTTGGCTATATGAGGTAGATCTGGTCAATAGGTGCTTAGATGCGTTTAAGAATTAATTACTCTAGGGGTGGTGGTCCCGAATAACTCATTCATGGTCAGAGATGTGAGTTATCCGGAGAGGATGTGAGTTTCCCAGATATCGTTGGCTCGAATGATGCGTCCTGAGAATGTGAGCGGTATGTTTTCCTCATAAGTCATAGGATCCGTCCAGTATAGGTCAGGGTGTGAATGAGTGAGAGTAGTTGATGTCTGAAAATGTAAGTAAGCTTGAGACTGGATGGGGGCCTCAGAGATCGGGAGTTGATCTCAGATTAGTGACCGAGTTGGGTCAGTGTAATGGTCTTAGTGGGCAGTGGTGTTGGGGTTATTGAGTTAGCCATTTGAGGTTATCTAGTCACTGATGTTTATAGGTATTTTAGAATTTATTACGAATAACTCATTATCTGGAAATGATGGTGTTTCCAGAGTATGTATTGGGGACGGTGTGTTCCTTAGATATCGAGTACTTGTTGGATTTGTTCCGGAAAGACAAGTGGTATGAGGTATTGCCAGCTCAATGGATTTGTTCATGTGAGAGCATGTGGCGTATGGGTGAGTTAAACGTAATAAGTGTCTGAAAATATGCTTATAAACATAGGATTAGATGAGAACCTCTGGGATCAGGCGAGGATCTCTTGTGGTACTAGCCAGGTTATGGTCAGTTGTTGGTCTTCGATAGACAATGTGGTGCACGTCAAGCCTAGAGTTGATTGTGAGTTACAAAAAAAAAAACTCGGTTCAGATGACCCTGGTAACGGATGTTGCGTAAAATGGTTATATATATTTTCTGTTGGTTATTTCATGATTGACTGGTCTAATTCTGGGTCTACGGTTGGTGGTGTATGTTCTTGTTTGATTGTTGCGCAATCAACCTGGCAGACCTAGTTCGGACTAGGAAACGTTGCTTTCAGATTATCCGGGCGAATCTGGGCGAGGTAAGTTTATGCGGGGTGCAATGTGGAATCAAGTTTTGATTCAGTTTTAATCTCGAGGTTTATAGGCGTGTAGAATCTATTGCTCTAGGGGAGATGTATTCTCTCGCGGGGATGCGTTCCCCAGATAATGTTAGCTTGAAGGATGCGTTTCGAGAGAGCGAACGGTATGTTACCTGACCGCTCCAGGATGCGTCCTGCGAGTGTCAGGGTGTTGCTGGCTCAAGGGATGCGTCCCGAGGGTGCGAGCAGTTTGTTACTTGACAGCTCTAGGATGCGTCCTGTGAGAGTCATGGTAACGACTTGATAGCTACAGGATGCGTCCTGCGAATATCAAGGTGTGGATCTGATAGCTCCAGGATGCGTCATGCGAGTGTCAGAGTATTGTTTGAGTTAAGATCATTAGATGTCTGCTACGGCCGAATGAACCTAGGATTAATAAGGTGCTTTGAAGGTCATGAAAGGATCTTGAGGAAATCGTTGTATTGCCAAATGCTCATTTGGAGCAGCGATGATATGCTAGGGTCTGGGTAGCAGGTTTTACCAATGGACCGTTCTAGTCTTCAAATGCTTGTGCACGCAAGAGATGATTACTCTATAGGAAGTGTTTTTCCTAATTATAGCCAGAGCTTGAGGGAGACATCCTAAGAGTGGAGTGGCATCGGTATCGTTACCTCGAAGGAGACGTCCTGAGAGTGTGATGATGTCGGTAAAAGTATGAGTAATCAAAGTCCGTGCATGGCATAAGTATGAGACGGAACATGAACCTCAGGGTTCGGGCGTGTAAACTTGGTAATTCCGGTTAGTGGACTGCAGTATGCGATAAGTGATCGCTAGTGAAAGCGGATTATGATTTTCGATGTCTGATTGCCTAACTTGCATAGGTGAATGTTATCCGGGTTATGGCGGGTCATCCGATTAAGTTGGCACGTTCCCTAGCCATTACGGAGATCGATGGAACATCGATTCTGGCTAGGGGTATGTTGAGAAGAGGGTGATCATCGGTTGGATCATTGGTGTTTGGCCGAGTTGTCTTAGATATCAGTTATTCCAGTGAATACCGAGATGGATTCATACAGGGTTTGTATGGGAGGCAGTGTGAGTCACCTTTATGTTGAACCTAAGTTGGGGAGAGGAACATATTGGGCGCAGGGTTGTTAAGAACGACCAGAAGGATCAGTGTTTTACAGATCACCAGTGGAGTTATGCTGTTAAGAGGAGTTTCAGAGTTGGAGTTTGAGGTTAGAAACCGTGTGTATCTCAAGATGTCAATGTTGACGAAGGGCATGTGTGTTTCAGTGGAGTTGGTGGCCAAGTTTTCGGGAAAATTTCAGCCAGAGTGTTGGTAGCGACGAGACCTTTGAGGATTCCCGAGAGGAAAATTAACATGCTACGTCAGAAAAAGTGGTTGTGTTCAGAGCTTTGCAGGTTATTGTCACTTAGAGGTGGAGGTTCGGGAAACCTGAAGCAAGGATGGGGTTGAAGTTCGAGTAGTATTTTGGCAGGGAGGCCGCAAATCGAGCTTCACCTTCTTTTGGTTCTAGTTCGGTTGTGTTAGCATGGTGCTATGAGTTTTCGTGGTTTCATGCGTCCTCGTTCTGTCGTAACGACTATACATTTTTGAGAATTATAAGATGGGGTTCCTTATATTTCTGTGAGATGAGATGGGTGTTCTCATTATCGGTTGGTGCGGACCAGTGGTTTGTCCTTTGTGATGATATTCCGTGTTAGGAATATCATATTTAGGCCACAAGACGTAATCTTAGTCGGGAGATGTTTTTGAGCGTCTCAGAATTTATTACTCTAGGTGTGTGTTGTCCCCGAATAACTCACTGTGGAGATTGTGTTCTCCTGTATACTTTTCAAGATTGTGTTCTCTAGTATACTGTTAGGGATGGCTTTTCCCATGTGTATGCGGGGCAGTGGTCCAAGTGTTACAGATTGCTCAAAGGATTGTGTTCTTGCGAGTGAGTAAGGTGTTAGATAAAGTAAGAGTAATAAATGTCTGGGGACGTGGTCATTAGCATGAGACTGGATATGAGCCTATGGGATCATGTGTTGGCCTCGACTGGTTTTGCCTGGTGGGCCAGGAGCTTATAGCTTGCGATGGTCGGCTTCGCGGGATTCAGATTTCGAGTATGGTGAGCTCGAGTAGTATTGGCCGGGTCGGGTCTGGAATTGTCGGTTCGTGGTGGCTTATGTATGACTGGTGTTTGGTCTTGTTGTATAGATATTATGAATTAGGTAGTATCGAGTTAACCGCGAGAGATAGTCCTAGTCGATAGATGTTTATAGACATTTTAGAATTTATTACTCTAGGGGCTGCGGCTCTGAATAACTCATTCATTTTATTTTGGAGAGAATGCGTTCTCTCGAGGGGATGATTTGTCTCCCCTGTGTACTTTGAGCTCAAAGGATGCGTCCCGAGAGTGAAAGGGGCACGGTGTACCCGGAGCTCAAAGGATGCGTCCCAAGAGTGGAAGGGACATGAGGCACCGATAGCTCAAAGGATGCGTCCTGCAAGTGGGAGTGGTGTGACACCGATAGCTCAAGGGATGCATCCTGCGAGTGGGAGGAGTGTGTAATGAGTTAAGAGTAATAAATGTCTCAAAACGGGCATATAAATATGAGATTAGACGAGAACCTCAGAGATCGGATGTTAGGAACTCGGTGGTATTGACCGGTTTTGGATCAGGTTTGGGTCCTTGATGGTCGTTGCTGTAAGGATTCAAGGACGAATCCAGTTTAGTGGGGGAGAATTGTAACATCCTGGAACCAAAATTATTGTAATTTGGGTGGGGTGTCGATCGACACCAATGGTGAGTGTCGATCGACACCAATGTTTCAGATTATATTCTGGTTTATTGTAATTGTCTAGTTTGGGACGGCGGTTTAGGTATTTAAAGGATTAGCAGCCTTGTGGCCGTGTTTTTGATCAGAGAAAACGTGGTTAAGAGGAAAGAAAGAGAGAAAGAAGTTTGAGGATTCTTGGAAGGGTTTTGCTAGTAGAAATCAGGAGAAAAGAAAAGGCAGTTCTGTTTCGTTCTGGTAGAGAAGAGAAACGAATAAGGAGATCGGTTTGGATCAGAGTGAAACAATGAGGGTAAGTTTTTCATTTGTCTTTTGTATTTGTACTCTTAAGAGTTATTCGTGTTTTCGTGAGGGAGGTTCTACAGAATCGGGTTGAAGAATCAGTCAGATTGCGGGGTGTTTTGCCGGAGACTCGGAGAGAGTTATCGTTCTAGAGGGCGTTGGAAAGCTCTGTGTGTCTAGTTTTCGAAACAGGTTTCCGATCGAAAATCTGATGTAAACTTCGTCCTCAACGTTGATTTTATAAATCGCGTCGGTTCTGTTCTAAAAAAGTATATTTTGGGTTTTAGGGAAACCGGTTGATCTTGGTTTTTTTTGTTCGGATCAGAATGTTTAGGATTACGGGTGTTTCTGTTCGCCGTGTTATTAATCCGTACGAACCGAATTAAATCCGTTTTAGGCTAAGGTGAGTGCGTGATCGCGGTTACGGGATTAGATTGTTAGGTTTTTAAATGATTGAAATGTGTTGATTATGATTGATATTGAATGGATGAATTGTGTTGATTCTGATTGATATTCCTGTGTTTTTCGTGTGACATGTTGTGACTATGTTGTGATCAGTCTCGTACGATGAAACGGGACCGAGTCTCAAGAGGATTCGACTCGGTCTAAGTTTCTGCGAGGAGTGTCGATCGACACCTAGAGATAGTGTCGATCGATACCCCATTTTTATGTTCGCGAGTTTCATTTTTGGAAGTGGAGTGTCGATCGACACCCGGGAGGAGTGTCGATCGACAGCACTTGTTAAATGGTGAAAAACTGTTTTATTGTTGAATGTTGATTGCTCGCGTAGTTTTTGGCAATCTATTTCCCTATTTGTAACCAGTAGGCGGGATGACCGCTTCACTGGGTATTTGTGATAATACTCACGCAACTCTGTTTTTCCCTTTTGAGTTGCATGTAAAAGAAAAGTGTGATCGCGGAATCCTGGCGTATGAAGAGGATGATAGGTTGTTATGTTTGTCGTTGCATTTTTAGTGGAACCTGATAGGTTGCTAGAATTGGTAGTTATTTCTTTGGTATTCTGGATTTGACCATTGTTGAATTATGTTTCTATTATATTGGTTTGAATGGTTTAAATGAGTTGTTTATTTCCGCAGTAGAAGTATTAGGCTTAAAAAAAAAAGCTTGGTTGTTTGGGTGGGGGAGAATTGTAACATCCCGGATCCAATTTATTATAATTTGGGTGGGGTGTCGATCGACACCAATGGTGGGTGTCGATCGACACCAATGTTTCCGATTAAGTTCCGGTTTATGTTAATTGTCCGGTTTGGGACGGCGGTTTAGGGAGAGCCCTAGGGCTCGGGTATTTAAAGGATTAGCAGCCTTGTGGCCATGTTTTTGATCAGAGAAAACGTGGTTGAGAGGAAAGAAAGAGAGAAAGAAGTTTGAGGATTCTTGAAAGGGTTTTGCTAGTCGAAATCAGGAGAAAAGAGAAGGCAGTTCTGTTTTGTTCTGGTATTGAAGAGAAACGGATAAGGAGATCGGTTTGGATCAGAGTAAAACTCTGTGGGTAAGTTCTTCTCCCTCTTAGATAGCCGTAAGGCCAATTCTTTTGTCTTTTGGATTTGTACTCTAAGAATTATTCGTGTTTTCGTGAGGGAGGTTCTGCTGAATCGGATTCCAGAATCAGTCAGATTGCGGGGTGTTTTCCCAGAGACTCCGAGAGAGTTAGACAACGATCTAAAGGGCGTTGGAAAGCACTGTGTGTCTAGTTTTTGGAACAGGTTTCCGATTGAAAATCCGAGGTAAACTCCATCCTCAGCGTTGATTTTAGTAAATTGCGTCGGTTCTGTTCTAAGAAAGTATATTTTGGTTTTTTGTGAAAATGGTTGATCTTGGTGGTTTTTGTTCGGATCAGAACATTTAGGATTGCGGGTGTTTCCGTTCGCCGTGTTATTCATCCGTACGAACCAAATTAAATCCGTTTTAGGCTAAGGTGAGTGCGTGATCGCGGTTACGGGATTAGATTGTTTGGTTTTTAAATGATTGAATTGTGTTGATTATGATTGATATTGAATGGATGAATTGTGTTGATTATGATTGATATTCTTGTGTTTTTCGTGTCACATGTTGTGACTGTGTTGTGATCAGACGCGTACGATGAAACGGGACCGAGTCTCGAGAGGCGACTTGGTCTAGGTTTCTGCAAGGAGTGTCGATCGAAACCTAGTGGTAGTATCGATCGACACCCTATTTTTTTGTTCGCGATGTTCATTTTTGGAAGTGGAGTGTCGATCGACACCCGGGAGGAGTGTCAATCGACACCACTAGTTATATGGTGAAAAATTGTTTAATTGTTGAATGTTGATTGCTCGTGTAGTTTTTGGCAATCTATTTCCCTATTTGTAACCAGTAGACGGGATGACCGCTTCACTGAGTATTTGTGATAATACTCACGCAACTCTGTTTTTCCCTTTTGAGTTGCAGGTAAAAGAAAAGTGTGATCGCGGAATCATGGCGTATGTTGAGGATGATAGGTTGTTTTGTTTGTTGTTGCATTTTTCGTGGAACCTGATAGGTTGCTAGAATCGCTAGTTATTTCTTTGTTATTCTGGATTTGAACGTTGTTGAATTATGTTTCTATTATATTGGTTTGAATGATTTAAATGAGTTGTTGATTTCCGCAGTAGAAGTATTAGGCTTAAAAAAAAAAGCTTGGTTGTTTCACATTTACTTTTATTTATTTTTACTTTTATTTTCTTTTAATTCATATCGATTACTCTTTTCTATTCTTGTGCGTTTTAAACCTTTGTTTTTGAGCAAGAGATACATATATTTGAGCTAACCTTATTGGCGCATAATCATATAGATCTTCAACATCATAAAATGTTTAAGATTATGTTCGGTTTATGTTAATTTTCTGGTTTGGGACGGCGGTTTGGGGAGAGCCATAGGGCTCGGGTATTTAATGGATTAGAAGCCTTGTGGCCGTGTTTTTGATCAGAGAAAACGTGGTTGATAGGAAAGAAAGAGAGAAGGGTTTTGCTAGTCGAAATCAGTAGAAAAGAGAAGGCAGTTCTATTTTGTTCTGGTAGAGAAGAGAAACGGATAAGGAGATCAGTTTGGATCAGAGTGAAACTTTGTAGGTAAGTTCTTCTCCGTATTAGCTTGCAGGGAGGCCAATCCGTTTGTGTTTTGAATTTGTACTCTAAGAGTTATTCGTGTTTTCGTGAGGGAAGTTCTGCTGAATCAGATTCCAGAATCAGAGAGATTGCGGGGTGTTTTGCCGGAGACTCGTAGAGAGTTAGACAACGATCTAGAGGGCATTAGTAAGCTCTGTGTGTTTAGTTTTCGGAACAGGTTTCAGATCGAAAATCGGAGGTAAACTTCATCCTCAGCGTTGATTTTAGTAAATTGTGTCGGTTCAGTTCTAAGAATGTATATTTTGGTTTTTAGTGAAAACGGTTGATCTTGGTGGTTTTTGTTCGGATCAGAATGTTTAGGATTGCGGGTGTTTCCGTTCGCCGTGTTATTCATCTGTACAAACCAAATTAAATCTGTTTTAGAATAAGGTGAGTGCGTGATCGCGGTTACGGGATTAGATTGTTAGGTTTTTAAATGATTGAATTGTGTTGATTATGATTGATATTGAATGGATGAATTGTGTTGATTATGATTGATATTCTTGTGTTTTTCGTGTCACATGTTGTGACTATGTTGTGATCAGTCTCGTACGATGAAACGGGACCGAGTCTCGAGAGGATTCGACTCGGTCTATGTTTCTGCAAGGAGTGTCGATCAACGCCTAGTGGTAGTATCGATCGACACCCTATTTTTATGTTCGCGAGGTTCATTTTTGGAAGTTGAGTGTCGATCGACACCCGGGAGGAGTGTCGATCGACAGCACTTGTTAAATGGTGAAAAAATATTTAATTGTTGAATGTTGATTGCTCGCGTAGTTTTTGGCAATCTATTTCCCTATTTGTAACCAGTAGGCGGGATGACCGCTTCACTGAGTATTTGTGATAATACTCACGCAACTTTGTTTTTCCCTTTTGTGTTGTAGGTAAAGGAAAAGTTTGATCGCGGAATCATGGCGTATGAAGAGGATGATAGGTTGTTATGTTTGTTGATGCATTTTTAGTGGAACCTGACAGGTTGCTAGAATTGCTAGTTATTTCTTTGGTATTCTAGATTTGACCGTTGTTGAATTATGTTTATATTATATTGGTTTTAATGGTTTAACTGAGTTGTTGATTTCCGCAGTAGAAGTATTAGGCTTAAAAAAAAATAACTTGGTTGGTTCAGACACCAATGGTGGGTGTCGATCGACACCAGTGTTTCCGATTAAGTTCCGGTTTATGTTAATTGTCCGGTTAGGGACGGCGGTTTAGGGAGAGCCATAGGGCTCGGGTATTTAAAGGATTAGCGGCCTTGTGGCCATGTTTTTAATTAGAGAAAACGTGGTTGAGCGGAAAGAAAGAGAGAAAGAAGTTTGAGGATTCTTGAAAGGGTTTTGCTAGTCGAAATCAGGAGAAAAGAGAAGGCAGTTCTGTTTTGTTCTGGTATTGAAGAGAAACGGATAAGGAGATCGGTTTGGATCAGAGTAAAACTCTGTGGGTAAGTTCTTCTCCCTCTTAGATAGCCGTAAGGCCAATTCTTTTGTCTTTTGGATTTGTACTCTAAGAGTTATTCGTGTTTTCGTGAGGGAGGTTCTGCTGAATCGGATTCCAGAATCAGTCAGATTGCGGGGTGTTTTCCCAGAGACTCCGAGAGAGTTAGACAACGATCTAAAGGGCGTTGGAAAGCACTGTGTATCTATTTTTCGGAACAGGTTTCCGATTGAAATTTCGAGGTAAACTCTATCCTCAGCATTGATTTTAGTAAATTGCGTCGGTTCTGTTCTAAGAAAGTATATTTTGGTTTTTTGTGAAAATGGTTGATCTTGGTGGTTTTTGTTCGGATCAGAACGTTTAGGATTGCGGGTGTTTCTGTTCGCCGTGTTATTCATCCGTACAAACCAAATAAATCCGTTTTAGGCTAAGGTGAGTGCGTGATCGCAGTTACGGAATTAGATTGTTAGGTTTTTAAATGATTGAATTGTGTTGATTATGATTGATATTGAATGGATGAATTGTGTTGATTATGATTGATATTCTTGTGTTTTTCGTGTGACATGTTGTGACTGTGTTGTAATCAGTCTCGTACGATGAAACGGGACCGAGTCTCGAGAGGATTTGACTTGATCTAGGTTTCTGCAAGGAGTGTCGATCGACACCTAGTGGTAGTATCGATCGACACCCTATTTTTATGTTCGCGAGGTTCACTTTTGGAAGTGGAGTGTCGATCGACACCCGGGAGGAGTGTCGATCGACAGCACTTGTTAAATGGTGAAAAACTGTTTTATTGTTGAATGTTGATTGCTCGCGTAGTTTTTGGCAATCTATTTCCCTATTTGTAACCAGTAGGCGGGATGACCGCTTCACTGGGTATTTGTGATAATACTCACGCAACTCTGTTTTTCCCTTTTGAGTTGCAGGTAAAAGAAAAGTGTGATCGCGGAATCCTGGCGTATGAAGAGGATGATAGGTTGTTATGTTTGTTGTTGCATTTTTAGTGGAACCTGATAGGTTGCTAGAATTGCTAGTTATTTCTTTGGAATTCTGGATTTGACTGTTGTTGAATTATGTTTCTATTATATTTGTTTGAATGGTTTAAATGAGTTGTTGATTTCCGCAGTAGAAGTATTAGGCTTAAAAAAAAAAAGCTTGGTTGGTTCAGACACCAATGGTGGGTGTCGATCGACACCAATGTTTCAGATTAAGTTCGAGTTTATGTTAATTGTCCGGTTTGGGACGGCGGTTTAAGGAGAGCCCTATGGCTCGGGTATTTAAAGTATTAGCAGCCTTTTGGCCGTGTTTTTGATCAGAGAAAACGTTGTTGAGAGGAAAGAAAGAGAGAAGGGTTTTGCTTGTCGAAATCAGGAGAAAAGAGAAGGTAGTTCTGTTTTGTTCTGGTAGAGAAGAGAAACGGATAAGGAGATCGGTTTGGATCAAAGTGCAACTTTGTGGGTAAGTTCTTCTCCCTATTAGCTAGCCGTGAGGCCAATCCGTTTGTGTTTTGGATTTGTACTCTAAGAGTTATTCGTGTTTTCGTGAGGGAGGTTCTGCTGAATCAGGTTCCAGAATCAGTCAGATTGCGGGGAGTTTTGCCGGAGACTCGGAGAGAGTTAGACAACGATCTAGAGGGCGTTGGAAAGCTCTGTGTGTCTAGTTTTTCAAACAGCATTCCAATCGAAAATCGGAGGTAAAATCCATCCTCAGCGTTGATCTTAGTAAATTGCGTCGGTTCTGTTCTAAGAATATATATTTTGTGTTTTTGGGAAAACTTTTGATCTTGGTGGTTTTTGTTCGGATCATAACGTTTAGGATTGCGGGTATTTCCGTTCACCGTGTTATTCATCCGTAAAAACCAAATTAAATATGTTTTAGGCTAAGGTGAGTGCGTGATCGCGGTTACGGGATTAGATTGTTAGGTTTTCAAATGATTGAATTGTGTTGATTATGATTGATATTGAATGGATGAATTGTGTTGATTATGATTGATATTCTTGTGTTTTTTGTGTGACATGTTGTGACTGTGTTGTGATCAGTCGCGTACGATGAAACGGGACCGAGTCTCGAGAGGTGACTTGGTCTAGGTTTCTGCAAGCAGTGTCGATCGACACCACTTGTTATATGGTGAAAAATTGTTTAATTTTTGAATGTTGATTGCTCGCGTAGTTTTTGGCAATCTATTTCCCTATTTGTAACCAGTAGGCGGGATGACCGCTTCACTGAGTATTTGTGATAATACTCACGCAACTCTGTTTTTCCCTTTTGAGTTGCAGGTAAAAAAAAAGTGTGATCGCGGAATCATGGTGTATGAAGAGGATGATAGGTTGTTTTGTTTGTTGTTGCATTTTTCGTGGAACCTGATAGGTTGCTAGAATTGCTAGTTATTTCTTTGTTATTCTGGATTTGAACGTTGTTGAATTATGTTTCTATTATATTGGTTTGAATGATTTAAATGAGTTGTTGATTTCCGCAGTAGAAGTATTAGGCTTAAAAAAAAAAGCTTGGTTGTTTCACATTTACTTTTATTTATTTTTACTTTTATTTTCTTTTAATTCATATCGATTACTCTTTTCTATTCTTGTGCGTTTTAAACCTTTGTTTTTGCGCAAGAGATACATGTATTTGAGCTAACCTTATTGGCGCATAATCATATAGATCTTCAACATCATAAAATGTTTCAGATTAAGTTCGGTTTATGTTAATTTTCTGGTTTGGGACGGCGGTTTAGGGAGAGCCATAGGGCTCGGGTATTTAATGGATTAGAAGCCTTGTGGCCGTGTTTTTGATCATAGAAAACGTGGTTGAGAGGAAAGAAAGAGAGAAGTTCTCAGCGTTGATTTTAGTAAATTGCGTCGGTTCAGTTCTAAGAAAGTATATTTTGGTTTTTAGTGAAAACGGTTGATCTTGGTGGTTTTTGTTCGGATCAGAACGTTTAGGATTGCGGGTGTTTCCGTTCGCCGTATTATTCATCCGTACAAACCAAATTAAATCTGTTTTAGGCTAAGGTGAGTGGGTGATCGCGGTTACGGGATAAGATTGTTAGGTTTTTAAAAGATTGAATTGTGTTGATTATGATTGATATTGAATGGATGAATTGTGTTGATTATGATTGATATTCTTGTGTTTTTCGTGTGACATGTTGTGACTGTGTTGTGATCAGTCTCGTACGATGAAACGGGACCGAGTCTGGAGAGGATTCGACTCGGTCTAGGTTTCTGCAAGGAGTGTTGATCGACGCCTAGTGGTAGTATCGATCGATACCCTATTTTTATGTTCGCGAGGTTCATTTTTGGAAGTGGAGTGTCGATCGACACCCAGGAGGAGTGTTGATCGACAGCACTTGTTAAATGGTGAAAAAATATTTAATTGTTGAATGTTGATTGCTCGCGTAGTTTTTGGCAATCTATTTCCCTATTTGTAACCAGTAGGCGGGATGACCGCTTCACTGAGTATTTGTGATAATACTCACGCAACTTAGTTTTTCCCTTTTGTGTTGTAGGTAAAGGAAAAGTGTGATCGCGGAATCATGGCGTATGAAAAGGATGATAGGTTGTTATGTTTGTTGTTGCATTTGTAGTGGAACCTGACAGGTTGCTAGAATTGCTAGTTATTTCTTTGGTATTCTAGATTTGAAAGTTGTTGAATTATGTTTCTATTATATTGGTTTGAATGGTTTAAATGAGTTGTTGATTTCCGCAGTAGAAGTATTAGGCTTAAAATAAAATAACTTGGTTGGTTCAGACACCAATGGTGGGTGTCGATCGACACCAGTGTTTCCGATTAAGTTCCGGTTTATGTTAATTGTCCGGTTAGGGACGGCGGTTTAGGGAGAGCCCTAGGGCTCGGGTATTAAAAGGATTAGCGGCCTTGTGGCCGTGTTTTTAATTAGAGAAAACGTGGTTGAGAGGAAAGAAAGAGAGAAAGAAGTTTGAGGATTCTTGAAAGGGTTTTGCTAGTCGAAATCAGGAGAAAAGAGAAGGCAGTTCTGTTTTGTTCTGGTAGAGAAGAGAAATGGATAAGGAGATCGGTTTGGTTCTGAGTGAAACTTTGTGGGTAAGTTCTTCTTCCTATTAGCTAGCCGTGAGGCCAATCCGTTTGTCTTTTGGATTTGTACACTAAGAGTTATTCGTGTTTTTGTGAGGGAGGTTCTGCTGAATCAGGTTCCAGAATCTGTCAGATTGCGGGGTGTTTTGCTGGAGACTCGGAGAGAGTTAAACAACGATCTAGAGGGCGTTGGAAATCTTTGTGTGTTTAGTTTTTGGAACAGCTTTCCGATCGAAAATCAAAGGTAAACTCCATCCTCAGCGTTGATTTTAGTAAATTGCATCGGTTCTGTTCTAAGAAAGTATCTTTTGGTTTTTTTGTGAAAACGGTTGATCTTGGTGGTTTTTGTTCGGATCAGAACGTTTAGGATTACGGGTGTTTCCGTTCACAGTGTTATTCATCCGTACGAACCAAATTAAATCCATTTTAGGCTAAGGTGAGTGCGTGATCGCGGTTACGGGATTAGATTGTTAGGTTTTTAAATTATTGAATTGTGTTGATTAAGATTGATATTGAATGGATGAATTGTGTTGATTATGATTGATATTCTTGTGTTTTTCGTGTGACATGTTGTGATTGTGTTGTGATCAGTCTCGTACAATGAAACGGGACCGAGTCTCGAGAGGATTCGACTTGGTCTAGGTTTCTGCAAGGAGTGTCGATCGACACCTAGTGGTAGTATCGATCGACACCCTATTTTTATGTTCGCGAGGTTCGTTTTTGGAAGTGGAGTGTCGATCGACACCCGGGAGGAGTGTCGATCGACAACACTTGTTAAATGGTGAAAATTTGTTTTATTGTTGAATGTTGATTGCTCGCGTAGTTTTTGGCAATCTATTTCCCTATTTGTAACCAGTAGGCGGGATGACCGCTTCACTTGGTATTTGTGATAATACTCACGCAACTCTGTTTTTCCCTTTTGAGTTGCAGGTAAAAGAAAAGTGTGATCACGGAATCCTGGCGTATGAAGAGGATGATAGGTTGTTATGTTTGTTGTTGCATTTTTAGTGGAACTTGATAGGTTGCTAGAATTGCTAGTTATTTCTTTGGTATTCTGGATTTGACCGTTGTTGAATTATGTTTCTATTATATTTGTTTGAATGGTTTAAATGAGTTGTTTATTTCCGCAATAGAAGTATTAGGCTTAAAAAAAAAAGCTTGGTTGGTTCAGACACCAATGGTGGGTGTCGATCGACACCAATGTTTCAGATTAAGTTCCGGTTTATGTTAATTGTTCGGTTTGGGACGGCGGTTTAAGGAGAACCCTAGGGCTCGGGTATTTAAAGTATTAGCAGCCTTTTGGCCATGTTTTTGATTAGAGAAAACGTTGTTGAGAGGAAAGAAAGAGAGAAAGGTTTTGCTAGTCGAAATCAGGAGAAAAGAGAAGGCAATTCTGTTTTGTTCTGGTAGAGAAGAGAAACGGATAAGGAGATCGGTTTGGATCAGAGTGAAACTTTGTGGGTAAGTTCTTCCCCCTATTAGCTAGCCGTGAGGCCAATCCGTTTGTCTTTTGGATTTGTACTCTATGAGTTATTCGTGTTTTCGTGAGGGAGGTTCTGCTGAATCAGGTTCCAGAATCAGTCAGATTGCGGGGAGTTTTGCCGGAGACTCGGACAGAGTTAGACAACAATCTAGAGGGCGTTGGAAATCTCTGTGTGTCTAGTTTTTGAAACAGCATTCCGATCGAAAATCAGAGGTAAAATCCATCTTCAGCGTTGTTTTTAGTAAATTGCGTCGGTTCTTTCTAAGAATGTATATTTTGTGTTTTTGTGAAAACGGTTGATCTTGGTGGTTTTTGTTCGGATCATAACGTTTAGGATTGCGGGTGTTTCCGTTCACCGTGTTATTCATCCGTACGAACGAAATTAAATCTGTTTTGGGCTAGGGTGAGTGCGTGATCGCGGTTACGGGATTATATTGTTAGGTTTTTAAATGATTGAATTGTGTTGATTATGATTGGTATTGAATGGATGAATTGTGTTGATTATAATTGATATTCTTGTGTTTTTCGTGTGGCATGTTGTGACTGTGTTGTGATCAGTCTCGTACGATGAAACGGGACCGAGTCTCGAGAGGATTTGACTCGGTCTAGGTTTCTGCAAGGAGTGTCGATCGACACCTAGTGATAGTATCGTTTGACACCCTATTTTTATGTTCGCGAGGTTCATTTTTGGAAGTGGAGTGTCGATCGACACCCGGGAGGAGTGTCGATCGACACCACTTGTTAAATGGTGAAAAATTGTTTAATTGTTGAATGTTGATTGCTCGCATAGTTGTTGGCAATCTATTTTCCTATTTGTAACCAGTAGGCGGGATAACCGCTTCAGTGAGTATTTGTGATAATACTCACGCAACTTTGTTTTTCCCTTTTGTGTTGTAGGTAAAGGAAAAGTGTGATTGCGGAATCATAGCGTATGAAGAGGATGATAGGTTTTTATGTTTGTTGTTGCATTTTTAGTGGAACCTGATAGGTTGCTACAATTGCTAGTTATTTCTTTGGTATTTTGGATTTGACTGTTGTTGAATTATGTTTCTATTATATTGGTTTGAATGGTTTAAATGAGTTGTTGATTTCCGCAGTAGAAGTATTAGGCTTAAAAAAAAAGCTTGGTTGTTTCACATTTACTTTTCTTTATTTTTACTTTTATTTTCTTTTAATTCATATCGATTACTCTTTTCTATTATTGTGCGTTTTAAACCTTTGTTTTTGAGCAAGAGATACATATATTTGAGCTAACCTTATTGGCGCATAATCATATAGATCTTCAATATCATAAAATCGGAGAGTTCAACTTGTTGGATATCTTCTTTACAAATCGAAAACCAATATGCCCTTCACCACCTCTTGGGGAGTTTTAAATCAGTTCCAAGCTCATTGATTTGGTGGAGAAAAATCAATTGCATGGTTTATATGTAGAATAACCCATCGATCATATCGAAAAGTTTGAGGAGATTTGCAGTATAAGTAAAACCAATGGAGTTTCTGAGGATTATTTGAAGTGCACCTTATTCATGTTTTCTTTGGTTGAGAAAGCCTACAAATGGACTAATTAGGCCCATATATTAGCCTAAATTCACGATTCCATTATGAGAGAGGGTTAAGCAGTTTTGGCAAAAAGACGTTTTTGGCCCAATTAAAGCCCTAGAACATGCTAGACCTATAAATACTTGCTTTTGCCTCTTGTTTAGGGTGTGCCTAAATAATTAAGAGTTTTTTTTTATCATAGAGAGACAGCCACCACTTTCTCTTAGGGGATTTATCTTAGATATGAGTTTCAAGAGCTTCTGAAGGATGATCTCGCTTTGTACTTCGATATAGAGAAGAATCTTCTATCCTTTACTATTTTAATCAAGTTTATTTATCATGAATTCATCATTTAGTTGCTTTATTTCGTGCACCATGCTTGAGTAATTCACTTGTTGGGTTTAAGGTTTTCGAAAGGGATTCATGGATTGATCGTTAGGTTTCTAGGGTTTATCGATAGTTTTCTTTATCTAAATTTGTGTTTAATACTTGTAGCTTTATTGACCATCTACCTACTGCATCTTAGGTTAATCAACTCACCGAAAGTGTTGTTGAATTACCTTGAATAATTTAGATAAGCAAAGAATCATGGCCTACGGAAGTAGAACTGTGAAACTTTGTGAACATATCAAACTTGGACTTTTCATGCATGTTTAACTACTTGATTACATGCGGAAGTTGTGTGATTTATATTGTTTAAACATAGTAATTGTTGCTACGGGAGTAGATCAATTTATCTAATCGTTGTTTGAGTTCTAGAAAACATAGCTATCAATATTTCTCTAATTAAGTTATCAATATTTCTAGAAAACATAGCTATCAATATTTCTCTAGTTAATTTGTTGAATTTCTCCTACTGTTTACAAAGTTTATTTATTGTTATTTTCATCACTATTCATAATCCCAAAACAAACTCTCATATTTTCCATCTTAGCTTAACTTGACTTTTAAAATTTGTAGTGTTATTATTGGTCCTTGTGGATTCAATCCCTAAATATTATAATCGTTTGTGGTGCACTTGCAGTTTAGGTTGGATCATGGTTAAAACTTTGAGGACATCAATACCCCCAGATCGATTGGATTGTCTCTCTTGCAGGTGAATCTGATATGAGCATGCCAAAGGATCCGGAGCTAAAACCCATGCGTGCGCCTGAGCTTGAACCATAGGAGGAGCTTGAACCAGAGGATCAGCTTGAACCCGTGGAGCAGCTTGTAAATAAGGAAAATGGAGCTAAGGAGGCGCTTGTTGCTAAGGGAATCGATGGAAAGGAAGTTATTATAACCTCTTTGGTTTTGATACTTGATCAACAAATGGGCATGTGTCTCATTTGTACTCTTTTCCCCGTATCTTTGGTTTTATCCCAATGGATTTTTCAAAGAAAGGTTTTTAATGAGGCAAATGATTCACATCCAAATCACCCATTTGATGATCCAAACCGGGCCAGAATCTTCATAAAATGTTCTAAGGTGTTAGCCATCAAGTCCAACCCACTTTCAACCTATTTCAAGTCCAAAAGAAGCCCAAATCAAGTCCTTAATTTCCAGCCCCAATAAAGTGACGAAAATCAGAAGATTAAGAGTTATTTTGGGTTTTATCTTTTCAAACTATGTCTTTAATTATTGTTGTTATTTACTAGATAGTCTGCATGTAGACTTGTCTTTTCCATTTAAACTATTGTATTCTCATTTATGAATTTATCTAGCTTTTTATTCTCAAACTTTTTCTAAGAACTAGATCAAATCGGTAAATCAAAGGCTCTATCATAACCTTTATGTGACCCCTCGATCCATCGGTAAATCAAGAGTTCTTCCGCAGCTCTTGTGTGACCCTTCGATCCATCATTGATCTGTTGATTTCCTTGCTAAATCTCGAATCCGGATCTGTCCTCAACCTATCAAAGTGTCGATCTAAGTGGGATCTCATCAAGTGGTATCAGAGCTTCACTTTCAATCAGGTTTTATCTATCCTTTCATTTTTTTCAAGTTTCTGCAAAACTTTGTTTCATCAATTTAAGGCTGATCGTGTATCCGTTTCGTATGATTTTTGATAGAATCGTGTATATCAGATTGTGAACTATGAAAATCTGTATTAGATCTTGTGATTTGGATAACAACTCTTCAACTTCTAGTGTATTCAAATTCGACTTTTCAACTGCATGTTAGATCCGAATTTCAGAAACTAATTTGTTGTTTGATCTTTGCTTAAAAACATTTTTTTCCTCCTTTTTTGGAATATTTTACTTGTTAGATCTCTATGATTTCATGTACAATGGGAGAACACAAGGGAGAAGAATCCAGCAACGTGCAAAACCACAAGTTGATCCTTGAGGCAGTCATGTCTAAGCTAACCAAACTGGTTGATGATAAACTCGAGGGCTTTCTTCATCAATGCTACTGCCAAACCAATTCAAACTCAAGAGAAGAAAGCACAACAAAGGAGGAAACCAGAGCTTTATCCAAAGCCTCCTGACCACACACCTAGATCAACACCGACCAAATGGAGTTTTTTCCATTTGGTTCGCTTCAAACTTATCACTGGCGACCAAGAGCGTTTTTAGACACTTTTAGAAAGGACGTCTTAGTCATCAATAATGCCATGATCCAAGAAGAGCCTCATGATCTAACGCCACTCCTTTTTATCGTGATGAGCAACGGAAATACCATGGATCTTATTCAGGTAAGTGTCTCTTTTTTCTTGTTTTGTTTTCCATGATTTAAGGGCAAAGAACATGAATTTAATCTGTCCAAAAATCATTGAGAAACATTTAGGATTATTCGCACAATTATCTGAACAAAACTCATATCTTAAAATGCTTGAAAAAGAGGAACATGTTAGGGATAATTCTTTGGTCCAAATTGAGACTTGTTTACTTGTTTATGCGAACTCCATGACTGTGATAATACACTTGATCTTTGCCAAAGGTGTTGACTATATTGCAGGTCCAAAAAAGAAGCTACCAAAACTAGGAGTTCTCTCGTCCTATTTCTTTGCGAGGATTGGAATTAGAGTTATTTAGATAATGGAGCTTAACACTTTCCAAAGATTTGTTCTTTTGGAAACGATTATGGAGTTGGGAGTTCTGTCCAAAGCTCTCAAAGATCACAACTATCAGGCTAAACTTTATTTGTGTCCTTATGACAACCTATCATCAACAATACCTACAAACTTGATCTCCAAGGTAAGTGCAATATCTATAAATGTTTTAGTGTTTCTGATTCTTCTGTTTTTGTGTCAGGAGAGTCGGATTTGAGGTCAAATCCTTTTCAAGAGGGAAGGGATGATATGAGCATGCCAAAGGATTTGGATCTAAAACCCATGTGTGCACCTGAGCTTGAACCAGGGGAGGAGCTTGAACCAGAGGAGCAGCTTGAACCAGAGGAGCAGCTTGAACCCGAGGAGCAAGTTGTAGATAAGGAAAATGGAGCTAAGGAGCCTCTTATTTCTAAGGGAATTGATGGAAAAGAAGTTATCTTAACCTCTTTGGTTTGGATACTTGATCAACAAATGGGCATGTGTCTCATTTGTACTCTTTTCCCCTTATCTTTGGTTTTATCCCAATTGTAGGGGTCAAATCTCCCCTGAAAGAACCGATAAGCCTAAAACGACTAAGTGTGCGCTAAACCGAATATCCCAAGAAATTAGTTAACCAGAGATTAAACCAGAGGCCTGTTCTAAATCAGACAAATAATTGAGCCCAGAAGACAAAGGCCCGTTAAAAGGCCAGCCGACTTAAAAGCTGCATCTAAAAGGAAAATCAAGAAGACTTAGGAAGTTTTCCTTTTTCTTATTGGGCTTGGCCCAACCGACTTTGTATACTATAAATATCCTTGTACATCCTCATAATAGAAGGATCACAAAAGTTACACAGAAACTCTGTTACAGCTTTCCAGCTAATAAGAACCCTAATTCGATTCTCTAATTTGTTTAACTATTTTCAAACCCTAGAAGTTTCCTTGCTCTCTACCGAACCTTACAAATTAAATTCTGAGAATCCAGCTCCCATAATTTGGCGCTAGAAGGAGGGGAAACTCAACTAAAAACTTCCTACATGCGAAAACAGTTCCGGCAAATTTGACGAACATGACGGAAAACGATGATACCAATCAGCAGAACACGGAGGACGGTTTTGCTCCAGAAGGAACACCTCCCAGCGAGTCAGGAGAGATCGAACGAACCAACGATCAGACGGATCAAAACCAAAGCCCACGAACTGAAACAACGGCTTATCCGGATGCATTTAGCGAACTCAAGGGGATGTTGGGAGAGGTTTTCCAGAAGTGCAAAGAACAAGAGACGATCAACAAAAACCTAACGACTGAGCTACAAACCTTGACAGCAGCCAGCCGTGCACGTGACGGATGGATTTTTTAGCGACCCAGCCTCGTATCGCTACAAGAGCGGTGTCCCCAGGACACGCAGATTGACCGATGACCCTATCACTGGAAGAACCAAAGGAAGGGTTTCTCCATCTGAAAATCGGGTCGTCGAGATCGTTGATGACGCAGAAGACCAAAACAACGATGATTTTGGGTCGGCAGGAGCTGTTTGCACCACTCAAAGACAGAGGCAATTTGACCACGAGCAAGAGGTCAACGAAAACTGAGGAAAACCTGCAGTGGGTGGAGGAAGCTGAAGCAACAGCAAGGCAGAGAACGTCCACTGCTAGCCAGTAGAAGGAGATGGATGAACTTAAGGCCTTTTTGCGGTAAACCGCGATCGATCTAAGGGAGATGCGATCACAGGTGCATCGCGCAACAAGTAAAGCGCCTCAGATTGACAAAGTATTGGAAGAAGCGCGGACTACACCATTTACAGAATGAATAACTCGAGCGCGTTTATCCGATCCCGGTAAGATTAAAGTTCCCGTCTACGATGGAAAAGGCGATCCCACTGAGCACATCACAACATTCTCAATTGCCATGGGCCGAGCCAACTTCCGACCTGATGAAAGAGACATAGGCTACTGTCTCCACTGGTTCGCCAGGCTGGAAAGGAATTCTATCAGCAACTTTTCCCAGCTCTCCGAGGCTTTCTTAAAGAAAGCAATACGCCATCCTCATCCAACAAAGGTCTTCGAAAGCGGACCTCTATACTATGTCTCAAGGGCCGACCGAGCCACTGCGTAAGTTCATTGAGCTTTTCAAGTTGGTCATCACCCAAGAAAAGGGGATAGACGATAGGTCAGCACTCGGAGCGCTGCAGAAGGCTCTTTGGTACAACTCAGACTTTCGAAGGGAGTTAACAGTGAACGAGCCAGCATCTATCCAAGATGCACTCCATCGCGCAAATGGTTTGCCAAAAGCGAAGAGGAGACGAAGACTCTAGCCATGAAGTATGGAAAAGTCAAAAGTGCCAACTCTCAAAAAACGCCTAGTGCGGGGAAGAAGCAGCAAGGCAACTACGTCAAGCACGAACGCGGCTTTAAAGGCGCCCATAGTTATCAAGTCGAGTCGCCCGGCTACGGACGAGGTAGAGGGCGAGGCCGAGGAAGAGGCGCTCTAGGCCGTAGTTACAGTAATACATGGACAAGGAACTCGGGATCTCAATAACCAGCCTATTTGCAGCAGACGGCGTTAATATAATCTGAGTACTAGGGTGCGGGGTACCAATTCTTTGATTGCGGTCTGCCTCAAGGTCGATAAGATTTGGCGACACACTTTTGTTTACTTCGTGTCATCGACTTCGCTGAAAAGGGTTTGGATAGGAAAACAGTTCGGCGAGAGGGGAACTGTTTCTGGATCTATCACCTCAACCAGAAGTACTTGTTTCCTCTCCACCCCGGGTCGACTCGCAACTCGAGCTCGCAACTACAAGCGACTCGCTATCACCTAAAAATTCCCAAATCAATCTTTCTCCTACCAGTTCGGCAGACTTCGCAGATTTGCTTGAATCCGCAGACGACATTGATTTTGATCAAGGAAAATTTTTTAGAACGAAATCAGATTTCTTTCTTCTCAAGGGAAAAAAACAGGATGATGAACACTTGAAACAATCTCGCCGTTAAATTGAAAATCAACGGTGGCAAAGGGGAAAATGCGGTGGCAACGATGCGACGTGATTCTAAAATAACTAAGAAAAACTTGAGAGAGAAAGGAGAAAAGAATCTACCTGTTTTGCGAAGAAATGAGGTTGTGAGCGATTCCTGAGGGATTGCTCGAGTTATATAATGATTTTGGTGGGCCGAAAGCGGAGATGGGCCGAAGTTTTGGGTCTTTGGAATTAGTCTTTGTCACACTCTTTTCAATTCATGTAGCAACACCAATTTTGTGGTGACATGTAAGATGTGTCAGTTCGCAAGCGATAAGGGCGAACTCTCCGTGGGAGTAGTTCGACCTAATATCGTCCTAGTTCAGTTCGCTACAAAACTTATCAAGACATCCCGCATGAAAATACCAGTCCGTGACCTCGCATTATCTTGTTGTTGAAATTGCTCGCAATCTCGCCAATTTATTACAACAAAGCAGATCGCCACCTTGCAAATCCAAACTAGTCCATTGATAGAAGTCTGTCTTCATCTCGACCGGACCGCTGGCAGAACGTTCTACCTTCATATCAATCATCTCGAAGAAAAGCAATGAACATTGGTTCATTCGGCTCGTTAGAAGACTTCATATCTATCTCGACTATCTTCTCAGATTCAAATGCTAGGAAGACTGCATGTGAATATTCAGAGCACCTCGCGGCCTCGCATCTCTAAATCAGCTCGCAACCTTGCATCACTGAATCATCTCGCGTCTTTGAGACGACTCGCAGGTTTGGAACACATTCATCTCGCCACCTCGTGTCTTCGAGCGGCTCGCAGATCTGAAACACATTCATCTCGCCACCTCGCGTTTTCAAGTCGGCGCGCAGATATGGAACACATTCAACTCGCAACTTTTTGAATCCAAATCAGTTCGCTGATAACATCGCATCGGTCAGCTCGCCGAATAGAGGAAACATCTGGGCTCGACAAAAACTTTCCATATCTACCATTGTCAACGCAAATCTCAATGAGGCAGTCGGATCGTCATCTCAACAGTCAAAACAAAAATCGGTTCTTCATCTGGACACCCTTACTTCAACACTTTTATCAATAATATTGTTGAACTGGGGAGCTAATTGTAGGGGTCAAATCTCCCCTGAAAGAACCGATAAGCCTAAAACGACTAAGTGTGCGCTAAACCGACTATCCCAAGAAATTAGTTAACCGGAGATTAAACCAGAGGCCTGTTCCAAATCAGACCAATAATCGACCCTAGAAGACAAAGGCCCGTTATAAGCCCAGCTGACTTAAAAGCTGCATCTAAAAGGAAAATCAAGAAGACTTAGGAAGTTTTCCTTTTTCTTATTGGGCTTGGCCCAACAGACTTTGTATACTATAAATACCCTTGTACATCCTCATAATAGAAGGATCATAAAAGTTACACAAAAACTTTGTTACAACTTTCCAGCTAATAAGAACCCTAATTCGATTCTCTAATTTTTTTAACTGTTTTCAAACCCTAGAAGTTTCCTTGCTCTCCACCAAACCTTACAAATTAAATTGTGAGAACCCAGCTCCCACACCAATGGGTTTTCCAAAGAAAGGTTTTTAATGAGGCAAATGATTCACATCCAAATCACCTATTTGATGATCCAAACCAGGCCAGAATCTTCAGAAAATGTTCTAAGGTGTTAGCCATCAAGTCCAGCCCACTTTCTACCTATTTCAAGTCCAAAAAAGCTCAAATCAAGTGCCTAATTTCTAGCCCAAATAAAGTGACAAAAATCAGAAGATTAAGAGTTATTTTGGGTTTTATCTTTTCAAACTATGTCTTTAATTATTGTTATTATTTTCTAGACAGTCTGCATGTAGACTTGTCTTTTCTATTTAAACTCTTGTATTCTCATTTCTGAATTTATCTAGCTTTTTATTCTTAAACTTTTTCTAAGAACTAGATCAAATCGATAAATCAAAGGCTCTCTCATAACCTTTGTGTGACCCATCGATCCATCAGTAAATCAAGAGTCTTTCCGCTGCTCTTGTGTGACCCTTCGATGCATCATTGATCCGTTGATTTTCTTGCTAAATCTCAAATCCCGATATGTCCTCAACCTATCAAAGTATCAATCTATGTGGGATCTCATCAGAATCGGCCGCTGCGACGGATCTTTTCGAATTCGCAGACAACATCACTTCAATTTCTATTTGGATCAAATTGCTATCTTATTGGGAAACCCTAGATCGCCTTATCACTTTTTTTATGAATCGCCATCATTAATCACCATTTGTGCATCGGTTCGGCTCACTTGATCATCACCATATTGGCATTGATTAAGAATGATGGCTCGTCAATATCACTAAGTCATTGGATCGTCATCATGTTTGGTTTGTCAAGCTAAGAAGGACGGATCAACATCAACATGTTTCCACTTCGTCTTCATCACTTGACGGGTCGGCATTGGTACGACGTTACAAAAAATCAACACACAGGATTGCATCGTTGAGAATGATGATCATAGGTCGTTGTTCACACGTAGTCACATCGTCATTAATCAGCTCGACAATAATTCTTCTCCCGAATTGTCATCACATTTCCACACAACATCGGCAAAATGACCAAGTCATCGACTATCGTTCGCGGCTCCTCATCACTTGTACTTTCGGATCATCAAAGAACAACATCGGCATGGTTGTAATGCCACAAATGCGTCATCGCATGAACATACTTATTCATGAATCAACTCGTCATCAACGTCGGATCGTCATCATAGGAGATCCAAGTTGGCGTCATTGGCGTCGGGTCGGCATCGCTGACAAAACGCATCGATATGCTTGCATCGTTGGCTCGGCATCATCACCTCTGGCTTGGCACCATCAAACTTCTTCGATTTGCATTGTTGCAAAAATCGTAGGGATCGACTTCATTGCACATATGTTCTAAACGACAATCGATTCTTCAACTAGATAACCTTACTTCAATATTCTTATCACTAACACTATTGAACTAGGGGCTAACTTTAGAGGTCGAATTTTACCCCAAAGAATTGACGGCCTAAAACAACTAAGTATGGATTGATCCGATGATCTGATGAACAGGCTAACCGAAGACTAAACCGGAGAACCACAAAATTTAAGCAGCTGGCCAACAAACCAGATAAAACCAATGATATATGGACCTTAAGCTGGAAGGTTAATTCAAGTCAGCCTAGTAATCAAGCCCAAAATACTATTTAACAAGTATTTCCATCATCTGGAGTTGTGGTTTCGAAGATATACTCAATTTACTGAAGACATGTCAAACTGTCTCGAAAATGAAGCAAGTGCAGAATAAACCTAAACAATGAATGGACTCGTGGTCTGGTGTCAATGGTCGTTTCCAAGACTCAAAAGAGCACTCTTAGGCCCAGACATCGGACAAAAATTCGTATCCGGTGTGAGTGATTCATGAAACAACCAAGCTTTTTTTTTTAATTAATCCTAAAAAATTCTACTGCAGAAGTAAACTTAAACCAGATAATTCAATAACCAGAATTCCAATTCCAGAATTCAACAATGAAATTCCAAAGTACGAAAAAACCATAAATGTAAAAACTTAAACATCCATGTTCACTAGAGCTAACAACAATCCTAATCATCCTCTTCCTAAGGCCTTGATTCCGCGATCACATTTTTCATTTACCTGCATCACATGGCAAAAAGAGATGTGTAAGTAATTAATAATTACTTAGTGAGAAGGTCCTCCCGTCTACAAGCTAAGTACACATATACCAAAAATCAAACAATAAACAATTCAAAAATGTTCAAGTAGAATCAATTGGGTGTCAATCGACACTACAACTAGGTTTCGATAGACACTTCAACAAAAGTGGCGTCGATCGACACTACCACTAGGTGTTGATCGACGCTTGATCAACGTTGGTGTCGATCGACACAACCACTAAGTGTCGATCGACATTGACACGATCATAGAGAGGATGTCAGCCCAAGGAGTCACTTCATTGGTTGATTGGATCAGATCACAAGGGGTCCATTGATTGATGCTGCGGTTTGAAGATGAATGGATGCAGCGGATGAAGAATTTAATTTTGGGTTTATGAATGGTTTGAATTGAAACAGAATGGATGCAACTGATGATTGATAGAGAAATGATTTTGTGAATAATGAACATAACCAATGGACTAAGAGATACTTCCAAGAGTTATGGCTAGACTCTTGAACTATCAATCGTGAACTCAGTTTGGATAAACGCACCTAAATAAGAACAAGTCGTATGGATATTACAAACCATACAGATCAAACAAGTATAAAAAGGTTTGAGAATAAAATGTTTGATAAGTTTTAGAAATGAGAATGCAAGAGAATATAAAGAGAAGAGAAGAAGAGAAAGAGACAAGTCTTGGAACAATCTCTAAAATTTGCCTAGAAAATGAAAACATAATTATAGACATAATTTTAAAAAGATAAAACTAAAACAACCTTCAAACTTCTAATTTTTGTCACTTTATTTGGGCTGAAAATTAGGCACTTGATTTGGGTTTCTTTTGGATTTCAAATAGGCATAAAATGGGCTGAACTTGATGGCTAACACTTTAGAAGATTTTCTGAAGATTTTGGCCCGGTTTGGATCATCAAATGGGTGATTTGGATGTGAATCATTTGCCTCATTAAAAAATCTTTCTTTGGAAAACTCATTGGGATAAAACCAAAGATAAGGGGAAAATAGTACAAATGAGACACATGCCCATTTGTTGATCAAGTATCAAAGCCAATGAGGTTAAGATAACTTCTTTTCCATCAATTCATTTAGCAACAAGCGGCTCCTTAGCTTCATTTTCCTCAGCTACAAGCTGCTCCTTGGGTTCATGTTCTCCTTCACGTTTCAAGTCTTTTGTGCTTGGCATTATCATATTATCCTCTCCCACTTGAAAAAGTTTAATTATAAATTCGAAAAAAAAATTAAATACGGTAGTTATTTAATTATAAAATGATATTTTTGAAAAATTATTTTAGGAAACAAAAATATTCACTCCTTGATTTTAGGAGCTAATAACTACCTTGGTAGAAAGTGGATTCTACGAAATGGTAGATGGAATTGTTAGTGGCAGAACTATCGGTAGAAAGTGCTATCAGCGCCTGGTAGATACCAGTGTAAGTGGTGGAAATAGTGCTCTGGGCAGTTGTAGAATGTTGGTATATATCAGAAACATGTTTCTACATTGCGTAGAAACATATTAATGGGCAGAAACCATATTCTACTTCTACCACTACCCGTAGAATCAAAAACTAAATTAATATTAAAAATACTTTTCCAACTTGAAAAAATGAAAATTTTACACATAACCACTATTCATGACTTGTTTATAATTATCATATTTTTCAAATGTTTAAAAACCTTTTATTTGAATTAATTTTATTTACTTAAAGGGTAATTTGGGGAAAAATTTACATAGGTCTAATGGGACATTTTGCAAAAAAAAGTGTCCTATTTTGGCAATTCTCCCATTTATTTTCACTAACCTTATTCTGCATCATATAGATTTGTAACGTAACAACTTAGTGCGATGTGGACCGACCCCTAAGTACTACAATTGTCAAATGTGCACTTGCATATTAGGGTTTAAATTATTAAAACTCTATGCATTCTTTTAGAGAGCATCACCCTTCTAGCATGAAAAATAATCACACTCAAAAAACACAATTGTTCCATACTTTCTCTTCTGGTTCCTCTATGGGTTTAAGTGTTTAAGTGTTCCGTAAATAGTTGCTAAAAGTTGTGGAAAACTTCTTGTTAGTTGCAATTAGAACCCATCTAGCATGAAATATAACCACACTTTAAAATAATTCCTAATAAATCTCTAAAAAACCCTAATGAGAAATTAGCTCATATGTCCGCCTATAAATAAATGTCTTTATTCCATCATAAAGGCATACCGAATGATCATAAAAAGATTCGAATTCATAACACCTAAAAGATAAGTTTATAAGCAAGGGGAGAGAAACCTAACTCCTAACTTAGAGATCAGGCTTTCCGTCTTCCATCATAATATCATTCAGGATTTCATCTTCTGCTACTATGAACAAAGGTAACCTTATAAACCCTCCTCATAGATTATATTATGTGATTAGCCTAGATGTTTCAAGTTCTTAGGATTCATGTAAAATTATACTTATAGAAATGTGGTGCTTTAGTTTAGTGGTCAAGTTATACATATAATAGTAAAGAAAATGACTACGCCCAAGTTAGCGCTTTTTTAGTATTAACTAATGAACCCAAAAAAATGGACCTCTCAAGCCAAGCACATTCAAGTTAGCGCTTTTTTGGGTTGAAAATATACCGAACTTGGACTTGTTCAAAAAACTTGTACATGATTAAGTTTTCATTGTTCTGGAAAGAACATATTGTTTTAGTATAAAAAAAATTGTAAATAAATTTGGCTTAGAATTTTCACAAGAAAAAACTGTGCATACGAGTACACACTTAATTTCTTCTTTTTTTTTTCAACATTTGGCCATAACTGGCTGGCCCATTAGCTTAATCCTTACATTTGCAGAGAGTGGGACTCGATTAATGTCATAATAGAACTTTTTTAAGCTATGGCTTAGGTCACCATTTTTTTTAGAAAGTTTACGGGCATCAATTCTTTTTGTTTGAAAAAAGTTTTAAGAGCATTTTTTTATTCTTGATTTTATTTAGTTACAACATTAATCAAACGTTAATAGTTTTGTAGTAAGCAAAATCTAGATCCATGATAGAAACATGGGCTCCTTCAATTTTTGTGTAAAAAAACAAAAAACAATGATAACTGTTAAAATATTAAGGTAACCAGAGAGGTTTTTTATTATCCTCTGTTATGTTAGATAAAAAAATGCCACACTTAGCATGTCACTTAACACAAATGCCATCTTGCAAAATATTTTGCAAGCCATGCCACTGTTTATAAAGTCATTTTCCGAAATTACCGTCACCTCTAATTGACCTCATTTCATTTTCCAGATTTTTTTTCTCTCCCCATCTTCCTCCTCGGCGACGACGACTCAACGGCGAAGACGACTCACCGAATCACTGTCGCCGAGGAACCGAGTCGACGTTGTTCCGAGTCTAGAACCAAACCGACGGATCTGAAATCGGAGACTTTGAGATTAAGGTATATTTCAAATTTGGTGACATTAAGATTCGAATCGATGTGATTAGAATTTTGGTTTTGTTTATCGATTTGATGAGCTAAGCCTGGAATCATGCTTTGTTATCAATTTTATGAGTTTACAATTATAATTTGTTTGTAAGAATATGTGCTTTCATTTGATCTTTCTGATTCAATCTCATTTTGGTATTTAACGATGTGCTCTTTTCATCTCGTTGTGCTCTTCAGTGGTAAACTATGATCAGCTTGGCTGTAAAGTTTTTTTTGAGTGGATTATGAGATTTTTAAGTCGATAATGAGGGTTTTAAAGGGGATTATGAGGTTTTGTAAAGCGGATTATTTTTATAATAGATTTCCTTGTTTTATGTCTGATCATGGTGTGTTGGAACTATATTCTCTGTGCGGAGTGTGGAGTTTGACAGATAATAAGCATTGAGATTTTAAGTTTGATGTTGACAGGGGAGCTTCTGTTACCTTTGTTAAGGAATACATTAGTTTGATTGATTTGGTCAAGGAATTGTGTGAAGACTATGGAATTAATGGATTTGGAGTGAAGAATAGTTATGCAATACCGGATAGACCAGAGTTTCCCCCAATCTTTCTCAGGAATGATAGGCAATTGCAAGCCTTCATAAAAAAGTTTGTAAACAGTGGTGGACTTCTTCAACTATATGTGTCAGTAGACGAGGTACGTGTTTCCATTTTGTGTGCTTTTTTGTGTATAGGTTGTTATGTAATGTGTTTCTATCTTTTCATAAAGTGATGAAATCTTTTCTCTAACAGGGAAAAACAAGCTCAATTGCAATGACAGAGAATAGCAACATTGCTCGTGATGATCTACCTCGCCTCCTTCTACATAATCAACAAAGTCAGGCAAAAGGAAGGATTGAGGATGACGAAAACACAGAACATGGACGATCTTTAAGTGTTGCTTCTAAATCTAGCTTTATACCGAGGGAGGTATTGCTAAGCAACAATCGTTATAAGTATAGCTATCATTTATAACATTTTGATCAGTTTTTAAAAATCTTTATAATCTTATTTAGGAGCAGATACAAACAAGCTCAATCGCAATGATAGAGAATAGCAACACTGCTCGTAATGATCCACCTCGCCTTCTTACAATAGAGGTTTTTACAAGGACATATTCTACTTTAAAAACCTTATAATTTGCTTAAAACCTTCATATTTTTTTTTGTAGATTGATGATGTATTTGAGATATCTTTTTTTTACAGGGCCAAAGTCAGTCAAAAGGAAGGATTGAGGATGATGAAAACAACAAACATGAATGATCTACAAGCGCTGCTTCTAAATCCTGCTTTATACTGAGTGAGGTATTGCTAAGCAACAATCTTTATAAGTGTATAACTACCATATCTACCATTATGATCTGTTTTTAAAAAGCTTTGTAATATTATTTAAGAGTAGGTACAAACAAACTCAATCGCAATGACAAATAATAGCAACATTGCTCGTGATGATCCACCTCGCCTTTTTACAATCGAGGTTTTGACAATCACATATTCTACTTTAAAAACCCTTATAATCAAGTTAAAAAATTTATATTCCATACTATAAAGGTTGTAATCTGATTTACAAAAGCTTATACATTCCGAACATTATTTTTAAAGGAGATTATATTGTTTGAAGATTATGAGGATTGAAACTGAGATTTTGTGTTTAAATACAAGATTATGAGGTCTGTTAAAGAAGATTATGAGGTTTATTAAAGAATATTATGAGACTATTCAATTATATCTTTTTGAGAAGATTATGACGTTTATTAAAGAATATTATGAGGATTTTCAAATATATCTTTTTAAGAAGATTATGAGGTTTTTTAAAGAATATTATGAAGATTTTCAAATATATCTTTTTGAGAAGATTATGAGGTTTATTTAAGATTTTCAAAAATGATTTGGCCAAATTTAAAAACATTTGTACTCAAGTTTATGGACCATTTGGGTTAATAATTATACTTTAGGATATAGATTTGGTGTTGAATGTTTAGGGTTTAGCAAATATTTGAATTGTGATGATCTAAAAGAAGATGATTATTTTTTGAATACGATTATGAGGATTATTAAAGAATATTATGAGGATTCAAAAGTATATTATCAGATTTATTTAAAAAGATTATGAGGGTTATTAAAGAAGATTATGAAAATTTTCAAATATCCAAAATGAGATTTCATAAAACCAAAATCTAAAATAGAATTTAAGATATCCGAAACATAAAAGTCAGATATGTCCTACGATAAATAAAATAAACAATGTTACAACTTGTGTTCTTGTTCCATGCAGACTTCTCCTAGTGCTTTCTTCCAATTCACCCATTCAGCCTAAAAAAATGGCAATGAAAGAAATAATTATGACAGATGAAATAGAAACATTATTTATTTTGCTTTATCAAAAGAAAACAATAACCACTTACATTGATAACCTTGGTAAATTTCAATGTCTTGTAGCAGATTTCTGGATCAGCGTCACTCACTTTGTCCCGGTGGGTAATGAGCAACGCATTTCCCATCAACATCTTCACATCCTTTACTGTAACTCTCCTCTCAGTTTTAGTCCAAATAGAACTGTATGTCACCCATTTATCAAATGCGGAATGCCGAAGGATCTAAAACATCGAAAAAAATATTTGAAATATGTATAACTGAGAAAGATACTTTGATTTATTAAAAAGGTACATCCACACCATACCTTGTGTAGATTCCTCATCATATTACAGAAGTTGAAAGAAGGTTCAATTTCCCTTGCCAACCATTTATTCACATAGTCATCTTCTTTTTCCTGAGCTATTAATTCATGTCTGGGCGGCGGCGTTGAAACAACCAAGTCTTTTTTTTTTTAACTAAACAACTCTACTGCAGAAAACATAACCATTTAAATCAACAGAATAATCCAATAATTCCATAAAAATAATAACCAATATTCCAAAATAAATATTCAATACCAAATTCAGGAATGCTCAATAAATAATCTAGCAACCTAAACAACCAGTTTACTAGACTAACAACAACACCACAAAAACCCTATCATCCTCTTCTTAAGCCTCGATTCCGAGATCACAATTTTTCTTTACCTGCAACTCAAAAAGTAAAAACAAGTTGCGTGAGTATTATCATAAATACTCAGTGAAGCGGTCATCCCGCCTACCGATTACAATTTAGGGAAATAGATTGCCAATTTCTACGCAACAACAACACTCAACAAATAAACACATTTTCACAGTTTAACAAGTGGTGTCAATCGACACACCTCATGGGTGTCGAACGACACTCCAATACCAAAACCAAAACCTCGCGATCAAAAAGAGTGGTGTCGATTGACACTACCACTAGGTGTCGATCGACACCTCCCGCAGAAACCTAGACCGAGTGTAAATCCTCATGAGACTCGGTTCCGTTTTATCGTACAAGACTGATCACGACAAAGCGAACACATAGCACACAGAAACACACAGAATTATCAATCATCACAATCACAATTCAATCAAATAAACCCTAACAAACTAATCCCGTAATCGCGATCACGCACTCACCTCGAATATGGATTGAAAGGGAAAAGAAAACGAACGAACAACAAAGAACAGCGAAGAACCCCTGTGATCAGACCACCACGAGTCTGGAAAATTGCTGTGAGGATCACACCATGAGGAAAAATGATTCCTACGGTTCTAAAGCCTAACAACAACGTTTCCTACGAATTTCTTTGCAATAATTCACAAGAACACGAAATCTCTCTCAAAACCATGCACTTATTTGGTTTCGGGATATTACAATTCTTTCCCACTAAACTTGATTCATCCTCGAATCCTCACAAACCGTCTATCAAAGACCAAATCCTGACCCAAACCCGTCAATACAACCCGAGACCCTTACCCGATCTCCAAGGCTCACCTCTAATCGTCTACTTATACGCACGTTCTTATACATTTATCACCCTTAACTCATTACCACACACACTCGCTCTCAGGAACACATCCCTCGAGTCAAAACCACCAGGGAACCACCGTCCCCTCGAGAGTACCACCGTCTCTCAGTACCTATACCGGAAACCACCGCCCTAGTAAGCACACAGGGAAACCACCGTCCCATAGAGAGAACCACCGTCTCTCAGTACTTACACTGGAAACCACCATCCCAAGTAAGCACTCTGGAGTACCATCGTCTCCACATAATGAGTTATTAGTAAAAATTCTAGATAGCCCATAAATATCTATGATTAGGTTGCCTAGTATGGTCTATCCTTGATATCCCCTCACACGGAATGTCCACATAAAATAAGAACACATATCTTATGACACAAAAATATAAGAAACACCATCTTATAAATCTCCAAAAAGTATAATCGTTACAATGAAACGAAAATACAACATAAGCAACACATGCTAAAAATAAATTAGAACCAAAAAGAGAAATAAAGCTCAAACGGCGACCTGCTTGTCGAACCACTTCCCGAACTTCAATTTTATCTTTGCCTCAGGCTCCCAAGTTTCCTCCTCAAAACCAGCGCAATCCCACAAAACTCGCAACAGGGGAATCCTCCTGCGACGCAACTCCTTGACTCTCCTCTCAAGAATCCTCACAGAAACTGCTTGAACTGTCAAATCAGGCCGAAGATCCTCAGAAATCTTAGCCACTAACACCTCTTATTCATGTAGGCACTTCCTCAACATCAAAACATGGAATACCTTATGAAATGCCTTCATAATCGGAGGTAACTCCAGCCGATAAGAAACCGGTCCAACCCGCTCATACTACCGGAAACAGACCCATGAATTGCGCACTCAGCTTATTCTCTGCTATGGATCTGTTAGGACCCTTCAACATAGCCATCTTGAGATACACACGATCTCCCACTGCAAACTCAAGCTCTCGCCTCCGCTTATCCGCATAACCTTTTAGCCTATCCTGAGCTTCCTTCATATTCAGCCTCATAACACGAACCTTCTCTATCGTTTCCTGAACATAAGTAGCCCCATGAATACTCCGCTCCCCCACTTGGGTCCAGCATAGGGGTGTCCTGCATGGCCTCCTTTACAAAGCCTCAAAAAGAGCCATCCCAATACTTGCCTGGAAGCTGTTATTATAAGCAAACTCTACCAAGCTCAAATGATCAACCCAGTGACCACCCCAATCCGGTACACACATCCGCAGTAAATCCTTTAAAGTCTTAATCGTCCTCTCGGATTGCCCATCAGTCTGCAGATGGTATGATGTACTCATATGCACCTTAGTGCCCATCTTTGCCTGAAATGCTCCCCAAAAATCTGAAGCAAATCTCGAATCCCGGTCTGATACAATACTGGCTGGCACTCCATGCAGTCTCACAATCTCTTTCTTAAACTTCTTAGCGAACATAGCCGCTCCGTCTGTCTTCTTGATGGCCAAAAAGTGTGCAGACTTAGTCAACCGATCCACAATCACCCAGATAGCATCGAAGGTCCCCGAGTTAGGTAATCCCACTATGAAATCCATCGTGATTATATCCCACTTCCACTCCGGAATGGGTAAACTCTGCAACAAACAACTCGGAACCTTATGCTTTACCTTAACCAACGAACATGTGTTACACTTCGAAACCCAAGCAGCCATATCTATCTTTATCCTAACCCAATGATAGTACCACTTGAGATCACGATACATCTTAGTCGCTCTAAGATGAATCGAGAACTTGCTCGCATGAGCCTCTCGCATAATCTCCTGCCTCAAATCCTCTACCTTGGGTACACAAACCCGACTGCAAACAAGAATTGTCCCATTCAAAGAGACCTGATACTCTCCCGCCTGAGCCACTCAAATCCTAGTCAAAAGATCTGCCTGATCAGCCGCCTTTAAGCCCATCAGCTCCAGCAAAATAGCACATAACCGCAAAGTACTAATCTCGCTCACTAGTGACTCAATATCCTGCTCCCGAGCCGAATCTACTCGTCGACGACTCAAAGCATCCGCTAACTGGTTCGCCTTACCAGGATGGTAAATGATATCCAACTCGTAATCTGCCAACAACTCAACCCAACGTCTCCGTCTCACATTCAACAATGGCTGAGTGAAAATGCGCTGCATATTCTTATGATCTGTGAATATCTGAACTTTCCCACCATACAGATAGGATCTCCAAATCTTCAATGCAAACACAATTGCACCCAACTCTAGATCATGCGTAGGGTAGTTACGCCCCACACCCCTCAGCTGCCTCGAAGCATACGCAATCACTCTACCCTCCTGCATCAACACGCAACCCAGACCAATTCCAGAAGCATCGGTGTACACTGCATAAGGCTTACCCAACTCGCGCAACGCCAATACCGGTGTACTCATCAACATCTTCTTCAGCCTCGTAAAGTTGTCATCGCACTCCTGAGACCAAGCAAACGGGACATCCTTCCCGGTCAACTTCTTCATCGACTGAGCCATACTCGCAAAGCCCTTGACGAACCTCCAATAATATCCTGCTAAACCCAGAAAACTCCTGATCTCGGTAGCATTAGACGGTCTAGGCCAATCTCGAATAGCCTCTATCTTAGTCGGATCCACAGAAACTCCATCTGCAAAAACAATATGGCCAAGGAATCCCATCTCTCTCTGCCAAAAACTGCACTTGCTCAACTTAGCAAAAAGCTTCTACTCCCGAAGCTTTTCCAGAATCAACCATAAATGCACCTCATGCTCCTCAAGACTCTTCGAGTAAACTACAATATCATCGATAAAGATAATCACGAAGACGTCTAGATACTCCAGAAATACACCGTTCATCAACTGCATAAATGCTGCTGGCGCATTCATCAACCCAAACGGCATCACCATGAACTCAAAGTGACCATACCGCGTCCTAAAAGCAGTCTTCCAAACATTAACTTTGTCGATCGGAATATGATGGTAACTTGATGCAAAGTCAATCTAGGAGAACTAAGTAGCACCCCTCAACTGATCTAGCAACTCATCAATCCTTGTTCTTCACAGTGACCCGGTTTAGTCCCCGGTAATCGATGCATAACCAAAAACTACCATCCTTCTTCTTCACAAACAACACCGGCGCTCCCCACGGTGAAGTACTCGGACGAATAAAACCCTTACTCGCCAAATCCTCTAGCTGCTTCTTCAGCTCTGCCAACTCACTTGGAGCCATCCTGTAAGGTGCCTTGGAGATAGGCTGAGTCCCGAGCTCTAATTCAATCGTAAACGGATCGGACCAAGACAGCGGTAATCCCTGCAATGACTGAAAGACATCCTTAAAATCCCGAACAACCTGAACCTCACTCACAGCAACCTTACCCACAGACTCTGGCACAAAAATCGTCGCCAAATAAGCATCGTAACCATGCTCGATCATCTGCACTGCCTGAACCGCAGAAATCACGAGACTTCCTAAAGTCGGTCTCACTCCCAGAAACATCAACCTTTCTGCATCCCGTTCGAAGACTACTCTGCCTTAGAAACAATCCAGATGAACTTTGTAGAACGACAACGATAACCAATCTATCCCCAGGATAATGTCGTACAATTCCCTCGGACTAATCACCAAATCTGCGAGCATTGACTGCCCAGCAATCTGAACATCAAATGCTCTAGCACGGCCCGAAGTAGCTAGGAATCCACCTCCAGCCACCTTGACCAAACCCAAATGCTCACCAGCGCTGCTACAGATGCCACTGCTCTGGGCATGCTCCGGGGTAACAAAATAGTTGGATGCTCCAGAATCAAAAAGCACATGGGACTCAAAACCTCCCACTAACAAGGTCCCTACACAATTCACAAGCAAAATAACAAAAACAAGCAACAATTCACGAGCAAAAGAATTTACGAAGTCTGAGTCTAAGACTTTACCTGTGATCGACGCGCCGCTATGCTGCCCCGCCTCGCCCGGAGTATAAACTCGCGGTGCCGGTCCAATCTGACCCAACGGCTGCACTGCCGCCACCTGCGTCACTGGCTGGAACGCAGCAATAGTCATCTACTGCAGCTTGGGACACATCGGCCTGATATGTCCCGGCTCTCTGCAATGGAAGCAAACCTTAGCCTCCCTTGAAGCCTTAGGGCAGCTCGCTACCCTGGGCTCAATGCTCCTACAACCAAAACATGCATCAGTCCCTGAACTCGCCTTAGAAGTGCCATCCCACCTCCTCTTCTGGCCTGATAACAAGGTTTTGCCCTGGTGAAAGTTCTCAAATCCTAAATTATTAATCCGATGTAGATATAGATTTAGGTTCGTTCAGGAACCGGCAATACACTTTAATATCTTTTAACACAATTCTAGCTAAGCGATTCAAGTTGTTTGAAAGGTGTCACGAATTCAAGTAAATAAAACAAATAAAAATTGGTTGTAAACTATATTAAAAAGGCGTTAGACAAGGATAGTTATCTCAGGGATTAGATCATCAAGAACCAAGAAATTATTCAGGATATTAAATCAAGCACCAATCTAGAACTCAATCATAAATACTAGAGAATCCACTGTCGTGGCATCCACTAATTCATCAATCAATCTAGTACCCCAAACTGTCGTTTGAGACTAAAGAGAATCGATGAGCATAACGAATAGGATTGATTTGTTCACGAGTTGCCTTAACTTCAACTGCCGTTGGCTAAGGGTCAACACGCCCATCAAAGTCTATTCAAGTAATTCACTACACTTTTGATGAGTAAATTAAACCTAAAATCAAAGGCTAGGTGATCAAGCTAGTCTAGGCAATAAGTTCAACTTAGATGAAGATATCAAAACATATATAAAACCTATCTATGCTTAGTTCAAGAATCCCTAATTCCCATCGAAAACCCCTAACCTAACAAGGAGAACTACTCGCACATAGAGATCTGAAACATAGCAAAAGAGATGAAATAATTCATAGATAAAATAGTAAAGAGTTTAAGGGTTAAGAAAACTTCAACAAAGTGTGGAAGACAAATCTCGAAACTCAAAAGCAAAAGTATCCAAAAATCAATCTATCTCTCTCGAAATCTCTCTCTCAAAATCGAGCCTAAGGAGGTGAAAAATCTCTATCAAAAGTCTGTGGAGGAGGCGTGTGTAAGTCTGCTTTTTCTCCAAGGAAAAACTCCTCTCTTTAAGGGCTTGGGCGGCTGGAATAAGGGAGTAAATCTAGGGTGAATCTTCTAGGTGAATATTTGATTTGGTGAATATTCCCTTTAGTAAATCTTCTGGGGAGCATGTCAGTCGAATCGGGGAGCGGGTGCTCTTTTAGCTCCAAAATCTCCAAAAAGATCATGTTTTCCTTTCTTTTCCACCAAGCCTCCTAGCAAACTCCAATTCTTCATTCCAACCACTTTTAGACCTAAAAAGACTCAATACAAAGGAGAAAGACTCGATAAAACCGTACAAAACAATGGTTAGAATACGCCAAAAATGGAGTATATCATGGCCCTGCATAGGCTTACCGCCTTTGCCAAAACAAGAACTCCCCTGCTGATCCTGCCTCCACGGCTGAACCGCCGGAGCAACTGCCACTGGAACTGCCACTGACTGACCCTTCAGGTCCTCCTCGATCCCTGCAGCAACTTCTACCAGCTTTGCCCTCGAGGCGTACTCAGTCACTCTGCATCTAGTCCGAAAATCCGGCACTCGTCCCCTCAGGAACCTCTGGACTTGCGTCCGCTGATCCTCCAAGCCCCTATCCGCATAGACGAGTAGCCTATTGAACTGAGCGTCATACTCGCAAACCGTACGATCGCGTTGTACTAGCTCCACGAACCTCGTCTCGAGACGGTCTAGAGCCACCTGAGGAAAGTACTGAGCATTGAACTCAACTACAAACTCTCTCCAGGTCCATATTGCACCAAGCCTCCTAGCCTCAACAGCTCTCCACCACGAATGAGCCTCACCACTCAAATAATGGTTCGCTAACTCCACTTGGTACTCATCTGGGCAACGAACCGAGCAAAAATTACGCTCCAAGCGCATATGCCACTCATAAGCCTCCTCGGGGCTAACACATCCCGAAAAGAAAGTCGTACACATCTGACGCATCTGACTCACCAACTCCAAGTAAGACGGAGGCACCTCTGCAACCGTAGCCCTCGGCTGCACATCTGCTATTGGAGGCACAACTGGAGCCTTAACCAGAACTGCCACCAGAAACCGCTCCAACAACTGCGCCATAAAGCCCTCCATACGCTCCCAGCGATCCTGAGTTGGAACAGCACCCACACCTGGGCCCACTCCTCTGCCAGCCATACCGGTGCCTCGCTCGACGCCCACAACACTCTCACTAGCGTTACCACTGGCATTGCCCACGGATCCCACATGATGCGTAGCAGTCTTTGACGCATGCGTAGCACTCGAAGATGACTCATCGTACAAGACTGATCACGATAACGCGAACACATAGCACACAGGAACACACAGAATTATCAATTATCACAATCACGATTCAATCATACAAACCCTAACAAACTAATCCCGTAATCGCAATCACGCACTCATCTCGAATATGGATTAAAAGGGAAAAGGAAACGAACGAAGAACAAAGAACAGCGAAGAACCCCACTGATCAGACCACCACGAGTCTGGAAAATTGCTGGGAGGATCAAACCACGAGGAACAACGATTGCTACAGTTCTAAAGGCTAACGACAACGTTTCCTATGAATTTCTTTGCAACAATTCACAAGAACACGAAATCTCTCTCAAACCCTTATGATTTCTCTGCGCTTTTCTTCTCCTAAACGCGGCCACAAGTCTGCTAGAGACTTATAAATACGAGTCCTAGGTAAAACCTTCAAATTGCGATTTAACCGAGCCAAAAATCTAATAACCCGATTTCTGAAAACTGTGGTGTCGATCGACACTGCCCATGGTGTCGATCGACACCCTCACTAAATTGCACTTATTTGGTTTTGGGATGTTACTGGTGTTGAGGGTGTCTGGGAGCTCTCAGACTGCCCTTGGCTCGATTCATCCGGTCCCTGGTGCTCTTGGTTCATTTCATCATCAGACAAAAACACATAGTTTGGGTCATCGTTTTGTCCGTATGTTTCTTTCTCTTCTTCTTTCTCTTCTTCAGTATTGGATTTTACTTCTTCAACAATCTAATTGTAAAAAATAATGTAAATAAATTTAAAAATGTATGAGAAGGTAGATTAGAATTTACTATTTTAGTGAAGGCAATTTTCATACAAGAATGGTTGTGTCTTCATTTGAAAAGTTTTCCTCTTTGTTTTGAGTTGTTGTATCATCATCTGCATCATTTGCACCCTCAACATCCTCTGCACCCTCTTCTTGATTCTGCATAAGAAAATGCTCCCAAAAAGCCTTATAATCCACTTTAATTAAACCTTATAATCCACTTTAAACAACCACATAATCTACTTTAAAAACCTTATAATCATCCCTATAATCCACTTTAAAAAACTTTATGTCGAACAAAAATACATTATCAAAGGCAAAAATATAGATTTTGTGTATGTATATACCTCATTCTATTTTTCAAATTCTTCTTCATCATAAATAGTTTCTGCAGAATCACTCGAATCGTCAGAGTTAGCGTCTTGGGTTCGAGGTTCACTAGCCTGCAAAAAAAAAAAAACTTGTGAAGATTAGTAGGTCAAATTGTATGTAGTCCAAAAACGAAATAGGATTAGTATACCGCATTCTTATTTCTTTTTGCTTCTGGTTCTTTGCGTGAAAGATCTTCAGTCTGCAAAAATAACTATACAATGTGATTAACATAGGAAGGACATTTTACAAAAAAAAATATGTTAACATTTTTTCATTTTTGTTTTACCTGCTCCTCTGTTTCATTCATCATCTTCTACACGTATGATTCCATCGCGTCCTAGCGAGGATTCAACTCTTGACAAAAATTGATTATCATATCAAGTTTGTTGTCAACGGACATCCATATTCGCCTCGAACTCCAAGAGTCGGTGCCTCCAAAACTTCTTTTCCTTTTCTTTCCAACATTACTTCCATCTCCTGCTTCCCTCGCAACATTGCTTCCACCTCCCGCCACCGCTTTCCCCTTACGGACAGTACGAACATATGTTCATCCTCGATTCTAGTCAACCTTTGTTACTCTGTAATGTTCTTCCACAACAAGTTTGACAAGATCGAACAAATTCTTGTCTTCTTCATTACAGTAAGGATTGAACAACTCTTTGTACTCTTGACGGTCACCAATGACAGTTTGAACTTTGAGCAGAGAAAAAATTTGATATTAAACTGAAACCTTGCCATGTACTCCAAAAAAATTATAATCAACTTAAAAACCTTAACATATACTTTAAAAAAACATATAATCATGATTAAAACCATATCATTTTCTTTAAAAAGCATACCACTTCCTTTAAAAACCTTATAATCAAGTTTAAAACCATATAATACGTTATAATTTATCATATGATTTTAAAAATCTTTATATAATGTAAATTAGAATAAAATTGTACATGGGGGTCTTTTACAATGTTCCCTAATTGTTGGAGTCTTTGGTATCTTGTTTTTTTCCACTGCAGAATCAGTGGTCGATGATAAAGATCTTCTCTTCTATCAAACTCTCTTCTGAGAATTTTGATCGAAGTTAAAACCTAGAGCTGAAATGCAAACACAAACCCTGGAAGAGTATGCTATTAAAGGCCAGTCTTAAGTGTCATATCTTTCAAACTACCCAACAGAGATTTGTATGTCAAAGTTTCCCAGTTGAACTGCAAAACATTTCAAAAGACCCTGCTTTTTTCATTTCAATGTTTGTTAGCTTTGTATTGGGATTAATTGCTAGCACTGTGCCCTGCACTATGATGAAAGTACCTGCATGAAAAAAACAAAACAATTACATATATTTCAAGCTCTGATAATATAAATTTATGATATTGATTATAAGCTTTTAAAACAGTATTATAGGTATCTTTAAACATGATTATAAGGTTCAAAAACAGAGTTATACTAAGGATTTTAAAAAAACCTAGTTGAAGCTTCTTTTCATCAGTCAACACAGCTTTTGTTCTCTTCCAAATACTTCAGCAAACAATGCAAATTAATTTGCTTCTTCTCCATCCAAGCATCGATAGCTATGTCGTCCATCTTGTTTGATGTTGTGTCTTCATTGGACAAACTTGTTATAAGCAAGAACTCCCTAAGCGAGAACCGTATTGGTTGTTCTGTAACAACGAACCACAACTCATATTTCTTGTTTGTCTCCAACCTTCGTCCCATCATAAAGGTGACAATGCTTCTAGAGAAGAGGGCTTTATCTTGCAATAGAAACTGAACGATGGGCTAGAAGAGTGTTTTTCGTAGAACGTTAAAGCAATCATCTCCCATTTCTACCCTTACCCTATTTATAGAATGTTTCTTAAAACAATGGAGATTCATTGCTATGTCGATATCTTCTTTGTTTTTCACCTTTTGAGGCAAAATCAATTTATTTGCAGACATTTTGTGTAAATCTGCAAAAGAAATCAAAACTAACTAGTGAATACAGAGATCCAGAACCTTAAATAACCTCATAATCTTCTTTAAAATTTTTAAAACAACTAGTGAATACAGAGTTCCAGAATACTATTAAATAAACCTTAATGGCATTTAAAGAACTTCATAATCTTCTTTAAACTTGATAAAAAAAACTTCGTGAATGTATGAACAGAGTTTCAAAATACTAGAATCGATGAAATCTAGAACAAAATATACTCTTATTGAAATAAAAAACCATAGAATTGAGGAAAAATAAAGGTATTTACCAATTTTGAAATCAAAATTCAACGAATTGAAGGAATTTAGAACAAAATATAGCCTGATTGAAATCAAAAACCATAGATCGACGAAATCTAAAGCAATTTATAAAGTTTGAAATAAAAAATCACAGAATCGAAGTAATTTCACCCAAACATTGATAACAATTTCACAAATATTTCAAAAGAATATCATACAACTAAAACTCAGATACTGAACTGCAACCCTAATTTCAGTTATTCAGAAAATCACAACTACTTCCCAAATTACAACTAATCCGTGTCGAAATGGGTAAAGTTGGTAACAAATTGATTTTGCCTTTTTGATTTGCAGATTTGATTCTTTGTATCAGTGTTCTTCGAGAGTCTATTTCATAGTCTCAGAGAAGAAGATGATGAAATAGAAGAAGACAAACGGTTTTTAAGTCGTATTTGTTGCTTTTTAGGGTATTAAATTGAAAATGATAGTGGGCCTTATTCATAACCGTTAAATGATAGTGGGCCTTATTCTTAACCGTTTATATTAAGTTTAAAAGATATTGTGGGCCTTATTCATATAATCTTATTTAAAAGTCATATTATCTTCTTTAAAAATATTCATAATATGTGGGAAAAAAACCTGTGAAATTCAATTGGTTTCACAAACACACTAAAACGTTTTCTTTATGAGGTTTATTAACTTAATCAACAGTTATTAAAACATTTCATTCATATAGAAGGTCTAGAAAAAGCCCATTAGAAGCCCAAATATGGAATATATACAGTTATTAAAAATAAAATAAGCCCATTTTCTTTAAGTAACCCTCTTAAATGCTATAAACTCTCCACTTTCTCTCTTTTGTCTAACACGTCCTTTCACATCAGTTGCTTTTTCATCAAAGAAAATAGAGGAATACAAAGAGCCAAAATCCTTTTCATCTTCTTAATCGTTGAAAATCTTGTAAGTATAACACTATCGATACAATCCACATCTATTTCTCTTCGATTCGAGTCTTGTTGTGTAGGAAAATCTGTTTTTTGGAAATTTTTTGGAAAAACCCTAATTTTTGTAACATCTTTCTATGTGTCTATCAGATCTATCTGAAACCCTAATTTTATTCTGACTAACGATTTTTGGGGAAATGTGGGTCTTTTTGTTGGGAATGCCTTTTTATGAGTAGCGAAATAGGGTTTTCGACGCAAAAATAGTATGAATTATTTTTAAAAATTTTTGTTCTATGTTGAAATTTTTGGTACTGTTTTAGTGTATCACTGCTTTTCGTTTTGTTTTTAGTGGATAAAAGTTATGGAAATGGGTTTGTACGATAAGCAAATGTGAGAAAAATGTTTGTTTGTTTTTCTTTGTGTATTTGTGTGTTTACAAATCAAATCTCCAAACTTCTCTCTCCTGCGTGTATGTGTTTTTTTGCTTTGTGAGAAAGGCTTTTTTGTTTTTTCTGCTTTTAAAACATCCGCATTTGTAACTGTTTATTAAACATTATAATTCTTTTTTTAAAAAACCTCATAATATTCTGATTTTAAAACACCATAATCTTGTTAAAAATGTCATAATCTTGTTAAAAAAACCTTATATTTTTTGTTTAGAAAACTGTATACTTTTGTTTAAAAAACCTTATATTTTTGTTTAAAAAACCTTATATTTTTGTTTAAACAACCTCATAATGTTGTGTTTTATTAATTATTTGTTTCTTTTGACAGAGTTTCTGTGATGGCTGGTGAACTACCTAATGATTTGTTCTTGGCATACAAGAACAATTCCACAATGCACAGGCAGGTTAGGATTGAACGCAATCACGAATCTGCTCCATCGGCTGAACCGTCCCCGATGTTCACTACTATCTTCAAGTCTGTTATTGGTGTTGGCTTCCGTCGCTACATCTCATGGATTATGACTGAGTACTGCACTTTGATGAACATAGCTTCGAGCCAATTGGTTCTTCGGTCCTAGGGTCTCATTAACGCTCTGCAAGTGTTGGGAGATTTGACTGGATTTCAGATTTCGGGATCGATGATCGCTAATGCGTGTCATCTTGGCCCTGTTCAAGGTAATCTTGGAAGATTCAATCTCGAGCTTCGTGATGGCGGAAGCTCTCCTGTTGATCCTCAACTATGGTTGCATACAAACGCAGATGAGGATAACTACTTCTTCATCATTCACCAAGGGCTTGGAGTGACACGCCACTAGTGGTCTCCAATAGGTATGTTCCCATTAGAAACTTTTTACAATAAAACTGTAAAAAAGTTTTATAAAAATGTTATTGAACAGTTTTGCTTTATGTAGGATTTGTACCAGAGGATGTTGTACAAGCTGAAACATTCCCTGAAGCTCTGTTGTACTTGGATGAGCAGTTCAGGGATACTGCTTTCTTACTCCACCCTCGTGTTGTGAATGAAACATCCCTGAATTCTTCTCCTAAAAGACCATGCATTACACCAAGTATTTACACCATCACTTTTATTTATTTTATTCAGGTTTTCAATTTCTTCTTACTTTTAGAAATATGTTGTGTCTTAAAAAAACAGAGAGCATGGACAATTTGTTGCCGAAACGGCAAATATATGAATTCTTTCAGGAAATTCATGAGGTTTCTCCTGAACGATAGGATGGATCAGGAGCAAATATGTGTTGAACTGAGGATGATTCGGTTCTCATTATTATTGAATCAAGGAAGGAATTAAGTGATTTGATCAAGAAGAAGTATTAAAATAATAAGAGGCTCCATGTCTACACAATATGACTGTTGGGAGACTTTGGAAGTTGTCCCTAGGTTGTCTCAATCTCTGTTCATAGTGCAGCCACTTGTGTATAGGGTTTGACTTTTATATATGTTTAGATTATAAATATGTTGTAAAAGGATCTAAATTTAATTAAGGAGAAAAAATTTCTCTCTTCCCAATCTCTGAATTTCTCTAATCTCTATAATCTCTCTCTCTTTTATCCAAACTGAATCCCAACAATCTTTCTCTCTTGATTCCGCATATTCTTCATGGTATCAGAGCATTAAGCTCCAAAATCTCTTTATTTGCAGTCTATACTCATAATCTCTTCACCTCCATTCTAATTCTTCACCCATTTCATTTTCTGGTTCTTTGAAGTTTTTGGGAATTTTTTGTTGTTCTTCAATTTTCTGGAATTCTTATTGTTCTTCGTTTTTTTGGGAATTTTTTTTTTCTTTATCCAGTGGTGATAAATTTTCTGACCATGGAAAACTCAAAACCAACTCTTGGACCAGTTATTCTCAAGGGGCAAACTATTTGCTGTGGTCTAGAATAATCAAAACAGCCTTATGTAGCTGTGGGCTTTGGGGGCATATCGTGCGGAGCGAAACACCAATGGAGATGGTTGAGAAGGATGGTAAGAAGATAGTGGTTGCTGGTGACAGTAACAAGTGGCTCCAAGAGGACCAAATGGTGCTATCTATCATCCAAAACTCTCTCGATGCATCTCTCCTTGAAGCGTACTCCTACTGTGAGTCAGCCAAGGAGTTGTGGGAGACTCTCCATAAGGTATTTGGAAATACCTCAAACTTGAGCAGAATTTTTGAAGTCGAGAAGGCTATCAATGATCCCAGCCAAGAAGACATGGAGTTTACTCAACATTTTTGGGAAATTTAGATCCCTATGGGCTGAACTTGAAATGCTAAGACCAAGTTTGGTTGATCCAGTTGTTATTAGTGAGAGGCATGAGGGTATTTTGTCTCCTTATGACCTTAAATCTAAGCTACACAGACTGATCAAACACATGCCGAGGGCAAACAAACTTCCAAGCCTTGAGGAGGTGTGTGCTCAGATTCAAAAAGAACAAGGCTCTCATGGACTCTTTGAAGGAAAAAGGGAACGCATCACTGCCAGCAAAGGATTCTACAAGCCTGATGAGAGAAAGGTGTGGATATGCAATCATTGTAAGAAGAAGGGTCAAACAAAGGATAAGTGCTGGCTCCTATACCCACACCTTAAACCAAACAAGTTCAAAGACCAGAAGGCTAACCTCTCCTTTGAACCAATGCAAGAACAGAAGAAAGCCAGCCCCTCTACACAAGAAGGGATAGCTATGGCTGCTTCCAGTGAGTTCGTGAGGAAAGCTGACTTGGACGCTCTCGTCAAAGCCTTAAGGGAGAACGGTACCACATTCTATACTCACAAATAAAATAATTCTATAGTTGTAGATTCGGGTGCATCTCATCATATGATTAGTAACTCTAATCTACTTTAAAACATAGAATCTGCTCTAGGGAATGTGGTAATTGCTAATGGTACAAAATCTCAATTAAAGGCATTGGTAATCTTAAGTTGTTTGATAATAACTCTAAAGCATTCTATATGCCAACCTTTACATCAAATCTATTATCAATTAAGAAAGCTACTTCTGATTTGAACTGTTAGGCTATCTTTAATCCTAATGGTGTGTATTTTCAGGATATTGATACTAATGAGGTTGTTGGAAAGGGATTTGTCAAGGATGACTTATATGTGCTTGAAGACAATGAACCAAACTTCTTGTTGTCTCGTTCCTTTAGTTCAATTCTTGCGGATACTAATGGTGCTATTTGGCATGTGTAACACCCTGTTTTTTTTTTTTTTTTAAAAGCGGAAATTCCATAACACTAAATTCATAAAAAGTTAATCAATAACCAAACAATCAATCCGATTTCGAAAGATAATAAATGCTAGCAACCTAACCGGGTTCACTAGACTTAGACAAAAAACATAAAACAAGCAATCCTAATCATCCTCCTCCCTAAAGTCATGATCCCGCGGTCACACTTTTCCTTTTCCTTTACCTGCAACACAATTAGGAAAAACGAGTTGCGTAAGTATTACATAAATACTTAGTGAGAACGGGTTAGTAATCTCGAATAACCGACAATCAAATATTAATCAAATTCAGAAACTTTTAATCATGAAACGAGAGTGTCGATCGACACGTCGCACGGTGTCGATCGACGCCACAGAAACAAGGGTGTCGCTCGACACATCGCACGGTGTCGAGCGACGCTTCACTCGGCCTGTGTCGATCGATGCACCTATAGGGTGTCGATCGACACCTAGTTCCTTCTCCGATTTCCGATCGCACAAAACATACAAAAACACAATTAAAATCCATGATTCAATCCGATTCCACACCACAAATGACCACAAACAATCCACGAATCATTCCCAAACATTCCTAAACCGATCCTATTCAATCAACGGCTAATCCGAGGCCACAAACGCGCACTCACCTCGGGATTTCGACGGAAACGACGAAGAACGCGATGAACGGCGAAGAACACGAAGAACACCAAAAATCAGAGATCGATCTCACTGACTCGAGCCTCTGACACCACGAACTCGCCGGAAAGAACGATTCAAAGCTCCTCAATCCCAAAAACAACACTCCTTAAGATCCCAAAACACTCAAACCTCAAGAACTCACAAATCCCCTTTCTCTACTGATTTTTCTGCGTATTCTCCTCTGAAAAATACGGCCACGAATACGTAGATATGTATTTATACGGGAACCCTAGCTCCTTAAACCGGCTCGCCAAACCGACAAATCAATTTTTAAACCAAACCGCGATCCAGACTTGGTGTCGATCGACACCACCCCTTGGTGTCGATCGACACCCCTTACCAGAAATCAATTTCTGGTTTTGGGATGTTACAATTCTCCCCCACTAAACTGGATTCGTCCTCGAATCCCAAAAATACGTCCACACAGGACCAAACTCTGGCCCGCACCGGCCAATACCACAAGAGATTCTCACAAAATCTCAGAGACACACGAACTAATCCTATGTTTTTACGTACGTTTTCTCAGACATTTATTACGTTAACTCATCCATACTCACCAATACTCTAGGGAAACCACCGTCCCCGCGAGAGAACCACCGTCTCTCCGCACTATAGAGGAAACCACCGTCCCAATATAGGCGCTCAGTACTATAAAGGAAACCACCGTCGCAATATATATACACAGGAAAACCACCGTCTCTTGGAGAGAACCAACGTCTCTCAGCATGTATACAGGAAACCACCGTCCCCGATACATACTCTGGAAAACCACCGTCTCCAGATCATGAGTAATACGTAATAAACTCTTAAACGCCTAAAAACATCAGCGACTAGGTCACCTCACGTGGTCTAAACTCGATACTCCCACCGGAATATCCACAAAACATGATCCTCACTGGTCAACACAATCGCAATACAGGAACATAATCCGATAACAATAGAAATATAAGAAGCAATCTCATCTCATAAATCTCCAAAAAAATGTATATCGTTACAACAAAACGAAAATACATGAATCAAAAACACCACTGGCCCAAAGGCCTACACGAAACTGGAACCACAAAGAAAACTAAGCTCAAAGGGCGACCTACTTGTCGAACCACTTCTTGAACTTCAGTTTCATCTTTGCCTCTGGCTCCCAAGTCTCCTCCTGGCAACCGCCACAATCCCACAAAATACGCAACAACGGAAACTTCTTCCGACTCAATTCCTTGATCCTCCTCTCAAAAATCCTCACAGGAACGGCTGAAACCGTCAAATCTAGCTGAAGATCCCCAGGGATCTCAGGCACCAACTCCTCTGTCTCATGCATGCACTTCTTCAATATCGACACGTGAAACACCTTATGAAAGAATAATACGAACCTTCTCTGTCGTCTCCTGAACATAAGTAGCCCCATGAATACTGCGCTCCCCCACTTGGGTCCAGCATAAAGGCGTCCTGCATGGCCTCCCATACAGGGCCTCAAAAGAAGCCATCCCGATACTCGCCTGAAAGCTGTTATTATACGCAAACTCCACTAAGCTCAAGTGATCATACCACTGACCACCCTAATCCAGAACACACATCCTCAGTAAATCCTCCATAGTCTGAATAGTCCTCTCTGACTGCCCATCAGTCTGCGGATGAAAAGCTGTACTCATATGCACCTTAGTACCCATCTCTGCCTGAAAGGCTCTCTAGAACTCTAATGCAAACCTGGGATCTCGATCAGAAACAATACTGGCTGGCACCCCATGCAGCCTCACAATCTCTCGCACCAACCTCTTAGCCAACTTAGCCGCTCCATCGGTCTTCTTAATTGGCAAAAAGTGTGTTGACTTGGTCAATCGGTCCACGATCACTCAGGTAGCATCATACGTCCTTACCGGTCAGCTTTGTCATCGGCTGCGCCATACTCGCAAAACCCTTGACGAACCGCCGATAATACCCTGCTAAACCCAAGAAACTCCGAATCTCGGTAGCACTGCTCGGTCTAGGCTAATCTCGAATAGCCTCTATCTTAGCCGGATCCACAGATACTCCCTCTGCAGAAACAATGTGGCCAAGAAAACCTATCTCTCGCTGCCAGAAACTGCACTTGCTCAACTTAGCATACAGTTTCTGCTCCCGAAGCTTCTCAAGAACCAACCGCAAATGCATCTCATGCTCCTCGGAACTCCTCGAATATACCAGAATATCATCGATGCAAATGATAATGAACACGTCCAGATACTCCTTGAACACATCGTTCATTAATCGCATAAATGCCGCTGGCGCATTCGTCAACCCAAATGGCATGACCACGAACTCAAAATGCCCATAACGCGTCCTGAATGCCGTTTTGCGAACATCTGCCTCGTCAATCAGAATCTGATGATATCCTGAAGCCAAGTCGATCTTGGAGAACCAAGTAGCACCCCTCAACTGATCTAGCAACTCATCAATCCTCGGGAGAGGGTACCTGTTCTTCACAGTGACTCGGTTAAGCCCCTGGCAATCGATACACAACCGGAAACTCCCATCCTCTTCTTCACAAATAGGACCGGTGCTCCCCACGGCGAAACACTCGGACGAATAAAACCCTTACTCATAAGATCCTCTAGCTGCTTCTTCAGCTCTGCTAACTCGGCGGGAGCCATCCTGTAAAGAGCCTTAGATATCGGAGCTGTCCCAGGCTCTAACTCAATCGTGAAAGGATCAGACCAGGATGGTGGTAGTCCCTTCAACGACCAAAAAACATCCTTAAACACCCGAACAACTCGTATATCCTGAAGAGCAACCTCACCACTGGACTCCGCCATCACAATCGTCGCAAAAAATGCCTCGCAACCTCGCTCTAATAACTGCTCTGCCTGAATAGCCGAGATCACAAGACTACTGGAAGTCGGTCTCAACCCCTGAAACACCAACCTCCCTCCATCGCGTTCGAAGCTCACTCTGCCTCTGAAACAATCTAGATGAACCCGGTAAAAAGATAACCAATCCATCCCGAGAATCACCTCATACAGCGCCACTGTACTAATCACCAAGTCCGCTGGCATCGAATGCCCCGCAATCTAAACATCCACTGCTCTAGCACGGCCCGAAGTAGCCAGGAAACCACCTCCAGCCACCTTGACCATGCCTGCACGCTCACCAGCGCTGCTCCGAATGCCACTGCGCTCAGCACACTCCGGAGTGATATAACAGTGCGACGCTCCAGAATCGAACATCACGTGGGACTCAAAGCCGCCCACTAACAAGGTCCCTACATATACCACATGCGTTGAGAACCTCTGGACTCGACCACAAGTAAAATAAGGGAAAAGAAACAACAACCACAAAGACATAAATTCTACCTCTAGGAATTTACGAAGTTAAGTCCAAAATTTTACCTATGATCTGCCCGGCATTGCTGTTCTGGCCGAACTCTGCTGGAGAATACACATGCGGTGCTGGACCAATCTGACCAACTGGCTGCTGCACTACCGCAATCTGACCCAAAGGCTGAACTCCAGCTGGCTGAATCACTGCCACACCTGGCTGCTGCAACTGGGGACACATAGGCCTGAAATGCCCCGGCTCACCGCACTGGAAGCAAACCTTAGCCCCCCGAGAAGAACCCTTAGGACAGTTCGCCACCCGATGCTCTGCACTACCGCATCCGAAACAACCATGCATACCGTGGCTACCTGAACTCGCCCTAGAAGGATCATCCCACCTCCTCTTCTGGCCCTGTGCAGGCTTACCGCCCTTGCCGGAACCAGAACCTCTACGATGCTGCTGCTGCTGCGGCTGCTGAGTCCTCGGCTGGATAGCAGGAGCCACAACAGGCTGAACGTTAACCGGACCAGACTGCTCACGCTGATCCTCCTCAATCGAAGCCGCTAACTTCACAAGATCTGCCCTCGACACGAATCTCCCACCCCTGCACTGGGTCCTGATACTCAAACGAAGTCCCTGCAAGAACCTCTGAACCAAAGCCCGCTCGTCATCCAGACCATGCCCAGTATGCACTACCAACCTGCTGAACTCGGCGTCATACTCACGCACTGACAGCTCTCTCTCTGCGTCAAGGATATGAACCTCATCTGAAGACGGTCTTGAGCCTCCTGAGGGAAATACTTGGCGTTGAACTCAGCCAAGAATTCACCCCAGGTCCACTCTGCACGCCTCGACTCAATAGCGCGCCACCACAAATGGGTATCACCACCCAGATAGTGGACAACCAACTCGACCTGATACTAGGCAGGACACCTGATCGACCTAAAGTTACGCTCTAACCTCAGACGCCACTCATCAGCCGCCTCAAGACAAACTCTGCCCTCGAAGAACGGCGTAGCTATCCTCTGCATCTGGCTCATCATCTCAAAATAAGACAGAGCCTGCGCTGCCACTGCAGCCCTCGGCTGCTCAGCCACTGCAGCCCTCTGCTGCAAACCGGCCACTGGTGGAACACCCGGAGCCTGCTCAGGAGCCACCGGCGGTAAACGTGCCAACAACTGCATCAGCAATCCCATAACCTGGTCATCACGACCCGGAGCTGCAGCAGCACCCCCACCAGGGCCTCTACCGGCACCGGCCAACACACTGGCACTAAGCGACTGGGACTCTGACGCGGTTGCCACACTCGGAGTTACACTCTGCGCCGCACTCTCGGCTGACTCAGCAACTAGGCCACGACCACGGCCCCGGCCTCCACGGCCACCAACTCTGCCACCACGGGCACCAGCTCTACCACGACCTCTAGCTCTGGTATCCATCTCACTGCAACACAGATCAGTAGATAAGTACCCTAGAAGTCACAATCAAAAATACACAAAACTTACCGCGGAATCTCATTAAAGGCCGGAGAGGATGATTTCTAAGACTAACAACATTTGACTAAACACAATTAATCAATCAAGCACATAGTCTCAGTTCATCCAAACTAACAGTCCTAAAACCGTCTAGGCTCTGATACCAAAATGTAACACCCGGTTTTTTTTTTTTTTTAAAGCGGAAATTCCTTAACATTAAATTCATAAAAAGTTAATCAATAACCAAACAATCAATCCGATTTCGAAAGATAATAAATGCTAGCAACCTAACCGGTTTCACTAGACTTAGACAAAAAACATAAAACAAGCAATCCTAATCATCCTCCTCCTTAAAGCCATGATCCCGCGGTCACACTTTTCCTTTTCCTTTACCTGCAACACAATTAGGAAAAACGAGTTGCGTAAGTATTACATAAATACTTAGTGAGAACGGGTTAGTAATCTCGAATAACCGACAATCAAATATTAATCAAAATTCCGAAACATTTAATCATGAAACGAGAGTGTCGATCGACACGTCGCACGGTGTCGATCGACGCCACAGAAACAAGGGTGTCGCTCGACACATCGCACGGTGTCGAGCGACGCTTCACTCGGCCTGTGTCGATCGATGCACCTATAGGGTGTCGATCGACACCTAGTTCCTTCTCCGATTTACGATCGCACAAAACATACAAAAACACAATGAAAATCCATGATTCAATCCGATTCCACGCACAAATGACCACAAACAATCCACGAATCATTCCCAAACATTCCTAAACCGATCCTATTCAATCAACGGCTAATCCGAGGCCACAAACGCGCACTCACCTCGGGATTTCGATGGAAACGACGAAGAACGCGATGAACGGCGAAGAACACGAAGAACACCAAAAATCAGAGATCGATCTCACTGACTCGAGCCTCTGACACCACGAACTCGCCGGAAAGAACGATTCAAAGCTCCTCAATCCCAAAAACAACACTCCTTAAGATCCCAAAACACTCAAACCTCAAGAACTCACAAATCCCCTTTCTCTACTGATTTTTCTGCGTATTCTCCTCTGAAAAATACGGCCACGAATACGTAGATACGTATTTATACGGGAACCCTAGCTCCTTAAACCGGCTCGCTAAACCGACAAATCAATTTTTAAACCAAACCGCGATCCAGACTTGGTGTCGATCGATACCACCCCTTGGTGTCGATCGATACCACCCCTTGGTGTCGATCGAGATCGACACCCCTTACCAGAAATCAATTTCTGGTTTTGGGATGTTACAACATGCTAGGCTAGGCCATCCTCATTCTCGTGCATTAGAACTGATGTTACCTAGTATTTCTTTAAAAACAATGAATGTGAAGCTGGTATACTTGGTAAACATTGTAAATCAGTGATTCCTAAGTCTTCAATTATCTATGAAAATTGCTTTGATTTAGTACATTCTGGTGTTTGGACCTCTCCTTGTGAATCAATAGAGCACCATAAGTACTTTGTCACATTCATAGATCAAAAATTGAAATACACTTGGGTAACTTTACTTCCATCTAAAGATAGAGTGTTTGAGGCATTTATTAACTTTCAAACGTATGTTACTAACCATTATTATGCTAAGATTAAAATTCTTCGAAGTGACAATGGTGGAGAATACACAAGCAATGATGGAGGTGGCAAGATCAATGATGTTCCACAACAATGTCCCAAAGAAGTTCTGGGCACATGCACTAGTCTCAGCATGCTACTTAATCAACCGCATTCCGACCAAGATTATCAATGATATATCCCCATTTGAGGTACTGCACAAAACTAAATCGTCTATTAACCACTTACGTGTGTTCGAATGTGTGTGTTTTGTTTTGATTCCAGGAGAACAAAGAAACAAGCTTGAACCTAAGAGTATCAAACCTATGTTCATTGGATACTCTCCACATCAGAAGGGATACAAGTGTTATGATCCAGAAACAAGAAGAGTTCTTGTGTCTAAATATGTAAAGTTTGTGGAAGCCAAGGATTATTATGAAGGGGAAAATTGGGATAACTTGAAAGATCTCTCTCATACCCCATCAGATAGGGCCACCAACTTGAGAAGGATATTGGAAACCCTTGGAATTACTCAAAGCATGGCTAGAAACGATCTCAGCACTCCAATAGCTCAGAATGAACCAGTTGAGGAAACTGCTCCCCTTGATCATGAGGGAGGCAGTATAAATCAAGATGTAGAAGGTCCAATCATCCATGATCAAGGTGAGTTAATTCAAGATGAGTCTGGATCCGAATTTATTCCAGGAGAAGAATCGTACCAGGATGAGGATTCTGCTCAAGATGAGCAACCACAACAACAATCAGTTTCAGTGAGAAGAAGTGCAAGACTTAATCCAACGATCAATCATCAAATTGGAAAAATACGAGGGTAGTTCAAGCGGTTTGCAACCTTGCATACATTCCTCAAGAACATCAAGTATTTATTGGAAAGCTTAATCAAGAATGGATTCCAGCAAGCTATGAAGAAGCTAAGGAACACAAAGTGTGGATGGATGCAGTAGGTGAAGAACGCAATGCTATGGAAGTAAACTTGGGATGAAGCAGATTTACCTAAGGGCAAGAAGGCTGTGAATTCAAAGTGGGTATTCACAATCAAATACCTAAGCAGTGGGGAGATAGAGAGGCACAAAGCAAGATTGGTGGCAAGAGGCTTCACCCAAACATATGGAGAAGACTACCGTGATACTTTTGTTGTAGTAGCTAAGCTACATACGGTACAGGTCATACTGTCCTTAGCTACTAACTTGGGATGGGATCTTTGGCAAATAGATGTCAAGAATGCATTCCTACAAGGTGAACTAGAAGATGATGTGGATATGACTCTTCCTCTTGGTCTTGAAGATTCAGTTACACCGGGAAAGGTTTTAAGACTTAGAAAGGCTATCTACGGTTTGAAACAGTCGCCAAGGGCTTGGTACCATAAGCTGAGCATGACCATGAGAGATAGAGTATTCAAGAAGTCTGAATTAGACCATACATTCTTCACTCTACAAAGCCAAGAAGGTATTGTGGTCATTTCTCATATATGTAGATGACATCATTATCTCCGGGAATGACAAGGCCGGTGAGTATTTAAGCTACTAAAGATTATCTCAAATCTGTTTTTGAGATTAAGGATCTTGGAGAACTAAAGTACTTTCTAGGGATAGAAGTATGTCTCTTTAAAGAGGGACTCTTCTTATCACAAAGAAAGTACATTCTTGATCTTTTAAGTGAAACAGGAAAGCTTGATGCTAAGCCAGCCAAAACACCTCTAGAAGAAGGCTACAAGGTTAAACGAAAGGGGGAGATCGAAGATGAACCGTTTGAAGATGTCACTCAATATCGGAAAATGGTTGGTAAGCTCGTATATCTAACTATTACCATACCAGACTTGTGTTTTGCTGTGTATCAGGTGAGCCAACACATGCAAGCTCCAAAGATATATCATTGGAACATGGTAGATCGTATCTTGAGGTACCTCAAAGGAACTTCAAGTCAAGGCATTTGGATGAGATGCAATGGAAGCTCTGAGATTGTAGGATATTGTGATGCTGATTAGGCTGGAAATAGGAGGGATACCGGTTATTGCACGTTCATTGGGGGAAACCAAGTTACTTGGAAGACCAAGAAGCAAAAGGTGGTTTCATGTTCAAGTGCAGAAGCTGAGTATAGAGAGCTATGAGAAAGCTCACCAATGAGTTGATTTGGCTCAAAGCTCTCATCAAGGTTTTAGGCATTGAGTCTCAAGATCCAATAACGATGCATTGTGACAATCAAGCAGACATTCACATCGCCTCCAACTCTGTGTTCCATGAACGTACCAAGCATATCGAAGTGGATTGCCAAATGGTGCGTCAAGTAGTAGAACAAGGACTGATCTTGCCATGTTATACAAGGAGTTCAGATCAGCTGGCTGACATATTCACCAAGGCAGCAAGCTTGAAGGTGTGTGAGTTCATCCACTCAAAGCTTGGACTTATAGAGATCAATTAGCCATGGAGGTCATACTCTTTTCCCTTCAGTGTAGTTTTTATCCCACGTGGTTTTTCTACACTAAGGTTTTAATGAGGTGAATCTTCATTGTCTAATCTTAACATAGATCTCTATAGTTAAGCTTGAGGGGTAGTGTTGAACTGAGGATGATTCGGTTCTGATTAATATAGAATCAAGGAAGGAATTAAGTGACTGATGAAGAAGAAGTATTAAAATAATAAGAGGCTCCATGTCTAGCCAATATGACCGTTGGGAGACTTTGGAAGCTGTCCCTAGGCTGTCTCAATCTCTGTTCATAGTACAGCCACTTGTGTATAGGGTTTGAATTTTATATATGTTTAGATTATAAATATTTTGTAAAAGGATCTAAATTTAATTAAGGAGAAAAAGTTTCTCTCTTCCCAATCTCTAATTTCTCTAATCTCTCTCTCTTTTATCTAAACTAAATCAACAATCTTTCTCTCATGATTCCGCATATTCTTACAATATCTCACATGTCAGCATGTGTGTTAGTCTAAATCTAATTTTATAGTTTCTATAAACCTTGTTTTAAAATGATTTTTTGTTTAAATCAGGGTCTCGTGCTAGGTGATGATTCGTCGGATCTACTGAAGAAAAGGCGTTTTAGGCATGAGAAATTGCTGCTTCCACTTATCGAGTGGACCAACTGCTGCAACCGGTCCTAGAGATGAAGGTCAGAGTTCAAGAAATCAGCTCAGAGCGACAGTGAGTACGACTGCAAATGCAACCCGTCTAAGAAGTCAGCCTAGAGCCTTGTTGTCAAGGAATGCTACCAGAAGTGGAACTCGTCCAAGAACAGTCCCAGGAGATCAAGCAGGTAGCTCCAGGAATGTGAGACCTCGTCGGTCTTCTTAATAATTTCTTTCACGGAATGTAGTTTCTTTCAAGACGTTTTATTAGTTTTTTGTTTTGTTGAAATTCTTGTTGTCTTTGTTGGATTGTTAAAAACATCTTTTGATTTTGTAAGACTTCGTTGGTTTTCTAAGGTTTTCTAAGGTTTGATCAGATTATAAGGTTTTTAAAAATACATAATGACGATTAGAAAGAATTCAAAAGAAGGTTTTAAATCCGATTAGATAGTTAAAATAAGATTTGTGGTTTATTAAAGAATATTATCAACTTTTTTAAAGAACATTATAAGGTTGGTAAATAAAATTAGGCAAATTATAATGAAATTATGAGCTCTTACGAAGAAGATTCAAAAATATATGGTTATGAGCTCTTTTAAAGAACATATGAACTATTTTAAGGTTTCTTAAATCACATTATATGAAAAAACAAGATTGTGCATGTTATAAACTGCTGATTATTGCGATAGAACTGTTATAAACAGTTTATCATAGTTGGCTCAGCCTAATATAATCTAAAAAGTCATAAAAAATTGTTATAAAAACAGTTCTAGATGTTGATAAACTCTTCAAAGATATCTGTTGCTAGCTTGTTTATCAGATCTTCAATGTTATCTTCTTGCAACTTGTTCCAGCATAGATCCCCTAAAGCATAGCACTCCATTACCTTGACCATGTATATTCCTATATCCTGTATTTTTCTGATCTCGTAGGAGAAACAACAATCAAATATGGCACTTTTGGAATTTAAAGACCTAATAAAACTCTATCAAAATTTATAAATTACGGATGGCACTTTTGTATTAAATGAGATTTTGAATTTTGAGGTATCCATCTTTTCTCCTCTATTGAACTAGACGAAGAATGAAAGCATTTTTGCGAAAGCTAAAAGTTTCTTTTTAAATAATTTCTCGCAAAGTTGGTTACGACTAAAATCAGTGACAATGATTTTTTGATGTACGACATTGATAGTGAGCAGAACTGATAAGATCATCAAACCAGTAGCTAACCCAGAGCTCCGTCAAACCAAATGCACCATGCTAAACAGACCTGACCAGGACATATACTCACTGTTTGAAGCGTATTAGCTCAACCACGAAGATTTAATGCATGAATTTACATATAGAACATTACAGCTCAATTATAAAACTCCTCGAAGAAGAATCAGATCAAATGGAATTCAAACGAAAGAGTTATCGAATTTACAAATCATGTGATTTCCAGTTTACCCGATTTAGACATGCAAGCATTTATTGGACGATTCCCGACGAACTAGGAAGAATTAAGCTACAAATAAACATGTTATGGAACCTTAGATCAACAGAGAAGCTTGTCAAATTGGATTCATACAAAAATTCATTATGGTTTAAAAGTTATTCAACTTCTAAACCGGATGATTCTCAGGTTGCCTTATTTGAGAGCTCACAGATTTAAACGATTACAAATTAGACTTTGGCGACCAGGAGAGATATTAAATCATACAAGAGGCACATATAACCATCCAGAAGAGTCGCATAACATCTTCCCATGCACCAGCAACCACATGATCAGGCGGATCCCCTTGATTTCAAACTTACCATATATAGACGTGTTCACACTTGGAGTAATAAAGCACCAACGTCTATTCCTACAAAGCTGCAACGTTTTGGAGTTCTTATCAACATATCAAGTCACCTTACTGTACACCAAACCACATCAGAACACGCACACTCAACAAGGACCATACTTCCCATTTTTGGAATCGATTTCCATTAAACCCCAACGGCTCTTTCCAGGTCAAGACCCCTGCATTTTAGGAAAGCTTTATGATGATCAAGATGTTCCAAAGAAGCTTACTTATCCACCCAAGCCATTCAGATACAAGACACCAACATCTTCCCATATTTGCCATGATACTCATAAATCTCCAACAGCTAGTATTGTTTAACTATGCATGATTTTCTTCTTGTATTTGCTTTTTCACCGTTAGTATTATTGTAATATCTCTATATAAAGCTCAGCTAAACCATTTCTACAAAGCACCTTTCAATCAAATTAATATAAAGTATTTTATTCTTTTCTTTCAAGTGTGTTTCTTGAAGAATTGTTTTTTCTTTTGAATATAAGTGTGCGATTTACTTCTATTCTTTAGAAGCCGCGAATATAGTTGTTTGTGTGATTCAAATAACTTGTTCGTCCACCGATTGAGAGAATCAATCAACCCATCGATTGAGAGAGTCAATCAACCCATCGACTGAGAGAGTCAATCATACCACCACCTTCCCTCTCAACATCACGCCCATTTCCGCAACAAAGCTTGACAACTCTTGATTATCTAGTGCACATATGTTTGGTGGATTCCAATCTTATATCATCTGGTATCAGAGCTTCAAAAGCTCATATCTCCAGGTTGTATTCATTCAACCTTTATCTTTTAATTTCTGTTTTGCTTTGTTTTATTTTATAAACCAAAAAAAAAGTACTTGGTTATTTCTTTTGTTTCTGCTTAACACTACAAGAAAACAGGGCCTTTTCCGACGGCCAAAACCGTCTGTAAGCTGTCGGAAAAGGACGTATTCCGACGGTTTCCGACGGGAACAGGCCGTCGTTTCTATCACGTCGGAAAAACAAAAATCGTCGGGAATCCGTCGCTACTTTGCGACGGAATCCCGACGGAATTATGTCGGCGACCCAAAGGAGACGGAATTCCGACGGTAGTTGGTTTTCCGGCCATAACAGACGGAATTCCGACGGGTTCCGTTTTCCGGCCATAACAGACGGAATTCCGACGGGTTCCGTTTTCCGTCCATAACAGACGGAATTCCGACGGGTTCCGTTTTCCGGCCATAACAGACGGAATTCCGACGGGTTCCGTTTTCCGGCCATAACAGACGGAATTCCGACGGGTTCCGTTTTCTGGCTAACAGACGGAATTCCGACGGTTTAATTTATTTTATTTTTTTTAAAAAAAAATTATTTAATTTAATAATATAATATATTAATATTTTTAATAATGAAAAATAAAAACTATTTAAAATAAAATATATTAAATTTTAAAATTAAAAACTAATAAAATTAAAATGTGTTTTACAGTTTTACAATCAAATTTAAAACTCTAAAAGGCCTATTCCGGCCTCCCGGTTCTGAAGAAGTTGGTCATCTTCTCTTCCATCGCTTTGAATTTTGCATCGGCCTCCTCCTTATCTCTCGCTCTCGCTTCCTCCACTGCCCTAAGCCGGTCGTGCAGCTCTCGGTTTTCCGCCTCCAACCTCCTATGACGATCATATCGAACCGACGCAACAGACGAGCTACTCTCCTCAGGGAGGCCGTAAACACGGCCTCTGGTCTTGGGTGTCGCCTACAAAAATTTATTTTTTCAAATGTCATAACTTGTATTAAAAATAATGTTTAAATTCCATTAAATGTGAGACGGTTACTAACCTCGAAGGTGAACTGGTTGGTCATCTCGACTGGAACTTCGGTTGGCACCGGAGTTCCTTCCACGATCGGTTGCGATTGGAGGAACTCCTCCTCCCGCCTCTGCACAGCTTCCACGATTTCACGAGGAATCGGGTCTTCAATTTCACCGGTCTTCTTGTTGGTGTGCGAAAACTTGACCATATCGAGGTTGGAAGGATAGACACCGGTCTCCTCCATCTGTTACCATATACAATTACGTTACAGAATTCAAAAATTTTATGAAATATTTAATTACTTACTATTTTCAGAGCAGCTGAAGCCTTGCTAATCGCACCGAGGTTGTGGGTCGCTTTTCCCTTCCCTTTCCGGTCGCTGTTGCGGTTAGTCGAGTGTTTCTCGGAGTCCGTCTTGGTTGCCTCTAACTCCCAGTGTCGAAGAAGTCCAGTCCACATCTCAGCGGGTTTATATTTGAAAACCTTTGCCACCTTCCCCTCTTTGTACCACTTGTCTTTCCACTCGTTCATCTTCAACGAGAACTTCCTCTTTGCCTTTTTGTCGAACTCCTTTCGGACCCTGGATGTGAGGACTGGGTCCCATGTAAAATCTTGCTGCAAAAAAAAAAACATTCCCGCATTAGTAATTAAATTAAGCGTCATATAAGAAATACAATTGAAACAAATAAAATAAACTCTTACCGCAAATTGTCGGAACCAAGTGTCCTGGTCCTCTGGAGGCATGTCGTTGTACGTGGGGTAAGGTTTATTGAGCATGGAGTTCATCATTTCGTTGATGGAACTCGTAATATCGTTTTGTGAGAATTGGAACCTATTAAATTGTTTATTAAATATTTATGTAAAATTATTAAATCCACAACATATTAAAATAAGACTTACCACGTCGTGTTAGGTGGCAAGTCTGGATCCAGACGCGTCAACCTATCACGCCCAGGTTGCGCCACAACCTGGTCGATGGTCAACGAGCTGGGGGCTGAGTGGGCTGTAGGCATGGGCTGAGACGGGAATGGGGTCTCCTCGGGGAATGGGGTCTCCTCGGGGAACTCGGTCTGACTCGGAGACCGACCTCCCCTACTAGAACTCGCACCACGTCTAGAGTTATGAAAATCCCCATAATTTGCCCTACGATTTCCGTATTTTGGAGATTTAGATTTTTTGGGATTTATGAAAATTGGAATGTATAAGATTTTGTGAGTTGCAGATTTTGGAATTTAGTTAATTGAAAATTTTACATTATGGTTTTTAAGGATATTGGAGATTAGGGTTTTATGTAATTTATTGGTTTTATGTCATTGAATTAAGTTGGGGTTTTATGTCATTGAATTAAGTTGGGGTTTTTTAAAAATATTGTTTATTAAGAAATCGAAGTTTATGGAATTAGGTTTTGTTGGGAAATTGATATGTATAAATTTACATTTGTAAAAGTTTAAATTGTTTTATTAATGTTATTTAAAATTGTAAGGATTTTAATACATTTTCATAAAATTTTGTATATATATATGATATATATAAATTTAGAGGATTTAACATTTTAAATTAATAGAAAAATTGTTCGACGTTATACATTTTAAATTTATCAAATTTTAAATTTAGAGGATTTAAAGTTTTAAATTTACTTATTTTTATATAATGTTAAAATTATTAAGGTTTAAAGTCTTTTATTAATGTGATAAAAATTTTAAATTATACGGATTTAAATAGATTACCTTCAAATATTCTATATAAGATATTTAGAAAATTACAATTTATATATTAATTACATATTAAATCATAATAAATCCCTAAAACTCACATAACACAAATGAAAATCTAATTCTTAAAATTAGTAAACTCCAAAAATTATCAAATTTCAAAAAATTTGCAAATTTATTTGAAACCTAATCTAATAAATTTATAACATCCTCATAAACCCTAAAATTTTTATTTACTTAATTTGTTAATTCATAATTCGTTTAAAAAAAATATTAACAATATTTTTATAAAATTTTCAAAATAATCTACAATTCCTAATGAAAAATTTCTTAACAATTCTCATGAACAATTATTTGTTACTAATCCACTAACAAATTTCGGATCCGATTAAGTAATCCACGAATAAATTCATAACTAATCCACGAACAAATTTCGGATCCGAATCATGAAGAACACTTTATGAAAATTTCTAATAAAATATGGAAAACTTACATTGATTTGGTTTTGGTGAAAGATTAACGACGGAGGAGAAGATTTGGCGAGCAACCGGAGATTCGGCAAGCAATCGGCGGTTTTAAGAAATTTTCGTTTTCTGATCTAAGATCGGAGAAGACGATGGTTGTGGATATAAAAGGGGGTCCGACGGAAATCAGACGGCTTTCCGACGGTAATAAAAATTTCCGACGGTACCTCCGACGGTTTTCCCGCTTTGACGAAGATTACGAAGTCTTTTGGCGGCTGGGCAAATTAGGGTTACCGTCGGAATTCCGTCTTAAATGTAAGACGGAATTCCGACGGTTGGGCAAATTAGGGTTACCGTCGGATTTCCGTCTTACATTTAAGACGGAATTCCGACGGTTATTCTTTTAAAAAATTTAGTTGTAAATTTTTTTATATATTTTCTCTTACAAATACATTATTTCTATGAAACATATATATGTGATTTTAAAATTATGTGATTAGGGTGATTAACTTTACAACTTATAATGAACTTTAAAACTTTAAAATCAACTTTAAAACTAAAATTATGTGATTATAACTTTAAAACTTATAATGAACTTTAAAATTACAAATAATGTGATTATAAACCTTATAATGAACTTTTAAACTTTAAAATCAAAAACATCCCAAAACCGTCGGATTTCCGTCTTACATTTAAGACGGAATTCCGACGGTTTTGGGATTTTTAATTAAACTACATTTCTTGCTACAATTACATAGAATAAAAAATCTGAAACCGTCGGAATATCGTCTAAATTTTAAGACGGAATTCCGACGGTTTGGGGTTTTTATGATTTTAAATTTGGGGAAAAATTTACAAATAATATAACTCCAAAACCGTCGGAATTCCGTCTTTCATATAAGACGGAATTCCGACGGTTTCTTTCCTTAATCCTTTTAAATATTATCTACAAATTTAAAGTTGATTATAAAGTTTATAAAAATATTAAGTTGTTTGATATAAAAGTATATCATATGGTTTGAAAGTTGATTATAAGGTTTTTAAAAATTAAATTTAAGCTTTGTCAAAATTATATGTCGCTAAAATGTTAATTTGACCATCGCAGTCAAGAAACATAAATATATTAGTACGGCTTCGAAACGTATTACACATATTTAACACCTCTATTTCTCATTCCATAATAGGAATTAAAAAACATGACAACATTATAAAATCGTACAATAAATAGTACGACATTATTTATTATTACTGCAACATAAAGCTTTAGAGGTTTAAATTATTTATTCTTCATCGGAGTCTGGCACTGTTTCATATTCGTACCCAGTAGTTTCTTCATCTTCCTCCTCCATGGTGCATATTTCCGTTGGGTGGTATTCAGCAATCATCGAATTAGCACCGATTATCTGATTCGTAACTGAATATAGTTAAAACCATTCCCAAAAATCATTATAAATGTATGGTGTAACTACCTTAACAATGTTCCTCTCTGTGATATTTAGGTACTTTGGGGTCCTATCAAATCGGCAAACGGTAACATTCTTCAAGATGAATACCGCACCTACACCAGTCATGAGTCTGTACTCGTCATTTTTTAAGATGTTATGGTGCATGGTTCCCTCGATTTTTCCCGAAGGATCTTTTAAGGTTACAAGCAGATCTCCCTGGTCATTGGGGGATAAAGAAGAGAGCATAGCAACAATCTGAAAATTAAATAAAATATAAATACTAGCTTCTCAGATAAAATGTGTCTATAAATTAATGTTAATAAAATTGGACGGAAACCTAAACCTTTTTTATTTTCACAAATTGTGAACGCGGGGATTGAATTTCTGCAACCTGGGTCCAGAATGGTGTGATCCTATTATGATAAGAACCTACATTTATGAATGATAGATTTTGTATTAGTCACCTACGTACATTAATTCATTTTTGAAAAAGTAAAAATGATAATTAAATATATATATATATATATATATATATATATATATATACCTTCCCGGATTATGTAATCGATAGTAGAAGTCCACCGCGGACTACTAAAATCATGGTCGGCTTGTGGTGCCTCGTTAATCACCTCAGAAATAAAATCTTGTGTTGGGCGTGTTTGAGAACTTTCACCTTGCAGCACCTTTGCATCATGAGTCCTTTTGCGAAACAATCCTTGCCGTACGACTTGGCCAGGTCCCGGTATTACGGGCGTTTGGTTCTGCGATTGTTGAGTTGGATGGAGTGAAATTGTCGGTTCACCATCAATAACATTTAAGTTATCGTAAGGAGGGCTTGATGGAACACGAGGTGTGTTGCGAGTGTTTTGACCAGGGGCTCGGTTTTGCATATAGTAATTCCATAGATCATTATTAGCCATTACGCAATAGAATATTTTATGTTATGAGTATGGGTTCAAATTTTTATGAATGAATGCAGAGCCGGGATGCTTATATAAAACTTACTTATGTCCGTCGGTAATCCGTCGGAAATTCTTCATTACTACTGACAGATGTAGTGCGTCGGAAATCCGTCCATAACCACTGACCAATCAAACTTTGCCGACATCTGATTCCGTATGAATACCGTCGGAAATTCATCATTACTTACGACAGATTTAATGCGTCGGAAATCCGTCCATACCCACTGACCAATCAAACTTTGCCGACATCTGATTCCGTATGAATACCGTCGGAAATTCATCATTACTTACGACAGATTTAATGCGTCGGAAATCCGTCCATACCCACTGACCAATCATACTTTGCCGACATCTGATTCCGTATAAATACCGTCGGAAATTCATCATTACTTACGACAGATTTAATGCGTCGGAAATCCGTCCATACCCACTGACCAATCATACTTTGCCGACATCGTGCTGTCTGAATTCCGTCAGTATTCCGGCGGTAACGGCCACTGTATATGATGGAATATCGACGGTTTAGACATATAACGTCTTCTATAAATACTCCCTATCGAGTTTTTTATGTTGTACAGCTTCAAATTATAAAAAAAATGTCTTCCAACTCTCCTAATGAAGACTCAAACACAAAAGGCGTGGCTAATTTTTTCATTGTTCCAAAATACTCGTGGGAATCCGAATCCCTATGCGACGAATTCACTCAGCAAATTCCCACTTACTCATGGGAATTAGATACGTGCTCACCAATCGATGAAGAAGATTCCACAGCAACAGTAGTGCCTGACAGCCAGTTCGCGCCAAACATCCACAACATTTACGATAGGCAGCCACAATGTCTTCATCAAGAGCGGGATACCGAAGGTGAACCACCATGTGACTTGGTGGAAAAGTCAGATACTTACGGTGCAAGTACTTCAAACGTAGGTAAGGATCAGTCGTATGACTTTGAATTCGCGCAAAGCCCGGAACAGCCAAACTTAAATTTAGATGTTGATGCAATCAAAAAAGATTTGTGGAACGGTTTTTTAGAATCTCCAACAACGGATCATTACTATGACTTCCAATTCGCCCAAAGCCCAGAAAAGCCAAACATAAATGTAGACGTTGATGCAATAAAAAGTGAATTGTGCGACGGATTTGTAGATTCTCCAAGAAAGAAAAAAAAGGGAAAGAACATCATGAAATGGTTTTAACAAATGGTAAGTTCGGAGTGGAAACAGACATCTGATAGTCCTTTGGGGAGGTTATTGTGGACTTGTACCATAATTGTTAGGTGTTAAAAATTTGCAATTCCTTATTGTACTTTTTTAAATTCGTAACTAAAAATATATGTTTCATTGTTTAATGTTTTATTGGAGTTGCAATACTCAGATTTTCGTCCACAATCGGTTTTGTTTATGAAATGTAAAATGTTATAAGGAACACATGCACAAATGTGAGAGACTAACATGAATAAGCACAACTAATATTTATTCTGAATCTCCGGTAGAACCATCACTGGGGATTGAGTCTGAATCGTCGTCAAATTCTCCCCGTGTTTCCTCTTCGTCCGAATGCACTAGATCATCCCCGACATAAGTGACATCAACGACAAGGTCAATGTTATTCATCTCCTCGATAGGTGACATTTGTACACTTCTCGATGGTTGTAGAGCATCTTGTTCTGGAACGCCATAGATTTTGCCTCTGGGGTTTATTGGAGTTACTGTGACCCACGGATCTGTACGGTAGGCAACTCGAGGATATGGAATGTAGCAAACCTATTAATAATTAGTGGATATTGTTATTATACATGAACAAGAAACTTTAAGTATGAGTACATAGGTAAACATATTAGTGTAAATATTGATACCTGGTCTGCTTGAGACGCAAGGATAAATGGATCATAATACTGCAATCTGCGGCTTGAATTTATCGAAATAACACCAAGCTGGTCGACTCGAACCCCTCGACCATTGGATGGATCATACCAATCGCACATAAATACAATGCACCTCAAGTTCACCATTCCAGGATAACGGATTTCCAAGATTTCTTTTAAAATCCCATAGTACATGGTATCACCGGATTGCGCCGAAATACCATAGTCCGAAGTTGATCTTTGACGTCCTTCCTCATGGATCCTGAACGAATATCCCCTAGTGCAAAACTTGGGATATGAAATCGCCGTGCTGCGTAAACCATAAGAAACCTCCACTAACCATGTCGGGACTGATTGATCAGTTGATCTACTATCGGAAACCTAAAAATTATATTTGTAATATCTAATAAGTAAAAAATGAACGTGCAAACATATATGCAAAAGTAAGCGTAATTAATTATATTAACTTACATAACATTTCAACCAGTCCGCAAATTCTTCATCTTTCAATACAGCAAGTTCGGCATCTGTCTTACCATAATGGTAAGCACGTGCGAGAGACATGTATATCCTGTAACATAACAGTCGTTAGTTGATGAAGGCAAATAATTCCAGACATTTAGTTTAATAACTGAGATACCTTTCGTACTCCAACATTTCGTCACAGTTTCTGAGGATATACGTATGCAGATGTGTGACCTCCTGTGCAGATAGTGTGCGTTTCTTTCGTTTTCCACTTGCTCGACCAACTTGGGCAAACAACTCAGGAACAACCACGTCATAGACTGCTTTCTCACCTCCATCATCATGTCGGGCAGGGCGTCTTGCCTTAGTACTAACTTCCCGTGGAAAATAACATTCGGCAAATTGTGAGACTTCCTCGTTTAGGCTTTGTGCGACAATAGATCCCTCAACTTTGCTCAAATTTTTGACCTTTTTCTTGAGGTGGAACATGTAACGCTCGAACGGATACATCCATCGGTATTGAACAGGGCCTCCTAAGGCTGCTTCTCGTGGGAGGTGAATTGGGAGATGTTCCATAACGTCAAAAAAAGATGGTGGAAATATCTTCTCAATATTACAAAGGAGTACTGGGATATTGGCCTCCAAGTTACGTATCCCGTGGACGGTAAGCGTTCGTGAACATAAATCTCGGAAGAATGCACCAACTCCTACAAAATAAAATTAAACAAGTTAGTACATATATAGTAATATAATGATAGACATAGACTAATGGGAGTAACAAATATACCTCCTATTGCTTGGTGGATAGGTTCTGGAAGAAGATATGCAAATACAAATGGAAGAAGACGCTGCATCACGACATGACAATCATGACTCTTCATTCCTATAAACTTCCCTTCCGTCGAATCCACGCAGTTACCTAGGTTAGATGCATAGCCGTCTGGAAATTTTACAAAATTTTTGAACCATTCAAAAAATACTTCTTTCTTCCTAGCGTCTAACCGGTACGCAGGCATAGGCAATCTACCGTTCAAAACATGAAGAGATGGCCTCGTACAAATCGATGGCAAGTCGATTCTAGACTTCCAATTGTCTTTGGTCTTTCCTGGGACGTTTAATACGGTGTTCATGATGTTGTCAAAGAAATTCTTTTCCACATACATGACATCTATATTATGCCGCAGTAGATGATCTTTCCAGTACGGTAAATCCCAAAAAATACTCTTCTTGTGCCAATTATGATATTCCCCACAACCGTCGACTGGGTAATGACCATTTCCCCCATATTCAGGAGTTTGCTCTGCACCAAAATCTCGTAATTGTTCCAATATGCTATGACCATCTATCTCAGGAGGTGGACCATGAAACACTCGTACATCCGTCTTGAAATGTCGTTTAGACTTACGATATGGATGATTGGGCGGCAAAAAACACCTATGGCAATCAAACCATGAAGTCTTCCTGCCGTGCTGCAATTGGAAAGCTGAAGTATTGTCTTGGCAATAAGGACATGCCAATCGGCCATGCGTTGACCATCCAGATAACATACCGTATGCCGGAAAATCGCTTATGGTCCACATAAGAACCGCACGCATGGCGAAATTCTGCTTCACTGAAACATCATAAGCCAGAACACCATGCTCCCATAACATCTGCAACTCATAAATCAATGGTTGGAGGAATATATCGAGCGACCGTCTTGGATGCTCTGGCCCGGGAACTAGAATTGAGAGAAACAGGAACTCGCGCCGCATGCACAAAGATGGAGGCAAATTGTAAGGTGTCACGATGACCGGCCACAATGAATATTTCCTTCCATGCTTGCCAAACGGGTTGAAACCATCAGTGGATAAGCCTATGTATACATTCCGTCGTTCACCGGCAAAATCTGGATACAGTGATTGAAAGTGTTTCCACGCTTCCGCGTCAGAAGGATGCGTGATATCTCCATCTTGACTATGCTCTGCATGCCATCTCATAGCCGATGCTGTGCGGTTTGATTCGTACAGCCTCTTCAACCTCTCCGTTAAGGGTAAATACCACATCCGTTTGAATGGAATCTTCACCCTGCCACTTGTATCCTGAAAACGGGGTTTGCGGCAAAATTTACATTTATTTCGGTTCTCGTCTTCTCTCCAGTATATCATACAGTTGTCGATGCAGACATCTATAACCTGGTAGGGCAAACCAAGACCGGCAACAAGTTTTTGTATCTCGTAGTATGATCCGGGGGCCAGATTATCTTCTGGCAAAATATCTTTCACGAACTCGGCGACAGCATCCACACATTCTTCGGACAAATTGTAATCAGTCTTTATGTTCATCATCCTAGTAGCAGACGATAACGGTGAATGGCCATCCCTACAACCGCTGTATAGTGGTTGCTTTGATGCGTCTAACAACTCGAAAAACCTTCGAGATTCTAAATTAGGTTCTTCACCCCTATCACCCTCATACCCACCCGACTGCATATTATTCTCTCTATACGCATCATTAACCATCGCAACCGTACTTACCCCAACATCTACTTCCGTTGTACGTTCCCCTAGGACATCAGGAAAATAAGGTTGATTGCTACTAGTACTACCATATTCATAATTCCTTTCTCCATGTAAATACCAAACCTTATATCCCGGTCTAAAACCATATCTATATAAGTGATTCCAAACATTATGAACGGCAACACTAATTCTATTACAGCAATTAGAACAAGGACATTTAATATCCTGACCTTTTTTTGCTGCGTCTACATTACTGGGTAAATTCATGAACTCCCATAATCCTTGAGCGTACTCGTCCCTTAATAAGTCCGAGCCCTCTTCCGTCATTGGCTCGTCCATCCATGCCCGAAAATATGAACTCATCTTTATATTTTTTTTGTTTGTCAAAATTTTTATCTGATGGAATTGAATGAACCGTTCTGCAAACTTATGTATAATAGATTTCCGTCAAGCCACCGTCGGACTTCCGTCAATATGTCCGACATATGACCCCGCCACATCCCATCGGCCACCGCAGACGATATCTCAACCACTCAAACTTTGCCGACATCGTAAACCGTCGGAATACCGTCCTAGTTTCCGACATATATAAGCCGTCGGAAATAAGTCCGATGACTCAGACGTCGCCGACATCGGAAATTTTTACTTCCGTCCGATTTCCGTCGATGTGGCGTCGCATTTTGCGACAGAAAAAAAATCCGTCTCTATTCCGTCGGTTTTTCCCGACGGCTTTTTTGTCCGTCGGGAAAAACCGATGGAATAGAGACGGATTTGGTTTTCCTCGAGAACCCGTCGGGATTCCGTAGGAGTTACCTGACGGAATTCCGACGGAAACAAAATGTCCGTCGGAAATCTGCCTGTTTTCTTGTAGTGTAATTCGATTTTATAAAATTTATTTTTTAAAAAAACTCATAAAAATTGTGTTCACTTTTGTTTTAAATTCATTTATTTGTCTGCTCAATCATAAGTTAAAAAAAAAAAATTTGTTATAGCCTTTGTTTGGTTTGTTCCACTCCACAAAAAAAAAAGCCATACAAAAAGAATTAATCTTGTTGATTTCCTTTTATTTAGGGTGTTATTTTATTTCCATATTTTATCAAATCAGAAAAAAAAAATAAAAAAAAAAAAAGTATAAAGAAGAATACGGTTTGTTTCTTGCTTTGTGATTCACTTAGAAAATTTCCATATTTTCTGCCATCAATTCCCTTTCCTTTTTTTTTTTTCTAATTGATACCATTAACGTTGTTCTTCTCATACGTTTGTTTTGCAAGGAAACAAACACACTGCCATGAATTTTTCTAGTTCTAACGAGTACTCATATGAAGAGGATTGTGACCAATGGGAAACAGAGCAATACATGGACCATTATGAGGATGGTTATATCGGGACATGGCCCCAAGATGATTCAAGCTCATATTATGGTGATGAACTTGATGAAGATGAACCTGAAGCAGAACCACCTGACCCTTCATGGGACACCGCCAGCTACCAAGAGTGGTACAGAAAAGAAGCTGACCAAGAGAGTGAGGATGGAGACTCACGAACTGGAGAAGATCTCAAAACGATCATGAGGATGATCAACACGGAAACGACTCATGGATTGAAGAATCTGATTTTGAAATCTCCGTAGAAGAATGATGAGAACATCGGTTCAGACCACAAACCAACTCCAATACCAATGCCAATAGTTCGACCCGGTCCAATGACAAGATCAAAGTCCAACTAACTAACTAGGAGGATCAACCTTGTTGTGCAAGTCTTCGTTGCATCTTTAGCTCCAAAACTACTTTCTGTCAGCCTTGATCCCACAAGAACACACCAAGGGACATTAGAGCTCGCCATCTCTGCACCAAACGAGAAAGAAGAAGACACCTTCAACACTGATCAAGAAACATCATCAGAAGAAGAGGAAGAACTACATGAAGACTTCTACTCCAATTTTCAAGCTCTTAGCACATCTGACCAAGAAACACATCAAGGTGAGTTGTTCAATTTATTTACTGTGTTTGCAGGTGATTCCAGCCTTCCACAACACTAAGAACCAAGAAAAGCGAAATGATCTCTTTTATTCTTAAGTTCTGGCCATAGTTTACTTTTCTGACATTAATGAAACTATGCACTTTGTTTAGATTCTATAATGTTGGATCGATTCAGGATCATAGTTGGACAGAAGTTAAGATCTGTTGGTCGTCAACGTGGAGAAGTATTTGTGTGGGAATTAGAGAAGTGATTGATCGCGTACAGGGTTGGGTTATTGGTGATGGTCGGGAGATCTTTTTTTGGTCTGACAAATGGTTGGATAAGATGCCTCTTTCGGATGTGGTTTTAGGTGGTTTACCAGTGGGCTATGAGCTGGTGATAGCTCATGACCTATGGCTCGAGGGAAGGGGCTGGGACTTTCATCGAATACTTCTGTATGTTTCAGAGGAGTGTCGAATGCAATTAGCGACAGTGGTAGTTGATCGAGTAACGGGAGCAAAGGATATATTATCTTGGGGAGAAACATCGAATGGACAATTTACGGCTATGTCTGCGTATGCTCTTCTTACGCAAAATGAAGAACCGAGACCTAATACCCATCTGTTCTACGAGCGCATATGGAAGAGTATGGGGCCAGAGAGGATCTGTTGTTTCCTGTGGCTTGTCGGGAATCAGGCGATTATGACAAACCAAGAGAGGTTTCGGCGTCACATGTGCGACACGGAGATATGCCAAGTGTGTAAAGGGGGAGTAGAATCGATCATACATGTTCTTCGAGACTGTCCTGCTATGATGGGTATATGGCTAGGAGGAGACGTGTCTTCTTTTCCCAATCTTTGTTTGAATGGATTTATGAAAATCTAAGGAAAGGAGTGGAGACGAGTGATGGTGTCTGGGGTACAATTTTCGGAGTAGCTGTGTGGTGGGCATGGAAGTGGCGGTGTGGCAATATGTTCGGTGATACACGACTCTAGAAAGACCGGGTGCGCTTTATAAAGGATTGGGCTACGAAGGTTAGTGTAGCTAATTCTCATCACCAATCTCGATTAGGGATGGACAAGAGAGTGGAGAAGAGTATTTGGTGGGAAAGACCACAAATGGGATGGTATAAGCTGAATACAGACGGCGCTTCCTGGGGGAACCCAGGCCCAGCTACGGCGGGAGGTCTATTGAGGATGAGTATGGTACTTGGTGTGGTGGGTTTAGGGTTAACATTGGGCGGTGCTCAGCCCCGTTAGCGGAACTTTGGGGGGTTTACTACGGATTGTGCATTGCTTGGGAAAAAAGAGCTCATCGAGTACAATTGGAGGTGGACTCAGAGATGGTGGTTGGCTTTCTTACGACGGGGATTTGCGATACGCATCCTTTGTCTTTCCTGGTACACTTGTGCCATGGCTTCTTATCGAGGGACTGGATAGTCCATATTGTTCACGTGTATAGGGAAGCGAATCGACTTGCGGACGACTTAGCAACCTATGTGTTTTCTTTACCTTTTGGTTTTCACGCTTTGAATGTAGTTCCATTAGACGTTGGGTTGCTCTTGAATGATGATATCAATGGATATTCTCAATTAAGACCAGTCCGATTGTAAGTTGTTTATTTTTCATTTTAATAAAATGAGGGTTATCCTTCACTCATTCACCAAAAAAAAAGATTAGTTTTTGAACTACATGTTGTTTTCTTTTATAATTCATGTTGTTTTGAGTATTTTCTTGTTGTTTTGAGTCAGAACCCTAGAAGGTTCAAGCTGAAGGATTGTTTATAAAGTCCCATTGCAACATTGTAGCCACCACAACTTTTTACCTATCAATAAAGAACTGAATTTTCTTTGAGGATTCTTGAGCAGAATTCCCAGCCTTGTTTAAGCTTGTGTGTGTGATTCACGTAAGGGAGAACATCAATACCGTATCAGAGAATCATCACCCCTCTGTGTTGTGCTATCGATCCATCATCATCTCATCAATCTGATCTCACACGAAAGAGTGAACACCATCGTGTCTGATCTCCATCTTCAGCCATCACTTGACCACCAGAAAGAGCGAATGCCATCTTTTGGTTCCTTCCATCGTGTCAGGTTCTAAGGCTTACCACCGAGTCGTAGATCATCTGGTATCAGAGCCAAAGGTCCCAACCTTTGGTTTCTCTATCCCTTTCTTATTTGATTGAATTCTGATTTGAATTTGTTTCTGCATTGTTTGCTTCATAGTTGTTTTGAATTCTGTTTCAGATTGCTTTAAACCCAGAAAAACCCACAAAATTAGTTTTGCTTCATAGTTTTTTTTATATCTGTTTCAGATTTCTTAAAACCCCTATAACACTTAGAAAAACATTTTTGCTTCATATTTTGTTTCAGTCTCTGTTTCCAGCTTGTTTAAGAATCCAATTACCATAAAAAGTTAGTCTATTGAATTGTGTTTCAGTTTGTTTGAGTTTCATTTTGGTTAAAGTTTTATCATCATTGATTCTTGATTGTGAGAACTGTTTGATTCCTCTTTGAGTTACAATTGCATTACCCTCGGTGCTTTTAACCAATTGTTGTTTTTATTGAGTTTCCAAGGACACTCATCATGGCTAGAGAGACACACAACAATGAAAACACTGTCGACCCGCAAGCTGAATTGCGAGGTTTTAGAGAAAGAATTGATTGCCTTGAGCAGCCTCAACCGAGAGGACCCAATAATGAGCAAGGACCTCAACAAGCAAGGAGGAATGTTCAGAATAACAACCAAAGAGACAATGAGGATTCTGGGGATGACAGCATGTCCGAGGCAGAAGAAGAACTTCACTGTGATCCCTTAAGACTACAAAACCAGAGGAGACGTGATCCTATAAGAGGAAATCGACATAGAGAGTGTGACCAACAAGAAGTTGACCATGAGATCAAGTTAACACCTCCCACTTTTGCTGGAAAGTCAAATCCAGAGGTGTATCTAGATTGGGAAAGGCGCATGGAGTATATAAATGAATGTTATGGCTATGGAGAGCACAAGAAAGTGGCTTTAGCTTCTGCACAACTCACTGACAATGCACTAGCTTGGTGGGATAGAACTGTTGCAGAGAGGAGAAGACAACTCTTTGGTCCCATACAAACATGGCATGACATGAAGTATCTCTTGCGGTTGAGATATGTTCCTGAGCATTACCACCAAGACCTTCAAAAGCGATTCAGAAAGCTTGCACAAGGAAACCAGACTGTAGAAGAGTTTTTTGAAGAATTTGAGAAGCTTATGAACTCGCTAGAGTTAGAAGAATCAGAAGAGGCCTTAATGGCTCAGTTTGTAGATGGCCTTCATGATCGCATAGCTCGAAAGGTGGAGAGATCAAGATATAGCGGTTTACATGAGTTGATGCACTTATCTGTACAAGTAGAACAACATACAAGAAGAAGACCTCTATGTCTAATCGAAACCGAAACCAGCAGCCTTGGCAAGCAAGCAACAACAAACCTATGGAGAAAGGCAAAGCTAATGAGAATGATACTTGGTTCAAAGGCAAAACTAGTGAACAACCCTCTGGCTCACGACAAGAACAAGGTAAGTTTACTAACCCAAGTCAATCTTGTACTTGTGACATTACTTATTTTAAATATCAAGGTCGGGGACACTATGCTAGAGACTGCCCAAACCAACGAGTCATGATCATCACTCCTAGTGGTGGATATGAGTCACACGATGAGCTTGAAGAGGAGAGCAAGATGATCTTGAAGATGTAGAGTATCGAGACCATGGAGATCTCTTAGTCACAAGACGAGTCCTAAGTGTTCTAGTGCAACCTAAAGAGAAAGTACAACGGGAGAACTTGTTTCACACTCGTTGTATGATCAACAACAAGTATGAAATCTTGTAATCGATGGAGGATCTTGTACTAACGTTGCTAGTAAGTTTATGGTGGATAATCTAGGATTGAAGACAAAGAAACATCCTAGGCCCTATAAGCTTCAATGACTTAACGACACAACTGAACTCAAGGTGACAGAGCAAGCTACGGTGCCCTTTAGTGTTGGTAAGTACAAAGATGAAGTGCTTTGTGATGTGGTACCAATGCAAGCGGGACATCTACTACTTGGCAAACCTTGGCAATTCGATCGAGCCACTACACATAACGGATGTACAATCTACTACAGTTTCACCTTCAATGACCGTAAGTGCAACTTGGCTCCTTTAAGTCCATCTGAAGTTCATGAGCTTCAAAGCAGGTTGAACAATGAGTCTAAGTCTAGTAAATCAAGTTTGTATATTACTTCTAGAGATTTAAACTGTGTTAAGAGTGCTAAAGGCACTATGTTACTAATGGTTTTCAAAGATTGTTTGAGCACAGGTTATAAGGAGTTAGATTTACCACCTGAAGTCAATACCTTACTGGAACAGTTCCAAGATATCTTCCCGGAAGAAATTCCACCCGGTTTACCACCTCTAAGAGGCATTTAACACAAAATAGACCTTGTGCCAGGTTCAGCATTGCCTAACAAACCAGCTTATCGTATGAATCATGAGGAGAGTAAGGAGTTAGAAAAACAAGTCCAAGACTTGATGGATAAAGGATACATAAGGGAGAGTCTTAGCCCTTGTGCAGTGCCAGTCCTCCTAGTACCAAAAAAGGATGGTACATGGAGAATGTGTGTTGACTGTCGAGCTATCAACAACATCACAATCAAGTATCGACATCCAATTCCACGGCTCGATGATATGCAAGATGAACTGAGTGGTGCAACCATCTTCTCAAAGGTGGATTTAAAAAGTGGATATCACCAAGTCAAAATGCAAGAAGGAGACGAATGGAAAACTGCATTCAAAACAAAGCAAGGCTTATACGAATGGTTAGTTATGCCTTTTGGCCTAACTAATGCACCAAGTACCTTCATGCGCTTGATGAACCAGTATCTACGTGAATACATAAGTAAATTTGTGGTTGTTTACTTTGATGATATACTGATATATATAGTAAGAACCTTGTTGATCATCTTGAACACCTTGAACTAGTGCTTAAACACTTCGCATGGAAGGCCTTTATGCTAACCTCAAGAAGTGTTCATTTTGTACTAACCAACTTGTGTTCTTAGGCTTTGTGTTAAGTGAACAGGACTACAAGCAGGATCGGCCCTGAGGGCAAGCAGGTAAAGCCTATGCTTGCGGCCCTCATATGGATCATCATATATTTTTATGACAAATTGGCCCTCAAATCCTAAAAATTTTTTTTAGCTTAATGGTTAAACCGTCCAATTTTTTATTTTTGCTTGCGGCCCATTGAAACTCAGGGCCGACCCTAACTACAAGTAGATGAGGAGAAGATCAAAGCCATAAGAGATTGGCCTACACCTTCTACAATTGGCCATGTGAGGAGTTTTCACGGGTTAGCCAGTTTCTATCGACGATTCGTGAAAGATTTTAGCACCATAGCAGCCCCACTTACGGTTGTGATCAAGAAAATGTGGCTTTCCAGTAGGGAGCAGCTCAAGAACATGCTTTCAATACGTTGAAAGATCGACTCACTCAATCACCGGTCCTTTCATTACCTTATTTCAATGATATGTTCGAGGTAGAATGTGATGCTTCATGGTTAGGGATTGGAGCAGCATTACACCAAAGGAAGAAACCCGTAGCTTATTTCAGTGAGAAGTTAAGTGGAGTCACTCTCAACTATCCAACTTACGATAAAGAATTCTATGCTCTTGTTCGTGCTTTGGAGACATGGCAACACTACTTGCTGTCCAAAGAGTTCATAATACATACGGATCATGAAACATTGAAGCACCTACGTAGACAGACATCACTCAAGAAGAGACACACTAAGTGGTTAGAATTTATAGAGACGTTCCCATATGTGATAGTATAAGAAAGGCAAGGAGAACATTGTGGCTAATGCGCTATCTCGGCATCACACACTCATAGCCACTATGGAAGCCAAGATCATGGGCTTTGAGCACATCAAGAAACTATACAAAGACGACCCTAAGTTTGGCGAAAGCTTCCAGCAGTGCAACAAAGGCCCTCACGGTTTATTTTACTTACAAAATGGTTTTCTGTTTAGAGACAAACGTTTGTGTATACCGCAGGGATCTATGAGAGAGCTAGTACTTAGTGAAGCACATGGAGGAGGTCGAATGGGGCATTTTGGTGTCGACAAAACATTAGCCATAGTAATGGATCATTTCTATTGGCCACACATGAAGAAAGATGTTGAGAGATTCTGTTCAAGATGTGTGCAATGCCACAAAGCAAAATCCATGTCACATCCTCATGGTCTTTATTTACCCTTACCAATACCTAACGCCCCTTGGGTAGACATTTCTATGGATTTTGTGCTAGGATTACCAAAGATCGAGCACAAGGACTCTATCTTCATGGTAGTAGAGAGATTCTCGAAGATGGCTCACTTTATACCATGTAACAAGACCAATGATGCCACACAGATTGCTAATCTATTCTTTAAGGAGGTGGTTCGGTTGCACGGAATTCCGAGAACAATTGTGTCGGATAGGGACACTAAGTTCCTTGGTCATTTCTGGAGAGCATTTTGGAAGAAGCTAGGTACGAAACTATTGTTCTCTACCACTTGCCATCCTCAAACAGATGGTCAAACCGAGGTAGTAAATCGCACACTTTCTACACTCCTTCGCGCTACACTTGGTAAAAATATGACAACATGGTTAGAATGCATTCCTTTTATTGAATTCGCATACAATCGTGCTACTCACTCTGCTTCTACGTTGTCACCTTTTGAAGTTGTCTACGGATTGAATCCCCTATCACCGTTGGATCTTACACCCATTCCACAAGCTGATCAAGTTAACGTAGACATATTGAAACGAGGAGAGATTATCAAGCAGATTCATCTTAAGGCTAAGGAAAACCTTGAGAAGAAGACTGAAGAGTACAAGAGGAGAGCTGATAAGGGACGGAAGGAGCTTATCTTTGAACCAGGAGAGTGGGATTGGTTACATATGAGATCAGAGAGGTTTCCACAAAAGAGGAAGTCCAAGCTAGCACCAAGAGGAGATGGTCCTTTCAAAGTCCTAAAGCGTATCAATGACAATGCTTATCAACTTGAGCTCCCAGGTGAGTTTAACATATCACATACATTCAATGTTGCAGATTTATCCTCCTTTGACGCAAGAGAAACTGTTTTGGGGTCATAACCTCTTGAAGAGGGAGGGAATGATGAGGACATCAATTCATACCACAAACCAACTCCAATACCAATGCCAATAATTCGACCTGGTCCAATGACAAGATCAAAGTCCAAGCAACTAACTAGGAGGATCAACCTTGCGTCATACCACATTAGAGCTCGCCATCTCTGCACCAAACGAGAAAGAAGATGACACCTTCTAGACTGATCAAGAAACATCATCAGAAGAAGAGGAAGAACTAAATGAAGACTTCTACTCCAATTTTCAAGCTCTTAGCACATCTGACCAAGAAACACATCAAGGTGAGTTGTTCAATTTATTTACTGTGTTTGCAGGTGATTCCAGCCTTCCACAACACTAAGAACCAAGAAAAACGAAATGATCTCTTTTATTCTTAAGTTTTGGCCATAGTTTCCTTTTCTGACTTTAATGAAACTCTGCACTTTGTTTAGATTAGTTTTTGAACTACGTGCTATTTTCTTTTAAAATTCATGTTGTTTTGAGTATTTTCTTGTTGTTTTGAGTCAGAACCCTAGAAGGTTCAAGCTGAAGGACTGTTTATAAAGTCCCATTGCAGCATTGTAGCCACCACAACTTTTTACCTATCAATAAAGAACTGAATTTTCTTTGAGCATTCTTAAGCAAAATTCTCAGCCTTGTTTAAGCTTGTGTGTGTGATTCACGTAAGGGAGAACATCAGTTACGTATCAGAGAATCATCACCCCTTTGTGTTGTGCTATCGATCCATCATCATCTCATTAATTTGATCTCACACGAAAGAGTGAACACCATCGTGTCTGATCCCCATCTTCAGCCATCACTTGACCACCAGAAAGAACGAACGCCATCTTGTGGTTCCTTCCATCGTGTCAGGTTTTAAGGCTCACCACCGAGTCGTAGATCAAAGAAGCATATGATCGTGAAGAAGATAATGATTCAAAGTTTGCCACGAAGAGGAACAAAATTGTGGAGAAGAAAAGGAATTCGACAAATCTGAATCATGGCATGAAGAAGCCATGGAAGAATCATGGGCTAACAAAACCGAATCTGAAATCAATTTAGGAGAAACTGATATGTTTGATGAAGAAACCTGGAACACGGAGGTTGAACCAGAAGATAGCTTTGATATTAAATCAGAGATTGATGTGGAGGAACCAGAACCAAGGTATGTCACTTTTTCGGGCCATAGCCAAGGGCCTGATGCATATATGAGATGGGAAAGAGATATGGAAGAATGGTTTTCATCGAACCAAAGAGAACACGATTTATGCGGAGGAAACTCTCACAGAAGATGCTTTTAGGCATTGGGATCGAGATGCATATTTTCGACTTGCGTATGATGAACCACACGCCACTTGGGAGGAGATGAAGCAGCTCATGAGTGATGAGTTTGTGAGAGATGTTGGCAACATTCGTCAATACTACTCGCGAATCTACACAAATCCTGAGCCAACAAGATGGATCCTAGCCACAAGATCAAAACCAAAGGTTAAATCTAAGAGAGCTTGCAGCCTTAAGCCAAAGAAAATGTCAACACACGTGGTGAAGAAGACACTAACTTTGATATCTCAAGGAAAGGATGACACGCCAAAACCTGCTCATCAAACCGTAGCTCAAAAACCAAGTTCACCAGTCTTGCGTAAACAAGAAGTGAGAGAAACTCCAAGTAAGTCTTCTAACCTTTCAAAATCAAAAGAAGTAACTTGTTATATCACAACAGAGGTCACTATGTTGCGACGTGTCCCACTAAACTAAGAATTACGACTTTGTTAATGGAACAAAAAATGGATATCTCTAAGGAAGCTATAGAGTTTCAATCTGATTTAAATGCTAGTATAATACACTTGTCTTTGCCAAGGGATGTTGATACAGATCAAAGCATGGAAAAGGAGTTAGAAGATCAAGGAGAAGAGCCAGCCTTAGTCAAAAAGCACATCTTAAACACTGAGTTGTTTACATCAATTAAACCGCACCAAGCTAAGGTAAGTGAATATTTTCTTTCATTTGTTTCTAATGATCCAAAGGACGTGATAATGCACTTGTTGTGTTCAAAAGAGCTTGAGAAAGATTTAGGAACACAAGAGGAACAAGTAGAATCTCATTCACAAAATTACATCTGAAGAGAAGTCAATGGAGAAACACATTGTGAAGTGAGAGATTTCACAAAGAAGACTACCTTACTGCCCAAGGAATTCAGTAACAAGACATGGAGAGGAGTCATTTCTTCTTCTCTAATAAAAGAAGAACCACCAGATTCTCCACATCAACTCCACCCGAGTCACAACCGAGACATTTATCGAGGTAATTGTCTTAACCCTCAACAAATTCAAGATACTAACTTGACCTATCTCCATACAGATCCTACAATTTTGAGGAAAAAATTCAGTCAAGAGAGAGGTTATGAAGTGGTCATCTAACCAGTAGCTAACCCGGAGCTCCGTCTAACCAAATGCACCATGCCAAACAGACCTGACCAGGACATATGCTCACTGTTTAAAACGTATCAGCTCAACCACGAAGATATAATGCATGAATATACATGGAAAACATTACCAGCTCAATTACAAAACTACTCAAAGAAGAATCAGATCAAATGGAGTTTAAACAAAAGAGTTATCGAATTTACAAATCAGGTGATTTCCAGTTTACCCGATTTAGACATACAAGCATTTATTGGATGATTCCTGACGAACCAGGAAGAATTAAGCTACAAATCAACATGTTATGGAACCTTGGCTCAATAGAGAAGCTTGTCGAATTGGATTCATACAAAAATTCATTATTGTTTAAAAGTTATTCAACTTCTAAACCGGATGATTCTCAGGTTACCTTGAGAGCTCACAGATTTAAACGATTACAAACAAGACTTTGGCGACCAGGAGAGATATTAAATCATACAAGAGGCATATCTAACCATACAGGAGACTCGTATAGCATCTTCCCATGCACCAGCAACCACGTGATCAGGCGGATCTCCTTGATTTCAAACTTACCATATATAGATGTGTTCACACTTGGAGTAATAAAGCACCAACGTCTATTCCTACAAAGCTGCAACATGTTGGAGTTCTTATCAACATATCAAGTCACCTTACTGTACACCAAACTACATCAGTACACGCACACTCAACAAGGACCATACTTCCCGTTTTTGGAATCGATTTCCATTAAACCCCAACGGCTCTTTCCAGATCAAGACCCTTGCATTTTAGGAAAGCTTTATGATGATCAAGATGTTCCAAAGAAGCTCACTTATCCACCAAAACCGTTCAGATACAAGACACCATCATCTTCCTATATTTCCCATGATACTCATAAATCTCCAATGGCTAGTATTGTTTAACTATGCATGATTTTCTTCTTGTATTTACTTTTTCACTTTTAGTATTATTGTAAGAGCTCTATATAAAGCTCAGCTAGACCACTTCTACAAAGCACCTTTCAATCAAATTAATATAAAGTATTTTATTCTTTTCTTTCAAGTGTGTTTCTTGAAGAATTATTTTTTCTTTTGAATATAAGTGTGCGATTCACTTCTATTTTTTAGAAGCCGCGAATATAGTTGTTTGTGTGATTCAAATAACTTGTTCGTCCACCGTTTGAGAGAGTCAATCAACCCATCGATTGAGAGAGTCAATCAACCCATCGATTGAGAGAGTCAATCATACCACCACCTTCCATCTCAACATCACGCCCATTTCCGCAACAAAGCTTGACAACTGCACATAATTTTGGTGGATTCCAGTCTTATATCAAGAACCCAACACTTTGCCTTCGCCAAAAAAGGCATGTAAATAAAGAGAATTTGAGGACCCAAAACACCTTTTCTTATTGCGTCAGTGTGGAACTAAAAGTCGTCTTCATGAAGAAAGTCAAAAAAATTCTCATCTATATCGTGGAAGAAAGAAGGTCGAATGTTTACACAGTCTTGACGGAACTAGTCTCGAAACACTTCACGATGCTTCTTGAGCATTAACAGCGCTACATTGACATACTATCACAAAAAATATATTTTTTAAAGACAGACATACTGTTCACCAAACCTTATAATTAAATTTAAAACCTCATAATCTTGTTTAAAAACCCCAAATTATAAAAGATTTCAACACAATGATCAATGAAGTACCTGTATGGAAAAAGCTTTTCTTGGCGACTGCATCTCACTAAACCACTTTTCATTCACAGGTGTATCCTCAGTTAGCCTACAGTTTACAATTTTTTTACAATTATTGTCAAGCAACGTGTTGATGAAAGGAAATGTTTTGATGGGAAAAAACTCACATGGTTTTCCCCAACTTTGTCCACTCAGACAGCTTGTCAAGGCTGACCACATTTACTGGCAAAAAAGGGTAAACCTTCGGGTGTTTTTTTCTGCTTAGAATAGTGATGAGTTTTTGGATGTGGGAACTTGTCCTCGTGTACTCCTCCTTGTTACGACATCAGGATGAATCTTACGCCTCTTCCTCTGTTTGTGCATTATAAGGTAGTTAAAGCAAATTATAAATTTTTGAACAGATTATAAGTAATTTTAAATCACATTATAAGGTTGTAAGCGAGACAATAATAAGGTTGTAAATCAAATTATAAGTAATTTTAAATCACATTATAAGGTTGACGCTTACCTGTTATTTACTTCTATCCACTGACCGTCTCCTGGTGTAAAATTTTTGCTCAGCCTTGTTGTTGTTTTTCTCGTTGTCGTCTTCCTTGTTTGTATTCTCGTTGTCGTCTTCCTTGTTGTTGTTTTTCTCGTTGTCGTCTTCCTTTTTGTTGTTTTTCTCGTTGTCGTCTTCTTTTACTTTTTCGGATGGGCTCTCTTGAGAAAAAAGGTTGAAATTTGGAGTATTGAAACTTGAAGTAGGTGATTTATCCTGCAACATAGTGTATATTTATTCAGTGTGTTATATGAATGTGTGTAACATTATTTAAGCAGATCTTTTTGCACCTTTTTTGAGGACTTTGTTCTGTATCATCTTCATTGTTTGTATCAATTTCATCATCACCAGCATAACTTGCTTCTTGTGTGTTTGTCTGATGAACGGAATCTTCAAATGTGTTAGTCACATTAGCTTCATCATTGTTTGTACAATGTTCAATGTTGTCCTCTTCAATGTGGACCTATAGCAAAGAATCGTTTATAATAATATATTATTATAAAAATTGCTAGTTCAGGAGTTTTTCTTACATCTTCTTCTTGGTTCTCCATCTCTTGTTCACCAACCTACAAAAGACAGAAACATTACAAAAATATCTACTCCATGTTATGTTTTCTTCCTCCTCTTCATTTGTTTCTTTACCTCCTTTTCTTGGTTTTCTTCTTCTCGATGGTCATCTCTCTGAGTCTGTTAAGAAATGAAGAGCTACAACATGAGAATCAATTATTAAACTATTTTCTTATAAATTTACGTTTTGTGTTATTCACAAACCTCTGTTTCAATGTTGATCCTGACATATGTGATTGCCAAGATGGTCTCTACGATAGTTACCCTGCGCGTCAAGCCTTCAAGTAAACTGATTATGTAGTCGAGTTTCTCGTCCTCAGAACAGTTCTTCTTTGGATTTGCTATACCTTCACAAATATATCCAAAGAGTACATATTCTCTTATCCAGTCATCTTTGGTCATTACATAACCTTGCATAACAAAGTTTATAACTTCCAAAAATTCAATGTCACTTGGATGGGGTTTTGTCACATGAATTTCTTTTACGTCTTTTGTCCCAAAAATTGTTTGAACTTCAATCTGGAACAGAGAAATTTACACAATAAAGTTATTAGAGAAGAGTATATAGCGATTTTAAAGAAGATTATAAGATTTTTTAAACTAGATCATAAGCTTTTTAATGAAATTTAAACGATTATAAGATGACAAGTGTGAACGTAACCCTTTTTTGCAACTTTTTTTTTGCAAGGGTTGCAATCTCTGACAACTTGGGTTGTTTGGTGCTTTGCCATCTCAAACAGAAAGGAAATACTTTCTCTGAGCCATGAATCATCTGCGCAAATCTCGTGCCAAAGATTGGAACAGTGTTCTTGCGTGAGGAATCTTTTCTGTTGGACTGACAACCATCAGAATGCCTTCAACCAAGACAACTGCACCAAGGCAAAGCTTTTCATTGTCTTGAATATCTTTTGTTTTCAACATGTTTAGAAGATTGTTGTGTACAAACTTGTTTTCTTCCATCCAGAGGTAAGGCTTTTTGTCTACATTTTTGATTTTCCTCTGTTTGTCTATCACAATTTCTTTGCATTGAAGACATGTGTGTACATAAGCACATTATGAGGATTAGAAAACAGATTATAAAGGATATTATAAGGTTTTAAGCAGATTATATGGCTTTAATAAGATTATAAGGATTTTTAAATTATATTATAAGTTTTTAAAGAAGATTATATACATGTGGTGAGATAAAATTCTCTCTTGGAGAATCGAGATGGTTGGCAATCAATTCTGAACCAGATCTCTTCTCCTTTGGTGATCACCCTTCTCTGCATCAGATAATGGAAGGTTTGGCCAGAAAATATGATTTCACGGTTAGCAAGAGTTACAATAGGATTGAGAAAACTATTATCAATCCTATTGAACAACTCCTGCCCAAGTATATTTCTTTCATTGTGTGAACCAACTTTAGGTTGGAGTGTTGTTGAACAATCACTACATCATCTAGCTCGGACCCGGGCTTGTATACTTGGTTCGGTATCACCAATAAGTCAGGGATATCTTGACTCATCGTTTCAAACTGTTTACAAGACACAGAACACTATTTTAAGTAAACCTTAAATAACCTCATAATCTTCTTTAAACTTGTTAAAACAACTAGTAAATACAGAGATCCAGAACATTGTTATATAACCTTATAATCTTCTTTAAACTTGTTAAAACAACTAGGGGACTAATGGAGGTATGTACAGAATTCAAAAATATTAGAATGGACGAAATCTATAACAAAATATACCCTGACTGAAATTGAAAACTAGATCGACGAAATCTAAAGCTATTAACCAATTTTCAAATCAAAATTCATAGAATCGAAGGAATCTAGAACAAAATATAACCTGATTGAAATCAAAACCTTAGATCGACGAAATCTAAAGCAATTTATAAAGTTTGAAATCAAAAATTACATAATCGAAGTAATCTAGAACAAAATATAGCCTGATTAAAATCGAAAACCATAGATCCGACGAAATCTAAAGAAAATTAACAAGTTTGAAATCAAAAATCACATAATCGGCGAAATCTAGAAAGGTTTTTACTCAGATTTCCTATAATCAAACACGAAAGTTTCGATAATCAAATCGGAGATCAATCTATACCTTTTTCATATTGAATCGCCGATCTAGATCAAAATCTGTAATCACATGGGTTTCGCTGTAATCGCAGAGAGAGAGGAGAGAGAGAGAGAGAAACGCGTCTTTGTGAGAGGGGTAAATTTGTCTTTAGTGTATATAAATGATGGCACGCGTTGCAACAGTTTTTTCACGGTGGTATTTTTGAGATAATGTAATTGAAACGTGACATTCTTAAAATTTTCCCTAAAAAAATGCAAAAACTGAAAGTTTCCCGTTTTTCTGGTAAATTTTACTCTCTTTTCTGGTAAATCTGACTTGGGTATCTTATCCATTGAAAGAGAATTGGTTAGAAAAGTTAATTTTGAAAGCTTTTGACAAAAAACAAAAAAAAACTTGGTTAATGATTTTTTTTTAAAGGATGATAAACTACTAGTTTAGTTCTTTATTTGTTTTTGTTATATGACGATGGATTGTATTGCAAAATAGATTTTTTTTAATAAACTTAAACTTTTATTTTTTTATTCACTTAGGGTATCTTAAGATGTTGTCACGGCTCTGATGATGGTGCTTCTACACAGTGGATTTACCTCTTGCCACTAGACAGGTAATACATAATTATTTTAAAGCTAGTGACAGCAAATTTGGCTAAAAAGCCTTATGTTTGTACATGCTTTTTTTTTTCGTGTTACAAACCACCACGTTTTACAGGGAAAAATATATAGTCTAATAACAAGTATCTTAATTCAACTAGTTATCTTTTGTAATAAAGTTGGGTTGTAAATGAACGTGAGAAGGAGAAAATGCGTTTTTGACACCACAAATCCTATGCTTGGTGCTCCAAGGCAACAACACATGCAAGCCACAAGCCTTTGGTGAGAAACAAGATTGCCTCACCGTTGCACTCAAATAAGCTAGTTTCTTCTTCCTCCTTTGGCTAGCCGCTGATGTCAGAGCTGCTAGAGCCGCTGCATCTGGCAAAAAACGTTCTATTATGTAACTCGGTGACATGTCTTCGCTTCGCTCCGTGCTCTCTATTTTTAAGTAGCCGTCGCTGCTTCGATCATGTGATTCTGAAATGCTATCTTTTGGTTGTTCGACCATGTCTATGGCTTGCGTGAGAGACAAGACATCGACCGCGTCTTGGTTTGTTTGATGGAAATGTTCTTGATTTTCTTGTTTGTTTAAACGCAACAATCTAGCTGGTGTTATACTCTCACTGGCATCATCAAAGTCGTTTTCTTCATTTACACCCATCTATTAAAATTCACAAAACTAGTTGACAATATAATGGATTAAAAAGACGAAAGGAATAGCAAACGGGAAAGTTCAGATAGTAAAACCTTCAATCTTCCTGGAGGAAGTTTGAGGCGAGGCGTCAGGGATTCAGCATCACTTTTCCAGAGAGACGAGTTCTTGGGCATCCCGGGAGCGGTCTCCCAGCAAAAAGGAACAGAAGCTTCCAGAAACTGACCCGGAAGCTTCTCTTGGGTGACATGCCGTTTCGTCGACAAGAAAGGAGCATTGAAATTTAGCCTCCGGGATCGGTTCATATCCATCATTTCCTCAACCGTAAGAAACAATATCATCTAGGTGAAAAGGATGTTTCTTGTTTGTGAACCTAAGAAAATAAATTTTGCGAGTTTGGATGAAGAAATTGTTGTATGTAAGACATATTTTTATATTTTGTTAGCTGAAAGTTGAAATTTAATGAGAAGTGGTTGAAAGTTTCAAGCTTTCTCGTGTGTGCAAAAGCGATATTTGTGGCCTCTTTATTGCATTCACAGACTAGACTAGAACAAACAAAAAATTAGAAGCAACAGAGCTTTGGAAAAAGTTAGTCTCCAGCCATGTGGTTATAAAATTGACCACGAAACCAAACAAGTTCAAAAACACAGCCAAAATGATCTCCTTATTAGTGGTAAGAAAAAAGTTAGAAACAGAGCAAGATGTTGAAATGTATGAATGAATAGTCTCTTTGTTTTCTTGTTTCAGGAGGATAAAAAACACATCCCTGGATGCTTTGAGAATCAATACAAGAAACATGTAAGAAAAGGAAAAAGTGAAGAAAGTTACAGATACAATTACATAATACCAGTAAAAAAATTAAATAAAAGAAAGAAAGAAAGAAGCAATAACACACATCTAAGAAATAGGACAGAAGAAGAAGTCCAATTTCACCAGAGGTAAGTTTCTTCTTCGTGGTTCCCTTTTTCGGCCAGAAAAACGTATTATCTGTAGCAGCAAGAAACACTCTCTGCACTACTATATAGTATCCTCAACCCCCCAATAACCAAAATTAAAGTAGAAAAAACAATATAAAACTTTCTATTTACATGGCTATGCTTGCTTTTCCCTGGCTCACGCCCCGAACCTTGTCCGATTGCTCAGATTCTGTTTTGTACAAGGAAAATGAAACAGTGTAGAAGCATACCAGGAGCGAAGAAGAGAAGAGATTTGCCCACCAAACCAAAATGATAGCTTTCTTCTACTTTTGCTCGGTAGCACTTGGTTCACGTGCTTTGTGGTAGAGCTCGAGTGTATCTGCATGACCTGGATCAATACACAATGCTGCTTCACAATCTTTGACAGCAGATGCTCCTTCTCCCATGGAATCATAGAATGCTGCCCGTAGATGTAACAGCTGGAGATCTGGTTTAAAGGATATCGCCCTTGAAAGCTCGTCTATGGCTTCATTTTCTTTGTGGTCGTCCATAAGAACTGCACCCAAGAAGAGTTCAAATTACTCGGATCTTAACTAATTGAATACATTATAGATAAGAACAGAATGGAAAACACCAAACCAGAGATTTAAGAACAGAAGTAGATAAAATTGTCATTTCAGCTGCTATCTCCACAAAGATGACAGCTTTAAGAAAGGATTGTATATGGAGCCAAAGTGTCATTCACTCAACACTTTATTCAAGCTTAATGCAAATCTCAGTTGTTTCATGTGTTGGCTCATAAATTCTCATTTCTGCTTCATATGCAGGGTTTTAAGCTTTCAAACACTTGTGTCTAATGAATCAATCAAAACAGTTCAGTAAAGTTCATCTGTTTCTATTTGAAACTCCACACATAAATGCATATGCAGAGTTAATCCCTTAAGAAACGATACGGTGTCCTGCTTCTGCCATTCAAACAAACAAACAAACAAAAAGAGAAAAGGAGAAGACACTATGCGTAAGTTAGCATTACCTGCTGCTCTGTATCTGTAAGGGTAGGTTCGGAGAGGGTCTAGTTGTGTTGCCAGGCCAAGGTCGCTCTGTGCCATCTCTCGATCACAATATTCAGATCGCTTCTCATATGCTGACGCATTGTTCTGAGCCTTCTCTATTAGCTTTGTCATCTCATCATAAGCAGCTTTGCGTTGGTTTTTCAGATGATAAACACGAGCAAGACCTTGGTGAGCTCGTGTGTGTTTGATATTGAGCGCGTTCGTATAGCAATCAGCTGCAAGATCCAGCTTATCACAATCCACATATACGCTCCCCAGGTTGTTCAAAGCCTGCAAGCAAAATACACAAAAGCAAAGGTCATGTTATCATTAGATTTAGTTCGATTACCACCACATTCCAATATCAACAAATTATTTCACACCCAACAAGTCCAAAATTCAAGAGAAAGAATTGAGAAATCAAACAACTTATATAAAAAAAATGTGCTGAAACATCTTTTTACTTACTTGTCCCTTGCGGAGACCATCTGAGGGGCACCGAAGTGCTTCATCAAGAAGCTCGATAACATAATTTGAAGACTCAGGGTCGAGCGTAGAATCCGCAAGAGCATAAGCTTTGAGGAAAAATGCTTCGAAAGATCTTTGTATGGAAATGGACTCCTCGGCTTTGGCCAAGGCTTCCTCGCGGTGGCCTGTATCATATAGTATCCAACCTTCATACACAAGTCTCTCATGCTCCGACTTTGAGTGGTTTCGAGCCAACCTTAGACTACGCATTGCTGCCTTTTGACAATTTAGCCTGTCAGTATGCAAATCAATTAGGGTCGACAAAAGAAAACCACATTTTCATTGAGAAGCGCAAAGAGAGTATATTATACCGTAGCAGAAGAAGAGACTGTCTGAACCGTAAAAGACTCTTCCCTGGATCATTAGCAAGCATGTGATGAACAACTGCTAGAGATCCAATATCATCCACAGAAGACCAGCGATCATACAGCTGCATCCAGCAATCAGCCTGGCTCCACTGCTGTGCTAGCGGGCGGAGCAACTCCACCATATGATCACCATGGATTTTCCCGTTAAACATCATAAAATTTGGTTCTAATGTCAAAAGAGCCCGGATATCTTTCAAAGCACCTTCATAATCCTCCATACCTATAGAAATCCATGCCCTCATCTCCAGACAGTCAGGGGAGGCCTTAAATCCAAGAATCTTGTTCAGTTCCGAGATTGCAGCCCCAAACTGGTTCTCCTCCACCAATGCCACTGCCCTGAATTTGTAGGGGAATGTCAAAGTTGGGTCGAACTCTGTAGCTGTATCCAAATCGAGCAGCTTTTCTTTACCGCTGCAATACAAGGACCTCTCCTGATGCATCCACCCAGTAGCCGTGTGATCCGAAATCAGCGAATTGATGATCTTATAAGCCGAGTACCTATGGTCACGTTTGAACTTAGACCTGGCAACGCCCACGAGGGAGTAAAGATGACCAGCCTCAACCGCAGTGTTAAACCATCTCTGAGCATCCTTATATTCTTTCCTCTCCAGCATCACCACCCCTAGTTGGTGGTACGCAAGCTGTTTCTCCCAATTTTCCACCGCACATTCAACCAAACGTTCCAGGAGCATCACAGTCGTGTTAGATTTCATATCATCTTCCATCGCGATCTGGCTTAAGAAGAAGTACAAGGTAAAAGAAGTGTGCCCAAGAGACGCCAGTCTTTCCTTTCCCTCGACGCTGCAAAAGATCTTTATAACGTTGGGATTGTGCATAGAGCTCGGCAATTCCCTAAGAAAAACCTGGAGACAAGCTGCCACAAGGAGGTATGCAGCCTCTTCTAATCCATACTCGATCAACAACATGGCCTCGTCCAGGCTACTAACAAGGTGTGCCAAATGCGTATCACAAGCTGATTTCAATTCATCGCAGCAGAACCGGTTTGCCAGCTTGAGTAGCTCCAAGACAACATTAGGAGGGAAGTGATCTAACTTACTGGTCCTGCTGAATATCTCTGCAGCTCTCATTCCTTCAACAGAGATTCCATTGTGTGTGAAATTGATGGTCCCTCGTTTCATTTCTCGAAATCCACCGTATAACATTGCCTTGAAGGGTCTCGACAAAGACGCGATCTTGTACCTTACACAAGGAACCTCTTGGTCACCGATGCAGAAGGACATGTCATAGTCGAATTCTTCCTCAGAAGTGGAACATTCCTCCGGGACATTATCTGATCTTGAAGCGGAGCAGACACATAGATCGTAGACGGATTCCGGGGCATACCCGGAAACAAGGGTGGCTTTAGGGCATTCAAAATTCCTACCGCAACAATCCATAGATGTTGTTCCGATTAGCTCGTCCTCTCTCCTCTCGAACCGGAGCCACGAAGCTAGGACGACCTTGGCGTGAACGTCAATGGCGTGTTGCCTAGACGATCGGAGACTCCGCCGGAAAAGTTTGGGATCAGATAATCCCCGGAATATAGCGCATTGTTCTAAAAACGCCCCGGATTTCTCAATTTCCGGACAATGGTCGATGCGACGGTACACTTGGGCCATCTTGTCGATCAAATCGACGAATTTCAAACAAGGATCGATCTGTGGTTCAAGCAGATCCGTGACGGGAAGCCCGCACGGGAGGAGAGATTCAGGGGACACGATTACGTTAGGTTGATTCAGAGGCGGATATGTCCGGCTGGATTTGGATCGGGTCGAATTGACACGAAGATGATCTTGAAAGTGTTGAAGAAACTTATCGCCGACTCCTCCTCCGCTATTACCAGGTGGAGGAGGCGGAGGAGCAGATGGGTTAAGAGCGTATACTTGTGTACCTTTACAACCTTCTGCAAGCTTCAAACTTCGCATTGTTGTCAACAGATTATGCTGCATCTTCAATTCAATCAAAACCCCAACAGATTACGATTCAATAATTCCCAAGAGATCTCAAAATATATTTAAATTCAAATTCGTCGTCACCTTATATACGATCCCGGAATCGGAAATCGGAAGATTAGATCACGGACGAAAACAAAAAGGGAAAAAAATCAAATGTTTTTTTTTTCTCCCCTCCCTTTTTCGTATTTTTGGTTTTCGTGAACGAGAACTTAACGAAGCTCGCTCGCCTCTTCTTCTTCTTCTTCTCGGAAATCGTGTTTTTGCAGTCTAAGTTTCATCGATCTTGTTCGTTTTTTTTCTTGTTTCTCTCACTAATTCGCGAATCTTTCCGTAAAAATAGACAAGAGGTAATTAAAGGAGGAAGAATCTTCCTCCGCTCGATCTCTCTCGCTTTCTCTTTCTATTTCTTTCTCTCTTTTGGTTTATCGTTTGTTTTGTTTTGTTTTGTTTTGTTTTTTACCCTTTTGTCTCGGAGAGTCGTGCGTTCTAATAATGCATTGTAATAAAACTTAAGGTATATGTATGTTTGTGGCATGTTTGATAGTTACATTTTTCTTTTGTCCTCTTCTTACCTCTTTCTTTTAGCTTTGTGGAAAGAAAATTATATTGATTTGTTTACATTTCGTTAATTAAGCTCAAATTATCCTCTTCATTAAAAACTGCTGTTTCTTCGCCGCACTTTTTACATCTTCAAAAGGTTCAATAGTGTAAGGCTGTGAATGGTGTGTATGTAGTGGAAATGGGAGGAAAAGAAAATTGATGAATAGTAAAAAGAATAAAAGTGAAAAGTAGAGGAATTTTTTCTTCCTTTATAAACAAGAGGGAAAATTTACTCTACTTTTTGGTAAAAGTAGAAGAAAAATATTTCCTCTCAACTTCTTCTGATTGGTATAAAAAAGGAGAAAAGGTAAATATTTTCTTTTCTTTTCTTCTAAAATAGGCAAACATTCACAGCCTAAGTATTTCTTGTCCTCTATTTTTTACTTTGGACAATTCATCCTTACTTTCTTCTTTTTTCTGGTCAAATTGGTAACAAATTTAATAAATTTTGATGTTAGGCTTTTTAGGGTCATCAATTTCCCTTGTACGTTGTAGCACAAAGGGTTATCATCTCCACAGGGAGGTTTGGTCAATGCACTAGGAATGCATGATCCTTCTTAAGCTAGAGCAATGCTTTTTACAAGTAAACAAAAGATGAAACTATGAAACAAGTGAACAAGGATGGTTTTAATTTACAATGTTCTCGTAGAGACGAAAGTTAGGCCATGGAAATTCCTTGAATCGAAATTTAAGATATAACAATTTGTCGAGGGTTTTATTAAGCGTCGTTCTAGAACTCAAACACGAAAGTATAGCCAGCTAACTGTCGTTACGAAGGCTATCTATCTTTAGATACTCAAATCCCAAATTTCTTTGCGAATTCATCAAATCTAAACAAGCAATTAGTACGAGTTCGATTTGTTCACAAAATCCCTAAGCCAAATTTCTTTGCGAATAGGTAACTTTGCCCATTTAGACTAGTTCAGGTTATTAATCTCACTGTCGTGGCTAATCAACAATCCTAAGATCAAGATTCAAGATGATCAAGCTAGAATCTAGCATTAAAAACAGTCTAAATGAAGAAACTAACAGATAAACCTCAACAGATATGCAATCTTAACGATTTCTCATCAAAACCCAAGAAATCCCTAAAACCTAACAAGTAATTTACTCAGAAATTAGATGATGAAATCATAATAACTGAATATAATTGCATAAAAGAGATAGAGTAGAAGATACAAAGGGTTTAGATATGAAGAACAATGGATCTCCCTCAAAGATCTTCAAGAATCTCTCTCTCTCTAAGTCTCCAAGAGATAGATCTAGTTTTTAGATATTTTCTAGATAGATTTACAAGAAACAAGGTTAAAACTATTTATAGAAGTGCCAAAAATTAGGTTTGCAGAGCGCCTGTCTATCGACAGTAAAAGCATGTCGATCGACACGGAGGCTCCTGTGGAAATCTTCTGCGTCTTTAAATACTCTGTCGATCGACAGTAAATGCATTATGTCGATCGACAGGGATCTTTAAAAGGCTCGATTCCACTTGGATCTTTTCAGCTCCAAAATGCTCCAAATGTTTCCATTAAGCTCCAAATGACCATTTTCCTGCAAAACACTATAAAATACACACAAATGCCAAAAATACTAATACAAAACCGACTTATATCATGGTTAAAACGGGTAAAAACCATGATATATCAACTCCCCCAGACTTAGCGTTTGCTTGGCCTCAAGCAAAACATACACCAAGAATGTGAAAGAGGTTTGAAAACAAAGAACATACCTTCCTTTGATGCAGCGAATTGACCTTTCCAGAATAGAATCAACCAAAATCAGACCACCATGTACTTCTCCGCGGACACACACAACCTTCCAAATCCATCCACCACTTTGCAGCATAATCCGTTAGTCTTCATCGCTTGGTCTCAATGTTCTCAAAGCCATGAACCTTCTAGACTCATTCCCATACTATACCGTGATAAATCAACCTATACAATACTTGGTACTCTTTCTCTCCCCCAGACTTATTTTGTTCTATGTTTATATATATATACATATATTTTTTTGTGATTGTTGAACTCAAAGCAGTGCATATTTCACTAATGTTGTTCCTTGTTAGGAGACAGGGTCGTGACTCACTACTATTGTTCCTTGTGAGGAGACAAGCTCGTGAGATTGCTCGTCTTCTACATCTTTTTTAAGGGACTCAGACTGCTGCTTTTGAGCTGGGTGATCATCTCGAGTACAGATTCACTGGATTTATTCCTCATCTTGTACTCAAGAACTATCATTTCACCCCAATCCTAGTAATATTTTATATACATGTATATATTTTTTTATATATGGGGAGAGGAGTACCATTACTATCAACAGAGGGTTGCATTTATCAGGTACGAATGAGGAGTCAAGCTCAATGGACATCGATCCCAAAGAGAATCGTGCAGTAGCTCTGACTTGGCGGATTATACTGGAAGTAGCGGATGTCTCTAGTCAACCGGTCAATCCTAGGATTTTCCATTAGTCTTAACTCTGAAGCTGATTCTGGAAGTACGGTCACACGGTGAAAAAGAAACTTCACTGAACCAAAAGAAGGGTTGTTGTTTTGACTCAATAAAACAAAAAATTTTAAAAAAATTTGAGTCAAAATCAAAACAAAAAGAACCACGTTAGTAGTTTCCTCCCCCAGACTTAACCAACACTGTCCCCAGTGTTATCAAGCCCGAAGTTGGCAAAAGAAATCAAATGAAACGTGAACTTGATCGAAGAAATACAGAATTTACCATTTTGGAGGTCCTGTCGATCGACGGTAACATCTTGTCGATCGACATACCTGGCTCTGCTTAGACCGTTGTGTTGTTGAAATTCTCAAATTTTGTAGCTGTGTCGATCGACAGATAATCATGTCGATCGACAGATGAGGTTCTGTCCAAACTGCGTATTCGTCGATTTTTCGCAAAGTGTTTGGTTCAATGTTCCAAACCTGCCTCTACAGATATTCAACAAACGATCAACGGGAAAAATACACTGCATTCCTTAAATATAAAGTCAAGTTCACTTAGCATTTGAAATTTCAACTAGAAATCCAAAATAAAAGTACAAAATATACCACTTACAAATAGGTTGCCTCCCATTAAGCGCTTGTTTTCAGTCATTAGCTCGACTATGGATAGGCTCGGGGAGGTCCCCGAGGGCACGTTTAACGCCACTAGCTTGACGGTTGTTTCATCCTTGTCACTTCCTTCATGACAAAAGTGAAAAGATTAACAACAAAAGGAAATAAAAATAAAACTCTAGCCTCAAGAAGAATCAAAATCCTAATGATCAATACAAAAACCTCCCCGGCAACGGCGCCAAATTGATGTTTGGCGCTTTTTAGGGTCATCCATTTCCCTTGTACGTTGTAGCACAAAGGGTTATCGTCTCCACAGGGAGGTTTGGTCAATGCACTAGGAATGCATGATCCTTCTTAAGCTAGAGCAATTTAAGAAGTTTAAGATATAACAATTTGTCGAGGGTTTTATTAAGCGCCGTTCTAGAACTCAAACACGAAAGTATAGCCAGCTAACTGTCGTTACGAAGGCTATCTATCTTTAGATACTCAAATCCCAAATTTCTTTGCGAATTCATCAAATCTAAACAAGCAATTAGTACGAGTTCGATTTGTTCACAAAATCCCTAAGCCAAATTTCTTTGCGAATAGGTAACTTTGCCCATTTAGACTAGTTCAGGTTATTAATCTCACTGTCGTGGCTAATCAACAATCCTAAGATCAAGATTCAAGATGATCAAGCTAGAATCTAGCATTAAAAACAGTCTAAATGAAGAACTAACAGATAAACCTCAACAGATATGCAATCTTAACGATTTCTCATCAAAACCCAAGAAATCCCTAAAACCTAACAAGTAATTTACTCAGAAATTAGATGATGAAATCATAATAACTGAATATAATTGCATAAAAGAGATAGAGTAGAAGATACAAAAGGTTTAGATATGAAGAACAATGGATCTCCCTCAAAGATCTTCAAGAATCTCTCTCTCTCTAAGTCTCCAAGAGATAGATCTAGTTTTTAGATATTTTCTAGATAGATTTACAAGAAACAAGGTTAAAACTATTTATAGAAGTGCCAAAAATTAGGTTTGCAGAGCGCCTGTCTATCGACAGTAAAAGCATGTCGATCGACACGGAGGCTCCTGTGGAAATCTTCTGCGTCTTTAAATACTCTGTCGATCGACAGTAAATGCATTATGTCGATCGACAGGGATCTTTAAAAGGCTCGATTCCACTTGGATCTTTTCAGCTCCAAAATGCTCCAAATGTTTCCATTAAGCTCCAAATGACCATTTTCCTGCAAAACACTATAAAATACACACAAATGCCAAAAATACTAATACAAAACCGACTTATATCATGGTTAAAACGGGTAAAAACCATGATATATCAAATTTACAGTCATTTTATAATTTGTAAAGTTTTAGATTAGACCAATCACAAAAACTATACCAAATTGTTGATCAAAAGTTGAGTTTACATTTTAATTTTACAATTATTTTTTACAACTTTACAACACTATGCTACATTTTAATTTTACAATTATTTTTTACAACTTTACAACACTATGATATAACAGCTTACAACTGATAAATTTATATCGTTTTAGGTTATTAATCGGACACACATACTATTTAGCTTACTTTTCTCCTAAATGTGTACCCCATTGTAATTTTTTTCTTTTTAACCATTTTCTCATATACTTTTTTTTTCTATTATATGAGATATTGATATTGAATATTTGGAACAATATTACAAGTTTGAGAAAATCTCTGACGATAAAAACCTCGGAAGAGCCAAATACTTAAACAAAGAAACCCCATGCTGTAATTACTAAAATAAGAGAAAAAAACACTGATAACAAGTAACTTAAGATCTGTATATGAACGATAGTTATCACCAGTTCGGAAAAAAACATTATATAAGTGTATCTCTTCACAATCCCCAATTGTTTAATGGGTTAATTTGCGTAATAGCAATCAAAAAAATTATAATTAAAAAACTAACCAAAAGTTGTATGTGTGGCAAACTTATGGCCATTAAATTTAGGTCAAATGGTTAGAAATTTTATTATAGTTTTTTTAGGTGTTATTTTTGCTAATTTCCCTTGTTTAATGCATATTTTTATTTTTTTGGTGTTGCTTAATGTTCACAAGACATGATGTTATGATATCCCTTATTAAATACTCCCTATGTTTCTTATTATTTGATGCTTAAAGTTTTTATACACATATTAAGAAGTCATTTAATTTTTCATCTTCTCAAAATAAAACATGTTTTGTCATCAATTCCAAAACAAATCAACTAATAAAAGATCAATTAATCTAAACAGTTAAAAACGACAAAACCACAATTAATTTTGCATAAAAATTTGAAAACATCATCTAATATGAACAAAAAAAAATCTCTAAAACATTATGCATTATAAAACAGAGTAAGTAGTATATTACTACTACTTTTTGTGTTACAATCATTTTTCAAATAGGATATATTCGTTGATTTTCTTTATAACTGAAATAACATAAGTTTATATGCCTATCATACATATAAAAGCTTTAAAGTAGTTCACATTCCATTTTTTGTTTAGCGGATAAATAGAACTAAAACCCGGTGAATTTTTAAACATTTGACTAACTCACATATTCCATCTTTTTCGTGTTTTTTCTTAATAAACGGGATATCACCTTTTTAACTTACAAATAAAAATAAAAACCATTGATGAAATAGTTATATTTTCATTGTGATTTAAAAAACTGTTGGCAAACTGTAAAATAAATTGAATATCACCTTGTAGGATTTTCAAAAAATCTTATTATATAAAAGAGAAGCTGGTTAACGAGAGCTTGATACGTAAGTAAAATTGTAATTCACGGAATCGTGACATGTGTCTAATATTGATTGAGATGACGACATGTGTTAATATTAAAATTAATTACAAAAAGCTAAAATTAAAAATGAAAAATTAACAATGTAATTTTTAAGTAAATAATCGTGACATGTGTCTAATATTGATTGAGATGACGATATGTGCTAATATTAAAACTAATTAAAAAAAATTAAAATTAAAAATGGAAAATTAATAATGTAATTGTTAAGTAAATAATAAGATAGTAGAAAGCAAAATTTCCAATACTCCAAACTAATTAGAATAACTAATTATTTTTTAATATAGTCTAAAGTCTAAACTATAGTGCAAACTAATTATAAAAAAAATCAATTTTTATTATACAAAAGAGAAGCTGGTCAACGAGAGTTTACACGTAAGCAAAATAGTAACTCACGGGATCGTGAGATGTGTCTAATATTGATTGAGATGATGATATGTGTTAATATTAAAATTAATTAGAAAAATTAAAAATTAAAAATGGAAAAATAACAATGTAACTATTAAGTAACTAGTCAAATATTATAAAGGAAAGTTTCTAATAGTCCGAACTAATTAGATTAACAAGAAATTTTTAATATAATATAAAAAATAGTCAAACTAATTTTAAAAAAAAAAACTAAGAAGAAAAATCGAGAAAATTAAAGTCGTAAAAACATAAAAGTAGAGAGAATAAAAATTGGAAAATAGTAATTTGGAGATAATATAAGTTGTAGAAAAACAAAAAAAAATTTGAGAGAATGAAAGAAAAAGACGAATGATAAAATAAAATAGGATATATAAACAAAAAATAATAATAATAATTAGAAGGGTATGATAATCTAAATTTATAAGTTTAAGATACGCATAGCCATCGCAAAGATCGCATAAGTCTATAAGCATACTTTTCAACATAATTATAGAATCACTTAAAAAGGGAAATTATGACTTAAGACAATATTAGTATTTTTAATATTTTAAAAAAAATTGTATAAAATAAAAATTGTATACGTTAAAAAGATAATAACAATAGAACTACTATTAAAATAATTTTATAGGTATTATGAGATTATTTACATGAAGTTTCCATATATATTATGTCCTAATTTAACAGAACATTATTTGAAGAATATATATTCATTATGGGTAAGAATATAGTAAGGGTAATTTGGTCTCTTTGTTATTAAGAATATGAATTGAATTACACTTATTTATTTTAGGATTCGTATAAGATAAATTAGAACATAGAAATATAAATAAAAATTGATATCTACTGATTTAAGATGTGCGTATTTTACTATATATATATCGATATATTTCAGTAATTCAACGGGTTACTAATTAAAACTTAAATATTTATTGGAATAAATTTTTAATACGATTACCCGCGTATCAACGGGGGTCCTACCCTAGTTTTATTATATAAAATAGGATGCGCAAAATTGTAACTCATGAGATCGCGGCATGTTTTTGGTAGTTAATTAGATTCTAACATATGTCAATTATTTAAATATGTAAATTTTTCAATATCACTATTGTTAATTACCCAAAAAATAAAAGGTTAAAATTGAAAAAAATCAAGCATCAAGTAATTTTACAAATTACATAAAAAGAAATATATAAATAGCATAAAGCAAAATTTCGGAAAAAGAAAATAGCAAACTATATAATTAAAAATAGAAACAAACGACCATGATTCTATGATTATATAGAGGCAGAGGTTTAACATATGTTATATCTATGGAGAACACAAAATGATTGACCATGATAAAAGTAGAACTAGATCAAGGAGAAAAAATAAAGATAAAGAAAATTTGGTTGATGATATGTTTTTACATGTTTAAAGTTGACGAAATAGCATCAAAGAAGAATCGTCAAAACATGTAAAAATGATTTAGTTGTTATACCAAATAGTTTAATGATTTAAACCACAAATATCAAACTTATATATTTTATTGATTTTCTAATTCTTCAAATTGTATGAGATATGAGACTATACTTTTTCAAATTACATATAAAACTATAACTTTAATCACTACATTATCTAACTTAGGGTTTGAATTAAGAATATTGTATGTTTTTCCCTAAAATATTTTTTAACCATATCTATTAATCCTCGTATCGCGAGGGTTTCAATCTAGTTATTATGAAATTAGAGATGAAATCAAACTAAAATATTTTTGGTAATAGTTAAAAGAGAAAAATCGACAAATCTATCTATTTACTGCCCGTTATAAATTTGCGTAAAAACTAGGGGTGGGCGTTTCAGTTTAATTTCGGGTTCGGTTTGGATTCGGTTCAGTTCGGTTTATTTGGTTTTAATAAAACTCTAACCAAGGCCAACCAAACTTAGTTCGGTTCGGTTTTGATTATGTTCGGTTTTAATTCGGTTCGGTTTAGTTCGGTTTGGGTTAAGTTTGGTTTGGTTTTATTTAAACATAAATCATAAGTATTGTATTGTATCTTTAAAAAAATGAGCATAAGTCATACATATTGTATGTTAGCTTTAATACGTATTGTAGGTTAGCTTTTAATACATAAATCATACATAAATTATACTAAAATAATCAACATGAATCAGACGTATTGTTTCTATATTACTATTAAACATAATTAACTAATAAATGAAATAAACATATTGGGTTTTCGGTTCGGTTCGGTTCAAAACCGAACCGAACCAAACCGAACCATTTGGGTTGAGGGAAAACTCATCCAAACGGTTTGTGTGTAGACTTTGGTTCGGGTTGGGTCGGTTTAAGTTCGGTTGGGTCGGGTCGGTTCGGTTCGGTTCAGTTAAAATGCCCACCCCTAGTAAAAACTATAGTCTGCGAAAAAATAAATAGTATATCTACTAGTCGACCAATTTAAGTTTCATAGAAAAACAACCATAAACCAGTCAGAATCTTTCATAAACAATTTGTTTGCACAGATTCGTATTCACAAAATATTTTGGGGAAATTACAAATATGTTACTTATGAAAATATATTTTTTAAATATGCTAGCTTTGAAAATTTATTTCAAACATGCTACTTTTTATATATATATAAAAAACACTATTTCTTCCACAAAAAAATCAAAACTCAAACCCTAAACCTTACCCCAAAAACTATATCCTAAATATAAAATAGTTAACCTAAACCCAGAAAATTAAAAAGAAAACATTCTTGCAAAGATTTTTAAAGAATGACATACATGTAAAGTGGCATGCCTAGAATGACATGACATGAAAATTCTCAAATATCTTTATACCCAGTCAGATCCCTCTTATATTCTTTTTCTTTGCAAAATTTTAATTTTGTGGCTAGTAGCTACCACATTCCGTTGTGCGTGTCCATAAAACACAATAAATATTGTATTTTTCAAAACCAATTAGATGATACAAAACGTAAAATCAATTTATAGAGTATTAAAAATTAATTAAAATATAATCTGACAGAACATAATAAATGTCGAAAAAAACAATAATATATGTGCTGTTAGATAGCCGGCAAATGGCTTTTGCCACCCACATTGAGCGGCGAAGTCATGTCAACACGTTTTACTGTTAATTGTTATATACAATTTATATGCTTAAGGAAGTAATCGTAATTAAATGTGGCTTAAGCTATGATTAAGTCTGGTATATGCTGGGTGGTTAGATTTATGTGATGGCACAAAGAATAACATATAAATAAATTCCTTTGGAAGATACATAATTGAGAATGAAAAACTAAGTCATAATAAGGTCATGTAGTTGAGACAGCTAAGAATGTCGTTTGGGTTATTTTATCCATAAGCACGGATCGTACTATACACTTCGTACATTACCCACCAAATTCACTTTGTCTTATTGTCCACTATATATACCCCACTCTCTCTATCTATTTCACATTTCTCGTTTTTATACTATCTTCTCAATTAAAATGCATATGCTATGTTTTTATCGTTTTCAATGACACATGTATTGGCATAAATTTGTGTATAGAGAACTACTGTTAGGCTAACTACTGTTGTAGTAGAACTGGTAATGAAATTAGGATTAGATAAATTTATTATTTATGTGATGTGCATGACCGGGAGCTTAACGCTTATCTGCATACATGTCGTTACAATATTATTCCGGTGTAACAATTATCTTCAAGATCTCGAATTCAGATCTTGGCGATGGGAAAAAAACTGAAATTATCAAATTTAATTTGTTTTGGTCTCGGGCGTGAAGAGATCATAGATTTTGCCGTAAAACTTTTTGATTAAGAAGAATCTGTCTGTTTTAAAAGGTTGGTATTTTAGTAAGAGAACCTTGTTGGATTTTCTTATCGACTGGCATGGTAGACCGTAGAAGTATACTCTCTATATCATATGAATTTTAGGCTAGTAATTATTGTTTTCCCCTTTATATAAGAGAATCTCTATTCATTAATTTAGATACAAGGATTACATTTGTTTAACAAAATTTTAACCCAACATATTCTATACTCAAAGAAAAAATGAAGAATCCTCGACTTTTGGAAGGAAATCTAATATATTTTATGACTTAGAATCTAAACAACATCGATAACCCGTTCTTTGACTAAACATGGTAAACTTAATGAAAAAACGTCTATACAAATTAGCCATTTTTGGTAGGGATGGGCATTTTAACCGAATCGAACTGAACCAAACCGACCTAAAGTTTACATACAAACTATTTGGTTGACTTTTTTTCTCAACCCGAATGGTTCGGTTCGATTCGGTTCGTTTGAAAACCAAACCAAACCATAACTCAATGTGTTTTTCTTAATACCCAATTACATTTTATGATTATAAATTCACTTTTGATTTTGTTTTCTTTTTTCCCATATAAACGATTTATATGTTTGAGATGTATAATTTGTTTTAGTTTCTCATTATTTGGTACTTAGATGTTTACTCTCAATAACTAAATTTCTCTAATTTTATTGGTCATATTTTCTTTTATGAATTTGGTTAACCGAATAATAACCGAACCGATGTATAACCAAACCAAACGAAACACTAACCAAACCAAATTAATTTTGGTTGGGTTTGGTTAAAATTTTATCTAACATGAACTAACCGAACCGAATTGAACCCAAACCGAACCGAAGATAAACCGAAATGCCCACCCTAATTTTTGGCCTATCAAATCTATTAGGGCCCTCACCACATTTTAGTCAATAGATCGAACTGGACCGGAGTACAGTGTCTACATGGATAATCCAGCCCGATCTTGCACATTTAGTTTATAAGTGTGAATGAACAGAGATAATAAATTAGCCGTTAACCTGATAAGTTGTAGAACTACCAAAACAATGTGCATATGAAAAGAGAAAAACAATAGCAATTATTTGAACATTTCAAACAAAACATGTACTTCGAAATTTCATACCAAAAATTTTATATAGACACTACAGGATCAGAAGCCGATACTTTTATGGTCATTTTCCCATCTAACAAAAGTACAAAAAGATACGCATCAACAAGATGCAATTTTTCTTTTTAACTTTTAGCAACGTAACAATAACCAAATAAGTCAATCAAATTTCTCCCAATCTTGAGTTACATTGGCAGAAGGCGAAGCAGGCGGAGGAGGGTTCAAGCTTCCCACACCGTTTCCGAACGATTCCCATTCAGTGCTTACAGCCGCAGCTTTGCTCTGATCCACAAACGGATTCGAGCATCTTGCCTTCAAATTATCCACAATCTCCTGCAACTTTTGGACCCTACGTACCTGCATTACACTTTCCAATCAACCTTCACTCCATGCTTTACTTTACACATTCTTAAGTGATGCATTAGGGCACAACATGAACTTATGTATCGTTACCAAAGTCTACATTAATTGAACAATAATGATAGATGGAGACAAGGATCTCATAGTTGTATGCAAAATGGGACGAAAATTTAGGTTGTTGCAACTCATCTCACAAGTCACAAGTAGCTGATGTATATATAAGTAACATACTTCTGAACATTCGTAAATATTTACATCTTTCATCTCTATTGACACTCTTATCGTGTAGAAATGATGATAATGCACACATGTAACAAACTGAAATGAAAGCCTAACCTCTGCCTTACGCTGCACTCTAGCTTCCCCTTCTGCCTCGATGCCATCCAACTTAAGCAACTGCCTCATGAGAAGCTCTGCAATCATGTCGAACTCTGTGACCGCAACTTTCGTCCCTCCATTCACAGCAACTTCTAAAGCAACAGCCTAATTTTAAAAACAAAAAGTAGTTAGCACAATCCTACAGTGACAAACCAAAGAGAGGCAGCTCTAACTCTCACCCTATCCGAGAGCTTATCAATTTCTCCGGTGACTGCATTAACAGCAGCAAGAGCCTTTGCCATCCCTTCAGTCATCAGTGGAGGCTGTTGTTCCACTCTCTTAGTACGATCCTCAACGAGAACAACCTTAGATCCATCCTTAACACCAGCAGCTTGCAATTGTTCAGCATCGTCTTTCTCAACTCCCCTAAACAAAATCTTGAGTTCATTACCTTCCAATCCAGTCTTCTGGACAAGGGCTTTCTTCACATCCCCTGTTATTAACATTCAATCTTTAACTAGATTAACACAGCTAGGGAGTAAGTGAATCTACTATGAAAATCGAATTCACAGAGAAATTTCGAGGCGATAGATGAGAATTAACATAATTTCCCTAAAATTGAAGGCCAGAAACGGATCGGGAAATCGAGAAGAAGAGAGAGTTTTTGTTTTACCGAAAGTGGAGTGTGCAGAGACATGAAGATCGTGTTGCGATGAGCCATGGGAAACAGTGAGCCTGATGGACTGAGCTAAAACGGCGTTAGCAGAGTCGGGATCCTGGAGAGGTTGGTCGGAGTCGTCTCTTCGTTGGACGAGCATTCCACCAGGTCTCACCTCCCATTCCAAATCTTCGCTTGAATTGTGCATCATCGCGGAGTAGGAGAATCTCGACCACCAATTAGGGTTTTCGCAGGGTATTCACAAAACACAAGCTTTTCACCTGGCTCATACAAATCCTCCACATATACGGGATTTCAATTTTATTTTTCTCTCTTTTTTCAAAACTCCCACCTTTGTCATGACACTTTACACAAATGCCATCTTTTAAAAATGTTTGCAAGTCATACTACATTTTTTTAAGAGAAATTTTGAGTTATGCTACTATTGGCATGCCACTTTTCAATTATGTCACTGTTTTAAAATCATTACTAGCGTGCCACTATTCACTTAAAAAAAAAATAGATCTCACTTTCTCTCTCATCTCTCTCACGCTCATCTCCCAGATCGAAATTTTTTCTCTCATCCAAATTTCGTTTTTTTTTCTCTCTCTCTCTACCAAATTGCCATCATGAGATCGGATTTTACTATCACTGAATTCGATTCTCGTCATCTATAATTTCATTATCTCTGATCTCTGTCGCGATTTCCTCTAAGAAGATTTGAGGAGGAGGAGGAGGGATCTCAAAGCAAATTGAAACACAAACGAATGTAAAAGCAAATTGAAACACAAACGACTGTAAATAGATTTGGGGGGGGGGGGGGGGGGGGGATGGGGGTAGAGTTTTGCTTTTACATTACAAAACTTTTAAAAAAAATCTTATAAAATGTTAAAAAAAATTATAATGTTTTTAAAAGGTTTAGTAAAACTGTTAAAAAACCTTATAAAACTATTTAAAACCGTGTAAAACTGTTTATAAGGTTTTTGTAAAGTTTTATTAGGTTTTTAAACAGTTTTATAAACCTTTTAAAAACTTTACAAACCTTATAAAAATCTTATAAACCTTTAAAAAACCTTATAAACCTTTAAAAAACTCTATCAACCTTTAAAAAACCTTATAAATTATTTCACTGTTTAGTTTTAAATGACATGTAAAAATGTCTTATAAAACTATTTAAAAACTTTATAAAAACGGGAAAACCCTAAAAATAACCAAAACCCAGATTTGACCAAAAAACAACCAAACCCCAGACCTGACAAAAAATTAACCAAAACCCAGATCTGAACAAAAATCGAATCAAAAACTCAAATGTGTAACCCAAATCGAATAAAAGGCTTAGATTCGTAACCAAAATCCATTCAAAAACTCAAATTTGTAACCAAAATCAAAATTTTAAAAGCAAAATTCATGGATTAAACATGTTCTTCTTCTTTCTTCTTCGTCTTCTTCTTCATCGTTGTCTTCTTCTTCTTCTTCTTCCAATTCAGGAAATCAAAATCGATGTAAGAAATTTACAGAGATTTACATGGATGAAAGAGAATCGAAAATCCTAGATCTATCATCTGCGTTTGCATCCAATGAAGTCACAGAGAGAATCGAAAACTCTAGATCCATAACCCCAATCCAATTTGCAATAAGGTTATAAGAGAATTTTATAAGGTTATAATCTGCTTTAAAAACTCTTATAATCTTCTTTAAAAATCAACCCAAATTTTTTTTACTCAAACTTAAGAACAAAATTAACCAAAACGAAATAAAACCCAGATTTTTAAATGAAATCAACCCAAATCGAATCAAAAACTAAGATTTGGAACCAAATTGAATAAAAAACTGTGATTTGTGGCACAAATCAAATCAAAACTCAAGTAGATTAGAAAGAATAAAAAATTAGATTAATAAAAAAATAATGAAATTCGGATTTAGATCTACATCTAGATCTGAATATGAGAGAGAGAGAGAGATAGGGGGAGAGAGAGGGAGAGAGAATTTTTTCTTCTTCTTCAAGGAATCAAAAACTAGATCTATAAAAAAAATCGGACCTAGATCTAGATTCGAATGAGAGAGAGAGAGAGAGAGAGAGAGAGAGAGAGAGAGAGAGAGAGAGAGAGAGAGAGAGAGAGAGAGAGAGATTCTTCATCACCTTTATTTTTGAGAGAAAGAGAGAGAGAAACAAATAAGAATAAACATATTTCGTGATAGAGAGATTTTTTTAAAATGATTTTGTCTTTGTTTTGTAAAAAGTGGCATGTATTGCAAGGGTGTTTGTCATAGTAGCAAACTTAAAAAAAAAATCAACCGTGGCATTGATAAAATTCTCCTTTCTTCTTATCGATCAAACAAGAAGAATCACGTCAAGTCTTCTTTAATTTGAGTTTGTAACTTGAAAAATAATATAACCTACAAATATAATAAAAATGAATGTTTAGTATATTAGATATCAAACAACATATTACTAAGTAAATAAATAAATAAAAACATGAAAGTACTCTAAAATGTTGTCTTAAAAGATTAAAGACGACATATTGTGAAACTCGAATTAATTTTATTTATAACTTTGTCATGAAAGTGTTTGCAAAACTATTTTTTAGAGAATTGGCGAAGAATTTTTTTGAGTTAAAAAAAAAATATATATATATATATATATCAAATCTAGTTAATTAAAAATATCTAAATGTAATCAAGTAAAAAAGTTTCACCTAATTAATGGTAAAACGTTCGTTTTCTTTAATATTAACAATTAATATCAATTCCTACATCACTTTCCTATGCAAATTATATATATTAAAGGTAACTAATGCTTAATTTAGTTCTTTCTTATTTGGTTTTTTAAATATAATCAATTTTTTTTAATCTTTAATGGTTAATAAACTCATATCTTTTTAATAACATATCTATATATATAAAGTTAGCTTTTCTCTCCTCTCATGCATCCACCTCATCATCCACATGTATATTTAATTATGTTTTCAACTATTTTTTGATAGTTTTACAATTAATACATTTGGTTATATCATTATGAAAAGAATTTTAAAAGTCATTTTCCATATTTTAAATTAAACTTCAAACCTCAAAAATTATATAAATATAGTTCACTAAAATAATAACAAGTTTAATACATGTTATAATATGTTATCAAATAAGTCATCAAATTAAACAAACAAATTGATCCATAACTAAATTCATAAAGACAAACATAAGTTCATATGTACATAAAGTGAAAATACGAGAAACAAAATTTATTGCAATTATATCAAATAAAGAAAAAATAAATTAAATTTAGGTATAATTGGTTATTATTATGAAAAAAAAATTTAAAGTCATTTTCAATATTTTAAATTAAACTTTAAACCTTAAAACTAATACAAATATAGTTCACTAAAATAATAAAATTTTTTAATACATGTTATAAATAATCAAATAAGTCCTAAAATTAAACAAACAAATTGATCTGTAACTAAATTCATAAAACCAAATATAAGTTCATAATTACATAAAGTAAAAATCAGAGAATAAGAAATTATTGAAATTACATTAAATAAAAAGAAAATAAGTTAAATTTACGTATATTAGATAACTATTTCAGTTATACGTACATAAAATGAAAATAAAAAAATAAGAAATTTTTCTAATTTAAACACAAGATAATCTGATTTGTGATTTTATTTTTAACGTAAAAAGAAAATTTAAGTGTAACTATAAGAGATTAGGAAGATGAGGGAAAAAAAAATCTAAACTATCAAGTAAATATAGTATACATCATATTATGTAAGTGCAATACTGCAATATATCTTGAAACCACACAACATTATATTTTAAAGTCATTATAAATTTCAAAACTTTACAAATGTTATTTGTATTTTTAATTTTAAATAATTAAATTTTTTATTCTACGAATAGTTGTATTTTATTAACGCTACTGAGCAAAAGTCATAAGAAAATAATATCTTAAAATAAAATAACGGGTACCCGTACGGGTTCGGATCGGGTATTTCGGTTTTCGGATATTCGAATTTAGAGATAAAATACCCATTCGGGTATTAGAAAACTTCCGGTCGGGTTCAGTTCGGTTCGGGTAAGGTTTGGATTATCCGTAATACTAAAAATTATAAAAAATATTCAAAAACTACTCGATAAATTTATAATTACCTTATTTTCTTTTTAATTTGGATCCATTTTAGTTATTTGTTATTCGAATTATCCAAAAATACCCTAAAGAAAATAACAATTTTTTCTTGTAATAGTTCAAATAATAACATAAATTGGTTATTTTTATTCAAATATATACACAATATTCGAATTGATAAAAATATAATTAAAAAACAATAAAAAATTACATAAACTACAATTACATATCCGACATTAACTCTAAATATATTTTGGTTTGTTTATGTTTAGTATATTTCGGGTCCGCGTTCGGTTATCGGTTCGGTTCAGGTTCGGTTCAGGTTCGGTTCAGGTTTGGTTCTGGATTTTTGGTTTTAAGTATGGAAGACCCGTTCGGATATTTTAGAAGATTGGTTCGGGTAATTTTGATCAGGTTCGGTATTTTGGTTTCAGATATTTTGCCCACCCCTAATCATGGAGCAAACGATCCCTAAACAACTAAACGGAGACCCTTAACAGGAACCGCTTCATACTCGGTTCCGGATAGAGACAAAACGATGAGCTATTGAGAAGAAATCTGCAAGGTAAGACGAAGCACCAAAGACCAGAGCACACCCAAAAAAAGACTAAAAATATACAATACATGAGACCGGAGAGGAGATAACCCGTAGAGAGCAAAACTCTTGACATAGCAAAACACATCCGAGATCAACCAAGGTAGTGAAACAAAGTCGCATAAAAATAGAGTCAGAACAAATGGATCTACTACTAAGTTTTAAGTAAATCCATTATTCAAACTAATCTTGAATCATCGTTGGTAAGTGTAACACAGGAGAGATGAGAGGCCGGAGACACCTAAAGAAACGGTAGAAAAAGCCACCTCTGAGGAACTAGATCTACCTCTCAAAATGGAGAACTCATCTTAAAATTTAGAAACTGGTAGCCGAAAAGAATTAGAGACAAATAAACGTATATTATTTGTTTTAAATATAATATTTTATGCAGTATAAATAAATCAAACTATTTGTCTTCAAATATATTAAAATTGTAAAAAAGACATTCGCGCGTAGCGCGAGAAAATTCTAGTACTTATATAAAAAATATTTATGGACCCTTCTAAATTATGAGCCATGTTCGACCGCACTACTTGGACATGTAACTAGATAGTCCTGAATAAAGTAAAACCTCTATAAACTATACTCGATAAATTAATAGAATTTTCCAATCCCAAATTAAGTTATCGACCCAATTAATCTCTCGACAAATTAATATCTCACTAAATTAATAAGAGTTTCTAATTGTACTTCTCATTTTGACATCATTTAGGTTGCATTTTTATAATGATTTCCAGGCTACTTTGTCAAAATAAATTATGAGAGTTGTTTATGGTCATATATAGTTTAGGATAAAAATTCATTCAGCTATATGTAATTTACGTCTCATATCAAATCTAACATTCAATTTTCTTTCCAAACGATGCATTCTATGAGCTTGAAACCGAGTGAAAACATAATGAAAATAACTAGTACAAGCCAATAGATCAACCAAAGACCATTTCTAGATCTGATAGACCGGAACAGATGAAACAGGCTGGCTTTTAGACAGGACTGTGCAACCGCCACAAGACATATCGAGACATTCGTGAGCAATAAGAGAGAAAACATACTGAAAAGTCATGGGTTCAAATGCTGAGCTGAAAAGGACTAAAAATATGTTCCAGTTCTCCGTCTGAAGAGACTATAGGTTCCTGTAAGAACGGAACTTCTGGAATATGGCCTGAAAGTGCATATGGTTCATGAAACGAGGCAGCAAGTAGTGTAATGGGTGGTTTGTCCCGAATTCAAGATGGACAAAGCACACAACAATAGCAATCGAACAACTCGATCAAGTCCTCTAGAGCTGATGAAAGGCAGTGACATAGACCATGATGGTTTCGTTCCCTAATTGATACTCAGTTTATGATGACTGAATCATATCTTCCACAAGAAATTTGTCATGCATTGAGAGAGACTGAGAAAGAAACACAGGAACAATAAATACTACATCTTTACTAGTTGGTGATCAAGTACCAAGTCCAAGAGAAACACAAATGCCATTGACATGATGATTCTAAGGCTTAAAACTTTGAAATTGCAATTTTCCAGAGGCTCTGAAAAAACGACACGAAATTACAAACTCGAAATCTTCAGAGCCAGAATTTCCTAGTTGGAACATACGATAGAAGGAAATGCCTAACCAATTGTGGACAAAGGAAGATCTTGGAACATTCAGAAGGACAAAACAAGAAACTCTGGAAGAAGATTTGTGCTATCGACTCTCTTGTCAAAAGTACCTAACAATGATAACAATGTCACCCCAAGATTCTACAACAGTTATTGACCCGAGACCTGGTCGAGCTGTAACTAGCTTCACTAGATGAATGTAAAAAACAGTGTGCAGAAACAATAAGAAACAAAACATCCAAAAACACAAGGAAACCTATCAGCAAATTTGACCCCTCATCAAAGTGTTGTCTTTATTTGATCGATAAACAAGAAAATAGAAAAGCTTAGCCTTGTGAGATGATACAAAGCTATTGTATAGTGTATCTCATTTCTCCACCTACTTGTCAAATAGACTCAAAATCAAATCTCTGTTTTCAAGGAACAAAACATTCCGATATTCCTACTCCTTTACCAGAAACTATAATCAATATGTAAGATGAACAATAACCCCACCAAATGCTCCAACTCTTAGAAAACCTGTAAAAGAAAATGAAATTATACCAATCTAAGAAGAAGCCAATTTAGCCGCTTGTTCAGTCGCTTCAATGATCTTCTTATTCTTTTCAATCGCAGCCGCAACTTCCTGTGGCATATACTTCTCGTCGTGCTTAGCCAAAACTTCCGTCGCCGAGAAGAAGCAATCGAGATTTCTGGCCTTCTGCGAAACGGGCTTTGTTGAAACCTCCTTCATTACTTCATCACTAAAGGGTTTGATGAATCCTTCAACGACAACGGAATGGCCTTCCCTGAACAGATCCGGCAAAGATCCTTTGTACCTAACCAAAATATCAGTGATGAGATCTGTAATCACGAACTCCATCTCCTGAGAAGCAGCAGGTTGAGCGACGCTGCCTTCGAGAACCAAACCACCGAGCCTGAACTTGTTCTTGGTTGGATTCTCTGCGAATTTCTCCATAGCGTCCGATGGAGTCAGGTAAAAGACAAGCTGGTCCTGGAATTGGTTTAGAACGATGACAACGAAACCGGCGATACAGCTGAATGTTAGGGCGTAGGTCCATAGACGGCGATTCTGCATCTGACGAGCACGAGCTCCTATGTCGACCTTTTTGGGACGCGTTGGGCCGCGACGGGCGATTGAGAGAGATCGGAGGAAGCTGAATCGGGATAGATCTGGTGAGGCGGTGGTCAACGAATAAACAATAGGTGTTTGCGATTCCAAGGATGATGGTGAGATTTGGGGATGTCTTTGGATTGATCGGAGGATCTGAGAACTCCGACGAAACATGAATCTAGCTGCCATTTTTCTGAATTTTCAGACTACGCAGCTCAGAAAATATGAAGATTCCGAGAAAGTGAGGGAGGTTTATGGGGGTTTCCTTTTTGGAAGAAATCAAAAATTAGAAAAATTTACTACAATGCCAGAAGAAATCCTTTCACATATACCACCAAATTTAAAATGTTCCATAGAGACCATTAATGTATTCACAAAAATACATTTATGCCCTATTTAGAAAGAGAAAAATAAAAGGGAAAAATAAGATTTCTCTATTTCTTTCATTTCCCTAATTTTTCATTTTGCCGTCAACAGTGACAACTAGGGGTGGGCATTCGGTTCTTCGGTTCTGTTTTTTAGTTTTTTGTTTTTTGGTTTTAGTTAAAATGAGTCCATATATAAACCGAATGAATTATGGGTCGGTTCGGTTCAGTTTCACTTTGGCTTCGGTTCACATTCTAATGTCCATAATAGAACCGAATTGCTTCGGTTTCGGTTCAGTTTTGGTTTCAACCGAATGAAAACCCATAAAATTAATAAAAATAAAAAAAAACCCATAAAAAACCAATAAAAACCGAATGAAAACCCATAAAACCGTATGAAAGCCCATAAACCGAAAAAATCGGTTAGGTATTCGGTCTCATTCGGTTTCATTCGGTTTTTCGGTTTAAACCAAAACCAAACCGAAACCTATGGACTACATTTTGCTTGGTCCAGTAAGTATAATCCGAATATCCAAACACGAACCGATACCTATGTTTTTGGTTCGGTTCGGTTCGATTTTTCGGTTACGAGTATTTTTGCCCACCCCTAGTGACAACAAATCGATGGCGACGGCAGAGTGATCGGTGACGGAGATTTTGTGATCGGTGACCGCGGAGACTTTGCATCGTCTATGGCGGAGAGATTTCATCAGTGTTGTTGGAGATTTTTGATCGGTGATAAATTGGTTTCGGCGACAAGATATAGATTTGTAATCGGTGGCGAGATAGAAGTTGTAATCGACGAGTGAGGTCCGATTGGATCTGTAATCAACGACGAAAGAGAGATTCTTTTATGTCTTCTTCTCTTTTTTCCCCAAATCGAAAATTCCTTTCTCGGTTTAATATGTGTGGTAATCTATGTGGTAATTGTAATTTGTGTAATAGTATTGAGTAAAATAATTTGGGACTGGGCTTAGACTCTGTATATGCAGTGATGAAGAATCAAACTCTCTTTCTCTCTCGATTGTAATTTGTAATAGCAATGTTCACTTGATAGTTGCTTTATGATGCATTAGATTCAAGTTGAATCTCTATAGTGTTTGATTTAGAAGCTGGATTCTCTTTTGTGGAAAACCATTTCGTTTCTCACTTCTTGAGTTTGCGGTTGCTACGGGTCTAAAGTGTTCGAATCCGTTGCCGGAACCTTTAGAAGATGACAACGAAGCTTCAACTGACCACGAAGACGACAACGAAGCTTTGGAAGGAAACAATGAAGCTTCTGATGGAGAAGAAGAAGCGAAGCGTATCCCGTATTGGTCCGAGTTGTTTGAAAATGAGAATGAAGTTACTCCAAAACAAATTTGTGAAAAACTCAAATCCAAAAAGATAGATGCAATGAAGAGGCTTAAGCTCGCATGTCTACTATTAGTAGATGCACTCCTTCTCTCTAGAAGCGCTGATCGTAAGTGTTCGATAATCTTATACACTTGTATAGCCAACTATATATTTTCAGTTTACTAGACTATGATAGTCTAATATGTTCTGGTAGTCAAAACTAATAAGAGAATATTATAGTTAGCTATTGTATTCTGTGTAGTCGACTATGATTGTCTAATATGTTTGGCTAGTCAAATTAATAATAGAATAGTATAGTTAACTATTGTTTTTTGTTTACTCGGCTATGATTGTCAAATACGTTCTGCTGGTCAAATTAATAAGAGAATAGTATAGTTAACTATGCTCTTGTTTTTTATTCCGAAGCTAAGATAATTGACTCACACGTTCGTATGCTTAGAGACTTAAATGTGTTTCTAGCACATCCATGGGGAAGAAATTGTTTTGCCATGACTATGAAGAGCATCAAGGCAAGGAAACAAGATAGTATGTTGCGAAAGACTATGGCAATTCAAGGGTTTATTCATGGGCTGCAACTCGTTGCATTCAGTTGCATACCTGAGATCACCTCATTGGCTACCGCAGATTCAAACAATCTTAAGAAGGAACTTGTCGTAGACGGTGAATCTGAGAATGACTACGAGCATGGGAAATTTGTGAAGGCTCTCAAGATCAATATGAATTTGCTTAAAACTCTAGATACCGAACGACAAGTAAATTCCCTTTATCAGAGTTAACTATCCGGTTCTATAATGGCTGATTTTTTCAACGGCGGCTAATTTACCTTTTTTCCAGGTAAATGTGTCATATACTCTTCCTGCTGAGGGCTTAGAAGAAGAAGACCTATCATGGTCTAATGACGTGGGTAATGCTAAGGTGTTGCATATGATAGACCTTCTTCAGCAAAACCATGAGTTCACGATTACGTCTTGGTCTGGGGGTATTAACACAGCTAGTCTGCCCGTGGAGAAAGAGGCTGGTGTCAAGATGAATAAAGGGAAAAGCAAGAGCGATGCCGCAGATGATCCTCCGCGCAAAAAGGCTAAAGGAAAGAGTAATGTACCTGACGATGCGAATGGTCAATCATCAGCCAACACAACTAATCTTACCATGTCTGAGGTGCACCATCTTATTGATCAAGCTACATGTATCTAGTTGTTTTCAAACTTTTTAAATTGAGAAGAAACACTTCTCATTGGAAACTAATAGCTACATACTTTCAAATTATTTTGCAGAAGCCAACCACCAAAAGGTATTGGCTAAATTTAAAGACTTTGAGGCCACATTTACTGGCCTACTTAAACAATAAGAAGTTTCCGTTCAAAAAATTTTTAAGGACATGTCCGAGAAAATAAATGGCCTCTCCAAGCAAATTAACGAATTTAAGTCGCAACAACAAGCGGCCAAATTCACTGATGAACCTGGGAACACATCAATCAAGGTGAGTGGATCTTTTCTCCTTTTACCGTCATTACCTTTTATTAACTATGTACTTAACATTTTTGTCATATTTAACTATTACTCTACGCTTTTTTTTCCTTCCTCTAGGATCATATCAACGGCGCAGCTCCTGTTGACAACATGAATATTCAAACTGGAATTGAAACCGAAACTGGCAATAAGGCTACATTGTTTACAGATATGGATACAGCAGAAAATCTAGTAAGTTTAGTGGACTACAACAGATGCAGGAGGCAACTATTATAGTGAACTAAGTGTATTTGTAGTGGCCACTATTATTACTCATTATTCACTCTTGTCTCTTCACCAGGAACGCCTGAACAAGGTTGTAATGGATGTGGTAAATGAAGTACAATCTCTTGAAGCTACATCTAACGATCCCCTTGCGAACTACCAAGCCGATGGTCAGCCTCTCCTTAATCAGGTTAACAACCAACTTCTTTTGTTATGTTGTGATTTATTTATAGAACCAACCTAATCACTTTAACTATTTCACACGTGGCTACTTGTAGAACAAACCTCAAGTTTCTTTCGCAGTGCCAAGCTTCTCCTTAGGACTTACGCAGTATGGAGTTTCTCTTCCTAAACCAGTGGATAAAGAAACATTGATTACAGAAGGCGACCAACTAATAAGAAACGTCTGTACACTACAAAGATCAAAACAAAAACTGGGAGAGACAGCAATTCCTCTTGCCAAGCAACTAAAGACAAAGCTAACTACACCACCTCCTCATAACCCTACAACAAAAGTAGATGTTGCAGCTTTTGGGGACCTTCTGAAGTCAACAAAAAACCTCAGGTTAGTTCGTATATATTTTTAAAAATGTAGCTTGAATATCCAATAATTATAGTTCACTATATAAATTCCATTGTTTGCTAAAAGGTCCCTCAAGATTAGTGAGGATGTTACTGTGTCAAGAGATTGTTTTACTCAACTGTGGGAGCAAAGTGAAGCTTTGTTTGACCGGGTTAATAACCTTAATCGACCACGAATCTCGCTTTTATGTTTTTGCAACTTCTTATTTGTTATTTTATTTGGAATGTAGGTTATGGATAAACTGGTCTCCTACGTCAGACATTGTTTATTCGAGGAGTTTAAAGCCTCTACTCCAAAGCCTCTTGAATTTATGGACTATGAATTTGCCAAAGATGTCTCAAGGATGCGCACCTAGTTGAAAATGAAGAATTATAAGGTTCCCCGGAAGGTTTCAAAATATGTACCGAAGGACCGACAGTGGTGCACTGATGTTGAAGTGTTGTACTGCCCGTACCTCATTAACGATCATTGGATTGGTCTTTCCATTGACTTACCCAACCATGAGATAACCGTCCTACAACCAAAATCTACCTTATTCAATGATGAAAAATTTCACACAGTGTTAGAGGCTCTTGCTACATCGTTACCTGTCGTTATAATGCAGTGTGCTACAAACACTGAAATGGGAAATCAAAGAAAACGGTAAATATTTTTTTTTACTAATTAAAATTTTAAAGTTAACTGAAAATACTATGGCAACAACCACCTATCCCTGTCGTATACGTATATTAGCTAATAATTTTTTATAAACATGCAGGTTCACATGGAGTGTCCACTATATTGTTGTTTGAGCTCCATGCATCTAGGGCATTAACTCCCTCGTACGACCTCGATCATGCTACTGTGATAGATGCTGGGAAAAACTACGCCATCAAACTTTACAAGAAATTTAATTCTACATTATCGTAACTTTAACATTATCGTAATTCTCGATGTTTTCAACTATTATGTTTTCAAATTTCCATTTTAGGACATGTTTTGAAGTAGTACTTCCTCTTCTATTTGGATGATGGTTCCTCATATTTGAATGACATTTTCCTTTTCGGCTATTTTATAGCTACGTACAATAGTTAACTACAATAGTAGCCGCCTACAATAGTTAACTACAATAGTCTCACTGTGCATTCATCATTACTTAGTTAACTATGACAAATAGTAAATCCAACTATGTTAAACAACACGTCTAATAATAATCAACTACACTTATAGTTCAACAGACTAAGAATGCGTTTAACAATTGGGGTTCACATTACTCATAGTTCATTATCCTTTCAATAATTTGAACACAACCTCAACTAAGATGTTAAAAAAAAAAACTCAATTCATTTATGTAGTTTCAACCAATACTCAACTATACCAAATTCATACACATTCAAAGGCAAAATATAAAAATTTGATGGGCAAAAAAAAATGGCTTGAATGGAACCACAAAAAAAATGAAACGACGATTCGTTAACACATAGTGTTTTCAAGTACATGACTTGAATTTTATTCAAAAAGGAACATACAAAGTACGAAGCACAACTTACGGTAGGACAAAGCTTCCACAAATAAATGTATCACTCTTTCTAAGTATGTGACTTGAATTTTATTATAAATTAAAATAAAAATCTAATTAACTTGCAACGTCTCCGTTGGTTATTTCCCAATATACCAGCCCCTTTTCAAACCCAAAGTTGGCTCCCTAATGGGCATCTTGCACGTAGCTTTATTGTGTCCTCTGCTAAGACATCTTGCACATAACCGTGCTCCTTTCCTCGACCGCCGCTGCATCGCAAACAAACATTTACAGCACGAGTATAATTAGGTAACAACAAACATATAACTTCATTATAAGTTCATACCATATTTCACGATCACTTGTTTAACAACCTACAACTTACTACACATAGTTGACTATTTAGACAAACTCAACAAAATCTACAATTACCTTGAATTCTCCGGTCGATGAAATCCTTAGTTTCTTAGGACGACCTGGTGGACGGCGTATGATAGGAGGCCTCAGTTCAATGACATTGCCCACCATTGGAGCCTCCTCCGATGTCGGTACAGAGTGAATGGTCCCCTCATATGCATCACGCCATACTTCTGTGTAATATGCACTCCCAACAAGCTTCTCGGTCGAGAGATCAATCTCAGAGGCTGCTGCCAATGCATGACTAAATGGAATCAATAGCAACTGAAACTCCCGGCAGCTGCAAATTCTTCGTTGGAGATCTACGCGGAATATTTCCCCCTGCTTGGTTTGGACTTGAAATTCATCGGCGTTTGCGGGTTTAACGGTCATTGAGGTTGAGTGAAAGAAATTTGCTTCCATTTTGTCCCGCACTTTCGGCGAAACTGTGCATTTTTCGGAGTCTGATGCTACACGGCGCCTAGCGAACCATCCTATCAGACTTGTCTTTAAAGACTCAACCATTGAGATAATGGGGAATTCACACCCTTCCTTGAGAACGTTATTTAGCGACTCTGCAATGTTGGTAGTCATAATATTGTATCTCATGCCATTAAAATAAAAGCGAGTCCAATGTGCAAACCCCAAATGTTTGAGATATTCACCGCATTCTCCGTCAACAGCCTCCAGCTCTGCAAATACTTTGTAGAATTCATCGACTGCAAATTTCCGAGCAGCTAGAGCCATCAATGACGACATCCTCTTTCCTCTGAATCTTGCTGCAATATTCCTTGCTAGATGGACCACACAAGAGCCATGCTCAGCCAATGGATAAATCTGGATAAACAAAAAAATAATAATTAAATACAATACAAATCATCACAAACATAAGTACGAAACCACACCTACAATATACAACTACCAATTTATTCATAATAAGTACATGTTGTATTCAAAAAAAAGTTTTACGTACTAATTCACTCGTATAGATGACTATATTTTCACATTAGATAGTAAATTATATTACCCAACTACAAAATACGGGTTTGTAATCATACCTTCTGAAGTCCATTGTATATGCTTTGATGCCGATCATAAACAAAAACCAAATCACGGGCATCGTTCTCACGACTTATCATTCTCGCTATCAACTATCCCATAGGCAAGCGGAAAAATCTGGAAATTACCATCTTGCGCACTAGCCGTTAACATACAGCCTCCGTACCGACCATGTAAATGTGTCCCATCTTACAAGATCACCCTCCGCATGTACTGCCACCCCCGGATAGATGCACCAAAAGATAGAAACAAGTATTTGAATGTCATTGCGGAATTGATGTTCTCTATCTCCAGGTTAATTAACGACCCAGAATTTGCTCTTTCGAGCTTTGCTAAATAAGCAAGAAGTAGGGAGTAACTGCCTTTGGCGGAACCAACCGCTTTTTCCATAGCTACTTCATGGCACCGCCACGCTTTCCAGTAACTAATATTAACTTCAAATTCTTGTCTCATTATCCTCCTTATTTCACAAGCACGCGACCCTTGTCTCCCACCAACAAAACGCTCTCTCATCATATCTCCAATCACCTCTGTTGTTGCTTGCCGGTGATAATATCTCCGTTCATCAATTGAACAAGTATGTTCAAAGTTTCCTCTCTTAATCTGGAAATTTCCAGTTTCATCAATCATTGATGCGTAGACGCGCCAAAGACAGCTCTTTGAAAAACATAGCAGCTCAATGAAGGTTGGGGTTGATCGCGTTGTCCTGAAGTTGAATTTCTGATTAATGGCGTGTATGGCCATCTTCACTTTAAATACGTCCTTACTCCTAAAAACTCTGCCGACGAACACTGCATCCCCTTCATAGTCTAGATCAAATAGTGCTCCATCAACACCTACAAACAAAAACAAAAGACACTCTTTAGTTCTACTAACCCACCATCAATGTGTAGTTCAATCAGTAATCATAGCCCACTATTATTGTACGTTAAATGAATATAATAGTTGACTATATACAATATCATACTTGTCGTAGTTAACAGACTCACCCCCATTAACATTTTCGTCCAACACCGATGGTGCATCCCTTGGAGTGGATGCTCTGGTGGCCAAAAGAGATGTCAATGTCTCATCAGCACAGTTTTGTAACACACATGGCCTCGGCTTCACTCCACTAATGTCCACATCAATGTCTGTATCCTCACCGGAATCAATAAGATCCAACTTACATGGCCATTTGTGGGAGCATTCCCCCACCTCCTTCACAACAGGAATTTCCTCCTCCGTTGCTTTTCCTTTCCCTCTATTATCACCATTTACGGTAACCTCGTCCTCCAATAAAGCAAAATTGTGCCATTCACCATCATCAGAATCATCTCCGTCCGAATACCCATCTTCTTCGGACACCTCTGATGGAACACCATTGCACCCTGCACAATATAAACATTTTACGCAAAACAAGTATAAGAAACACGTATAGTTCACTACAGAGCATATATACAAACTAATAGTTCACTATATACCATATTCCTACGTAATAGTTAACTATAGTAAATAGCTGTTTAACTTTACCATCATTATCGAGCCGATGAAGAATTTCATCACCGTTTTCACAAACAGTAACACACAGGCTAACCTTTCCAACATTACTGCATAGCGACTCAAAAACGTTTACATCTTGATCACTAGAGATTGACGCTGGAGGTTTGTTACAATCACCATCCAACAACATCACCAAAGGACATTCATATGATAATTTTATAGATTTGGTAGAAGAAATCTTAAATCTCTCCTTCACACTAGCCACTAGGTCCACGTAACTTGATCTCGACGTAAGTCTAATCCACTTAAACAGCTCCGTCGGATTCACCTTAAACTTCCAACAACCAGTCTCCAACACAATCCACTCAACCAAAATCACGACTACAACAGTTCCTTTCATATTCTGAGAAGTGTAGTTAACTATTTTAGTACAAAATTATAGTTATGAACAACAAAACAGAAAATAGTCAACTAAAATTTACCTCTAAGACCTTACGAGATGCATCGGCAGAAATGTTCTCCATGTTCTTCACCATTAATATCTTTCAAATCGTGGTTTCATTGTTCTCTCCCAGAAAAATTTGATTGAGAAACGTCATATGGACGGTCCATTATATACACAAAAGAGAAGATTACGAAGATCAAATTTGATTCTCCCACAAACCAATCCAATATCAATCAAGAGTATTTGTGATCAATTAGAATCAAGTAGAGATGAATCCCGAATATCTTCCTCTGTCGCCGTTTGATTGAATAAAACTATAGATCCTCGCATCAACTAAAAATCTTTTTTTAACTGGCGGCATGGGGTAAAAAAGATTTTTTGGGATTTTAATTAATTTTCATTTAGTATGTGCATAAGGGCATTTTGGTCACAATTTTTGGGGATGTTATACACCTAAATTCAGATTAGGGCATGTCATTGACTTAATTAAGGCCTCCAAACCTATTATTCACCTAAATAACCCTTAGTCTTTTTACCTTTAATTAGTTTTATAATTGGAATATTTTAAAAAGAGTGGTATGTTTGGAAGGACCACTTAATTTGGTGGTATCTATGAGAATAGCCAAAAAAAAAAGGCACGAGCCGCCCACAGACTGACCTATGGACCACGTCAAGAAACCTCTACATGGTTCGGAGGGTTAAGTCACAGTCTCACAAATCATGTCTTTTACCATGATAACATAAACAAGGGCCAATATCAAATCCTCCACCAAACAATGATCTCTATAATAAAATTCAGTCACTGATACATTCTACAAGCATTGCTATATTCTATTTCTACCTAAATGACTTCTTGTGTTGCCTTAATAGGGTTACATAGATAGTTTGGATCAAAATTAAGGGTGGACAAAATTCTCATTGAATTCCAAATACTTTTTTTCTATATAGGAATAGTTGGGATGTAATTTTCATATTGTTCTAGATCCTTGAGATTTGGATTTTTGACTGAAATAGGAAACAAATTTGTTGCCTATCGAAAACTATATTTTTCCCTATGCATCTTTGATTCCATACATATATAACATGTTTACGAACCAATTCAAGCAGATCAATGCCAATCAACATTCAGAAAAGAGTTTTGTGCAGAAGAAAAAAACACACACGTAGATAAGTACTTTTTTGTTCTGTTTTCCAAGGCGACTCTGAAACCCAAACATACAAAGAAAGAGGTACCTCAAACTTCCAAAATTTTTTAAAAAGAAACAAAGAGAAATCTCATCTCTCATTCTTGAGCATTACTACTTGCATCAATTGGCTCGGCCTCTTTTGAGGCCTCTCCTTTCTCTCCCGTCTTCTTGGCTGTAAAAACATTCAATTTTTTACTCAGCATAATCAAATGTGGATCATAATTTCCATTTTGTATTTCATACCTTTCTTCTTCTTGCCACCACCCTTCTTTTTTTTGAAACCCAAGGCTAGCCACCCGTTGATCTCAGGGTCATCAATGGTCTTCGTAGGTTGAAGCTCCTGAAGTGTATGTGAAGTGATCCTATCCGAACCATTTGGCATTAGCAAAACTGTGAATTTTATCTAGGCAATGAAATCCCCTGTTGGAAAAACCAAATATGATATGAGCACCAATGTCAAGATTTAGACCCAAGAGGTTTATGGACAAAGAACCTTCATCATACTTACCAAGTTTCTCGTAAAGAACAGGATATGGTTGCAAATGACCATGGTTCACACACTCCACAAGTCCAAGCCGTGCTCTTTTCTCCTCTAATGATCTGTGTTGATTGAATCCTCAGACAACATTAGTACTTGAGATAATGTTTAAAAGAATTTATAAAATGCATAAAAAGGTACAAAAGACACCTTGCAGTGAATGACATATAAGGGAAGTTCTGGTTAATTTCGGTGATTATGAATCTGGATGCCTTCATCTTCAACTGATACTTAACACTGTCATCTTTCTTGTAAATAGTTGTTTGCTTCTCATCTAATAACTTTGGCTGCAAATTTCAAAGACTGTGAGAACTGTGGCAATAGAGAAAACTTTGACAAAGTTCAACAATTTGAAGATCAACGAAAGCATTTACCTTGCCATCACCAGTGCTTGCCAAAATGTCTATTGCATAGACTTCATTCTCTTCAAATTCCGCATCATCAACCCTTGTTTCAGGACTGGACACACTTAGGACAACCTTGCTTCCATCTATTTGCTTCTGTTTCAACTGGTGGGAAATAACCCCTTCAACAATTTTGCAGTCATAAGGTGCAGCCACTTTCTGGATAGCTTGAGTGACATCATTGTTCTACCACAAGAACAAAAAAAAAACAAACAGAATTTCAATTGTCTTGATTGTATAATAATGTAGGGTTAAACAGGAAACTACCAACTTATTAGCATGGAATAGCAAACCCCATATCAGTATAACTATGAAACTAAAGACTCATTAGGATGTGAATCCATAACATCCTTAAGGAAACACAATTGATAGACTTATTGAAAATCGGGAAACCAATATCTTTTTCCAGAAACAAACAAGGAGAAAAGTAAGGGAATCAATAAGAGTCAGCAACCTCGATAAGGGACTAAAATGAAAATTAGGATTAAAAAAGTTCCCATCAGAGTAACAATGACAAAACAACTTCATCTGGATAATAAATCCATAGCCAATAATAAGTTTTCATCATCTGGGGCTTGCAAAAACCTTATCAATCATTCAAGAAACCAAATATAATACCAAAAGCCTAAAATTTAAACTTGCATATAAAAGTAGCACAATACAAACACTACAAGAAAACAAGCCATTTGCCACTACCAGAAACGTCAAAAATTTGTCACTAATGAGGCCTTTGCAACTACTTTGCGACGAATACAAGTCGTCGCAAAAACGCCGTTGCTAATTTGCGACGCTGCGTATTCGTCGCTAATTTGCGACTGATTAGTGACGGGATTTATGATGGATTTAGGACTCCATAACTCAGTCGCAAATTCGTCGCTAATTTGCGACGGATTAATAACTCCATAACTCAGTCGCAAATAAGCAACACAATTGTGACTCATGTAGGTAGTCACTAATTAGCAACATATTTGAGACTGCCTTTGGCGTGGCAAATAAGCGACTAATTAGCGACTTCTGATTTTGCGACTGATTTATGACTACTATATTCGTCGCAAATTAACGACTAATTAGCTTCTAATTAGAGACTATATTGTTGTTGTCACGTTTTGGGTTAGTCACATTTTGGTCACTATTTTGCCACTGATTTGCGACGCTTTTGTTTTAGAAGTGACTAAATTGAATCTCTTTCAAGTCACTTTTCAGTCACTTAAATGCTACTAATTGTTGTTTGTTTGTGTTGTTTTCAATTACCAAATGCTGTGAATAATAAAAAAAACTTGAAATGCAAAATTATATTACAAAACAAACATTACAAAGAATGCTCCACAAGAAATTCTTTTAATACATAAAATGATACCAAAAACAAAACAAGAACAACAAAAATACAAACTTTTTCAATTTCTTATGGAGCTAGCACCTCCAAGCATCATCGCCATCCTATCCAATCCGTAAGCAATACCACCTGCAATTTCATATCAAATTCCAAATGTTTTATTAACCAAAAGTGTGTGTTGTGTAGTAAGTCGAGAAACTACTATATAGCATGTGTGTGTTGTGTAAGAAAACCAAGAATGAATGTTAACAATGTAGTTTTTAAAGAGAAACGTTTCTTGTTCTTTTCTCTCTAGAACAAGTAAACAAAATAGAAAAAAGAGATAGAGAGATAGAGAGAATTAACCTTTGGATATCATCATTGAAAACAAGATGACTGGAGCTGTACTTGGACAGAAGCTCAAACGTGTGGTGGTTAGCAGAATCTTCAAACTGAAAACAAAGAGTACTTGTAATGTTATATCAACACAGTACTGAAGAGACAGGTTTTAGCAATACAGATCATATGATTTACCTGCACCAACACTTTTTCTCCATAATGCTCTGCTTCCATCACCTACAACACGCACAAAAGCAAAAACAAAAAGGTTTTGTTCAGTAACAAGAACAATCATTTGGGTAACAACAACAACAATCATTCCAAATCTACAATAACAAGATAACACAATTGAAAAACCAAAAACTTTGATAAGTGAAATTGAACGCAAATCCCAAAGAGTCAATGTATATTTACCATCAAGATCTTCGTCACGATCAAGAGGAAAATCAAGCCAAGTTTCAGAGCAATCTATTGTTAAATAATTAAAGAGAGGGATTAGAGAATAATAAACAGGCTACGAGAAAGAGATAAAGAGACTAAGACTTAAGAGGTAAACGAATGCAGCAACTCTTCGATGTAAAAAGAAAGTACGAAAACTTGTATAGTCTACGAAACCATACAATCTCCAATTCATAAAATTGGTTTTCAAACCAGAGACACAAAGATTTGATAAACACAATACATACTTGTCCCCTCAATTCAAAAAGTTTTTATCTCTCAACAAATCAATCAGGCACTGAAAAAAATTCAGTCTTTACCTTTACTTTGATCCATACTCCTCTGAAACTTCTCCTTGTACACATTGAGCCGCTCCTGAAAAAACCCATACTACCATCATCAATAAAACAACCAACTTTTGATTGCATTAGCAAAAGTTATAAAGTCTACAAGCACCAAGCTAACAAGAAGATAAGAGACTAAAACCACACAAAAATAACTCGAATTTCACAAAGACAATACCATTTCAGATTTCACACGATGATCATCGGGATTAACACCAGTACACCTCAATTTCACGGGAAACACAAAGTCGCAAATAAACAAACTTTCAATTGAAACAGATTAAGCAGAAGAAGAAGAAGGGAGGAGCAAATTATACGAGCGAAAAGAGTTGTGGTGGCTTCGGCGAGCAAGTACATAGCCTTAGCTCGCATCAATGGCTGCATTTGGGCGAGAACCTCTGTATAAAGTTGAAATAGTCAAATCAACAGAGGAAAATACCTAAGAAGAAGTCAAAAGTTAATTTCATGACCGGAGAAATTACCTGACCACCGACGACGGCGACGGTTGGAAGAGCTTCCCAGAGGGAATTAAAAGCGTTGCCACCAGTATCTCCACCATATTCACCGAGTACAGTACAAGCTCTTTGTATTCTATTAACCAAACCAATCAAACTCTCCATAGTCGTCATCTTCTTCCTTCCGTTTACCGATATGAAAATTTCAAAGCTCGAGAGACGAAATTTCAGTACAGAAATAGAAACGACTGATAAGAAAATTCGCAAACAGAGACCTGAGAGAGACGGAGATCTTCAAACACGGTTGATTGAGATTGCGTGTTTTAGATCGAAACACACATCAATGACGCGAGTGCTACACCCAATCATACCAATTTCTCCTTCTTCTTATACCTTATCCACTTCACTTCTCACCAAATCCAACCCAGAAAAACCCTAATCCCTCTCTCTCATTTCTCCATCTCTCGTGGTTTCTCAGGTTCGAAATTCATCAGACCAGCCATGGATGCAACCAAAGAAGCTTCCGTAACCGATTTGAAGAGACCAAGAGAAGAAGAGAATGATAACGGCGTTTCAATATAGACGGAGAGATCCGTTAACGGCGTTGATAAGAAGGAGCTTCCTTGATCCTCCTTGATTCCTGGGTGGTTCTCCGAAATGAGTCCCATTTGGCCAGATGCAATTGAAGAATAATCAGAGAGAAAGAGAGACATGAAGAGATCTTTGATTCACATATGAATCTTTAGATTCGGTTATAGAAATCGAGAGAGAGAGAGATGAAGATTCAGAAGGAAATCGAGAGAGAGAGAGAGAGAGATGAAGAAATGAAGATTCACAAGAGAAAGATGAATTGCGATTGAGTTGAGAGAGAGAGAGAGGAAAAGATTAGGGTTTGCAAAAGTGATTTGGGAATCAGATTTTACACTTAGGCGCAAAAGTGATTTGGGAATCAGAGTTTTTTTAACTTTTACACTTAGGCGCAAAATGAAAAAAATTTTGCAAATTTTGTTTCCCGCTTAGTCATTTTTCGGCTTGGCAAATTTGTGACTAAGGTCGTCGCTAATTAGTCTCAAATTTGTGATTGATTTGTGACGATTTTAAGTTAGTCACAAATCAAATCCCTAAACCCTAAACATTTAGACCCAAAATTTATTCTTCTACCCTTTCCCTAAACCATATACCCTAAATAAACTGATATAACCATTATACCACCACTAACAAAGCTAATTTACAAAAACATCAACTTTACATAAACTTACTTAAAAACTTCTAAGTGTTTATAAGCTAAAGTACATTAATGTTGTTCTCACATAAATATTTTTTTTGTAAATTGATTTACTCACTACAACCACATCTTGGCTACTTTGTCATTGACTTTAGTACAAACTAAATACAACTATTAATCATAGAAACATACATTTTGGGTTTTAATGTGTAGTAATGTAAAATGGAGTGGCAAAGTAGTCACTACTCAGTCGCAGATTTACTTCTGCGTTGCAAATGTGTCGCAAAGTAGTGGTATATTTGTGACTATTTTGTGACGTTAGTATAAGGATTTCAGATCTGAACCTTAAACCCTATATAGTCACTAAAGAGTCACAAATTCGTCACAAATTTACAACTACTTTGCAACACCTCGAACCCCTAAACCCTATTCAGTCAAAAATTCGTCACAAATTTGCAACTACTTTGCAACACCACAAACCCCTAAACCATATTCAGTCACAAATCGGTGGCAAAAAATTATTTTGGTCCCGCGTCGAAACCCTAAACCCTATTTAGTCACAAATCGGTCACAAAGCAGTCACAAATGGACTATTTTCTACTCTTTAAAGAGTGACAAATATGTGACGTTTAAGCCTCTACTTTGCGACTACCATTACAAAAAATATCTTCTTGTGTCGACATTGGATTTGCGACGCTTGAGTGACTCTTTTGAAGGCGTCGCTAAATTGTGACTCCTCTGATAGTCACAAAGCCGTCACAATTTTGCGACCACTATAATTGTCTTCCAGGAGTCGCTAATTTGTGACTGATTTGTGACGACTTCTGAACCTACTTTTAGGTGTCACAAAGTAGTCACTAATTTGTGACTACCTTACGACTAGTTCCTGGCGTCGCAAATTAGCGACTAGTTTATGACGCCTTTTATTGGCGTGGCAAATCAGTCGGAAATTTGTCTCAAAGTAGTCGCAAATATTAGTGACTGATTTTTCAGTCAGAAACCGTAGTCACTAATGGACTGTTTTCTTGTAGTGAAATGACTGATTACCTTCTTCCCAGGACATACAAGCCTCAAAGCAACTTCAGCGGCAATATTAGCAGCATCAATAACATCAGCTTTGCGTCCACTATCGGGTCCTTCTTGAAGAACATGTGTGTGGCCAACAAGAGCAATGAACCCATCAATATGGCATCCCATATCACTGCAACGAAGAAATACAAAAACAACAAAAGATATAATAAAATAGACGAATCATAGAAACACATAAAAAATAAGGGTATTACTGCTGCTTACATTTTGAGCATATCACCTTCTTCCAAGACAAACTCCTCACTGGCAAGAGGAGAGAAATTACCAACAATGTTGTTCACAGAAATGCATGTTGGAAAAGCGACACCTCGTTCAATCTTCTTGTTAGCATTCTTGTACATGCCTCATGTTTGCCTTCACACAGCAACAACAAAATGTAAGAATAACAAAAACAAGAGTAACAAAATCTTAATCCAGGAGAAAAAACACCCAAATAGATATTATCCTCACTCTTTGATAAAAGCATCTCCTTTCTCGCAGATAATTTTTTCTTTTTTGTTTATACGTTTCCAATTACTGTGCGTTACTCCACCATGGGCCGATAATTGTGGATACTAAAAGCAGCCCATTAGTTTTACTGGATGTTCCAACCTTTTAAGCAAAAGGATCCTCTCCTAACTTTGACACTATGGGGGTGATTGGTTGGGCTTTAAGTTTAGTCTAAGTCTTCTGTGGAAGCTAGATTCCACACTAAGAATTTATATGTGAATACGGGAAAGAAACTTTAGTCCTAAGAAATGTTTATAGATCTAACTAAGATCGAGACCAAAATAACGGAACATAGATTTATATTGATATTCGATCAAGTATACAAATAACTTTAGCTGAAGACAAGTGTTTGATGAGCTAAAGTGTGATTGAGTGTCCACGTATGAAAAAAGTTAGCCATTTTAGCTCTAAAGCTAGTTATTTGTACTCCTCCGAGCAAAACGGTTCAGCTCCGCGAATCCCTCCTCGTCACCAGAGATCTCGGGCACGTTTTGATTCATTCTCCAAAAATATCAGGATCTCTTCGTTAACCGTTGAGCGGCGCCGACTTGGTCATATCCTTGCTGAGTTACTTGGTAAGCGGTTCTTCTATCTTGGCAATCAACGGATTGTTCAATCGGGTTTAGCAAGCCGAGAGGCACGCTGGTCTTGTACTAACATCAGCGCGGTACTGGGCTTTAAGCCCAATATTGAATATAACCGAATATGATCATATTCTTGGCTTAGTGGGCCGGATTTTTCGTGGTGATATCCAGCTCCAACAGTTGCCCCCCAGCCCATTAATTACTTAATGATGAGAATTAATGGGCGGTTACTTCTTTAAGAAAAAAAGGGGCGTTTTCCCTAGGTGAAACCATGATGATTTTTATCGAATCTTTAGGTCGTATGGTTATGGAATTTAGTTCCTTAGATCTAACTGCCAGAACTGCAAAGGTCAAATCATAGCAAAGCAAGTGGGAATCGTGTGCGGTGCTGCCGGCGAGTTAACTCCCCGTAGGGTCCACCACTTGACAATATTTTCACCCATTCTTATGTTGAGGGCAAGTCATTCATCTTCTCTTTTTTCTTAGTTAATCCTTCATCTCTGCGAAACTATCGATTCACCTTTTTCTGGCTTTCGACATATCTGCTATTTTGCATTTTACTCTGTTCTTACTATGATTCTATCATGGCCGGAAACCAAGATGAGACGTTTTTCGGTCTGTATGAGCCGTCAATCATTACACCTGAGGAGCTCGTCGCCATGGAAGATAATGGTCTGGTGCCATCTTCTGTGGAACTCCAAATACCAATTGGGCGTGATAACCCGGAAACAGTCGAGGAGGACTGGTTCGTTGCATATCTGGTGTATTTCCAGGCCTGAAGCCTCACCTTTCTTTCTTTATTCGTCTTCTTAGGAGCTTCGAGATTATGTTCCCTCTAGCCCCTAAATTCCTGAGCCCCGCCATTGGCACTTACGTTAGGAGTTACGAGGATGAAATGGACTTGTCCCCCAAGATGTTCAACGAGCTCTACTTGGCTTGCAACTGTGGCTATCTTGCTCAAAAGGGCAAAGTCTACCTCTCTGCTCGGCCCTTCTGAGGGCTCGTCACGAATATAACCCCAAGGGACACAAGTTGGCATAAAAAGTTCTTCTTTTTTAAAATCAACGAGACATCGGTGTCCTCTGTGGCAGATTTCAACAGGATTTTGAAGATTTTTGCCGACACCGCCCGTAAGTGCTACTCATCACTGCCCTTGCTGAGCGAGCTTGTTCTTTCCTATTTCTAATTCTCAGTGCTTGTTTGGTTTTCAGGTAATTTCAAGCCCAGGGAGTCTAAGGTAGTTATCAGCTCGAGGTTGCAGTTGCTTCATCGGGACATAATTCATTTGGCCTCTTTCGATCGCATGAAGGTCATGCAGGCCTACCGTGCCCATTGTTGAATGCATCAGCAAGCGGTGCTTGCGGGTCGTGTTGCTCCAGTGGTGGTTAAGCCCACTGCGGGTAATCTTTTATTGCTTCCTCCTCTAGTTGTGCCGACAGCTGAGGTTACTAAGCCTTCTACCAGAGCTGTCGCTCCTATTATTCCCCTTGTGGCTCGTCGCTCCGGATCGCGTACTATACATGTTTGGAGCGCAATTCCCCTTGATGCCCAGTGCCGATTCAAGACGAGTCTTCTGCCTCTTCGGCTGGCTCTGGGGAGCCATTGGTGAAGATATTTTCATCAGGGAACAGAGGATAGGTGCCAAGTAGGTCTCCTCCTCCTCCTCTATGAGGCGCTGCATATTTGATATCTTGGCTTCGTAGCTTTGGTTCGGCGAGCTGCGAGCTACCCGCAGCTGAAGTTCTCTCCCTTTGGGATAGCTACGCTAGACTGGCCTCCGCCTTCGGAGATGTAAGTCGTTCCTTCTTTTGGAACTTGTTTCTTCTTTTTGCCTTACGATGTGATTTTGGGAATTTGTTCGAGTGGTGACGGCTCTATTTTGGCAGATCGCCAACGCCCTTCTTTATTTTATGGCTGAGGAGGAGGGTAAACTAGGCCTCACCCCCCGTAAGTCCAAGCTGGTTGCCTCGATTGCCTTGTCTAATAAGGAAAGAGCGTATATTATTGAGCTAGAAGCGGCCCGTTAGGACGAGACGGCGATGTTTCGCATGCTGGACATTATGGGCAGGCGGCGGGAAGAGCATTTTCTAAACTTTGCCAAGGCGTCATAGGAGCTTGTGGGTCACCTGAGGAAAGAGAACAAGCTTCTTTTGGCTATTAGAGCGAGGATGGTTGCACATGAGGTCGAGGTTACTAGGCAGTTCAATGGTCCTCATGAGTAGGATGCTATGTCCGCGATATTGTATGTAGTAGTCAGGCAGGAGGAAGGTTGTCATTTGGGGAGACGTCGGTCGAGGCCGAGCTAGCAAGAATCTCTAGCCATTTGTCTTGTTATGACAGTGTTTACTCCTGCCTTTGGAGCTAGGTGAATGCTCGGTTTCTCTATTCCTTCTGTCGAGATTATTCTTTTAACCTAAGGGTAAGAGGTCGATGCCAGGGCTGCTAAGGCATCTGCGGAGGTATTTTCGCCTCGCGGTATGCGAGTTAGCTCGAATTTGTCGAATTGTTTGGTCAACTCGTGGGAGATCTTCAAGTATGCGTCCATTTGATCGTCTCTGGCTTCGTATTCACCGTGGAATTGACTGGTAACTAGCTGGGGGTTGCTAAACTTGCTCAACACTCTAGCTCTTATTCCAAGAGCTAGTCTCAGTCCGGCAAGGAGGGCCTCGTACTCCGCTTTGTTGTTTGAAGCTGGGAATCCTAGTCGGAAGGATTGTTCTAACAATTCTCCAGCTGGGGAGGTGAGTTTTACCCTTACATCGGACCCTTGTCTGGATGAGGCACCGTCGAGGTGGAGTGTCACATCTTCCCGGGCTCGGTTCCGTTAATTTCTTGGGGTGCTACCTCGATTACAAAATCGACAAGGACTGGGGCCTTGGCACTAGTCTTGGTGCGATATTCAATGTCGTATTCGCTGAGCTCGATAGCCCATTTTGCTAGTCTTCCTGACTGGCTAGGACTGTGAAGGATTGTCCTTATGGGATGAGAGATCATCACCACAATTACATGTGATTGGAAATATGGTCTCAGGTTCCTAGCTGAGATGACCAGTGCCAATGCGAGCTTTTCCATTGTTGGGTACCTAGTTTTTGAATCCACCAATGATTTACTTATGTAGAATATTGGTTTCTGCTCATTTTGCTCTTCTCGAACCAGTATTCAAATTACGACAACTGGTGAAACTACGATGTAAAGGTATAAGGGTTCCCCTTTACCGGTTTTGCCAATTTCAGAGGTTGGCTGAGGTACGCCTTTAGTTGTTTGAAGGCTTCCTCGCAGCTGGCGTCCCAATTGAATCTCTTATTGCCTTTTAGCAACTGGTAAAATGGGAGGCACTTATTTGTGGATCTGAATATGAAACAGTTCAGCACTGCTATCCATCATGTCAGTTGGTGCACCACTCTTGTTGACTTTGGAGAAGCCATTTCTAGAAATGCCATGTCTTGTAGCTTGTATTCCTCGCTCCGTGACCAGGTAGCCCAAGAATTCTCCTGATGGGACTCTGAAGGAACAAGTAGCGGGGTTGAGCTTCATTCCGTATTAGTAAAGGATTGGGAAGCTGTCCTTAAGGTGGGCTACATGGTTATTTTGGTCAGCTGACTTGACTAGCTTGTCATCGACGTAAACTTCCATGCTTTTGTCGAGCTGCTGGGCAAACATTCTGTTTACCAGTCGTTGATAGGTAGCTCCGGGGTTTTTTAGCCTAAAGGGCATAACCTTGTAACAATAAGTTCTTCGGTCTGTTATAAATGCGGTCTTCTCTTGGTCATCAGGATTTATTAGAATCTGATTATAACCGATGAAAGCGTCTATGAGTGATAGCAACTGGTGTCTAGCTGTTGCTTCGACTAGACGGTCGATGTGCGGGAGTGGGAAGCTGTCTTTCGGGCATTATTTGTTTAAACCTGTGAAGTCAATGCATACCCTCCACTTTTCGTTTTTCTTCTTAACTACAATGGGGTTGGCCTACCAGTCCTGGTACTTAACCTCTCTGATTAATCCAATCTTGAGTAGGCGTTCTACCTTATTGTTGAAAGCTTTGGCTCCTTCAGGACCTTGTTTTTGTCATTTCCGCTTGACTGGTTTGAAGGTGGGGTCGATGTTCAGCTCATGAGACGTGATGTTGATGCTGATTCTTTTCATATCAGAAGTGCTCCAGGCAAAGGAGCTGATATTTCTTTTTGAGGAACTCGACTAGCTCTTTCTTAATCAGTTCCGGGAGGTCGGCTTTGATACCAACGGATTTCTAGGGGTGAGCTTGTCAAGGTAGGTTTGGGTGACCAAATCTTATCGAGGTTTGGTTAGTTGGGGGTTGTTATGCTCGGCAAGCTGGCAAAGGTTTGCTCCTCTCGCTTCTGTTATTGCTATTTGGTGGAGTTTTTCAGCTGCTTGTGCCCGTTGAGGTAGCAGATCCTGGATGTCTTCTGACTTCCTTTGATCGTCGCTATTTCGGTAGGAGTGGGGAATTGAACGCATTGGTGATATGTTGAAGGTACGGCTTGCATGGCGTATATCTATGGCCGCCCAAGCATTGCGTTAAATGGAGCTGGGCGATCCACTACAATGAAATCAACAAACTTGTGGACACCTTCCGCTAGGCGTGGGCATAAATCACAAACCCAAAAACCGAACCCGAACCCAAACCGAAAAACTCGGGTTCGGTTCGGTTTCGGGTAATGCCTATTACCCGAATGGTTTCTATTCTCGTCGGGTTTCGGGTTCGGGTAAACCCGCGTTACCCGCGGTTACCCGAATTACCCTAAATCTTTTTTTTTATATATTTTTTTTTATGAAATGCATGTTTATGTAAAAAATGCATGTTTAAAAAAGAAGATTTCCCGAATCATGTTTTTTAAAACAAAAATGCATGCTTAAAATGAATGTTAAATTTTATTCACACAAAAAATCATTTTTTTACATAAACATGCATTTTCAAAAAAAAAAAAAAAATTGGTGTAATTTCGGGTTTTTCAATTTTTTCTTGGATAGTTCAGTTTATTCGGGTTTTAAAACCGAAAAACCCGATAACCCGAACGGTTTTAACCAAAACCAGATCGGTATTCGGGTTATTCGGGTAACCCGAAAACCAAACCGAACCCGAGTATATCCGAACCGAAACCGAACCGATAATTGTAATAACCTGAATAGGTTTCATATTCATCAAACCAAAAACCCGAATACCGAATAATCCGACCCGAAACCCGAACGGGAAACCCAATGCCTAGGCCTACCTTCCGCCATCATCGGTAGTCGGATCATTCCCATGGAATATGTTGTTTCTCCTGCGAAGCCAGTTAGCGGCATGCCTTGGCCTTGTAGGTTCGAGTCGTTTACACCCATTTTCTTTTATGCGTCGTAGAATAGCAGGTCAACTGAACTACCAGTGTGTATCATCACTCTGGATACTAGGCAACCACATATATTTAGTTGGATGACTAGGTGGCTTGTCTAGGTGAGTTGTTTTGCTTTCTGTAAAAGCGATCTGGTGATCTACTCCTCTAAATGCGGTTGGGGGCACGTGGGATGTGCTGGCCCTGCTTTGGTATGCTCTTATTGAGTTTATCGAGTCTCTGCATAGTTTTGATCCTCTGAGGATGAAATCGACTCGTTTGGCCGGAGTTGGGTTACTCAGGCCTTTGATGGCACGTGGTATTCATCCAAGGGCTAACCAACTTCTTCGGAGCTGACATCATTGATCCACCGCATATGTTGAGTTCCCCGGAGATCAGGTCGATTCGAGATGAAGGTGGGATCTGAACCAGGTTTGCCTCCTCGACGGGTCTTTCTCGTTTTGCCACTGACTTCTTCTTTTTGGGCTTTTCAAGACGTGGAGGTTCGACCTGGGTTTCTTTTTCCTTGACCGTCGGGTTCTGCTGAGCTGGTTCAGCGATTTGTTTTTATTTTCCTTTGAGGCCAGCTAAGTATCGGCATTCTTCGGTGGATTGGCCTCTTTTGCCCTTTCCCATACTTATAGACGAATTTCTTAGGTTGTTGTTGCCTGGGGGCAGCTGCGAGGTTCGTGTACTTCTTCTCTAGGGGAGCTGCCTCTTCCTCGACGTTAGCGAAGAAGATAGCCTTGTGCAGCGCGTCGTTGTGTGGTATGAAGGGGCTGATGGTGAGCTTCTCTCGGAATTTTGATTTGTGCGCTTCTAATGCTACCTCTTCGTTCAGGTTGCCAATTTTGGATTTGATCGTCTTGAACTTTGATATGTAGTCTCTGAGGGGCTCCTCGGGTCCCTGGATCAGCTTCCACTGGTTTGCTTTGGAAGCTCTTGATTCGATGAATACAAAGTATTTATTGAGGAATAGCGCTATCAAGGCATCGAAGCTATCGATGGAGCAGCTATCTAGTCTCGCAAACAATTCTAGGGCGAGACCCGTCAGACTTTTGGCGAATAACCTACAGTGCCCCACTTCTCTTTTGCAATCGGCCAGGTAAGCTCTTTTTACAGCAAGTCGAAATGCTCTTACGTGGGCCTTGGGATCACTGCTCCCAGAGAACTCCGAAAGTGATTTTCCCGAAATCTTTGATAGGTGCATTGGTTATCCTATTTGTAAATGGCGTCTGGCGAGTGTCCTTGATCGCTCGATCAAAATCTGGAGCTAAATTAGTAGCTCTGTGGACGCACGATCGCATACGTTGCAGCTCCGCTTGAGTATTCTCAGCATACATGTAAAAGGTGTCTTAGTCGAAGATGTTTTCTCCAGCTGCGAGATTAGTATTTCGAGTTGTCTCGATCCGATAAGCTAGAGTTCGTGCTGAGTTTCCCTGGGGAATTCCCACAAGTGTTATCTGTCATGCCCACACTGTCAGAGTTGGTTGTGTCCTGGTTAGTGGGGGAGAAGGTGGCAAGGATCCTTCATTCACCCGTGCGGAGGTGCTTCGTGAGTTGGGTCTGCCGTCAATGAGCTCATCCTTAGATCAGGGTTGAATGTTGGATAATGAATGGTGTTTACGGGGGTCACTTGGATCCCTAAAAAGTCTAGTTTCCGCCTCAGGGTTGTGCTCCTGGAGGGAGTCATTTCGTTAATGGGTGTCATGCGAGGTAGGAGCCCTCGGTTGATGGATTGGGACATCTCGTGGAGCTGAGCCATGAATATTCTCTCCTGCTGATCTAGGCAAGCCACCACCGTTCGAACGGTTAAGTCTTGGCCTTGCGTTCGCTTTACTAGAGTCGAAAGCATTCGGTGCATCTCTGATAAATCGTCTTGGGAGCGTTTCCTGGGTCCTGTAGGGAGTGACGGGATTCCTCCTGTCGAGGTGCAAGCAATGCTAGCTGAAATTGCTCCACCTGTTGTCGAATTACGTAGCCATACGCTTCGTGGCACCATGGGCGTTGGCACGACGGTGGTAGCTATTGCGGATCCGGGCTAAGTGTTTGGATCCGTAGTTTCTGCAATCGTGTAATGGTTGTTAACCGTGAGTGCTTTGTTATGGTTCATTTCAGGCTGGTTATTGACCACGGCCTGGTTCTGATCGGATCCGGGTTGGTTGTTAACCATGACCTCGGATACGTCTCTTGTTTCCAGGTCAACAATGTGCGGGTTGATGACCTCGACTGATTCTTGAGCGTTGATGGTATCCATTCCCGTTGCGGTGGGTTCAAGGTTAGATCTCTGAGTATGACGATTGTATTTCTTCCCCTTAGTCGGCGCCAAATGTGGAAGCTAGATTCCGCACTAAGAATTTATATGTAAATTCGGGAAAGAAACTTTAGTCCTAAGAAAGGTCTATAGATCTAACTAAGATCGAGACCAAAATAACGGAAAATAGATTTATAATAATATTCGATCGATCAAGTATACAAAGAACTTTAACTGAAGACAAGTGTTTGATGAGCTAAAGTGTGATAAAGTGTCCACGTATGGAAAAAGTTAGCCATTTCGGCTCCAAAGCTAGTTATTTATACTCCTCCGAGCTGAACGGTTCAGCTCCGCGAATCTCTCCTTGTTGCCGGAGATCTCTGGCACGTTTTGATTCACTCTTCGCAAAAATCGGGATCTCTTCGTTAACCGTTGAGCGGCGCTGACTTGGTCATATCTTTGCTGAGTTGCTTAGTCAGCGATTCTTCTATCTTGGCGGTTAATTGATTGTTCAATCGGGTTCAGCGATGCCCAGAGGCAAGCTGGTCTTTCACTAACGTTAGCACAGTATTGGGCTTTAAGCCCAGTATCGAATATAACCGAATATGATCATATTCTAGGCTTAGTGGGCCGGATTTCTTGTGGTGAAATCCAGCTCCAATATCTTCCTATAAAAAAAATTTAAAAAATCTTTACCAATCATGTTGTAGTTTTCTTCGTAAAACTAAAGTCTTGTTTCTAATTTTTACCAATCATGATGTAACTTTCTTTTCAAAGTTACAACCCAAAAAAAAAAAATTTTTTTTTTTTCTGGCTGTAACTTGTCAAAAATTCTAAAAAATTATTTTTTGGGCTGTAAAAATTATTTGGTTGTAGTTGTACATTTTTCTGCTGTAGATTTTTTGTTGTAGATTTAGAAGCTGTAGATGTAAGTTTATAGCTCTAACTATTTTTAATAAAATATGATTGGTAAGTATACAATATGTGATGTAGTTTAAATTTTATTAATTTATGTATATAAAAATTATTAAAATTAAAAAATGTATTGCTACTTTTAACATATAAAATAGATTAAGTTAACATATATTGATACTTAACTAAATTTATTTTTATGTTTAAAGTAGCAATAAATTTCTAAATTATATAATATTTTTTACCTACATAAACTAATTTAACTAAAACTACATCACATATTGTATAATTACCAATCATGTTTTATTTTAGAGTAGTTATGTAACACCCAATTGTTTTTTTTTTTTTTTTAACAGTTGCGGAAATTCTCATAAAATAATTCAATAATAAATTAAACAATAATCCAAAATTTCCATGATCAAATTCCAGAAATAATAAAAATCTAGCAACCTAAACACTAGGTTTCACTAGACTAAACATAAACAATTAAAACATCCTATCATCCTCTTCACTAGCCTTGATTCCGCGATCACAAATTTCAGTTACCTGCAACTCAAAGGGAAAAACAGAGTTGTGTAAGTATTTAATAAATACTTAGTGGAGCGGTCATCCCGTCTACCGGATATAAAATAAGGAAATAGATTATCAATTCTACGCGAGCAAACAACAATTCGCAACGATTAAACAAATTCAGCATTTAAAACAGGGGGTATCGATCGACACACCCACTTGGTGTCGATCGACAATTCACTCAAGTATTCGATCCTCACGATCATAAACCAGTGGTGTCGATCGACACTACCTCTTGGTGTCGATCGACACCTCTCGCAGAATGAACCGAGTCAAATCCTCATACAACTCGTGTTCCGTTTCATCGCACGACATCATCACGATTTCAATCACACAGTTCACACAGAAAATACCACATAAACAATCCAATTATAACAAACATTCATTCAAAATTTCCTAATAACCTAATCCCATATCAACGATCACGCACTCACCTCGATTACGCGGATTGAAAGGAAAAAGGATATGAACAGCGACGAAACAGAGATGAACAACACTCTTCCTCGCCGGAAATCAGCGAGATAACACCACAAACTCCCACAAACGCTCACACGAGTTCCTCAAACGAAGAACGATGACAACGGATCACAAATCCTTTTGCAAACACTCAAATCACACTTTTCCTTCTTGATTTTCTCTGTGAAAACGTGCTTCTGCGGCTGGAACTATAAATAACTTGACCTAGGGCTGCGTTCCCAAACCGCGCAAAAAACCAAATGATTTTAAATCAAACCAATTTTGACCAAAAACAAAGGTGTCGATTGACACCCTGTCCTGGTGTCGATCGACACCCCTGACCAAAATCTATATTTTAGTTTTGGGATGTTACAACTCTCCCCCACTAATCTGGATTCGACCTCGAATCCCGCAAACCGTCTATCTAAGACCGAAAAACTTGATCTCATTTGGTCAACACATCAAAGATCCTCACCCGATCCATGAACTCTCATCTAATTCTTATGTCAATACACACGCTTTCTAGACATTTATTACTCCTAACTCATTACCTTACTTTCTGGACGCATCCTTTAGTAACAATTATACCAACCACCAATGGTATACCGAGAACCACTTTCCCTCTAGACTCATACTGAGATCCACCCGTCTTAAATAAGTCTCTGGAGACCACCAACTCCATAAAAGAATGCAGGGAACTCACTCTCTTCAAAAGACCCACCATCTCCTGATACTTATCATGAGACCCACTTGTCACAGATAAGTAAGTATCCCACTATACTATACCGTGATTCACCCGTCATCGGTAAGTAACCTCCGGTACTACGCTGTGATCCACCAGTCACGAGTAGACCGCCGAAGACCCACTGTCTTCTAAATTTGTAATGAGTTGTTCGGGAATACCACTATCCCTAGAGTATTAAATTCAAAAGAAAAATGTTTACTAACATCTATAATTAGATCTGCCCCACTTGGCTTATCTCGATATTTCCCACCCGAAATATCATTGAGAACACGACCCAAACTGGTGAATCAACAACATGCTTATAAGAACCACACATCTCATAAGGACAAAGAAAATAGATAAGGAAACTCCATCTTATAAATTATGAAAATGTATATCGTTACAACCCAAACGAATAATACATGAACCAAAACAACAATAACCACGCTATAACAAATCTGGAACCACAAAGATACAAGTAAGCTCAAGCTACGACCTCCTTGTCGAACCACTTTTTGAAATTCAACTTCATCTTTGCTTCTAGCTCCCATGTCTCATCCTACCGCTACAGTCCAACAAGCCTCTCAGCAATGGTATCTTCTTCCGGCGCAGAACCTTTCTCTCCTCTCAAGAATCCTCACAGGAACTGCCGGAACTGTCAAATCTAGCTCCAGATCCTCTGGGATCTTAGCCACCAACTCCTCTGACTCATGGAGTCACTTCCTCAGCATAGACACATGAAACACCTTGTGGAATGCAACGCGGACTCAGCTTGTTTCCTGCTATGGATTTGTTAGGACCCCTCAACATAGCCATCTTGAGATACACACGATTTCCCACTGAAAACTCAAGCTCTCTCCGCCGCTTATCAGCATAACTCCGCTGACAATTTTGAGCTTCCTTCATGTTCAGCTTTAAAACACGGATTTCCTCCGTCGTTTCCTGAATGAAACTCACACCCAGAATGCTCCTCTCCCCCACTAAGGTCCAGCATGAAGATGTCCTGCACGGCCTCCCGTAAAGCGCCTCATACAGAGCCATGCCAATACTCGCCTGAAAACTATTGTTATACGCAAACTCAACCATGCACAAATGATTAAACCAGTGACCACCCCAATCCAAAATGCACATCCTGAGCAGATCCTCTAAGGTCTGGATAGTCCTCTCTGATTGACCATCAGTCTGCGGATGATACGCTGTACTCATATGCACCCTCGTGCCCATCTCTGTCTGAAAAGCTCCCCAAAACTCAGACGTAAACTTAGGATCTTGGTCTGACACAATACTGGTTGGCGCAACATGCATCCTCACAATCTCTCGCACAAACGTTTTTGCCAAAACCGCAGCTCTATCGGTCTTTTTAACGGCTAGAAAATGTGCAGACTTAGTCAACCGATCCACAATAACCCAAATCGCATCATAGGTCCTCGAAGTAGGTAAACCGACCACAAAATCCATAGTGATCATATCCCACTTCCACTCAGGAATGGGTAAACTCTGCAACTTCCCTCCCGGAACCCGATGCTCTGCCTTCACTAACTGGCACGTATCGCACTTCGCGACCCAGTCAGCTACATCTCTCTTCATCCCGGCCCAATGATAATATTGCTTAAGGTCACGATACATCATGGTCACACCCGGATGAATAGAAAACTTGCTCGCATGAGCCTCTCGCAGAATCTCCTGTCGCAATATCTTGTCCTTGGGCACACAAACCCGCCTGCGAATCAAAATAGTCCCATTCGGAGAGACAATATACTCAGATCCAACGACCCTCGACGCCTCAACCAAAACCTGATCGCCCTCCTGAGCTACTCGGATCCTACTTAAAAGATCAGCCTGATCCACGGCCTCTAATCCGAAAGGCTCCTGTGAAATAGCACACAACCGCAAGGAACTAATCTCACCCACTAAGGCCCCAACCTCCTGATCCCAAATCGAATCAACCCTCCTCCGACTCAGAGCATCAGCCACCTGATTAGCCTTACCCGGATGGTAATGGATCTCCAGCTCGAAATCTGCCAAAACTCAATCTAGTGCCTCTGCCTCATATTCAGAAATGGCTGAGTGAAGATATGCTGCAGATTCTTATGATCCGTATAGATCTGCACCTTCCCACCATAAAGGTACGATCTCCAAATCTTCAGAGCAAAGACTACATCTCCCAACTCAGGATCACGCGAAGGGCGGTTACGCTCATTACCCTGCCACTGGCTCGAAGCATACGCAATGACCTTGCCCTCCTGCATGAAAACACAACCCAGACCAACTCCTGAAGCATTTGTGTACACGGTATAAGGCTTCTCTGGCTCAGGTAATACCAGCGTACTAGTCAACGTCTCCTTGAGCCTCGCAAAGCTCTCCTCGCACTCCGGCGACCAAATAAACGGAGCATCCTTACCAGTCAGCTTCGTCATCGGCTGAGCCAGACTTGCAAAACCCTTGACGAACTTCCGGTAATACCCTGCTAAACCCAAGAAACTCCTGATCTCGGTAGCATTACACGGTCTAGGCCAATCCTTGATAGTCTCTATCTTCGTGCGGATCTACTGAAACACCCGCTGAAGATAAAATATGTCCAAGGAATCCCATCTATCTCTTCTAAAAACTGCACTTACTCAACTTGGCATACAACTTCTGCTCTCGAAGCTTCTCCAAAACCAACCTCAGATGAGCTTCGTGCTCCTCGGGACTCCTCAAATAAACTAGGATGTCATCGATAAAGATGATAACGAACATGTCCAAATACTCCTTGAACACGTCGTTCATTAATCTCATGAAAGCCGCCGGCGCATTTGTCAAACCAAAAGGCATGACCACGAACTCAAAATGCTTGTATCTCGTCCTGAACGCTGTCTTACGAACATCTGCCTCATCTATCGGGATCTGATGATAACCCGACACCAAGTCTATCTTGGAGAACCAAGTAGCACCCCTCTACTGATCCAAAAGCTCATCAATCCTCGGGAGAGGGTACTTGTTCTTCACAGTGACCTGGTTCAGACCTCGATAGTCAATACACAAACGCATACTCCCATCTTTCTTCTTTACGAACAAAACCGGTGCTCCCCACGATGACACACTCGGTCACACAAAACCCTTACTCAACAGATCTTCCAACTGCTTCTTTAGTTCCGCTAACTCTGCTGGAGCCATCGTGTAAGGAGCCTTAGAAATCGGAGCTGTCCTGGGCTCTAACTCAATCGTGAAAGGATCTGACCGAGACGGTGGTAATCCCTGCAGCGACTGAAAAACATCCACAAAATCCCGAACAACTTGGATCTCCCCGATAGCAACCTCACCACCAAACTCCGGCATCAAAATTACCGCCAAGTAAGCCTCGCAACCCCGCGCTATCATATGCGTAGCCTGAATAGTCAAGATTACCAAACTCCCTGAAGTAGGTCTCACGCCCTGAAACACTAATTTCCCCGCATCTCGCTCAAAAGCTACTCTCCCTCTGAAACAATCCAGATGAACCATATAAAACGACAACCAATGCATTCCAAGAATCACGTCGTAAAGTTCCACCGGACTAATCACCAAATCTGTCGGCATCGACTGACCGACAATCTGAACATCCACTGCTCTAGCTCAGCCGGAAGTAGCCAGGAATCCCCCTCCAGCCACTTTAACCAGACCCGAAAGTTCACCCGCACTGCTCTAAATGCCACTGCGCTCGGCATGCTCTGGAGTAATGAAGCAGTTCGATGCTCCAGAATCAAAAAGAACGTGGGACTCAAAACCTGCCACTAATAAGGTCCCTACACAATTTACATGCGTTGAGAACCCTAACGACTACCACAAGCAAAATAAAAGACATAACACAAATTCAACCACTAAGAATTAACAAAGTTAGAGTCTAGAATTTTATCTGTGATTTGCGTGTTGCCTGGCTGCCTCGCCTCTGCAGGACCATAAACCCGCGGTGTCGGCCCAATCTGGCCCAACGGTTGCACTGCTGCCAACTGAGCCACTTCCTGCCCTGCCACTGGCTGAACTGCTGCCACATCCATCTGCTTCAACTTAGGACACATCGGCCGGATATGCCCCGGCTCTCGGCAATGGAAACACACCTTGGCATCTCGAGATGCCTCCCTCTTGGGGCAACTAGCCACTCGATGCCCAGTACTCCCGCATCCATAACAAGCACGACCACTCTGGCCTCCTCCGGAAACCTCATCGAATCTCCTCTTCTGAGCTTGCGCAGGCTTGCCGCCTTTGCCAGAACCAGAACTCTGAGAATGCTGCTGCTGCTGCTGTCTCCTTGGTTGAACAGCAGGAGCAGCTACAGATGGAACCGCCACTGATGGAATAACCACCGGACCAGTCTGCTCACGTTGATCCACCTCAATCAAAGCAGCAAGCTCCACCAACTCCGCCTTCGAGGCGTACACAGAACCCCGACACTAGGTTCTAATACTCATCCGAAGCCCCTGCAAGAACCTCTGCATAAGGGTCCGCTCATCAGTCAGGCCCTGACTAGCATAAACCTGAAGTCTGCTGAACTCGGTATCATAATCCCGAACTGAACTCGCTCCCTGACACAGCTCCATTAACCTCATCTGCAGGCGGTCCAAAGCCTCTCGAGGAAAGAACTTGGCATTGAACTCGCCAACAAACTCATCCCAGGTCCAAACAGCTCTCCTGGACTCCATCGATCTCCACTAGCTATGCGCATCCTCGCTCAGATAATGCACAACCAACTCTACCCGATACTCTGCAAGACATCGGATTGACCGAAAATTGAGCTCTACTCTCAAGCGCCACTCATCGGCCCCCTCTGGCCCAACTCTGCCAGTGAAGAAAAGCGTACCAATCTTCTGCATCTGTCCCATTATCACGAGATAGGGAAGATGCTCAGCAACCACAGCTCTCAGCTGTTCAACCTCTGCAGCTCTCTGCTGCCCCTCCACCACCGGAGGTACTGCTGGAGCCGGTACCGGAGCCGCCGCCGGAAACCACTCCAACGACTGCATCAAAAGTCCTACTATGATATCATCTCGACCCTGAGCTGGTGCAGCACCTCCATCTGGGCCCACTCCATCACCAGCACCTCTCCCGGAACCTCTCCCGGCACCTACTGCCACACTGACACTGGCACTGGTCTCGCTAGCTGTCTCCACCTGATTAGTCTGGGATGCAGTCACACTGCTAGATGACTCTGGCACTTGGCCACGACCACGACCACGGCCTCTACCACGACCTCTCGCTCCAGTATCCATCTACCACACAGGACAGGAAACATGAGCAAACTAGAAGTCACAAACAAATAAAACACAACTTACCGCGGAATCACTTTAAAGGCCGAAGAGGATGATCTAAGACTATTAACTGCCTAAAATAATTCTCATAAAATAATTAAACAATAATCCAAAAATTCCATAATCAAATTCCAGAAATAATAAAAATCTAACAACCTAAACACCAGGTATCACTAGACTAAACAAAAAAAATTAAAACATCCTATCATCCTCTTCACTGGCCTTAATTCCGCGATCACACATTTCTGTTACCTGCAACTCAAAAGAAAAAATAGAGTTGTCATCCCGTCTACCGGATATAAAATAGGGAAATAGATTATCAATTCTACGCGAGCAAACAACAATTCGCAACGATTAAACAAATTCAGCATTTAAAACAGGGGGTGTCGATCGACACACCCACTTGGTGTCGACCGGCACTTCACTCAAGTATTCGATCCTCGCGATCATAAAACGGTGGTGTCGATCGACACTACCTCTAGGTGTCGATCGACACCTCTCGCAGAAAACTGAACCGAGTCAAATCTTCACACGACTCGTGATCCGTTTCATCGCACGAGATCATCACGATTTCAATCACACAGTTCACACAGAAAATATCACATAAACAATCTAATTATCACAAACATTCATTCAAAATTTCCTAATAACCTAATCCCATATCCACGATCGCGCACTCACCTCAATTACGCGGATTGAAAGAAAAAAGGAAATGAACTGCGACGAAACAGCGATGAACAATACTCTTCCTCGCCGAAAATACCGAGATAACACCACAAACTCCCACAAACGCTCATACGAGTTCCTCAAACGAAGAACGATGACAACGGATCACAAATCCTTTTGGAAACACTCAAATCACCCTTTTTCTTCTTGATTTTCTCTGTGAAAACGTGCTTCTGCGGCTGGAACTATAAATAACCCGACCTAGGGCTGCGTTCCCAAACCGGGCAATAAACCGGATGATTTTAAATCAAACCGATTTTGACCAAAAACAATGGTGTCGATCGACACCCTGCCCTGGTGTCGATCGACACCCCTGACCAAAATCTATATTTTGGTTTCGGGATGTTACAAGTTACATCTAAAAACTTACACCTACAACTTTAAAATCTACAGAATAAAAATCTACAGCTAAAAAAATGTATACCTACAGCCTAAACAATTACAACAAAAATTTTACAACAATTATTTTACAGCTACAACTACAGCACAAACAACTACAGACTAAATCCTACATCAATTATTCTACTGTTAAAGCCGAACCAATCACTCCTTATGTGTATTATTAAAAACTTTGGAACTAACTGTTTTTTTTTTTCTATTCCATGGAATTTTGGTCTATTAAATTTTATCCGAACCACATAATCGGGCCTCTTCCTTTTGAGAAATTCCATGGAGTAGAAAAACTTTGGAAATAGCTATTAGATTGAAATTCCATGGAAAAAATTTAACCCCTATTAAATTTTATCTCAACTATAACCCAATAAAAATATAAGTAATTTAAAATATTTAGCCCAATAAAAGTCACCAAAAGAATTTTAAAAGTAAAATAAGCCCACTAAAATGAATTAACCCTAATTATTTCTATTAGCTTTTTTTTTATCGACAAAAAAGAAGCATTTACATTGCTTTTTCCATCTTCTTTCTCTGTTTTTTATTCTGTTTCGATCGTGATTTCACGTCATTGAAATTTATTACTATTAAGGAGGTAATAATTTTCCATTCATATCTTCACTAGTTATTCTTTGAAGTTCACTAGTTTACTGAATTGCACATTATTTTGTTGATTTGTTTTTAGTATTATATTTGACTTTGTTAAATACATAATTGAATGTTGTATTCCGATGTTAATATGGAAAAGAAAAAATATGAGTGCTTTAGAATTGTTATACGATTTTACTTTTTTTGGGTCAGGTTCTCTAGTTCACAATATCGAACTTGAAATATTAAATTAGGATTAGTTGATTAGTTTAATTTTATTATTGTATTGATACTAAAAATATTTTCTCATTTTGATACCTATTGTTTTTTATTTAGGTAATGTCAAAAGTAATGGAACGATTTTTGAAAAGAAAAACTCTGCCTTTTGATATCAATTTGGATGACTTGCAAAGTGATGATCCAACCAAGTGAAAAAGCATTCAAGATTATCATCCTAATCATAGAGATGAGGTACGTCAGACATATTTGACTAGAAAAGCTTGTCAACCTCGAGCTCATCCTTTTAAACAAAGAAATACAGAGATGTCTCAAGGCACTTTAATCCTAAGTGGTTTGATCAATATGATTGGTTAGAGAATAGTACGAAGCAGAAAAGGCTTTTTGCTTGTATTGTTATTTATTCAGAACTCAAGTTGCAAACCTAGGTGGGAGTGATGGTTTTGTATCGACTGGTTTCCCTAGTTACAATAAGGCTGATAGCTTTCGTAAGCATGCGGGTGATCATTATGGTTTTCATAGCATTGCCAAGAAGAAATGTGTTGATTTGAAGAAACAAGACCATTCTATCAAACATGTTTTACATAAGCAAAGTGATTTTGTGAAAAATGTGTATCAAATCTGACACCCCAAGGTTATCTTTTCGTGCTCATGAAGAGAAAGTAGACTCAACAAACAAAAGTAATTTTTTAGAGCTTCTGAAATATATTACTGATCAGAATGAGGTTGTAAGCAAAGTTGTGCTGAACAATGCTCTTAAAAATAATCAGATGACCTCTCCTCCGATTCAAAAAGACACTGTGCATTGCTTTGCAGAAGAAGTTACTAAATCAGTTATCCAAGAAATTGATAATGATATCTTTGGCTTGTTGGTAGATGAATATGTAGATGTTTCAGATAAAGAGCAAATGGATGTGGTTTTTGGCTTTGTTGATAAATAGGGGATGGTAAAGGAAAGGTTTGTTGGCATCAATCATGTAAAAGAGACGACTTCTTTATCTCTCAAGTATGCTAGTGATTCTTTGTTTGTAAAACATGGACTGAGTTTGAAAAATGTGAGAGAACAAGGTTATGATGGAGCTGGCAATATAAAAGGTGATTCAATGGATTGAGATCATTGCTTTTAAAAGAAAGTAGATGAAACAACCTAGCCAATTTTTATTTTTTTTACACATTTAAATCTGAATTATTATTCCCATAAATAATATTTCTCAACTTAACACATCAAACCAACAATCAACACAAATCAACAAACCAGCGAAAACATTTAAGCTAGAATTAACCAATAATTTCATAAATAATAAACTAGTCAAATAACCAACATTGTTCCAATTTCAACAATTTCTGAATAATCTAACAACCTAAAACCAGGTTCTAGATTCAACAACTCATAAAACAACTGAGACCCTATATCATCCTCTTCTCCTTGCCATGATTCCACTATTACATTTTATCTTTACCTGCATCACATGGAAAAATGAGATGCGTAAGTATTTTATAAATATTTGGTGAGACGGTCATTCCATCACTTACTATACACACATGTAAATGAATATCATAATTCCAAACACAACAATCAACAACCATTATCAAACAACAACCAATCCAACGAAAGAGACTGGTGTCGATCAGCACCACCATAACCTTAGTGTTGATCGACACCCTCCTGGTGTCGATCGACATCGACTGCATGAACAACAGAATCGGGCCTCTCCTCTCTTGGCTATTCTAGCTTGCAGCCATCGATCCCTCCATTCCAACACACCAAAAACATATCAATAACACGCAATTTCCAGAAAAACATGTATCAATCATCAATTCAATCCAGAAACACAATAAAACAAGGAAATCATCACATTCATTCCTTAGGTAAGTCATGGTTGCGCACTCACCTTAGCTTATCGGATTGATTGAGAATTAGGACAGGATTGAGCACAAAAACCAGAGACTTTCTTCACGAGAAATCACCAAAACTCGATCCTCTCACTCACAAAACCTCCTTCAAACCTCTAGAATCACCAATGAATACAATCCCTCTTCTCTTCTCTCTTTTCCTCACAAAAAACACCAAAACTTTTGATTTTTTGACAAAAAGAGAAGTTGCTCGCTTAATATCACGAGTCCCTAAGGTTTAATAACTCAACCCGCATTAAACCGGCCAGTAAAATCAAACCGACCGAACCATAAGACATTGGTGTCGATCGACACACACCTTGCGTCAATCGACACCCCTACCAAAATTCCCAATTTTAGTTCACGGGCGTTACGGGCGTTACACCTCTACCTGCATATTACGTTCAATACTTTGCTCATCAACTCCAATTGGTTGTCGTAGCAGTTGCAAAAAAACATAATGAAATTAGAGAATTTTTTTTATATGGTTCATGTTTTGTTGAATGTGGTTAGAGCTTCTTGCAAGAGAAATGATATGCTCATTGAAATTAATCCCCAAAAGATGGAAGAAGGGTGAGATTAGGACTGGAACTGGATTGAATCAGGATTTGTCGCTTAAAAAACCTGGATATATATTTGTTGGGGTTCACATTATAAGATTTTATTGCATATTATTGAGATGTTTTCGTGTATTGTTGTGGTTCTTGAACATATATAGAATGAAGGCATTGACAGCACCAGAAGACAACAAGCATATGGTTTGCTCAAATATTTTCACACATTTGATTCTGTTATCTATATGCAGTTGATGCTTGTTATTCTTGAGCTAAATGATAACTTATCAAAAGCGCTACTGAAAAGAGACCAAGAGATCTTGAATGCTATTTCATTGGTGGAATCTACTAAACGAGAGTTGCAAAAGCTTAGAGATAGTGGATGTGATGATTTTGTGGCTAAAGTTTGTTCTTTTGGTGAGAAAAACAATACATGAGTGCTTAATATGAAAGAAGAATTTGTTGATTCAAGAAGGCCAAGGAAAAAACCGGAATAACCAACTTTCATCATTTTAAGGTGGAGTGTTTTACACTGTCTTAGATATGCAACTTGAAGAATTCAATGATCGTTTTTCGAGGGAAATTATGAGCTACTTATTTGTATGACATCCTTAAGTTCGATATATTCTTTCCGTCAGTTTGACAAGTCCGTGCTGATTTGATTGGCTGAGCTTTATCCAAATGACTAGTTTGGTCGAGCAAAGATCTCTTGATTATCACCTAGATATCTAGGTTTGCTAAACTAGAAAGTCTTGGTGATCTTTTACGTGTGATGGTTAAGACAAGGAAACATCTTTGTCATCTTTTAGTTTATCGACTTTTGAAGTTATGTTTGATTCTTCCCGTTGCGACCGCGACCGTTGAAAGGTGCTTCGTTGCAATGACTATTGTTAAGACGACTTCACGTAATTGTATGGGTGATACATTCTTAAGTGATTGCTTAGTATGTTTTATTGAAAAGCAGGTGCTCGACACACTGACAACCAAAACTGTGATAAACCGATTCCGAAATATGAGTGAGCGTAGAATGAATGTTTAAGATGCATTTGTGTAATGCTTTTTTTTAATGATAATGGTTGGGATGATTTTGCATTTTTTTTTAAGTGTAGAATAATGTTTGAAATTAATTTTTTGAATTCTTTTTTCTTTGATAAGAAATATATTATGACCCCCGTAATTTGTTTTCCTGCCTCCGCCACTGGTGACACCATAAGATTTACAAAATTTTATGTTTTACTTTGTTATATATTTAAAATTATTCCAATTTCCAACTAGCTTGCAATGAACCCACTTAAATTCCACATATTTGTGATTATATTTCTACGATAATAGGATTATATAACGTTTTGACCCCGACAAAATATATTTTTAGATTCGCCACTGATAGATCCACAACACGTAGTACTAATAATTTTAAAACCAGACCGGTCGATGAACCGGTAAGTTGTCCGGGTCTTGGTTCAACCTAGTTCAACCCGGACTCATATAGCACACATATATGGTATGTGTATATTATTAAAACTATTTCATCTTAAATTCTTAATTTACATCATTCTTTAATACACATCATAAATAAAACTCTAATTTACTATATAACTTTTTCTATTCTCCAAAACCGCCGCCGACCAACCCTTATTTTGTTATGTCACCTTCAACCTTTTTCTCATCAAATGATTCAAATTCCTAAGTTCATGTCAACCAATTTGTTCGTTTATTTCTTTCTTTATGCTTTAGATCAAAAGCAATCAACTGCAAAAACGTAGAACAAAAAAAAAACTAAGAGAAATTGGAAAAGGGGATTTTAGTGGCAAACCAAATCGGATAACTCGCCGGTTGGAGGTCGAAGCGGTCGGTTTTGTCCAGTCCGGTTTTTATAACATTGTGTAGTATTGAAAAATCAAACCGAAATTAGAACAATAATTTAACCGAATAAAATTGGAAAACAGTTTTTGAGCAACTAGGAATATTTCGGATAAAAAAATACCCAAACAATTCATATTTTGAACTACTAGAAAATTGAGGATAAATTATTAGAAGTTGTATTACAAATTTTATAGAAATATATAAATTGAGAAGTACTTTTTTCTAAAAAATTATCAACTAATTACTAAAAATAATATTGAATTACTGTATTTGAAGTTTAAAAAATGGATAGTGGTGAATATTCTAGAATCACAACCGCATGTACAACTTCCACCTTATCGCTAACATGAAACATTCAACATTATTGTTTTGGTTAAAACTACAATAAGAATGACTAATATACAATTATAATGTAGTGCCCGTATAATATACATATCAAATAGATTGCTCGTGATTATCAAATTGTAGTCAAATATTAAAGATTATAATTATTGAAATAAGTGTTTTTGAATGAGAAGCGAATTTTTTTTTTTTTTTAATCAATAATCTAATATGTATGTTCTATATGATATATTTTATTGTACTTAAGTTAGGAAACAAAATTTGTATCAGAACCATCCGATCACCTATTATAAGTCATATATACTCGATTATGAAGTGGAACTCGTAAAAAAATTAAATTTAATACAGTATCAAAGCCACACACGATCGTTGGGTAACCCAATGGATGTTGTTCCCACATTTGTTGACGCTTCAAATGTTCATGCATGAACATCAAAGGGTGTTAAATGGTATTATCTCACATTGGAAGTTGGAGAAATTATACAATAATATGCAAAGGGCTACAACAAATCTACTCATTGCAAATTGGTTAAGTAGGAAATCCATAAAATACTCAAAAACATCGTATCATAGCAATCAATATTGGTTCTTTAAAATCCCGCATTAGACGTTAGTATGTGATCATGGTGATCATGGGAGAAAACGATGTTGAAGACAGTGGAGACAGACACAAACCCCCAAATGACAACGATGATGACGTGAGTAACAAAAAAAAGTGTGGTTACGTGATTTGTTTAAAGTTTTTTTTTTTTTCAATCAATCGTTTAATCTAAAAAAATCTTCGGAATTGGTGATCCAACTTGGTAGAAAGTTGCTTACCAATGAGAACTTAACATCTCGAGAACATGCATAACGGGCCAAACAGCTCTGGTCCATGTTTGAGACGATTGAGAAGGCTTGGGAGTCTTCTGGATACCTGACGATATCCATAAGGTCATACATATCTGTCTCAAACACTTGGCACTTCATTCCTCACTCTATCAAAACAAGACATCGTCCAAATCGGTGCCTTCATTTCTGAATGCAACGACGACCCTTGAGCTCCTAATAATATGGGCTTTGGGCTCCTAATAATATAGGATAATCACTTTGACAACATATCCAATCCAATTCAGAGGTTAATTTTGTAACCTTTCAGGACACGTCCACTTTATACCGAAGTTGATCCATTCTTTGGCCCACATGTACGGTATCACTTATGTGACAATTTTCTCCGGGGCCCTCACTTTAGCATCCGTCCAAGCCAAAAATTCCTTATCTGCTAGATTAATGAATTCCACGATTCAGTCTCTAGCCCCTAAAAGCATTTTTGTTTCGTGATTTTCAAATGTACCACAAGAGCCATGCAAACATTTTACATTCACCTTTTAGGGTATCTTCCTTTTCTATCATCCAGAATAGATAGTCTATATTAGCATAAATCGAAGACAATGACAAAGGCAACTTATCCTTTACCCGAGAGAATAAAACAAAGCCCATAATTGTTGACCTATAGGACACTCGAATAAGGCATGATTAATTGTTTCATCTTCTATTCCACATCTCATACATACTATGGGATAATTAACTTCACGTTAGTTTATCCTTGCTAGAACGGCTATGGAGCTTGAAAGAATTTGCCAAAAGAAGTGCTTAATTTTCGATGGGAACTTCATTTTCCATACATGAGATTTCAAGGATCTAAAACTCGGCTCTCTTATGAAATTGGGTTTCATATTTATCTCGAGCTTCTTGGCTAACCAATACCCTGATTGGATTGTATACCTCTTTGACTATGTAAAGTGTAAAATATGATAATCGTTCATTAAAAAATGACTCAGCTCGAGTCCTCGAAATAACTATTCGGTTCCATAAATTCTTCGAGTATAGAAATATGGCATTTCTTTGTGATATAATTATGCAAATGATTCACCTTTAGGTTTGGATGAAGGATGTTCAGTCGTCCACTAACCGATATACGATAATAATCAGGAATCCATAGATTCTTCAAGACTGCTACATTATTTCCAAACCCCACACCGATTTGACTTCCTTCGTATAGATTATCTTTGGCTGATAATATACTCTTCCATCCATAGTAAGGTGAATAGGTTTCCTACATGAGATGTTTGTCTCGAAAATACCCCCCTTCAAAAATTCTTGCCACAAACAAGTTTGTATCCAGGTACAGTCTCCAAAGTTGTTATACCAAGAAAATCGTATTAAAATTAGGCAAATAGCGAAATCCCAATTCACCCTTTTTCTTAGGGTAACATAGTTCGTCCAAAGCTTAGCAGTGAAGACCATAGTTGCCGCCAGTGGAGCTCCACCAAAATTTGACAACATCATCGTTTAACTTTTTCATTAGCAATTGTGGTACTCGGAAACATGACATAGTATGCGTTGGGAAGGAAGGACAACTAATTTAATTAGAATCTCTTTACATTTAGATAAAAATTTAGCGGCCCATCCATTCCCTAATTCATGTAGCCTCTCATTATTAAAGTTAAATCTTGGCCTTAGATCCACCTGACTCTCGGGTACGTCTAAGTAAGAGTTCATTATGCCCTCTTTTTCAATTCACATTGCTTTAGTTTGTTCTTTGCTGCATTGGTTACACTTTATCCTAGATGATTTATCAAAATTTATTTTCTAACCAAAAGTTGCCCATATATCCTTAGCACTTCCAATTTTGTTTTACATTCCCCCTTCTTTGGCTTTATAGAAAACAAACTGCCAACCGCAAGAAGTGGTTGTGAAATTGGACTATTACGGGCAATCATTATCCCATTAAATTGCCATGTTTTTTTTCAAATATTTGCATTTAAAACTTCCGTACACAGTATAGATAAATACGGACATAAAAGATCACCTAGCCTAAGACTCCTCTTCGGCACTAACTGTCAGCGTGGTTGCCCATTAATCATAAAAGACGGATCTCACATATCACATTATTAAAGAGGTCCAAGTTGTTCTAAAACATAATTAGATTAACACCGCTTCCAAGAAATCACGAGTTTTCTATTCTAAGTTAATAGTTATGCTATTGGAATTTTTGTTTTTATTTTTTATATTATTTACACAAGTTTGCTATTCTAAATAAAATTTGAGTTTTCAATTAGTGTTGGGTACAAGAATCAATCGGGAGTTTTTCTTTTTGATATTATGACTCTTAGGATTTATGTTTTTCACAAAGGTTTTAGTTCTGTTTTGTGAGATTAATTTTGCTTACAGGATTTCTCTTATTAGGAAGAAGTTATTTATGAATTTTTACTATTACGAGGGAGTTCATGTTTGGAGGTCATTCTTAGTCTAATTTATGGACTGTCCAAGTTAAGAACAAATTATATGTGTGACGTTTGTCCCGCTTACTTAGCCGAGACAGCAAGTCATCCAAAATACTGACCAATTCAAATTCCAAAACCAATAATTTATTGTGACACCCCGGTTTTAGAGCATATATGGTATATGCGGAAAGGCTTAAAAGAATTGATTTGGCTACCTATATCACCAAAGTGCACTTATCTTTTCGGTCACAGGTCTTGAGAGAACTCTAGAGTTAAGCGTGCTTAAGCTGGAATAGTTTCAAGATGGGTGACCTACTGGGAAGTCATTTCCAATACCGTATCAGTGAGTTCAAAACACGGGAAAATATCGTGTGGTGATTTGCAGGGTTAGTAAACATGACTTTCGAGCCTCCCGGACTAACGCACCGACCGTCGCACATGGTGGGCCCACGGGCCTGAGAGTGGACGGGGGCCTATGGGAGGGACGGTTGGGGCGTTACAATATGTGTAGTAGCATGATTTACACCCACATGTGTTATTTTCCCATATTTTTCCAAGACCGAAGACAAATTGAAGTTTCAACCATCTTTTCAAGGTTGAAGTTTATTCAGGATTGTCAGAAAATAATCTATGATATTGTCCTAACTATTATTTTGTTAACATCTAATAACATTCTTTAAACTTTGTTGATCTATTTTGTCCGTTCTCGACATGGCCAACTTTGGAAAGCAAGGGCTATTAATTTTAGCCTAAAACTCCTAAAAGTTCATAAAATGCTTTGTAGTGAAGTGGTAGAGGGCACGTTTTAGTACTGTAAATCTCGAGTTTGAATCACTAGGCTGTAGTTTTCAAAATTTATTTAATTTTGGACCTTTTTTTCCTTCCTAACTTAGGCGGCCCAAATAATTGGGCCGGCTCTGAACATTATGTACATGACATACGTGTTTGGTGTGTGCAATCATATTAGAGGTAACTTGTCGTGCGCAAGAGTATTAGAGGTAACTTGAAAAGTAAAATGTGTATCTCGCGGACCACCTATTTTGAATCATCTAAGTCCAATTGTGAAGTGAAAGCCCATAAAACGCGAAAAAGAATATTTTAGATTTCAATATTATTTTTAGTATATTTCATTTATGTATTGAGATTGTGAAAATTTACATTATATAAATAAGCGTTATTTTATTATATTTTCGTCGTCTCAAACTTCATTAAAGCCCACTAATGGGCAAATTCTACAAATGGTTTTAGCAAAAGGAGCCCATGTTTACAGAAATATAAGCCCAATAGCCTAACCCAATTAACACAAAGAAGATATAATGATTAGGTTAATGTCGACATGTATGGGAAACGTGGAATGCATACAAGATGGTTGGTTGATATTGAACACCTCGAACCACTGCGACAGCCGCACCAAAGGCGACTTTCGTTTAGATATGTTGGCCACGAGAGCCTCTATTTTCACCAATATCGCCATGCTCCGCTAAACTACCATAGAGAACCTCGTACAATTCAAACCGGCTTCCACTAGATCTGCTATTTTCTTCACCTGATGAATCTCATCTCCGATCATCACCATCGATCACTTCACCCACTACTTCTCTATTAGGCCCATGATCACACACATGAAGGGGCAAAGTTATCATTACTCCTAGATGGAAGATAATCCGATGAAATACGAAGAAGAAGGTTCACCGCTTACCCCTATCTTGAAGATTTTATGCAAAAAGCATAAAATTTAAATCATCTAAATCCGAAAGAGTCAAAATTTACTATCCGCTAAATGGAAATGTAATCCGTATATAATCGAAAACACAAAATTTCGACTCTCTTTCTCAAAATTGTGAAACTTTACATTACATAAATGATATAAGCATTATCTAACCACATTTTTCATCACAAATTTATGTAAAGGTGATTTTCATGAAAATCCATATAAAACAAAGCAGGATGTTTTGTGAATGATGATACGCAACCCAACTTTGTTAATGTTTATTTAGAAATTATAAGGTCATGTCCAATTGTATTTCTAATAGAGTTTCTTAAAATTAAAAATAATGAAAAAAATAAAAATGGAGGAGAAAAAGTAAGAAATGTTTCTTGTTTAAGAGATTTCAGAACCGGTTTAAATAACTTTTCTAACTTTTGCTTTGTTTTCATTGGTTCATTTTTTTATTTAATTAAATAATTTAACTATACTAAAAGTATTAATAAAAAACTTTTACCATTGGACATGCTTTAAATAATTTAACTTATCAAGGTGTCGAGGGAAACAGTAAATGGATTGAGATTAACTGGAGTCGTGTCAAGGAGCTCGCTGATAACTGTAGTAAGTTGACTGAGTAAGCATCAACGTGTCATCTCCACACAGCTCAATCTCTCTGATCTCCTTTGAAACTCAAAATTTCTATTTATTGGAACATTATGTTGTCCGTATCTATGTCGGAGCATACCACTCAAAATTTCTATTTATTGGAACATTATGTTGCCACTCTCTTTTTCTTCTTTGATATTCTAAATATATGTCACTCAAAGTCTCAAAGTTTAGACCCATTAGATGTTTAATATCGTAGTACAAGTTTGATCGAAGTATTATGTGAATATATACTAATGTTTGCCTTAATGTCTTATTCTTTTTGGTTAAGCATTGAGATACGCATTAGAACACTCCTATTCATTTTATATCTTAGATTCTTAGTATATAATTTTTACATTTTACATGAATATATAAGCTAACCCAAATCTTCTTCATTCATGAAATGATGTATATACATTGCTAAGGAAGGAGCGAGGGAGGGCAGACTCGGAAGGAGCAGTTCACTACAAGAAAACATCAAGATTTCTGACGGAATTTTCAGCCGTCGGATTTTCCGTCAGACAGTTCCGTCGGATTACTGACGGAATTGTGACGAAAAATCATTCCGTCGTGATTCCGTCAGTTTTTTGTGACGGATTACTGACGACAAAGGTTGCTGTCACTATTCCGTCATAAATCCGTCAACATTTTCCGACAACATACAGACGGGAATAAACGGTCGGAATATTCTGACGGTAATACTGACGGATATCTGACGGAAATCAGATTTTTTTTTTGTGCCGACGGAATTCTGACGGTTTCCGATGTCGGCAAACTTTGACTGGTTAACAAATCGTCTGGGTCGGCCGATGGGATTGATGTCTTATTGTGTCGGAGGTTTTGACGGTTGTCTGACGGATTTCTAACGGATTTTCATTCTACATAAGTTTTAAAATTTCTTCAGATGTTCATAACAACATTTGAAAACCAAAATAAATTTTTTAAGAGATGAGTTCTTCATATTTTCGGTCATGGATGGACGGGTCAATAAGGGAAGAGGGGTCTAACTTATTAACGACCGAATACGCTGATGGTATTTGCCAGTTTATGCAGTTACCCATAAATCAAGAGGCGGTCAACAAAGGTCAGGATATCAAATGTCCTTGTTCTAATTGCTGTAATAGAATTAGTGCTGCAGTTTCTACTGTTTGGAACCACTTATATAGATATGGATTTAGGCCGGGATATAAGGTTTGGTTTTTACATGGAGAAATGAATTATGAATATGGTAGTACCAGTAGCAATGAACCTTATTTTCCGTCTAGCGTTGGGGAACCTACAGCGGATGTAGATGTTGGGGTTAGTACGGTTGCGATGGTTAGAGAAAATTTCCAGTCTGGTGGTTATGAGGGTGATAGGGTTGAAGAACCTAATTTAGAATCTCGAAGGTTTTTTGATATGTTAGACGCAGCAAAGCAACCACTATACAGCGGTTGTAGGGATGGTCATTCACCGCTATCTTCTGCTACTAGGATGATGAACATAAAGATTGATCACAATTTGTCCGAAGAATGTGTTGATGCAATCGTCGAGTTCGTTAAAGATATTTTGCCTGAAGATAATGTGTCCCCAGGATCATACTACGAGATCCAAAAACTTGTCGCCGGTCTTGGTTTGCCCTACGAGGTTATAGACGTGTGCATCGACAACTGTATGATATACTGGAGAGAAGACGTGAACCGGAACAAATGTAAATTTTGCAAGAAACCCCGATTCCAGGACACAAGTGGCAGGGTGAAGATTCCATTCAAACGGATGTGGTATTTACCCATAACGGAGAGGTTGAAGAGGCTGTACGAATCAAACCGCATAGCTAAAGCTATGAGATGACATGCAGAGCATAGTCAAGATGGAGATATCACGCATCCTTCTGACGCGGAAGCATGGAAACACTTCCAATCCGTATATCCAGATTTTGCGTATGAACGACGGAATGTATACATAGCCTTATCCACTGATGGTTTCAACCCATTTGGCAAGCATGGAAGAAAATATTCGTTGTGGCCGGTCATCGTAACACCTTACAATTTGCCTCCATCTATGTACATGCGACGAGAGTTCCTCTTTCTCTCAATTCTAGTTCTCGGGCCAGATCATCCAAGACGGTCACTCGATATATTCCTCCAACCATTGATCTTCGAGTTGCAGATGTTGTGGGAGCATGGTGTTGATGTATATGATGTTTCAATCCAGCAAAATTTCAAGATGCGTGCGGTACTTATGTGGACCATAAGCGATTTTCCAGCATACGGTATGTTATCTGGATGGACAACGCATGGAAGATTGACATGTCCTTATTGCCAAGAAAATACTTCAGCATTCCAACTGCAGCACGGAAGGAAGACTTCATGGTTTGATTGCCATAGGTGTTTTTTACCGCCAAATCATCCATATCGTCGGTCTAAAAGACATTTCAGGAAGACTGAACAAGTGTTACATGGTCCACCTCCTAAGATAGATGGTCGCAGCATATTGGAACAGTTACGAGATTTTGGTGCAGAGCGAAGTCCTGAATGTGGGGGTAATGGCCATTACCCCGTCGACGGTTGTGGGGAATATCACAATTGGCACAAGAAGAGTATATTTTGGGATTTGCCTTACTGGAAAGACCATCTACTGCGGCATACTCTAGATGTCATGCATGTGGAAAAGAATTTCTTTGACAACATCATGAACACCGTATTAAACGTCCCAGGAAAGACCAAAGACAACTGGAAGTCTAGATTCGACTTGCCATCGATTTGTTCGAGGCCATCTCTTCATGTTTCGAACGGTAGATTGCCGATGCCTGCTTACCGGTTAGACGCTAGGAAGAAAGAAGAATTTTTTGACTGGTTCAAAAAATTTGTCAAATTTCCAGACGGCTACGCATCTAATCTACGTAATTGCGTGGATTCGACGGAAGGCAAGTTTACAGGAATGAAGAGTCATGATTGTCATGTCGTGATGGAGCGTCTTCTTCCATTTGTATTTGCATATCTTCTTCCAGAACCTATCCACCAAGCAATTGGAGGTATATTTCTTACTCCCATTTGTGTATTACTACTATAATATTACTATATATTTACTAACTTGTTTACATTTCTGTGTTATGTAGGAGTTGGTGCATTCTTCCGAGATTTGTGTTCAAGAACGCTAACCGTCCACGGGATACGTAACTTGGAGGCCAATATCCCGGTACTCCTTTGTAATCTTGAGAAGATATTTCCACCGTCTTTTTTTGACGTTATGGAACTTTTTCCTATTCACCTCCCACGAGAAGCAGCCTTAGGAGGTCCTGTTCAATACCGATGGATGTATCCGTTCGAGCGTTACATGTTCCACCTGAAGAAAAAGGTTAAAAATTTGAGCAGGGTTGAGGGATCTATTGTCGCACAAAGCCTAAACGAGGAAGTCTCACAATTTGTCGAATGTTACTTTCCACGGGAAGTAAGTACTAAGGCGAGACGGCCTCCCCGACATGATGATAGAGATGAGAAAGCAGTGTATGCCGTGGTTGTTCCTGAGTTGTTTGCCCAAGTTAGTCGAGCCAGTGGAAAAGCAAAGAAACGCAAACTATCACCAAGAGAGGTCACACATTTGCATACGTATATCCTCAGAAACTGTGACGAAATTTTGGAGTACGAAAGGTATATATATATATATATATATATCAGTTATCATTATAAATTTATTGAATTATTTGACTTCATCTACTAACGACTGTTATGTTACATGATCTACATGTCTCTCGCACGTGGTTACCATCGTGATAAGACAGATGCCGAACTTGCTGTCTTGAAAGACGAAGAATTTGAGGGGTGGTTGAAATGTTATGTAAGTTTAATATTATTACGTACTCTTACGTTTCCATGTTTTCACGTTCATATGTTACTTATTTCTTACTTATTTTTAGGTTTCTGATTGTATAGCATGTGGTCATTCACTCCCGGCATGGTTAGTGGAGTTTGTTCATGGTTTACGCAGCAGCGCGATTTCATATCCCCAGTTTTGCACTAGGGGATATTCGTTCAGGATCCGCGAGGAAGGACGTCAAAGGTCAACTGCGGACTATGGTATTTCGGCGCAATCCGGCGATACCATGTACTATGGGATTTTAAAAGAAATTTTGGAAATCCGCTATCCAGGAATGTTGAACTTGAGGTGCGTTGTGTTTATGTGCGATTGGTATGATCCATCCAATGGTCGAGGGGTTCGAGTTTACCAGCTTGGTGTTATTTCAATAAATTCAAGCCGGAGATTGCAGTATTATTATCCATTTATCCTTTTGTCTCAAGCAGACCAGGTATCAATATATACACTAATATGTTTACCTATGTACTCATAGTTAAGGTTTCTTGTTCATGTATATTAACAATATCAACTAATTATTAATAGGTTTGCTACATTCCATATCCTCGAGTTGCCTACCGTACTGATCCGTGGATCACAGTAACGCCAATAAACCCAAGAGGAAAAATATATGGAGTTCCAGAACATGATGCTCTACAACCATCCAGAAGTGTACCAATGTCACCTGTTGAGGAGATAGATAACATTGACCTTGTCGTTGATGTCACACATGTCGGGGATGATCTAGTGCATTCGGACGAAGAGGAAACACTAGGGGAATTTGACGACGATTCAGATTCAATCCCTAGTGAAGGTCCCTCCGAAGATTCAGAATAATAATTTGGGAATAAATGTTTGGTCTTTTATGTTCTTCTCTCACATTTGTGTGTTCCGTATAATATTTTTCATTTCATTAAATAAAGAAATAAATCTTAATTATTTCTGCTGTGGACTAATATTGTGTACCATATTAGTTAATAGTATATATATATATATATATATATTCATATTCACTGACTAATTAACGATAATTATTGGTATTGCAACTCCGATAAACCATTACATATAATGAAACATAAAATTTAGAACACATTCTTAAACAGGTACACGAAATCCTTGCAAATATTAAACACACAACGGTTATGGTACAACTACATAATAAACTCCGCATTTTAAAATCATATGTCGGTTTCCACTTTAGTGATGTTCTTTCCCTTTTTCTTCTTTTCTGGAGAATCTACAAATCCGTCGCACAATTCGCTTTTGATTGCATCAACATCTAGATTTATGTTTGGCTTTTCTGGACTTTGGGCGAACTCGAAATCATAGTAATGATCCTTTGGTGGAGAATCTATAAATCCGTCGCACAATTCACGTTTGATTGCATCAACATCTAAATTTAAGTTTGGCTTTTCTGGGCTTTGGGCGAATTCATAATCATAGTACCGATCCTTACATACGTTTGAAGTACTTCCACTGTAAGTATCTGACTTTTCCATCAATTGAAATGGTTGCTCGGCTTCGATTGGATTGGCGTGGTGGATGTTTTGCGACCACTGCCTGTCATGCACTATTGTTAATGTGGAATCTTCTTTATGGATTGGTGAGCAAGTATCAAATTCCCACGAGTAAGTGGGAATCTCTTGAGTGAATTCGTCGCAATGAGATTCGGTTTCCCATGAGTATTTTGGAACATAAAAAAAATTAGTCTCGGATGTTGTTTTTGCGTCTTCATTTGGAGAGCTAGAAGACATATTTTTTTGTTTGTGACTGAGAGGTGTAGAAGATATACACTCCATCAGGTGTATTTATAGTAGAAGTTATATGTATAAACTGTCGGTATTCCGTCTGTATTACCGTATTACCGACGGAATGTCGGCAACGTTTGATTGGTCAGCTGTACCGACGGGTTTCCGACGCAGTTATGTTGTCAGAATTGTGTTACGGATGTCCGACGGACTGCTGACGATTTCTGATGTCGGCAAAGATTGATTGGTCAGGTGCACAGGTGGATTTCCGACGGAGATAAGTCGTCAGAATTATGTAACGGAATTCCGACAGAATTATGACGGTTTACGATGTCGGCAAACTTTGAGTGGTTAATAAATCGTCTGCAGTTGCCGAAGTGATTTGTGGGGTGTTATGTCAGAGTGTTTTGACGGATTTCCGACGGAAATCCGACGGATATCAGTTCTACATAAGTTTGCACATTTTGTCATTGCTTTATAAAAAAATTTCAACACGCACTCCCCCTTAGAAAAATTCAATTGCGTCATGGCAAACAGAGATTTGTGGAATTACTATATGCAAAACCGAGCCCCCGGTCATAACCCTCCAAACACAACTCTTGTTCCTTCAAGCCCTCCTTACGATAACTTAAATGTTACTGAAGCTGAACCGACAATGTCACTCCTTCCAACTCAACAATCCCTGAACCAAACGCTCGTAATACCGGGACCTGGCCAAGTTGTACGCCGAGGCCTGTTTCGAAAGAGGTCTCATGATGCGCAGGTGATGCGAGGTGAAAGTTCTCAGGCACGCCCAACACAAGATTTTATTCGTGAGGTCATTAATGAGGCACCACAGACCGACCAGGATTTTAGTAGTTCTCGGTGGACTTCTACTATCGATTACATACTCCGTGAAGGTATATATGTAGGTTTACTTTTACAATAATGATTGTAGCTGACAAATACTAAATCAATCATTCATACATGTAGGTTATTATAACAATAGGAGCACACCATTCTGGTCCCAGCTTGCAGAAATTCAATGTCCGCATTCACAATTTGTGAAAGTGAAAAAGGTTTACGTTTTGGACCTATTTTATTAACATGTAGACATAAAATTTATCTCACAAGTATATTCTATTTCATTATCAGATTGTGGCTATGGTCTCTAGTTTAACCCCCAATGACCAGGGAGATCTGCTAGTAACCTTTAAAGATCCTTCAGGAAAAATCGAGGGAACCATGCACCATAACATCTTCAAGAAGGAGGAGTACAGACTCACCACTGGTGTAGGTGCGGTGGTCATCCTAAAGAATGTTACCGTTTGCCGTTTTAACAGGAACTCAAAGTACCTTAACATCACAGAGCGGAACATTGTTAAGGTACATGTATATTATAAGTTTATAAATTTTTCTAGGAAATCTTAATTAACTAATTAAATTCATTTTTGAAACAGATAATCGGTGCTAATTCGATGATTGTTGAATACCAACCAACGGAAGTATGTACCATTGATGATGAAGATGACAGAACTACTGGCTACGAATATGAAACAGTTCCAGACTCAGATGATGATGAATAAACATCCGACCCGTCCATGATTTTAATATTTTCCGACTTTCCATTGTACGAGTTTATCCGGATAATGTTGTTATGTGTAATATTTTACCCTCCATGATTTTAGTATCTACCATCGATGATTTTATATGTTATAATACGGATTTCCAACTTAATTTGTTTTTAATTAAAAATCCCCCTTAGAAAAAATTAAAATTAAATAACACTACGCTATTTTAACATTTTTCCAATTTTTCCCAATGTATGGTTTGAATTTCAATTCTTATTGGTGTTTATAATTGTAAATGATTTATACAAATTTATAATATGATTAATCCACAAAATTCTATAATTTAAAAATTGTTACAATTCTCCATTAAAAATTTTACTAAAAACACATAAATCTCTTACTTAGGAAAAATAAATAAAAAAATAAGAAACCGTCAGAAATCCGTCAGACTATAATGACGGATTTCTGACGGTTTCTTATTTTTTTATTTATTTTTTCCATATACATATTTTCCTATGTAAAAACCTTATTTTAAACGGAAAAAAATAATAAAAAAAAATAAGGATCCGTCAGAACTCCGTCATTATAGTCTGACGGAGTTCTGACGGATCCTTTTTTTTTCCGTTTAAAATAAAAGAAATAAATAAAAAATAAAGAATCCGTCAGAAATCCGTCATCATAGTCTGACGGAGTTCTGACGGTTCCTTATTTTTTTTTATTTTTTTCCGTTTAAAGTAAGGTTTTTACTTTTTAAATGTAAGATATCCATGTGTTTTTTTTTTAGTTTGTAACAAATTTAAAATTAAAGAATTTTTTAGATTAATCATATTATAATTTTGTATAAATCCTTATAAATTACAAACACTTATAAGAATTGAAATTCAATTCATTGGAAAAAATAGGAAAATTGTTAAAATATCGTACTTTCTACACAAATATTGAGTTTCTCTGTATGGGAGCAAAACAAATTTAAATTAAGGATCCTATACAAATCTGTAACAAATTATTGTAGTTTATGTTTTCCTATATGGAAAAAATAAATAAAAAAATAAGAAACCGTCAGAACTCCGTCATCATTGTCGGACGGATTTCTGACGGATTCTTTATTTTTTATTTATTTCTTTTATTTTAAACGGACAAAAAAGGATCCGTCAGAACTCCGTCAGACTATAATGACGGATTTCTGACGGTTTATTATTTTTTAATTAATTTTTTCCATAATGGAAAAATAAAAATACAATAATGCATTACGGATTTGTAACGGATCCTTAATTTAAATACCGTTTTGCTCGCATACAGATAAATTCAATATTTGTTTAGGAAGTACGATATTTTAACAATTTTCCAATTTTTTCCAATGAATTGAATTTCAATTCTTATAAGTGTTTGTAATTTATAAGGATTTATACAAATTTATAATAGGATTAATGTACAAAATTTTTAAAATTTAAAAACAAACCCACATGAATCTCTTACATTTAAAAAGTAAAAACCTTAACCATATTTTCAAAAACTTTATAAATAGTTTGAACCGGAAAAAAATATAATACAAAAATTAAAAATCCGTCAGAACTCCGTCAGACTATAATGACGGATTTCTGACGGTTTATTATTTTTTAATTAATTTTTTCCATAATGGAAAAATAAAAATACAATAATGCGTTACAGATTTGTAACGGATCCTTAATTTAAATACCGTTTTGCTCGCATACAAATAAATTCAATATTTGTTTAGGAAGTACGATATTTTAACAATTTTCCTATTTTTTCCAATGAATTGAATTTCAATTCTTATAAGTGTTTGTAATTTATAAGGATTTATACAAATTTATAATAGGATTAATGTACAAAATTTTTAAAATTTAAAAACAAACCCACATGAATCTCTTACATTTAAAAAGTAAAAACCTTAACCATATTTTAAAAAACTTTATAAATAGTTTGAACCGGAAAAAAATATAATACAAAAATTAAAAATCCGTCAGAACTCTGTCTGACGGAGTTCTGACGGATCCTGATAAATTTTATTTATTTCTTTTATTTTAAACGGAAAAAATTAAAAAAATTAAGGATTCGTCAGAACTCCGTCATTATAGTCTGACGGATTTCTGACGGACACTTATTTTTTATTTATTTCTTTTATTTTAAACAGCAAAAAATATAAAAAAAGGATCCGTCAGAACTCCGTCAGACTATAATGACGGAGTTCTGACGGAAAACCCTAATTTACTCCCGCCTAAACACTTCGATCTCATCGAAAAAGCGGGAATATCTGACGGAATTCCGACGGATTTTAATATACCGTCAGAATTCTGTCGCAGTGTTCTTTAAAATCCCACAGTTCGTCTTCCCCGCAGACACAGAAACAGAGCAACCAAAAAAATTCCCCAATCTCCTCCGTCACTCTGTCCGATTTGCCGCCGAATCACCGCCGATTATCACCGCCGATTGTCACCCGACTCACCAAATCAATGTCAGTTCTTGTTGATTTAAAAATTATGAACAAATCCGTTGAAAATTTATAAATCCGTTCAAATCCGTTCTTGAAATTGTGTGATATTCAATTGGGAATGCATAAATATCGAATTTGAAGCATAGTTTAACATGATTTCGTAATTGATTTAGGAATTTAAGAATTAGGGATTTAGAAAATTTTATGAATTTTGGGATTTACAAATATTTTAGAAATTAGGGATTTAGAAAATTTTATTATTTTTGAAATTTTGATAAAATAGGGATTTATGGATATATAGATTAAGGTATTATGATAATTTGAGGAACTTACCATTTGCAATTAATTTAATTCCAATTCTAATAAGTGTTTGTAATTTTTTGAGATTTTTAAAATGTAATTTGTAAAAATTTGAAAAAAAAATTAAACTCTTAAATTTTTAAAAAAATTATAAACTTTTATAAACATGTAACTCTTAAATTTTTAAACACAACATCAAATTATGTAACTTTTAAAAACATTTAACTTTTAAAAACATTTAACTTTTTAACAAAATTGACTACACTTTTAAAAACTCTTAACTTTTTAAAAATGTAAAATTTTTAAAAAAAACTATACAAATTTTAATAATTAAATATGGGAGTTGTATGGAAGAATTATTGAAAATGTTAAGTAATTAGAGATTTATGAAAACCAAGGCAGCATGAGTAGAACTTCTGGTTTTCACGGGATTGGCTCTTCGAATGGCAACAGGATCCGTCGTAATTTATGTTCTGCCAATCAAAGATCTAAGGCCGTGATTCCCAGAAGTTCTACCCATGCAGCCTTGGTTTTCATAAATCTCTAATTCCTTAACATTGTCAATAATGGTTGCTTAAATTGAGTGAGTCCCTTAAATTTTTAAATTTGTATTGTTTTAAATGTTTCTTTAATGTTTTTTTAAAAAATTTTAACATATCCAAAATCCCAAATTCTATATATATAAGATGAAAAAATCAAAAAATAACTATATCTTAAAAAACCTTTAAACCGTTTAAAAATTTAACGTGTTTGTTCTTGGTGATGTCGTGGAATTATTTCATTGCTTTTTTCACGAATTTCCAATATCGCATATTACCAAATTACCATAAATCCTAAAATCCATAAATTCTAACATCTCAAAAACTCAAAATCATAATTCCCAAAAGCCCTAACTCCGTAATAAAGATTCTAAATTTTATATCTATAATTGACATTGTAATTTTTAATATGGGAGAAAATTAAAAGGTTATATAAAAAATTTTGAAATCGTAGGGATTATGAGATATTTCATGCTACTAGCGGAGGTGGTGGTTCCAGTAGGGGAGGTGGGACTGCGAGTGATTCGCAGATCCCAACCACTCCTGTTATGGGTACATCTGGCTCTGCTGCTCGCACGGCAATGACCATCGAGGAGTTTGTGTCGCAACCAGGTCGGGATAGGTTGACACGCCTTGACCCGGAATTACCACCCTACACGGCCTGGTAATGACTACTTTTCAAAATTAAAATGATTATATTAGCTTAATAAATATTGTTTACAAAATATGAAACAAAATACCGTGTAGGTTCCAATTTTCGGGAAACGGTATTGCGGGTTGTATCAACGAAATGGTCAATAGCATGATAACTAAGCCGTATCCCACATATGAGTCGATGCCGGCTGCAGACCAGGACACATGGTTTCGCCAATTTGCGGTATGTGTTTATATTCTTAATTAAATATACAATTTTTTATATTAAATTCCACTTGTCAATAATTCGAGTATTGGTTTTCTTTGCAGCAAGAATTTACGTGGGACCCCCAGCTAACTCCTCAGGTCCGACGTAATTTCGACAAAAAGGCGAAGAGAAAGTACTCGCAGAAGATGAACGAGTGGAAGGACGGGTGGAGAAAAAAGGGGAAGGTGCCTAAGGTTATTAAAGACAACCAAACATTATGGGATGGACTTGTTGCACATTGGGAACTGGAGGCCACTCAAGCGACATCCGGCCAAAACTCGACTAACCGGAAGAGCCAGCGGAATGGGAAGGGAGAGGCGACCCACAACCTCGGTGCAACGAGCAAGGCGTCACGTGTTCAACAACTGGTAATTTTCCTAATTTTCCAAATATTTTTAATTATCGCTAACATTTTTCATACTTGAATATGCTAACAGTTTGAGAAGACCGGTGTGCGTCCTTCGCATGTTGATGTCATCAGAGATGCCCACACCAACAGACAGACGGGTGAAATCCAAGATGCGATTGCTCGGGAAATCGTGGAGAGCGTGGAGAAGGCCGGGCAGCAATACCTCCTATCGCAACCGATCGTCGAAGGAACTCCGCCGCTAACCGAAGTTCCATTCGACAAGGTCAACGAGTTGACTTACGAGGTTAGTAAACGTGTCAATTTTAAACACATTTAAAATACCTTTTAATACTAATACGTTTTGAAATTGATTTTTTTTTCTTAGGTAACCCCTAAGAGTAGAGGTCGTGTCTACGGCCTCCCCGAAGACGGTTGCTCATCCGTTTCGTCGTTTCGCTATCACGGTGGTAGCAGTTTGGTAGCACAAAACGCCGAACTGACCCAACGGGTTACCTCTTTGGAGGAACGGTACGACAGAGAGAAGGCGGAGGCGGAGGCACGTATGCAGAAACAGATTGAGGAGGTGGAGGCACGGCGTCTGAGAGAGAAAGCGGAGGCGGAGGACCGATACCGTGCAATGGAGGAGAAGATGAACGAGTTCTTACGTCGTCAAGGACTTTAAATTTAGATTGTAATTTAAATTTAATTTAAAACTTTAAATTTGTTTTTAAAACAATTTCTATTTAATTATAATTTAAATTTTATACATTTAAATAAGAAAAAAAAAACATTATTCATTTAAATAAATTAATTTTTTTTTTAAATAATTCCAAATCCGTCAGAATTTCGTCAGGCTACCCCGACGGAATTCTGACGGCCAACGGATCACCGGAATCCGTCAGGAAACCGCCGGAATGTCGTCGGAGCCCAGGATTCTGACGGTTGTCGGCTTTGACGACCGTCGGAATTCCGTCAGTCAATAGAGCCGTCAGACAACCGTCGGCATTCTGGGCTCCGACGACATTCCGGCAGTTTCTTGACGGATTCCGGTGATCCGTTGGCCGTCAGAATTCTGTCGGGGTAGCCTGACGGAATTCTGACGGATTTGGAATTCTGACGAGATAGAACCGACGGAACAAATCCGTCAGAAATCCGTCGAAAAACCCCTGATTCCGACGGATTAGTCCGTCAGAAACCGAGATGTTTTCTTGTAGTGGTTAGGGCACGAGGGTTACCAAGAAATTGGTCACAAAGGAGGAAAGGCGAGGAAGGAACAGTTAGGGCACGAGGGTTACCAAGAAATGGGTCACAAAGGAGGAGAGGCGAGGAAAGATCAGCTTGGGACCGAGGGTTATAAGGAGATGGGATGGGACACAAAGGAGGAGAGGTGAGGAAAGAACAGCTTGGGACCGAGGGTTACCAAGAAATGGGTCACAAAGGAGGAGAGGCGAGGAAAGAGCAGCTTGGGACCGAGGGTTATAAGGAGATGGGACACAAAGGAGGAGAGGAGAGGAAGGAGCAGCTTGGGACCAAGGGATACGAGGAGATGGGACGTAAAGGAGGACTCAGTACGAAGGAAAAGTCTGGTGGAGAACGTGCGGAGGAAGAAGGGATTGATATCGACGAGTCAAAGTTCACAAACAAGTGATGGTAGTGATGGTAGCTAGCTAGCTAGTAGTGTGTTCGCCGCAACAATTTGTAGTAGATTAATGAATAAGTAACCTTCTAGGTTTTGTGGGTTGCAGCGGGAGTGTTTTACTAGTTCGGGTTAACGTAATGCGTCTAGTTTTATTTCATGTGTGTGATATAACTGCTTTAAGACTTGTACTAACGGTATGGTTGTACCGCTCGGAAGTTTTTTGAGGTTTTTTGTGAGGGTGCAATCAAATGATATGCGGTTATGGTTTGAAATGGTTTTACTTGTTCGCACTTGTGTGCCGGTGTAACGTGTTCCATCTTGTTTTCTTTTTCTAAACATGTCTCCCCACTCGCAAGGATAGACCTGAAATGTTTTGGGGTTGCTTACAACTCATTGGAATTGCGGTTGGAAATTGAAATGCTGAGACTGATAGAACCTAAGCTTTGCTAAGCGTAAGTTGTGCTTGTTAAGATAAGTAGAAAACAAGGAAGCAAAAGTCGAAGTAACGGGACAAATTCAGGTGCATTTTGATCTTAGTCAATGCGTTCTTTAGAGTATCGCTATTTGTTTCGATGTTGATACTATAAGTCAGTGTTATCTTTTAGCTGGTCTAAAATATTCGGACTAACATAAACGCAATTTCTAGAATACATAACAATTGCGAAACGCGCCATTATCACCGCGGCATACGGTACACATCGACTACAATTTCACCAGATTCGGATAAGTGGTTACAACAAGAGCTGTTTCTAGTGATGGTACCCACATTTTACAACATCTTAGACTAGTCGAAGCCATCGCTTGCCCACGTTTATGATTCGCAATATCCCGCCATTGAAAATACACGCTGTTTTCAGTGACTTGATGCTAATGCTGTCACGAATATGCCGAGCACCAAGAATGGCTGTGCGCTTGCCTGTAATTCAATTTTAAAGAACAATCAGCTTCCAAGTTTCTTATATAATTCAGTGTGAGTTTCACTAAGATGGCTTTACCTGGTACTTGACATCGTATTTGACAGGGTCTTTGAGAAAGTATTTAAACTGCAAGTTTGAAGAAGAGTGCTATAATCAGACGAGTGACAAGAATGTTGTTAATTTGAAACATAAGATTGTCATAAGTCTTTCTTTACCTGGAATACAATCTGTGGAATGATCAAAGCAAGCAACGCCATTGCATAATAAGGTTTGCCAGATGCTAATAGATATCCTGCAACCAGAATTATAAATTTACTTTGTGGTGAAATTTGGTGCTATACCAGTTACTGTAACTCATCCACTCACAAAAATACCAGTCTCTTAAGGATCTCAAATGAAACATACATTTTAATCAAGGAGGAGAAAAATAAACTAAGAGCTACACAAAACTCTACATACCGGCAACAGAGAGCTGAGTAATGTCTATAGCACCAACGCATATCCATTTTGCATTTTCAGTGCCAAAAGCAACTGGGAGAGACTGAAGTCCCATTGCTCTGTCTCCTTCAACACTTTTGAAGTCATTAACAATGGCTATTCCCAACTGCAATATTATTACACAGTTACATGAAGCAAAATCAGACTATTGTTTATTAAAGATAACAACATAAAAGGTTGCAAGAAGGTACCCCAGCTATGCTGTACAAGAGTGTTAGAACAACAACATCAGGCGTAAGAGTGCCAAACAATGCTTGCCCAGCCCACCTATCAATAAAATGAACAAAAAACAAATCAATCAGATGAGTACCCCCCATGATCGGTTCACGGGAAATGTTACCATGGCAAACTGATATAGCTTGCTCCGAGTGCAAAATTTCCAACCCATCCATTTTGTTTTAGCTGCAGAGATCCGTTCATATATTGTTAAGTCCTAAACTCCAAAACTTATCTTCTTCACGTAGAATGTTTTGTCACTACAGCAGTGTAAATTAGGTATAGGCCTTACCTTAAGAGGTGGAGCAGAGTATATATACGACAGCAATGATCCCCCCAAAGCAAGATAGAACAAAGTGGGAGTCGTATGTCCTGCCTGAAAAGGGAAGATTTAGTAAATCTGATGTGCCCTTTAAGTGTTTAGTCAACATAAAATCTGCAACTTACCCACACATCTAAGATTCCAGCAATTCCAAGACCTCCCAGTAATAGCACCCAGACTTGTGTAAGAACCTGCATTTAAGGAGTTGGAAGCAAGAAGGAGAAGTCAGTGTCAAACATACTGATGTTTAAAAGCTCAAAAGTGTTCTGTATCAGTTACCTCTTGCTCTGATATTGCTCCGGAAGGAATTGGACGATATGGCTCATTAATTGCATCAATATCTCGATCATACCAGTCGTTGATTGTCTGGAAATCGAAACATCTAGGTTATGTAGCCCTAAGAAAATGCACTACCATAATAACAAGTCAGACTTTTGTTCTGCGAAACCAGACCTGCGTATAGCCAGTAAGACATGGGCCAGACATCATCATGCACAGAATCGATTTAGCAACATCCTCTGGGGTCCAGTGGAAGTTCCCTGCCAAAAGAAACAAGTTGAAGGAAAATGTGTTTGAGCAACCAAAGATTTATAAAGCTATCAAGGAGATTGGAAAGACGTTCTGAGAGTACATTTCTAAAGTAGTTCATAACATGAATAATTCCATGACAGTATTTTGTTGATCCAAAATGTTACCTGAAGCAGCAGCACCACATACTACTCCCCACACCAATGGAGGCCAGGTCACTGGCTTTGTAAGCTGAAGACGAATCTTCCATTTATTCTGAACACAGAACCAGTGAAACAATTATATATCTTTTAGAATGTTGATACGTCCATTAGCTAAATAACTAAGAATGCAGCATCAACTCCACCTCAATTGTAATCATTTAAAAGTACATATCATTGTGGACAAATATTGACGATTTTGTTCTCATTTCTATCATTTGTGACACAAGCAAACTCAAATTTAAGATGCATTGGAGAAAAACTAAAACAAAGTCGGAGAAGATGAAGAAAATTACAGTCTCTTGAGCTGCTCCTTTGATACCCAGAAGCTGATTAATGCTCGAACCACCGGCTGGTGGTGCCTTGTCCGGTACCTGAGATTTAACTGCCACAGAGATTCAAAGCATAGTTAAAATCCAACGAAACGACTTGAACGAAAAAATGAAGAAAAACGCAAAAACAGCGATAAACCATCATCAATATCAGTCTCCGCCGCACGCACAACAAATCTTCGACCTACGAACAAAATAAAAACCAGAATCAGTCAAAATCTCCGACGATTCAAAACTTACGGGAAGAGAATGTACCCGACGATTCAAAGTCCAACGTCGATAAAGCGGAACGCCGGCGAGTGAAGTCGACAGAATCAGGATTTCGGAGAGAGAGGACTCCTACTCGGTCGACGGACGTAACTCCAATCGAGGAGAAGGTGTTGAGAATCGAAGTCATAGAAAACGGCGGAGAGGATCTACGGAGGTGGACGGTAGCCGGAAGTGGAGTGGTGAGAGTTTTTGGGGAAGAAGCGGTTTCGGGAAAACAAGTGGTTGTTAGTGACCGGCGATAAGTGTCTACGTAGCAATTTTGATATTTCGCCACGTGGCACCAACTTTTTAGGGATTGGGTAATAGCCGGTATAGATAAAATGAACATATGAGTATAATTTTTTTTTTTTTTTTCTAAACAAAAAATTTGGACCATTTCTCGATTTATGCGTGTCATCCTTGCGCACGAACAATGCTATCGTTCCAATTTTATTGGATGTCTCCGAAGGGACTATATGAGTATAAATTTTGATATATTTTTGTTGTAACATGTGTTTGTACTCGTAGTTTGGTCTACTTTCCCCATAAATTTTACAAGTTAAGTTAATGGAATTATCTATTTTACATATAGCATTTGCCAACATGTAGAAAAAAGTATGTATGTAGTCGATCGAAACTTAACTTTTTTATTATTTATCTTTTGAGAGCTATTTTTTTTCTAAGACATCGTATAAAATCATACATCATTAGAGGATTTTACATTTACACCACTCGCAGGTGGCATCAAGAGTGAAACCAATTTATCATGCAATAATACTGTCCTAAAAAGTGAATGAAACTGAAGCTAAACAAGGGTGAAACTGGTATACATTTTAAACGATACATGAAATATGAATAAATGGAATGAAGTAATTTGAGGAATAGAATGAATAACTCCACCAGAATAATTGTGGAGAATTTATTAAAAATTACATAAAATTTTATTTTTAATGCAAAACTAGAGCTTTTATGTGATTCTTTGCAAATATTATTAAGGATAATCATCTATCAAGATCCCTTTGATTACTCCTTACAATTATTCTCTATGATTCTCTCATTTATTATAAGATTGTGTAATTCTACTATATATAGCCATGTAATTCTCATATCAAAAGATATCAACTAATTCAATTCATATTCTTATATTCAATAAATATAACCTAAAGGGGTACTGACATTACAATTAAAACCTTAATGAACAAACAATAAAACTGAAGTTGGAATGACTGTTTTAGCCTCACAAAGTCTACAACGACAAATAAGAAGTCTACTATGTAGACATACATATGAAGTCTGCTTTGAGGTTATGTAGACTGCAAAAAAAGTATGCGTCGTAATTATATATGATATTTAAATTTATAAATTGATGAATATTAGTTTTACCAAAATTTATGATTCATAACCAAACTAAAAACAATTGTGAAGTATTAGAAACAAAATTGACAAAATTTTTACATTTAGAAAGACATATTAGATTGAAAATGAAAGAATGATATACTATATTAAATACCAAATATTCTACTCCATCACATTACATTTTAGAAGGCATGTGACAATATGGTCACTGGTAGTACTTATTGTTATTTAATATGTATGTATAATTTTTATGAGTTTATGATTGTAATGGACTTAGGTTTTAGGGATTTGTATATGTGGTCTAGGGTTTAGAGTAAAGAACATATAAGAAGTTATGATGTAGGGTTGATTATTAAAATTGAGTTCACTATAAGGTGATGTTAAATTTTTAGTATTTTGACTCATGTATGTCATTGATATTAGGTAATGGATTTATGAGTAAGTAATATGGGAAATGGATTGACACTAGAAGTTGAAAACATGTGTTTACCTTTACGGTTAGATTTAAGGTTTATAATTTCAATTTTGAAAATGTCGAACTTGCACAAAAATGTTAAATTTTGAATATATTAAATGTTTAAATGTTTGATAATAATTTTTTTATTACAATTTTGAATAATGATTCTATTACAGTCTACTCCACTTTTGTAGACTTCAATTGTAGTCAATATAGCGATTAGTGTTTCATTTTAGAGTATAAGGTTTTGTAAACTGCAATGAAAGTCTACTAAACCGAAAAGTTTAACCTAACCAGAAATTTTTGCATCCATATATAAAGGGAGTAGCAGTAATTTTGTGAAAAGAAAACTACAACTTTCTCTCTCCTAAAACGACGACTCTCTCACTTTCAGATCTGGCTGGTTTTCTCTGTCCCAACCTTCACATGAAGAAGATCTTGGCGGCGGCTGATTCGTCATCAAAGCGAGCTCGTCTTGTCCTCCACCACCTCCTTCTCTTGAAGTATTATCCTCCAAGGTACGCTAAGTTCCAACTTCATCTCTTTCTTCCTTATGATATCATGTATTCCCTCTATTTGACACGCCCCGTCCCAAATAACTTTGAGACCTAGGTATCACACCGTAAGAAATACCTTCACACAATGAAAAAAGAGAAAACAGGGGTGAGCAATTTCGGGGATAATTACTCAGTGAGGGAGATCAAATCTGCCCACATGATTCATATTAAACAATAATTTAATTTAATAAAACATATATACTAAGCCTCAAAATAGTCAAGCAACATTCAACCAAACAACTATCAATATTTCAATATAGTGTACATCACATACTCATCATCAAAGAAATCATCATCACATAACTCATCATCACATAGTTCAGGCTGACCGTCACCTCGAAAAGTTGTACGCCACCTAACATATAACATATACATATATCTCGATCGAAGTATATGAAACAACTTGGGGCTGGCCGTCACCTCGAAAGGTCGTACGCCACCTCACATATAACATATACATATATCTCGACCGAAGTCCATGAAACAACTTGGGGCTGGCCGTGACCTCGAAAAGTTGTATGCCACCCTTTCTGGCTCGTCAGCCGTTAACGGGCTTCAGCGGGGTCGCCATGCCACACGCTCTCAGTCCGGCCACACATAACCTCACACATTATATATCATATATTACATATTAACTTCTAACATCACATAATCTCAACTTAATATTTCATTCAACACTCAATCACTATTCCTAGACAAAACATACATGCTTATCAAACCATATTATTATCTAATACGAATCCACAAATCCCAACCCTTACCTTAGCCACAAGGCTTTTCCAAATTTCTAAACTTGCTCGATTGGACTTCTAATCTCCAACTCCATTTCTCTATTGACACTATCTCATCTTTTGAGTCCATAAGGTGCATGCAAAGCTCTAGCTCATTCCGAGCTCATTTGTCCAACCAACAATACAATTCTATAAACTTAATAACAAACCGAAACTGCACTTAACATGCTTCGAAAGTCATGAATAACAGACAAACTAACCATCCAATTTAGGATCTGACCGTTAATTCTGAAGTCAATACCATCATCAATAATTCTACAAAACTACAGCATGATCGGACTTGATAAGAACCTCCAAACAAATCTCCAAAGTGACTGTAACGAAATTGTCTTTGAACTGCATAATCAGATTTTTTGCGTCCGAAGAAACGAGTCCACACGACGACTCCGATGGAACCAGGGTTCCATCTTGATACCATTGGAAAGCTGGAAATGTCACGGTGACAGCGCCACAAATGATGAAACCATCAGATGCTCTAAACGCCGTTAATGAAGCTCTGAAGTTGCCATGTCTGAACCGTCCTGATTTCCCGATCCTCACTACACCATCTCCATCTCTGATCTCCTCCTTCATCTGGTCGACATCAGAGCTTATCCCTCTCCATGTGGTCAGTGCAGCACCGTCACGAGACCCATGAGTATAAACAGCAACAACACGATGATCCTCCTCCTTCTTCACGATCTAGAAGCGATCTTCTTCTTCTTCTAGAAGCGATCCTCCTCCTTCTCCTCTCTTCCACTATAATAATGAGATCTCTCTCTTCCTCTTTCTTCTCTTCACGATCTCACTCTCTACCTCCTCTCTCTTCTCTTTCTTCTTCTCTTCTCCTTCACGGTCTAGTAGAGATCTTTTTCTCTCTCTTCTCCACTTGCTCTCTTTTTCTCTTCTTTTTCTTTTACGTTATGATACTTATTGCTTCTTTTTCTAGTTGACGATAAAAGAATATTAGCTAGGATCATTAGCCTAGGATTAATTAGTTTTAAGGCTTTATAAACATAAGTAACCAAATTGGGCTTATGACTAGAGAACAAACCCAATTAGTACTCCAAATCCATTCAAGTCCTTTTAAATAATTTTTTTATCATTCGGTCCAATTTGCATTTTACTCCAAACGACTCTGGCAAGAAATTTTTTTAAAACCCCGGAACACGGTGATATGATAATGGACCAGCAGCTTGAACCTGAACTAGGAGCTAAAGAGCAGCTTGACCCGAAGATGTGCAAGGAGCTTTGGAGTTGCCAATTGGACCCATCACAAGGTCTAAAGCTAAGAAGTTAAAACAAGCCATTAGCACATTGTTAAGTCAGGCTGAAAGCAACCTTGGTATCTTAGCTAATCCAACTACTCTGGTTGTGATTCAAGCTAACTAAGGGTTATCAATGGGAGGTGTGTGACTTGTACTCTTTTTCCTTTGTTCTGGTTTTTCCCATTGGGTTTTCTAGACAAAGTTTTTAATGACCTTGTTCACACACTTTTATTCTGGCCCCATTGATAACAAGCTTAATAAGTCCCATTTTTGGGTGTTCTCTTTTAAATTCAAATTATGAGTCAAATAATGAGTTAATGAGTTGAAATTCATTTTTCTAGATGCTTTGCATGTATGGTTTTTATTGTGAATGTTTTTCAAGTCTTCTCCTTCTCTATATGTATTCTGATTTTTCCATAAATAAGATTATCAAACTTTTTATCAAAAACCCCATTTACAATTCGTTTGATCTTGTTGGAGTAAAATCAAATATCTTGTTGTTACTTTGGTGCGTTTATTCAAAGTTGGAGCAGGCTGGGTAGTTCAAGAGTTTTTCCATCACTCTTGAAAGTATCTTTCAATCCATCGAATCTTATCATCATCCACAAAATCATTTATTTCTCAATCATCCGCTGCATAATCTGTTTTAATTCAAAGCGTTCATAAACCCATAATCAACCCTTCATCATTTATCTGTTGCAGCATCAAAGGATCCCTTGTGATCTGATCCAACAAACCAACGAAGTGACTCCTTGGGCTGACATCCTCTCTAGGATCGTGTCAAGTGGTATCAGAGCAATTTTGTCTGGTTGTATATATCCTTTCAAATTCCTTCTGTTTTTGTGTAATATTCATGTATTGATTTAGGGTTGTTTGTTTATCTATTTCGCATGATTTTTGATTCAAACGTGTAGATCATATCGTGAACTATAAGAATCTGTATTAGATCTCGTGTTTTGGATAGAAACTCTTTGAGTTATTGTGTTTAGAAATTGTGACTTTTCAACTGCCTGTTAGATCCGAATTTCAGAAACTGTTTTATTTATAGATATGTGTTTAAAAAAGTTTATCTTCTCTTCAAAGAACTTTTTACTTGTTAAATCCTTGTGATTTTAAGAACAATGGGAATTGAAGATGGAGATGCAACAAGCAGTGAACCAAACAAACTATTGATTGAAGCACTCACAACTACTCTTACGAGTAAAATGGCTAAATTGATGGATGAACGTTTTGAAGCTCATGGTCTCAAAACAACTTCAGAGCCAAATGATGAGGAACCTAAGGAAAATACCAAGAACTCTTCTAATCAAGAGGTTGCTCGTAGTTACTAAAGCTAATCTTCTTCCTATAATGGTCGAAGGAGACATAGGCATGAAAGAGAGAGAGCACTACCTAAGGATAACTTTGGAGGTTTAAAAATTAACATTCCGCCTTTCCATGGAACCCACAATCCAGATGCGTACTTGGAATGGGAAAAGAAGATAGAACTCGTGTTTGTTTGCCGTGATTACCTTGAGGAGAATAAGGTTAAGGTGGCAGCCACTGAATTCTATGACTATGCTATAAGTTGGTGGGATCAACTTGTGACCACTAGGAGAAGAACCGGTGAATACCCAATAGATACTTGGAATCAGTTAAAGAGTGTCATGAGAAGGAGATTTGTGCCAAGTCATTATCAGCGAGAGCTACATCAGAGATTAAGGAACTTGGTTCAATGAAGTAAAACCGTAGAAGAGTACTACAAGGAGATGGAAGTGTTGCTGTTAAGGGCTAACATTCAAGAAGATGGTGAAGCTATTATGTCCATGTTCATGGGAAGACTTAATAGAGATATTCAAGACAGACTTAAGACTCAACATTATTTGGAAATTGATGAAATGCTTTACAAGGCCATCATGTTCGAACAACAAATCAAGAGAAAGAGTTCTAGGCCTAGCTACGGTGCTAACAGGCCTGGTTTTGGCTCTGGAAAGCCTAGCTATTAAAAGGATGAGAAATCTGGTTTTCAAAGAGATTCGAAGCCATTTATCAAGTTTAAACCAGAAGATCAAGACCCTAAAGGAAAGGCTAAGGTGGTTTCAAGGGCCAGAGATCTCAAATGCTATAAATATCAAGGTAATGGACATTATGCGAATGAGTGTTCTAATAAGAGGATCATGATTCTTAGAGCTGATGGTGAGTTAGAATCTGAGGATGAAAGGTATGATCAAGTCTCATCAACTGAAGAAGAAATGGAGACACCAATGAAAGGAGAACTTCTGGTTACTAGAAGATCATTAAGTGTTTTAACCAAGGCAGAAGAACAAGAGCAAAGAGAAAACCTATTTCACTCAAGGTGTTTGGTCAAAGAGAAGGTGTGTAGTCTGATTATTTATGGAGAAATTTGTACTAATATAGCCAGCCAAACTATGGTTACTAAACTCAGTTTAGAGACCCTCACACATCCTAGACCCTACTCGCTTTGGAGAGCCTTCGAGGCAGAGATGGGCACTAAGGTGCATATAAGTACAACTTATTATCCGCAGACTGATGGATAGTCAAAGAGGACTATTGAGACTTTGGAGGATTTACTAACAATGTGTGTGCAGGATTGGGGTGGTCACTGGGTGGATCACTTATGCCTAATTGAGTTTGTGTATAATAACATATTTCAGCCAAGTATCGGGGTGGCTCCTTATGAGGCGTTATATGGAAGGTCGTGTAAGACACCTTTATGCTGGACCCAAGTGATATGAGCATTTTTTGTGCGAGTTTTGTTCAGGAAACGACAGAGAAGATCCGTGTTCTAAAGTTGAATATGAAGGAGGCTCAGGATCGGCAGAGGAGTTATGCTGATAAGAGGAGAGGAGAGTTGGAGTTCGCGGTCGAGGATAAAGTGTATCTCAAGATGGTCATGTTGCGAGGCCCCAACATATCTATTTCAGAGAATTAACTGAGTCCAAGGTTTATGGGTCCGATTTTAATTGTCGAATTGAGGTTGTTCGGTCCAAGGGAACCCTAGGCTCGTGCTTTATAAGCTTTTGGCGTTGAGAAGCCATGTTTTGGCAGAAAAAGTGAGTTTGAGGAATTTTAGAGAAAAATCTTAGAATCTAACGTTTTCGGTGTTCTTAGGCTCGATTGTTAGAGTTTTATGTTGAGGAAGGATTGAGAGTCGAATTCCTTGGGGTTCCAGCGTGAAATCAGTAGTTTTGGTGTGGTCTCGAGTCTTTTTTTGTGATTCATCATGTTTAACTCTTTTCAATCCTTGTCGAGGTGAGTGCGTGATTGTGGTTATGGGTAATTGTGTGTTAGGTTATCGATTGAATGATTTGTTGTTGTTGTGTGATTTTCGTGTGTTTATGGTTCTGCTCATAGCGAAATTGTATCGCTCGATGAAACAGAACAAGCCGTGTGAGGATTTGGCTCGATTCAGGTTTCTGCGAGGAGTGTCGATTGACTCCTAGAGGAAGTGTCGATCGACACCCATTTGTGTTATTGCGATGTTTGTGTTTGGAAATTATTGCGATGTTTCCCGTGTTTCGTATGATTGTGTGAATCGACACCGTCTGTTGAATTGCTACTTTTGGATATTTGTTCTCTTTATGGTAATTTGAACGTTGTGAATTGTTGGTTGACTGCGTAGTTTGGCATTCATTACCCTTATTATGTAACCGGTAGACGGGTTGACCGTCTTACAGAGTATTTGTGATAATACTCATGCAACTCGTTTTTCTTTGTGTTGCAGGTAAAGATAAAGTGTGATCGTGGAATCAAGGCAATGAGAGAGGATGATAGGAATCGTTTATTGTTTTATGAATTTTTATTTTAGTAGAACCTGGTGTTTAGGTTGCTAGAAATGCTAGATTGTGGTATTTGAATTTGAATTGGTTTTATTTAAGTTTGAATTGATTTATTGGAATTATGGGTTTAAATTGATTTGTGTTTTTCACTGATTATTGTTCTGATGGTTTGAGTTAACCGTTGGGAATTCATAATTATGAGATTATTAATTCAGATTAATTAATTAATTAAAAAAAGGGAGTTGACTGCGTGATCGACACCAAGTTGTGTTTCCCGTGTTTCGTATGGTTGTGTCGATCGATACCATGGTGGTGTGTCGATCGGCTGGGTTCGGATTATGGAAACCTAAGAGATCGTAGATAAATCCTTTTTTGCTCGTGCAACTATAAATGGGATCAGAAAACAAGGTTTTTTTATCAGAAAATGAGAATTCACTTGTGAGAAGGAGACAGTTCTGTTCCGTTTTGGGAGAGAAGAGAAACGGACATGAAGAACACAGCGGTTCAGAGTAAAATTTTATGGGTAAGTTCTCCTCTCTATTAGCTAGCCGTGAATGAAATTGGTTTGTCAATCGGATGCGTATGCTAAGAGATATCATTGTTTTCCTGAGAGGGATTTGTGCAGAATCGGGACTGAACACTTTGAGAGCGTTTTGTCGGAGCTCCATAGAGAGTTAGGCAACGATCTATATGTCGTTGGAAAGCTCTTCTTGTCTAGTTTCCGGATCATATTTCCGATTGTGATTCTGAGGCAAGCTCCGTCCTCAGTATTGATTCTAAGTCATCGCGTCAGTTCTGTTTTTCTAGGTGATAGAGATGGAGAATCAGCAACTTCTAGGCTTGAGAGAGAGTGTGCGTTAGTGTCTCGTGTTGTTCAATTCGATCTCCTAATCCCTAAGGCTAAGGTGAGAGCGTGACCATGGTTTTTGAGTGATTTGGAATGATTTTGATGCGAATTATGTGGATTAATTGATTAGAACTTGTTGAATTATGTGTTATTGTGATTGTGGATTGTATGTGTTGACGTTTTGATGCATAATTGTGATTCCAGGCAGGTCGGATTCGGACTAGAGAGAATAAAGTTTGAATTCGACGAACTGCAGTCTTGTGTCGATCGACATGAAGGTTTTGTTGGTCGTGTCCGGTTTGTGTGTCGATCGACACGAGTTGTATTGCTGGTTTTGTGTTGTTTTGTTATTGTGTGTTGTTTTGGTATTGGAGTATTCTTATTGAGCTTGAGTGATATGCCGTAGATGGAATGACCGTCTCACTAAGTATTTATGAAATACTTACGCATCTATTTTTCCCATGTGATGAATGTAAGGATAAAGTGTGATCGTGGAATCATGACAATGAGGAGAGGATAATTACGACTTGGTTTTTGTTATTTATTGTTATGTAACTAAGAACCTGGTGGTGATGTTGCTAGTTTATCCTCAAATTGATGTTTAAGATTGTCGAATTGGTTTTATTGATTTACAGATTAATGGTTATTATTGGTTTTAATTTATTTGTGTGTTTTCCGCTGGTTATTGTTTTGCTTGGTTTGAATTAACCGTTGAGAATTAGTATTTATGGAAATACTTAATTCGGATTGATTAATTAAAAAAAAAAAAAGTTGTTGTTTCAATATATATTTGCAATCATTTAAATTAGTTTAACATACTTTTCATACAATTAAGAATATAAGTCGTACTTAAATACCCCCATCAACACAAATTCAACTTTATTGCCAAGCCAATGGGGGACACATAAAAAGAATAAAACTAGAAAATGCAAATACGAGATGAGTGCATTGAAACCTTGGTGTTGTAGCATACTTGAGTTTATATTTATCTATATGGCCTATCTTGCTATGCTTTCTCTTTCGCTTATACCATAGACTCCGCGACAATTGAGGAAAAGACAAGCCCAACACATTTTACTTTTTAAGTTTTGTTAACAATAATAACTCATCAAACTCTTTTTCGTTTTATTTAGAAATAAATAGAAACATATAATAAAACTATGAAATATATTTTATAAATTTATTAATTCGTTTTATAATCTACCTTGTCCTAATGTCCCAATGTATCTTGCCTTTTAAGTTCTTTAACTACCAAATTCAAATTCTTTTAGTGTTGTAATAATTATCATTGACCAATTGTGTTTGTATCGTCTATAAAATAATGACAGTATGATGTAAGCTTCGGAGTTGACAGTTTACGGAAGCGGTCAAGCAGTGAATGTTGGGTATTTGCTCTGTGTTTAAGTGACATAATTTTTCTGCTTCTTTTGACTAGAAGGATCTAAGCCAAATCATTTACATCATCTCTCTGCCGAACCAAAGCATATAATTTACACTCGAATTTGCGATCTCTTTGTTTTATGAGTTTTTTTAGGATAACTTACATATTTGGTAAGTTTTTAATTTTTTTTATAGAATTAAGTCAAATTTAAGAGAATAGGTTGCAAGTTGGCAGAAGATATTACACAAAAGTGCAATCCAGTAATGCAATCACACGTTTTCCAGTGGATTCGTCAAGACAAAGGTAAACGTAAATGAAACATTAGTTCAAGAGCTGTCAAAAACAAACTGAATTAGCTCTATTCTTATTCCTTTTTTTTTTTTTTTAAATTATCCATAGTTTTGGTTTATAGCTACAAACGAAACGATTAAAAAACTCAAATCAAATCAGTTAAAAAAAAAAAAAGATTAAACATAATCTATCTATTTCAATACTCCCTCATTTTTTTAGTTGATCTTTTAGAAAAAAATTGTTTTTAAAATATTATTTTTTACATTCTCAATACACTTTTAGTGATACACTAATTCTAATCCAATAGTAATAGGGCTAAATTACTACTGGGTTAGAATTTAAAAAATTGTTTAGGGCAAAAAAAAAAACATTTAGTGGGGGTTATTGGTTCTTGGAATTTAATAGATTTAAAAATCCTTGTGGATTTAGAAATCTTACATGAATCCGTTGATTTTAAAATCCAATTAAAAGAATTTAAATGGATTTTAAAATCCAGTTAAAAGGATTTATGTGGATTCCAAAATGTAATAAATAGATTGTTGTGAATCAACCAAATAGAGTTATATGGATTTAAATAACTTTCCGTATCTATTTACCTTTATATAATTTTTTTTTTAGGCCAACATATTTTCTCATTATCGACAAAAGTTTTAAAAAACCATCAAAATGAAATCAATAAGGTTTTTGCCTAACAAGTTCAAAGATTAAATAAAGATAACATTTTATAAAAAAAATATAATAAATTTTCATTCTAGCAAATAGAATATTGTATAAAACAAAAATTGAAAAAATAAAAAATAATCATTATATAAGTTATTTTACGTTATGTGAGATATTATTGTAAATTTGACATCTTTGATAAAAATGTGACGTTAATATGATATAATTAAGAATCTAATAACAAATCCATCCAAATAACAAGGTAAACCTCAATATTTGAGTCTTTGTATTTTTGGCATTAAAATCCTTCCAAATCCACTAAAATCCAATATCAAATCAAATCCACAAGTAAATCCGTAGGATTGAATAGCACCGGATTTTAAGATGGATTTCAAAATTATAGAACCAATAACACATGATTTGAATATAGATTTTAAATTCATAGAACCAATAACACTGGATTTCGTTTGGATTTCTAATCCATTAAATTCCATGAACCAATAACTCCCTCTTATATCGAAGCATTAATGTAATTTCTTAATAAATGTGAAAAGTCTACAACATCAAATAAATAAATAAAAAGGAGAAAGTAGTAAATAGATGTATCTGTTGTATCTCCATTCTCCAACCAAAACACTTCTGACCCACATTCCACCAAATAAAATATGTGGTCGTTGCAACAAGTTCTACTCATCTTGGTGGGAATGATATGTTGTTAATATGATAAGACATTTGATTGCAGTTTTCCTTGTGTTAATTGTAGGAGCGCAAAAACCGAATTAAGAAAACATACAAAGATGACATAAATGAATTGCAACAATTGTATTTAAAGATGTAATTGAAATAAGCATAAATCACGAGCCAAAATATAATATTTTTTTCCTTATTCATTAAATCCGCCGCATAGTGCTTGCAGCTAGGTTTGATTTATGAATCTCATGATACAACCGATCACGAACTAAACTTTGAGCACTCGAGTAATAGGCTCAAGCGTATTTGATCTACGATATACTCTTGAATCTAATAAACTAAGAGACTTACTTTGTAAAGCTTTAAAGACGAGATAAAGAAAATATTTTATAATTGTCAGTTTTCTGTGTTTGAGAGCATAAGGAATTATGAGAGACGAGACCCTTTGTTTATAGTCGCAGGTTGAATATTCTGGAGTATTCTGCAACTTTCGAACTTGGAAAATATTTGGACCAAACCGACCGCCTGCGCCCGCGCCCGCGTTCTGTTTGGTTCGGTGGTGGTGGTGCGCGCATAGTATATTTGTGTCTCTCCATGTATATGTGTTATATTTTGAACATAGGTATATGTTAACCCTCTTATATACCACATGAAAATGTCTCACCTAAGGGATGTGAGACTTTTTCCATGCACACTTCATTTCATTATGTTTGGGGCTTCCCTTATAGCCCAAACCACAAACTCAATTTTCATATACCCAATGACGGTAGAAGTCTTACAAGAGTTTCATGAATATTTTTACTAATATTTTTAATATAATTAATTAATATACTTAATCAAAAAAGTTGAACCAATCAAAATATAACACTTGAAAAAAAAAAATTCTTACCAAGTTTCTAAAGTTCCTATCTATGGAACCCCATTTTTCTTCTTCTTCTATCTCTTTCTTTTTCTAATTTTTTTATGTTTTAATATTTAGAAACTAGTATAAAAACTACCATTGCACATGGCCTTAAGGTTGAAAAGGTTCGTATGTCTTTGGTCCTGATTTAGTTCATGTTAAGCCGAAGGTTTTCCGTCTCATTTTGGACATTGGCTAATTCGTTTGGTACGAGAGTCATTGACATTGTGTCACCTTATCTAGCATGCGTATGTGATACATGCATTTATTACCCAAATTTTATTGCAAAACCATCCATATACGTAAATGTGCGAGACATTTGGAACCGATTAATTACCATGCTTAACTATGCGATACAAAAAAAAAAAAAAACTATGTGACAAACATCCTATCGAACTCACTGGACTCCCATCGATAAAACTCAGCTTTCTTGGCAGATTGAAAATTAATCAAAAGAGAGAGAACCATCATTTATAGCTAGGTAAGGTATTATTGCCTCAAAATATTCTCTTCTACATCATGAAATCAAGACAGAGAACGGCTACCATGTAGAGACTTAATCGTAGACAAGGCATGAGAAAGGTTCTAAGGACAAAACTCCTTTACTGATAAACTTGAGATTGATAACGAGAGGAGAAAATTTTCAAAAAAAAAAAAAAAAAAAAAGACAACGAGAGGAGAAAAATTTCAACAAAAAAAAAGAAAAAAGACAACGAGAGGAGAATGATGCGACAAGAGAAGAGAAAAACATAAACCAAACCGGATCGTGAGACATTGAGAACCAAGGGCCGGTTCAACAAAATTGGTGGCCCAAGAAAAAAAAACAAATCTCTCTTAAATTTTTAGTATTCAAAAAAAGTTTAAATAATTGTTGGAGCTGGAATTTACTCTTGAAATCTGGCCCATAAATTATGTTTATAATCGAACTGGATTATAAGCGTAATTGGGCATAAGACCTATTATCTTGCCAAACTCAGATAAAATGCCAGTGTGTTCTCTGAACACGTTGGGCTTGAGTCACGGGCCCATTTACCGACCGAGCTGAAGATTCTCCAACCGCCTTAGTCAATAAAGCTGGAACGAGTCAGCGCCGATCTAACGCCCCAGCTCATGAAGTCCCGATATTTTCGGAGGATGGATCAGAACGTACTCAAGATCTCCGGAGACGAGCACTGATACGTGGAGCTGAACGATTAGCTCACAGAGGCTATAAATATGAATAGATAGAGCCGAAATCACCAACTTTGCCCATAAGCTTACACTTAACACTACTTAGCTCCCACAACTGTTCTAGCTAAAGTTCTCTTTGTGTTTTCGATCATTCATCAATATAAATCAAGTTTCGTTATTTGTGTCAGAATTTGGTCAGATTTATTGACATTTCATTAGACTAAACTTTCTTTCCCGAATTCACTTATAAATTCTGAGTGCGGAATCTAGCTTCCACAATAATATTAGCTTAAAACATTATATTTCACAAAACCATATATATTTTATTCTATTGGTGGCCCAAAAGCTTTTATTCTTTATTTGTGGCTGCAAAAACCACTAACTTATTTCTATTTAAATGTTTGTAACCCTATAAATTTAACTAGAAAGTTACCCGCGTTATACGCGGGATAATATGATTAGCGAGTAAATCAATATAGTTTGAATTAAAAAAATCAAATAGCACTTTTGGAAAATTGTTATACGGAATCTGAAATATGCTTTATATTTTCAAGTTTTGTCATTATTTTGAATAGAAATGTATTCCACCCGTGAAATAATTGATAATCGTGGTTTTTTATTTTTTGGTGAATGTATACAATCCCATAATCTTCAAAAATAACGATTTTAATTTTTTAGTTAATATATATATATAATAAAATGTATTAATTTCATCTCATAATATACAAAAATACAGTTTATGACTCAACACAATGTATTTTTTTATATAATAAGCATCGTAGGTTTGTAAACATTGAGATGTTTGTAAACATGGGAATATACGTTTTTTTATTGAAGATTCCAAAGTGAAAACAATGCATTCCTTCATTATTTTATTTTCAATTAAATGAAAATTAAAATTGAGATATATGATTCCAAAAGTGAAGATTTTATATACTTTAAAATTAACTTGTTCACATTTAATTATGCAAACTAACTACAAATTATTGTGTTTGGTTATATGAATTGTCTAATGAAGAATGTTTGGATAAGAGTATAGTAGAACTTAATAATATAATTTTAATTTAAAAACAAAAATAAGATAAATTGCAAGCTTGACACCTAATATAATGGTTTAGAATTCTTCTTCTTTAATATAATGGTATATTAATATTTAATCCTCTATTTCAAAAGATAAGGGAAATATATTTTAATTTTCCTAATGAATACACTTTTAGAATATATATATATATATATTTTTTTAGAATTAGTTTTATGATTTTAATCTTGAATTTTCGAAATATATATATATATATATATATATATATATATATTTTATTTATTTTTTGGCAAGTACATGATTTCAAAATATTTCGATTTTGGCAAGTTTATTATTATTTCAATATGTTTGGCATTGAGACTAAAAGTAATTAACATCAGTTAATTAGGAAAGAAATGTGTTTGATAATTAGTATAGAAAAATTAAAATTAATCAAAAAGAAAAAACTCAAAAATTGTAGTGATGACACCTAAGCAAAATGCTCACAAAATGCTTTTCAAATAATATATAGGATATCCTAAAATGAAAATATGGCCTATAAACGAATAATTTTCTTGGTGGGCTAGCCCGCATAGCCTCTGGATCGGCCCTGTGAGAACTAATCAATCACCACTAAAACAGTATAAAAGAAAACTAGGACTAGAGTTGAGTAAGGTAAGCAAAACCCACATGATATATCTATTTCTTGAATGGTAACATTTCTTTTATTATTATGTGGAAGCTTCCAAAGTCTAGTGGTTTGATAAATGATTCATTAATATTTCTATACCTACATGTATGAAGTTCGAGTTCTGGAGGATACAAATGAATGGAGGCATAATTTAGAGGAATTTTTCAGCGTGGTGCAAAGAGAATCGTTCGAAGTAGTCCTGCATATTAAAGTTAAAATTATCCGTTGTATAATTGTTCGTGTAATTATTTTAATAATTTATACTAATTTATAAATCTAGACGACTAAACAAAAGAATGGTAACATTTTTTAAATGATTTTTTTCCTATCATTTGTTCATTTTTTCACTGTCAACATATCTAGATACCTTAAAAAATCTTAGAATTTAAGGGACTTTATTAGATATTAAATAAAATCCCATAAAGTGTAAATTTACCAAACAAGCTAAGACCATTTTTCAAAAAAAGAAAAAGAAAGCTAGGAGACCACATTATGATTGAGTTTTACAAAGATAGAAAAATAAATTATCAGTGAGAAAAAAAATTTAAAAAAATATCAAAAGCTGTTCATCTTCACCGTACGCTTCTTCGATCTATGCTTCTCTCTCCATCTCCATCTCTAGATTAAGCTTCATAGATTCCATTGTTAACGATTCTTCCCAAAACCTAGAATGTGGAACCAATTTTAGTTAAAGCTTTCGCAGAGATCTATCTACTTTTACTGTGCAGCCTTTCTACTTTTGTAGCCCAACGAGCTAAGGCTCTGAGCTACAACTCATGGGGAACTGTTGCAGATCTCCCGCTGCAGTAGCTCGAGAAGATGTGAAATCGAACTATTCCGGCCCCGGGCACGATCAAGGCCGGAAAGACGGTACCGGCGGGAAAAAATCGGCGGCGATTCGCGTCCTGAGCGATGTTCCCAAGGAGAATATCGAGGAGCGGTACTTGCTTGACCGAGAGCTGGGTCGTGGTGAGTTTGGTGTAACCTATCTCTGTATAGAGAGGTCCTCGCGTGACTTGCTGGCTTGCAAGTCGATCTCGAAGAGGAAGCTGAGGACTGCGGTGGATATCGAAGACGTGAAGAGGGAAGTGGCGATTATGAAGCATCTGCCTAAGAGCTCGAGTATTGTAACTCTGAAGGAAGCTTGTGAGGATGATAATGCTGTGCATTTGGTGATGGAGCTATGTGAAGGCGGTGAGCTTTTCGATCGGATTGTAGCTCGAGGGCATTACACAGAGCGTGCTGCTGCGGGAGTAACCAAGACAATCGTGGAGGTCGTGCAACTCTGCCACAAGCACGGTGTTATTCATAGAGATTTGAAGCCGGAGAATTTTTTGTTCGCTAATAAGAAGGAGAACTCGCCCTTGAAAGCCATTGATTTCGGATTGTCCATTTTCTTCAAGCCAGGTGCCTTGTGTTGAGTCCCCTTTTGAAAGTAGATTAATGGTCTTAGTAGAAATTCGAAGCTTTAATGTTGCCATATCTGATGTTTCTTTTTACGGATTTGGTTCCTCAATATGTCCAACAACTTGATGTTGTAAGTTTAGGCTGCTTCTACGAATTAGGGTCATGGTCTCAACATATCAGGGATTCACATTCTTCTGTCCTCTAGCTCTTGTATAAAAGCTTGAACTGATTATCATTGCTATTCAATTGGAATACTGGGTCATAGAGGGAGGGAGTATCTTGTTTTTGCAGGCTCCGTGTTTCTTTATTGATACTTAGATGCACCTTGGCCAGTTTCATTTTCGTTGATGCTATTTTCTTAATGATGCTTTACTTATTTTCAGGTGAGAAATTCTCTGAGATAGTTGGGAGTCCATATTACATGGCACCTGAGGTTTTAAAACGCAACTATGGACCCGAAATAGATATTTGGAGTGCTGGAGTGATTCTTTATATCCTGCTATGTGGAGTTCCCCCATTCTGGGCAGGTCTGTTTACTTCTTCTTCTCTTCTTTATATCCTCTGCCTCAGCATTTGCCCATTCCATATCCTGATTTACCACACATCTATCATCTATCTCATGTCTCATCTCTATAATACCTCTTTTAGCTAGTTTCAGCCAATTTTTTCTTTCATCTACAGAGTCAGAGCAGGGAGTTGCTCAGGCTATACTGCGTGGGATAATTGATTTTAAGAGGGAACCGTGGCCAAACATTTCGGAGACCGCAAAAAATCTAGTCAGACAAATGTTAGAGCCTGATCCAAAGCGCCGGCTGACTGCAAAGCAAGTTCTTGGTACATAGAATTTACCTTTTCCCTCTGCATATGCTACTAACTATTTACCCAAAAGATTGTTGATGCTTATTGCTAATTTTGATATCATTTTTCGTTTTCCAGAGCACCCATGGATTCAGAATGCAAAGAAAGCTCCAAATGTTCCTCTTGGAGATGTTGTCAAGTCCAGGTTAAAGCAATTTTCAGTGATGAACAGATTCAAGAGAAAAGCTTTGAGGGTTTGTTAATCAAATTAGCTTTCACTGTTGATTATTTGCATATTCACTTTTAGACCAAATTTATCTTACTTTACCTTATTTAAACCAGGTTATTGCCGAATTCTTATCTACTGAAGAAGTAGAAGACATCAAAGAGATGTTCAACAAGATGGATACTGATAATGATGGCATTGTTACCATCGAGGAGTTGAAAGGTGGACTTCGCAATTTTAATACACAGCTAGCAGAATCCGAAGTTCAGATGCTTATTGAAGCGGTGCACATATTTTTCCCTTCTATATTACCGTATTTTCTTATTAATGATTGCTTGAATGAACAAGTAGAGTCAAACTTCTTTGCCTGATCCTGTCATTCAAATGCCACTTCATTTCTCAGTGATTTTTTTTTGTTATACGTAATAGAATACTCAAGTTTACTAAAATATGGTTTTTGTATTCAAAATTGTATAAAACAGGTGGATACTAAAGGGAAAGGAACACTAGACTACGGTGAATTTGTTGCAGTGTCTCTTCACCTGCAAAAGGTAGCAAATGACGAGCATCTCCGCAAAGCGTTCTCTTACTTTGACAAGGATGGAAACGGGTATATTTTGCCCCAAGAGCTGTGTGATGCCTTAAAGGAAGATGGAGGAGATGACTGTGTGGATGTCGCCAATGATATATTCCAAGAAGTTGACACGGACAAGGTAAGTGTCAAATCTTCTATACATCTCATATATAAAAGATCTTTCTTTTGCAAGACTATCTGGAAACCAAAGTTTTGAAGGAAGTGTAGCTTTTAAATCCCATTTATACCCTATTTGTTTGATGTCAAACCATTTGAAATTCCAGTCTTACAAATACATGCTTTGCAAAAAGTTGTTAAAGCCTGCGAGGACAAAACATGTTAGCTTTAAAAACACCTTTTTGTTTTGTTTTTTTCGCCTTTGTCTGTTCTTGTGTAAACGGTCCCCATAAACTAAAGCAAAATGATTAGTGTGTTTGAATTTGGTAAAAAGGCTGTGTGTAGAATTTACTTCTTGTGTTTTTATATAGAGTCTTAGAGACTATTGTTAGTGTAAAAGATGTTTCTTCTGGTTATGCCTGACATGGATTTTTGACATTAGGATGGGCGAATAAGCTACGAAGAGTTTGCAGCAATGATGAAAACAGGAACAGATTGGAGAAAGGCGTCTCGTCATTACTCGAGAGGGAGGTTCAATAGCCTAAGTATCAAGCTAATGAAGGACGGATCTTTGAACCTAGGCAATGAATAGCAAACAAAGTGAAGAAGCCTCGCATTAGGGTTTTTAGAGTTTGTCTCTCGCCCACGTCCTCGTTTCACGTCAAGTATTATTAAGTCAAGAGAAGGTAAACATCGCAGGACTCAGAATTTAATCTTTTTGTACATCTTTGGTTTTTTTGGTGATTATGTTATTTGTGTTCTTTTTTCATTGGTTTGTGGGCTGAGTTGTGTTTATTTAGTTTGTTGTGGTAGAAACTCGAAAGAAGACTTATCAATGTTTGATGTGTAGAAGAGAAAAAACAAAGACCTTTCTGGTAATATGATGTTGTAATATTCCTTTGTCTATCGTAATTTCTTCAGTGATATGAATCATTCACAACCATATTTTGTTCCCTTATTTTATAGCTAAAACCATAACTAGAGTCGAAATTATGAGTTTATTTAAACTTAGTGTTGCTAATTTTATGACCTAAGCGTAAGAGTCAGATAACCAAGGCATAATCCAAAGTTATAGTACATTATCTCAAGCATTTTTTATAAGAATCTATATTATATATCATGATACTGACTTCACACTAAACCCGAAAGCTATCTAGTACCTATTTTCCCAATTCTAGCTCCAATCAAAAGATCAATCAACCTTTCACAAAAATGTGCAATCCAGGATCTAGAATGATCTTAACCAACTCCATTATGTCCTAAATTAATTTTTCTTTATTGGATATAATCACCCATCTAGTAAATAACAAATGAACGGCAAAAAGGCACTTGCTTTCTTTTTCAAAAGTTGATAGTAGCATCCTTGTGCAGTCCTTTTCAACAAGATTTATAGCTTTTGGATGTTAAATCTTAAACGCATTTTGGAGTAAGTAAACAGTACAAGAGTATCAAGATATCGATGTTTCCAAATTGGGTTTTCATAAACTTGTAGAGAGGTTTGGTACTAGCAAAATCAGGCGCATCGAGCCAGTGAAAGTCAAGGTTTTGATCAAAAACCGCTTGTCTACAACTCTAAGTCCAATGCCTATATATTGTCTCTGGACCTCTAGTAACTACACCATAACCAAAAAATAAGATACAAATGAGAACCCAAATCACTAGTTTATTGGATTGGATGTTTGCCTTGATTTTGATAACCACTTATAACCTTGTGTTGCATGTTTCTAGCGATGTGTAACATTGTCGTCAATCACCCAACTTTGAATCCGATATAATGGTTGTTTTTGAAAGAAAAGCATATTGACCTAAGTACCATCAATATGTGCTAAGGAAAATAAAAGAATGGCCAAAATAAATATGTTGGATTTCGGATTGAGACGCGGATTGGAAAGATACTCGAGACGCGGATCGGGCATCAGGACGAAACGCGGGTTAGTGGAGCCTCGAGCATCAGGACGAGTGAAGTCGACCCGCAGGACGAACAACCACGAGGCGCAAGACGTGGGAATCTGCGTGTTTACTCCGGGTCGCATACCAGGTTAACGGATAAACACGCGGATCCTATCCAGATAAATGGGTCACGTACTGATCCGCGCCTCCAACGTTCAGATAAGGACACGCAGGACGTACGACACGCGGTCAGTCTACGTCCCGCGGATCGGGCAAGTGACCGAGGCACCTTTTCTTCTTTTTGTTCAACTTTTAGCAACGTTGATGTTGACCTACCTCGTTTTTGCTATTTATGGGTTGTTCCAAATCATTGTAAACTTTATCTTCAATGGAAATATTTCAAGTTCATACTCTTAATTAATCTCTTAATCTCTCCTTAATCTTCACTAATCTCTCACTCTCTACTTCCGCAAATTATTCTTACATGGTATCAGATCCAAGTTGCTCTTGTGACCGACTCTAATCTGTTCCATAATCTTTCCCTCATCTCCAATCTTAATCCGTGTAATCATATTCTTCAAAATTTTTGTCTAAATCTTCAAACTTTCATTCAGATCTTTTTCGTCTTGAAAGTTCTTCTTAAAGTTTCAATTTTCACCGAAATCTCTAAAGCTTCAAGCTTTCTCAAATCAACAAGAAGAAGGATGAGTTCTATGGATAACTCAAAACCCCTTGTTGTTCTGGTGATTCTCAAAGGTGGGAATTACCTCCTATGGTCGAGAACGACCAAAAAAGACTTATGTGAACATCTATGATGAGTCATTCGATGAAGAAGAAGAAGAGATCGCAAGAGTCAAGGCGAAAAAATAGTTTCAAGAAGACCAAACCGTTGTAGCAATCCTCCAAAACAGTTTAGAACCATCAATTCTCGAGGCTTATTCCTATTGTGAGACGGCGAGTGAGTTGTGGGAAACACTCAACAATGTTTATGGGAACATCTCAAATCTCACCTGTGTGTTTGAAGTAAAGAAGGCTCTTAATGAGCTTAGCCAAGAAGAAATGGAGTTCACGACACTCGGTCAGTCTACATCCCGCGGATCGGGCAAGTGACCGAGGCACCTTTTCTTCTTTTTGTTCAACTTTTAGCAACGTTGATGTTGACCTACCTTGTTTTTGCTATTTATGGGTTGTTCCCAATCATTGTAAACTTTATCTTCAATGGAAATATTTCAAGTTCATACTCTTAATTAATCTCTTAATCTCTCCTTAATCTTCACTAATCTCCCACTCTCTACTTCCACAAATTATTCTTACATGGTATCAGAGCCAAGTTGCTCTTGTGACCGAATCTAATATGTTCCATAATCTTTCCTTAATCTCCAATCTTAATCCGTGTAATCAGATTCTTCAAAATTTTGTCTAAATCTTCAAACTTTCATTCGGATCTTTTTCGTCTTGAAAGTTCTTCTTAAAGTTTCAATTTTCACCGAAATCTCTAAAGCTTCAAGCTTTTTCAAATCAACAAGAAGAAGGATGAGTTCTATGGATAACTCAAAGCCCTTGTTGTTCCGGTGATTCTCAAAGGTGGGAATTACCTCCTATGGCCGAGAACGATCAAAACAGACTTATGTGGCCGTGGCTTATGGCGCCACATTGATCTTTCTCTCCGTCCAAGCGAGGCCATCTATGATGAGTCATCCGATGAAGAAGAAGAAGAGATTGTAAGAGTCAAGGTGGAAAAATAGTTTCAAGAAAACGAAAACGTTCTAGCAATCCTCCAAAACAGTTTAGAACCATCGACTCTCGAGGCTTATTCCTATTGTGAGACGGCGAGTGAGTTGTGGGAAACATTCAACAATGTTTATGGGAACATCTCAAATCTTACCCGTGTGTTTGAAGTAAAGAAGGCTCTTAGTGAGCTTAGCCAAGAAGAAATGGAGTTCACTAAGCATTTTGGGAAGTATCGTTCATTGTGGGCCGAGTCTGAGATGCTTAGACCAAGCACCATGGATCTGGTAATTCTCAATGAGAGAAAGGAGCAAGACAAGGTATTTGGCCTTCTCCTCACTCTCAATCCGGTTTACAACGATCTCATCAAGCATCTCCTTCGATCCGACAAGCTACCAAGCCTTGAGGAGGTGTGCTCTCAAGTCCAAAAAGAGCAAGGGTCTCAAGGGTTGTTTGGTGGTAAGGGGGAGCTCCCAATGGCAAATAAGGGAGTTTACAATAGGTATGACAACCAGAGGAACAATGGTCCAACCAAATACCTCAATCCGGACTTGAAATGTGATCATTGCAAGAAGGATGGTCACACTAAAGAGAAGTGTTGGCTGCTCCATCTTCATCTCAAGCCCCCTCCGAGAAACTCCTACGGTTCAAGAAATGCAAAGGCAAACTACTCCACAACCGGTTCCGAATCATCGAAGCAAGAAGAAGAGAACAACCAAGGCGATTACGTAAGGAAGTCAGACTTGGACGCTCTTATCAAATCCTTTACATCGCTCAAGGAATCCGGTAATACCTTTTTTACTCATAAATCAAATGGAACATTGGTGGTTGATTCAGGTGCTTCCCATCATATGATTAGTAACTCTAAGTTGCTAAAGAATATTGAACCAACTTATGGTAATGTGATGATTGCAAATGGTGATAATATACCAATCAAAAGAATTGGTGACTTGAATCTATTTATCAAGGATTCTAAAGCTTTCTATATGCCGAATTTCACTAGTAATTTACTTTCGGTCAAGAGAGCTACCAAAGATTTGAATTGCTATGCAATCTTTGATCCTAATGAAGTTTATTTTCAGGATATTGAGTCGGGAAAGATTATTGGAGAAGGTGGTACCAAGGATGAACTCTATGTTTTAGAAGATATATCACCAAACTCATCTAGTTCTGTTTCATTCAAATCTTGTTTAGGAGTTGCTAATAATGCTACTTGGCATGCTAGATTAGGACATCCTCATTTTCGTGCTCTTGAAATAATGCTTCCCAATGTTGTTTTTGATCATTTGAATTGTGAATCTTGTATTTTGGGAAAACATTGCAAATCCGTTTTTATAAAGTATTCTACTATTTATGAGAATTGCTTTGATCTATTTCATTCAGATGTGTGGACCTCACCTTGTGCATCTAGAGATAACAACAAATACTTTGTCACATTCATTGATGAAAAATCTAAATACACATGGATCACACTCTTACCATCTAAAGATCGAGTATTTGATGTATTCGTAAACTTTCAAACCTATATTGCTAACCAATATAATGCCAAGATTAAGATCTTTAGGTCGGATAATGGAGGGGAGTATATGAGCAATCGGTTCAAAGACCACTTGTCTAAGCTTGGCATCTTACATCAAACAAGTCTTCCCTACACTCCTAAACAAAATGGCATGGCCGAGAGGAAGAATATACACTTGATGGAGGTCCCAAGGTCCATGATGTTTCACATGAATGTACCAAAGAAGTATTGGGGAGATGCGGTCATGACCGCATGCTACTTGATCAATCAGACACCAACCAAAGTTCTTGATGATGTCTCTCCATTTGAGGTACTTAACAATGAAAAACCTTTTCTTGATCATTTGAGAGTGTTTGGTTATGTTTGTTTTGTCTTAGTTCCCAACGAGTTGCGAAACAAGCTAGAGGCAAAGAGTACTAGGTGTTTCTTCCTCGGGTACTCAACGACACAAAAGGGTTACAAATGTTACGATCCGAGTTCAAGGAGAACATTTGTATCTAGAGATGTAAAGTTCCTAGAAGAACAAGGGCTTTATGATGTTAAAGACTGGGAAGACTTGAGAGATTTGGCTACTCCTTCTGACCTTGGTGCAAACATGAGGTTTCTTCTACAAAATCTTGGTAATGATAAACCAAGTAACAAAGCCAAGGAAACAATAAAACCCACACCAACGACTCAAAATGATAATCAAGAGGGAATTCACGAAGAGGTTCAAGAGGATTTGGTTCAAGAAATGGTTGAAGAAGAGGTGGTCTTTGACGAAGTTCAAGAAGAATCTCCAAATAGTCAAGATCAAGCTCCAGTAGAAGAGGAAAGAAATTCAGAGAATGGAAATCCGGGGATAGAACAAGCTCAAGAGGAAATAGTTGAGCCAGTTCTAAGAAGAAGCACTAGGCTCAAGAGAGACCCATCTCAATGGAAAGAAACAAGAGTCTACTACAACAATGAAGTCGTGGCCCATCCAATCCAAGCGGTGTGCTCTCTCGCCCTTTTACCTTCTTCTCATCAAGCCTTTCTTGTGAAAATAGACGAACACACTATCCCCAAGACCTATGATGAAGCTATGAAGGATGAATATTGGGTACAAGCGGTTGATGATGAAGTAGGAGCTATGGTAAATAATCACTCATAGGATAAGGCAGATTTACCTCTCGGAAAGAATGTGGTTAGCTCTAAGTGGGTCTCCACGATCAAATACTTGAGTAATGGAGACCTTGAGAGATACAAGGCTAGATTAGTTGTAAGAGACTTCACACAAACCTATGGAGATGATTATACGGATACATTTGCACTGGTGGCCAATATACATACTGTAAGGGTTTCTCTTTAGTAGTAGAGGTCCTTGATGTGTTCAAATCCCATTACTCTTGCCTCCATTGTAGAGATCAAAGCATATCTCCTAGATAATGCATCAGCTATGATATTCTCTTTACTCTTCTTATACTTGATAACATACAGAAATGTTTCAATAAACTCTAGCCACTTAGCATGTTTTTTCTTGAGTGAAGTCTGACCTCGAAGGTGCTTAAGAGTTTCATGGTCCGTGTGAATGATGAAGTCTTTAGAGAGAAGGTAGTGCTGCTATGTTTCCAATGCACGAACTAAAGCGTATAACTCTTTATCGTATGTCGGATAGTTTAAAGTAGCACCACTTAACTTTTCACTGAAAAATGCTACTGGTCGCTTCCTTTGATGTAGAACAGCCCCAATTCCCAAACCAAAATCATCCCACTCTACCTCAAACATCTCATCAAAGTCAGGTAACTCTAGAACCGGTGTTTGTGTAAGTCACTCTTTGAGTGTGTTGAATGTTGTGTCATGGGCTTGTCCCCATGAGAAAGGTGTGCTTCTTGATCACGACAGTGACTGGTGCAGCTACCGTGCTAAAGTCTCTCACAAAACGTCTATAGAAGCTTGCTAAACTATGGAAACTCCTTGCATGGCCGATTGTAGTAGGGGTTGGCCATTCACGAATAGCCTTGATCTTCTCCTCATCAACTTGCAATCCCTATTCACTTACTACAAAGCCTAAGAAAACAAGCTTATTAGTACAGAATGTACACTTCTTGAGGTTAGCATAAAGGCCTTTCTTGCGAAGTGATTTGAGCACTAGTTCGAGATGAATGAGATGGTCTGATAGGTTGTTGTTATAGATGAGTATATCATCAAAATAAACTACTACAAATTTACTTGTATAAGCACGAAGAATCTGGTTCATAAGTCGCATGAATGTGCTTGGTGCGTTAGTTAAATCGAAATGCATAACCAGCCACTCATACAAGCCTTGTTTGGTCTTGAATGCGGTTTTCCATTCGTCTCCTTCTCGCATTCGGACTTGATGATAACCACTCCTTAAATCTACCTTTGAGAAAATGGTAGAACCACTTAGCTCATCGAGCATGTCATCTAGGCGTGGAATGGGATGCCTATACTTGATGGTTATGTTGTTGATAGCTCGGCAATCCACACACATCTTCTATGAACCATCTTTCTTTGGCACTAGTAACACTGGTACGGCACAAGGGCTTAGACCCTCTCGTATATATCCTTTATCCATTAAGTCTCATACTTGTTTCTCTAGCTCGTAGTCTCTTCCAGATTAGTTTTATACGCTGGTTTGTTGGGCAAAGGTGGACCTAGAACAAGATCAATTTGATGCTCTATGCCTCGAATTGGTGGTAATCCAGGAGGTATATCCTTGGGGAATATATCTTTGAACTATTCTAAAATAGCTTATACTTCGGTTAAGAGTCCTAGCTCTCTGAAACCTGTACTTAGACAATCTTTAAACACCATTAGTAACACAGTGCCTTTAGCACTCATGGTTTTATTAATATCACCAGCTGATACATAAAGATTGTTCTTACTGACCTCAGCCTCATTATTCATGCGTGCTTGTAATTCATGTACTTCGGAGGGACTAAGAGGGGCAAGATTATACTTACGGTCATTAAGTGTGAATGAGTAATGATTGGTGCGACCATTATGAGTTGTTGCTCGATCAAATTGCCAAGGCCTACCAAGTAAAAGATGTCTAGCTTGCATCGGTACTACATCACACACAACTTGGTCTTGGTATCTCCCCACACTAAAAGGTACAGTAACTTGTTCGAAGATCTTAAGTTATGTCTCATCATTTAACCAACACAGCTTCTATGGTCTAGGGTGCTTAGTCTTCTCGAGACCTAGCATGTCCACCATATACTTGCTAGCTAGATTAGTACAAAAGCCTCCATCTATAACTAGATTACATACCTTTCCTTTGATGGTACAACGGGTGTGAAAGGAGATTCTCTCGTTGCGCTTTTTCTTCTGGATTGATAAGAACACTTAGTATTCTCCTTGTCACTAGAAGCTCTCCACGGTCAGGATACTCAAAATCTTCCTGATCATCATCTTGCTCGTCATGGGATTCATAGTCTCCACTAGGGGTAATAATCATTGTTCTTCGATTGGGGCAGTCTCTGGATATATGTCCTCTGCCTTGACAATTAAAACAGGTTATATCTCGAGTTCTTCGATTATTATTGGGAAACTTACCTTGTTCTGGTTGTGGATATTTAGACACTTCGTGGTTCTTTCCTTTGAATATAGAATCAATCTCCACGGCCTTGCCTTTATCTATAGATGTAGAACTCCTCGTGTTCCAAGGTTGAGCTGGCTTGTTGCGGTTGTAAGGAGTCATCTTGCACTTGTTTTGTTGTTCTATTTTGACAGCCAAATGTAACAACTCATGTAAACCACTATATCGGGCTCTCTCTAGTTTTCTTGCAATCCTAGCTTGCAAACCGTCTATGGACTGAGCCATCAAAGCTTCTTCGGACTCCTCTAGACCTAAGGAGTTCATTAGCTTCTCGAATTCTTCAAAATAATCGTCTACACTTCTGTTTCTCTGAGACAACTGACAAAAACGTTTTTGTAAGTCTCTATGATAATGATCATGCACATACCTAAGTCGCAAGAGAAACTGCATGTCTCTCCATGTCACTACGGGTCCAAAACGTTGCCTCCTTCGTTCAGTGATGTTTTTGTCCCACCATGCAAGTGCATTTTCTGTGAGTTGAGCACCTGCTACAGCCACCTTCTTACGCTCATCATAGCCATAACACTCCAAGATTTGCTCTAGGCGTCTCTCCCAATCTAAGTAGATTTCAGGATTTGATTTTCCAGCAAAGATAGGTGGTGTTAACTTCAGTTTATGGAAAGTTTCACAATGCTCCACTCGTCTAGCCTGGTTCATCTTTAAAGGATCTTCTCTACGTTGGTGTTGTCGCCATAATGGATAAGGTGGTATGTCATCTTCGTCCTTATCGTGCTCCTCTTCCTCTATTCGCACATTTCACCTTGCTTGTGCATTCTCCTCTTCAACTCTTACCCGTGGCTGCTCTAATTGTCCCACTCAATCTCCAATTCCTCTTATCTCGGCTCTGAGTTCAGTTAGCATCTTCATTAGGGCAGCTTGTGGATTCTCATCTTGGTCTCCCATGATATGATTCTAGTGCTTCAATAACCTTGCAAGGTCTCAACAAACAGGTCAAAAATACCACATAAAAGAAACAAAACGAATCTGCACTAAACTGATTAAACAAACTTTCTCAAACAATCAAATGAATGCACATATTACCTGAACAAACCAAATTAACTAAGCAAAACAATTTTTAAGGTTTCTAAGATTTAAAAGAAGCAACTAAACAAACAGAAAGTAAGTAGATTTTTTTTGGTTTTTCTATCCTGAAATTGAAACAGCAAACGGAAGCAACTCAAATAACTTATGCAGCAAAACTTGAAACAAATCAAATGCAGCACTATGAATTCCAACGAATAAATAATTGACACAAATTGAATTAAACAAAAGTAGATAACTTTTTGTGGGAGTTTTCTTTCTAAATAGTAAACTAAATCAACAATAAACTATGAAACAAACGATCTAAACAAATAAATCAAAACAGAAACTAACGAAGTTAAGGGATAGGAAACCAAAGGCAGGAACCTTTGGCTCTGATACCAATGATTTAAGACTCGATTAGGAGCCGTACAAAGATCTGAACCGGATGGCTTGATGGGATCACAACGCTGGCTTTCACGCTCTCTCGTTCTGATCAGTGGATGAAAATGGTAAGACAAGTCCTTGTAAGGGCTTGAATCGATATGGTGCTCAGTAAGTTGGCTTTAACACTCTCCCTTGTTAAACAGATGAATGGCTATGGATCAAAGGCACCACAGAGATGATGGAGGATCTCTGATACTGCAAACACTTATTCTTGGTGAATCACACACACAAGGAACAAGCAAAACTCGGAGCTAGGCGGCTGCTAGGTCTAAGAAGAAGAATTGCGTATTTTATTGATAATCAAAGGTAAAAAGGATTACAAAGCTGCAGGAAGACTTTATATAGAGTCCATAAGGCCAAAATAAGGCAAAAACGACATAGCAACAGGCTGACTAAAAAAAATGGAAATCTACTTAAAACAACAAAGAAAACTTAGCAAAAATGTGCACACTTGTTGGGGCTTGATCTCTGGTTTCTTAGGCGTGTTTAAACCACTAGGATAACTCAAATTTACCTGCACAAACCATAAATAATGTAAATACCTGGTTTTGTCCAGTCTTGCTTCCATACGCGTGAGTTAGGGTCTTGTATGGCTCTGATTGTTGCAGCTTTAATTCCTTGATGAAATCTTCCTCTTTAAATCCATTGAGGTCAGTTTGTAGAAGATCTTCGTGTTCCTTCACTTGGTCTGCCTCCAGCTCTTCTCCATGCTCCAAAAGCTTCGTATTGGCTCCATAGCTTGTTTGGAGATAACTTGCACCTTTGATGTATTTTTCGGGGGTTTCTTGTTGTAATGAGCTCCTGGACCTGTCAAAACAATAGACTTACCTTGGTATTTGGCTAGAAATGCTTCTTTGATGCTGAGACGTGCAAAATCATCTATTAGCTCCAGATCGGGTGGATTCGAGCTCTTTTGTAAGGTATGAGGTTCTTGAGTGTTATTTAGCATGTCTCCGAGTTCCATTGTACTTAGAAGAGTCTCTACAACCTTGTTAAACCCTTCTCTAAGCCTTCTTGCCCTTGAACATGTCATTGGTGCTTCTCTAACTTCAGGTACGCTTGGTTTGGTTCTATGTGTGGTTCGATGACCTCATCAAAAGGAGAAGAAGAAGTAAACAAATATTGGAAGTACTTAAATGCCACCTCCCCCTTAGCTCCTTCTCATCTGTGAATAACTCCAAAGGCATCTGTCAATTTCTCAATTCTCTTCTTTGATCTATCTGACTTGACTGAACTGAAGAAGAATTTTGGGTTTTTGTCACCTTCCCAAACCCAGTGATCTCTGCACCTCTGACTCCAGTAAGCTTCATTTTCCTTATAGGCAAACATTAATTCTCTTTTGAGGTACTTGATGTGATTAGTAATAGGAAAGAAACTTGACTGTTGCACCTCCAAAGCAGTCTGGATTTGCTGAATCTTATCTTGAGAATTAGAATTAGAATTCCTTTTCCACAGACTTAATCATTTCCTCACTTCTCTAAGACCCTCAGACACTTAGCCAGTTCCATCTCTACTTCCTTTTTCCCAACATCTCTGAATGGTTTCTTTTACTTGAGGTTTATTCAAAAGTCTTTTATTGGATCTAAAACTCCCCTTGAAAGGTTCCTTAACCAAAACCAAACTTATCAATACAGGTCTATGATCAAACCCTCTCTTATCTAAGAAGGCTTAATTAGCCAAAGGAAATATCTTCATCCAATTCTTGTTTCCAAAGCATCTATTCAACTTACACCTAATATATAATTTGTGCCTATGACCATCCCAAGTGAAACTATCTTCAGAGCTTGACAGTTCAACCATCTCACAAGCTTTAATCATATCATTGAAAAGTCTGTACACTGAATCACTTCTGTCAGGCCCTCCCGCCTTCTCTCCATTATGCAAAATGTCATTAAAGTCTCCAAGCATACACCAACTACTACATCTATTAACTTCTATCCTTGATAGCCTTTCTCATAGATATTGTTTGTTCATTCCACTGGGATCACCATACACACAAGAGACCAAAAATTTATAATCCCCAAACAACACTTCAAAATCCAAAAGATTCTTATCCGTACTTCTAAAGTCTATCTCCAAACTATTTTTTCATAACAAAACCAAACCACCACTCCTACCTATCGGGTCAATAGAGAAACTCCTATCATAACCAAACCAAACCTGCAAATCCACAATAATATTTCTACTAGCTAACGTCTCCATCAGAAAAATCATCTCAGGAAATTGTTGTTTACGCAACTCCCTTAGACGAGAAAAAACCAAGTCCTTAACACAACCAAAGCCTTGGCAATTCCAGCTAATAAAGCTCATTAAGCTTTGCACAGTCCCTCATTTGGGGCCATCTCTGGCTTATGACGCTTAGCACCATGAGGACCACCCTCCTCTTCCTTGTCTACTTTCCTCTTTAAAAGACTGCCTTCAGTAGCTCCCACTTTCTTAACTACTTCCCCAATTTCCACATTTGGATCTCTTGCTATTGGTGTCCTAGAGCTTTCCGGAGGTCTTCTTCTACCCTTTCCCCCTCTACCTCTTCCTTTGATTTCGGAAGAGCTGGCCTCATAGAAACCAACCCTATTAACCGTTGAACCAATAGAGCAGGCGGGAAAATGGTTTACCTTTGTGAACTCCTCACTCGCAGTTTGAATAGCATTAGGATTCCACCTCATCGCATTCCTAGCTTTGATTACTGGTTTCAACAGTTTAAACACCTTGCTCACTTTATCCACCACCGGTTCAGAAGATCCAACTGAATCATAATAAAAAAAAGGTCTCTTTCCTTTATTGATATCACAACCTACCATTGCAGCTGGTTCCAATCTCAAAACCGTCTTATGAGTATGGGGATCCTTTTCAGCTTCCTTAACTGTCTCTTTCATCCTATCCTTCTTTACTATCAGGTTGTCACCATTGTCCACTAAAAGGTATTGTCTAATATTCTTTAGGACATCTTCTGCAATTCGGGGTCTTCCTACCAAGGGATCAACTCCCACTTGATCATTATTATGAACTCCATATAAAGGATCACACTCCTTAATAATAACCATAGGAGAAAGAAGCTTTTGAACTGCCCCTTTAGCTCTTCTCTCAATAGCAGCTTCTTTTTTCTTTTGAATTACCAGAGAGCACACATCTCTCTCATGAGTGAGCCTAAAACATTCATAGCAACGCTTTTGAATCTTTTCTTAATCATACAAGGTGTTGATCTACTCACCAGACTTAGTAGTAATCACGTTAGATCTCCTCAGAGGCTTGGACACGTCAAACTTTATCCTAACCCTTGCATAATCATGAGATTGAGCCTTTGTAGGATCATAAGCCACCTCCATTACTTGACCAGCAAACTCACCAAGCCAAGCTATCGCCGCTGATGTATTATTATTGATTGGAACATTGCGAATCCTAACCCATAGCGGTATGAACTGAAGATAATCATGCGGGGGATTTTTAACCCATCGCTCTAACGCCAACACCCATTCATTATAGGTATGAACTCCTTTATCCAGGATCTCAACCATATTATAGATAACGCAATTCCTCGCACTCTATCGTTCTTCTGCCATTTCCTAGGGAGATTGTAGATGAGACTTGCCATACGAATCCCAGCCGGGTTAAGCACTCTCCCGATCAAACTGTTACCATTCCTCTATATCGAGGAAAATTTCGGTAGATCCGGCATAGCACTTGGCTCATCATCTTCTTCCAATCTCATATTAGCCATAGTTGTATCCATTAATCACATGAATTCCTTTGATTTCTCACGATTCTAAACCCAAGATCTAAGAATCCTCGCAAACTCTCAGAAATGAAGATATTTCAACAAACCCTAGATCCCCAATCTATTTTCAATTAGAAACAGGGAAAAACTTCGATAATGAAAAAAATCCTAAAAAAGAAAGGGTTTTTGTTACTCTGAATTCAATTTCACACAAGAGCAAACCCTCTTAAAGAAAAGGAGAGTCCTAAGTCCGAATAAGGGATTTAGATTTTTTTTTTTCGTAATCTTTCTTTCTCCTACAGAATACAACTTTGAGTTTCATTCGAAAAGCTCTAGAAAGATTTGAGTATGAATCTTTAATGGTATAAACTAATAGGAAAAGACACCTAGATCCAACTAAAGACCCTGGTAGCAATTTTCGCCACTCGAAAAAAAAACGAGACCAATACCAAGCACTCAAGGGGTTGGAGCTTGACATCGCCACCCAGAAATAGAACATGTGGCCCGAGTTCTTGTATCAAGATTTTGGGCTAGGTAAGAAATATCTCACACCACGCCAAATTCAACTTTTTTATTTTCATTCAAATATTTGAAATCACAGTCAAAGGATAAAAGCATATTTACCTTATGAGTGAATAAGGTAAAAACATGTGTTCTATACTTGAGAAACTATTAAAACATAAATGAGTTCGGGTGATTCAGATGTTGCCAATGGTACAAAGGTTAAATGCAGCATAGCATGGCTGTAAATCAGCCAAATGGTATGAGAAGACAAAGAAAATAGGTAAAATGCACTAGATTACATCATACTAGTTTAAACCTGGAAACCCAAATCCAAATCTGAATTCGAACATGTAACTATCTATAAATATTCTTCTATTTCTTCATAAAATGGATCTGAACGTGTGGCTAAAAACTCATTCAGTGAAACCATTTCTTTCTTGAGCTTAAAGCACATTTTTTTACGCTTTAAGACTTTTTCGTTGTTTGGGACTATTTTTCTTAAACTTCTTCCTGAAATTTTTTTTTGTTTTGACCATAAGATGGTCAGGACTTTACAAATATTATGTCTTTCGCTCTCTTTTTTTTCACCACCAGTAAAATTCTTCCTCAAAAACTCAGGGTATTTATTTGTTTTGGTATTTTAATAGATTTGAAAATCCATATAGGATTTACAAGGGATTTATTTATTTTGGTATTTTAATGGATTTGAAAATCCATATAGAATTTACAAATCTTTGTGATTTCTAAATCTAACATGTGTATTTTGATTAGTATTTGAGAATAACAAGGTTAGTATTTGAAAATAACAAGGTTTTCCAATGAATTTGAGTCTTTGTATTTTTAACATAAGAATTCTTCCAAATCCACTAAAATCCATTTTTAAATCAAATCCATAATTAAGTAAATACGTAAGATTGAATAAGGGGTGATTTTGATCTGTATTTGAGAATCACAAATTGAATAAGAGATGATTTTGATTTATATTTGAGAATGACATATCGAATACAACATGATTTCAATGAGTATTTTAAAATGACTAATTGAATAACATAGGATTTAGTTATTTTGAGACCATCTTTGGTCGGCTAAGAGATAACATAACACAGAAACATATGACTTTTTATGATTTTAGTGTTGAAGAGGCGTCAGAAAACATCCTCTATTGTATTTTCTGAGCTTTCACATATTTTTCTATCACTACAAGAAAACAGGTCGTTAGTCACTCCGGAAAGAGTCACAAATGAGCCATTTGCGACTAATTTGCGACTCGAAAACCGGAGTCACAATAGTCGAGTCGCTAAGTCGCAAATGAGTCGCAAATTAGCGACTCTTCTGTGACTCTTTGTTTTAGTCGCAAATAAGCGACTAATCTGTGTCGGTTCTACGGAGTCGTTAATTTGTGACTATTTAGAGACTAATATGGGTAGTGACAAAGTCGTGACTACTTAGCGACTGTTTTGTCACTCTTTAGAGATAAAAGCTAGTCACAAATTAGTCTCTATGGTGTCACAAATTAGCCACCAAAGTCACTAGTTTGTTTAGTTATTATTAACTGATTTGCTACTAATTTGGTACCAAATGGGTCCTAATTAGCTACTAATTTGGAACTAAGAAATATTCATATTTGTTTTTTTTGAGAAACCAAAATAGAAAGAAGAAAATTCTGAAAATTAAAACCAAACATTAGTACTACAAAAGGTTTTAAGCTTGACAAAATAAGTTAAAGAGTACAAAAAGACTTTAACAACACTAGTTCGATCACCAACCCAAACCATGTGCGAGAGCAGTCATTGGACGTAGAGTTCTCTCTTGTGATCGCTTGCTTCTAAGGCAGTAACAAACACTCGTAGTAGTCTTGAATCATGATGAGTGCCCATTGGTAAGTCCAGCCGCACACATGAATCCTAAAGCTTCATGAACTCTATTGGCCAATTCACAATACCTATTTAAGTCATAACAACAAGAAATAAGAAAATGTGCATTAACCATTTCCAGAATACAGACCAAACACTCACCAATGGGTAAATCATGCATCCTCCTCAGTGTGAAACTGCTTCTCAACCTCCGCGACTGTCTTCTTTGCATCTTCGACCTCTGGACCGTCCGTCTCTTCCAATTCCACCTGCAAATTCAGTTTTTATCAAAGACAAAGCTTCCCGTTGTTTTTATTGAAAGAACTGAGTAAGATAGGTTTACGTGTGGGATTGATAATCCGAACATCACCAATCACTATAGATACATAAAGTTAATAGCTTGAGAATAAAATAGTCCTAAACTTGAGATCACTCCCTCTCTGACTCATAAAGCTAGTCATAGACATAACGATGGAAAGTATAATTTACCAGAGTAGACTTGAGGTCAGCTAATGCAGCCTTAAGACGTTTGTGGCAATCGGGAATCATCATCCTTGACTCACCAAGCACATTTTCCTGCATCACCCACATGACTGGAATTCCGTAACTGGCTAATGACAAGAAATTCCATTGATATATATATTGTACTACCTGTTGTTTAAGGTCGTAAGGGTCAGCACCTTTGTCCTTCATGTCAGCAGTCTTAGCAGCTCCTCTCTCAACCTCTTTCTCGTAAGAGTCAAGCTCTTTCACAATCCTTTTACAAGTTGATGTCTTTATCTTCAAGTTCCTAATCGTTGCCATTTCTGATTCCTGTCACAAAACTAAAACCCCATTACACAACACCCACGATTAGGGTTTCTACATCACGCATCGATAATCTATAATGAAATTGCGATTCCTGTAGAGTAAAACTCGAATTGCGATCTAAAACTTGATTCCGAACGACACAAAACCCAATTGGATTGCAATCGAAAACGTATAACATAAATTGAATGGAAGTAGCGAGCGTTGAGAAACGAACCAGTCGAGGATCGAAGTACCACGAGCAACCGCACGAGCTTTTCCTCTTCCACCGGATCTTTCAGAAGAACCAGCAACCTCCGCGGCTTTTCCCCTTCCACCGGTTCTTCTAGAACCACCGGTAACCTCAGTGGTTTATCCGGTTCCACCGCCTTTACCCTTCCACCGCCTCTTCCACTTCCACCGCTAGCTGAACGGCCACATCCTCGTGTACTAACTCCACAGAAAACTCCAGATTTCACCAATAGGGTTTTTGAGAAGAACTTCAATCGATGCGATTCGAGTGAATGATGGAGATTAGAGACAGATATGAAGAGATGTGAAGAGATTTGAGTCGATTTATGAAACAGAGATGAAAATTTTGTGGGTTTTGAAAGAGGAATAGGAATCGTTGAAATTAGGGTTTATGTGATGAAGAATCGAAGGGATTTCTTCACTGGAATTCACTCGAAACAGAGAGAGAATCGAAGATGAGTCGAGAGAGATAAGGTTTTGGATCTGAAGAAGAAATGGTGAAGGAGGCGAGTAGGTTTCGGAGAAATCTGATTTTTTTTGTAAGTGTAAATAACTTTTATAGGTGAGCCAAAATTGCCCAAAATTTGGATTTTTTTAAAAGAGTTGGATGAGAGGGAAACCCAAATTAACCCAAAAATTTTGGATTCCCACTAAAACTTAATTGGGTTTCGTGTTTTATTTTGGTTTCCCACTAAAAATCTTTAAGTTTGTAAAGTTTTGGGGTTTAGGGTGTAGAATTATATTTGTATCTTAAAGAGCGTTTGGGGTTTGGGGCTTTTGAGTTTAAGGTTTAGAAAATAATTATAGTTGAAGTTTTGAAAAATTATACACTTCAACAAATCATTAGCTAACAACCATATATGTAATACAAAGACAATAGTTATGTAAGATACAAATATTAGAAGTTTCTAAATTTTTTAAATAAAATAATTTACTAGTTGATAATATATAAGTGTAACTAGGAGTTAAATCTATGTAGAAACCTAAAACTAATTTATTTCAAAAAAATTTTGATGAATTTTAAAAAAAATCACATATATTAGTCACAAATCAGTAGCAATATAGTCGCAATTTGGTGACTTTTTTGCGACTCGTGGGTAACGAGTCACTAATTTACGACTATTTTGTGACGCAATACACTTTTCGTACATTGGCCCACAATTCGTACAATCCGTACACTGACCCACATTACGTACAGCGTCGCAGAAGAGTGGCTACAAAGTCACTAATTTGCGACTAATTGGCGACTCAGTTACAAGCCTATACCCTAAACCCTAAAAATTTGGATCAACCACAAAAACCATATTCCTTTCCAATCAATTTCCAATGTATTTCTTCATTATTTGTTTGTTTTTATTCATTTAAACACTAGTAATCAAAAATGTAGAATAATTTTCAAAAATATGAAATGGAAGAGTTTAGTTATATAGGTTTTGATGTTGATAAGAAACATTTGTGATGCAAAATTTTTATGAAATTCTTTTTTTGTTTTTTTACTTCTACTGTGTATTTACTACACACTTATTACTTGATAAGATGTAAATACAAAACTAACTTATATAGATTTACATTATGGTGTTTTATTTCCCAAAAACATACATGTAGTGGGTAATGAGTCGCAACAGAGTGGCTAATTTGTGACTCCGTTGTGACTCCGTTGCAAAACCCTGAAACGTTGCAAAGTAGTGGCTAATTAACGACTCTTTTGCGACTCAGTTACAAGTGGCTAATTTGTGACTCCGTTATGTGTAACTAAGGAGTCGCTAATAGTTGTCGCGGATTAGTCGCAAATATGTGACTACTTAACGACTACCTGATGGAGTCGCAAATGAGCGACTAATTAGTGACTCCGAAAAAAAGAGTCACACTTTAGTCACAAAAGAGTCACAAATGAGTCGCAAATCTTTGTGACTAACTTGCCACTCGGTAATTCGAGTGGCTAACGACCTGTTTTCTTGTAGTGTATGTTTAGGTGAATATATTTAAAATTTTTATTGTTACACCAAAAGAAATCTTTAAATTTCTGTGAATAATATTCTAATAAAATTTTATTTGACATAAACTACTGCAATTATTTCCTTTTTGTATTTCATATATTGATTTTCTTGTATGGTGTAATCGATTTAAAATCAATTCAAATAAAATAAAATGTTAAAAAAAAACTACTTCAATTATTAAGTAACAATTTATTTGCGTTTATACGCTCACCAATTTGTATAAACAACACTAAAACAATCGTATTCTAGCCACCCTCCAAATTTTAGTTGTCACGGCCGTGTCCCAGAAATTTAAAATTTGTGTGCGACAATCTTTATTGGATCGATAATGAAAAATGGGCCAAAGAAAAAAAAAAACCCATTAAACCTATTAATCCCTTCCAAAACCCTAGTCTCTTGGAAAGAGAAGGAGAAAGTTGATGTGAAAAGAAAAAGAGAATACAGAGGCAGAGAGAGAACATGAGAAGAGAAGAGAGGAATGAGGAGAAAGAAAGAGGAGAAGAAAGGAAACGTGAAAGAAGACAGAACTGACCTGTTTTGTGGAAGATGAGAAACGGACAGGTGAAACGGATCGGAACCAGACGAAATTTTAATGGAAAGTAGCCAACACTTTTATGTAGTTTTATGCGAAAGAATTTTGTCATTAGGAATTATGATCTAAAAGTTATGGGTGTTTTACTGGAACGGATCTGTGCAGAGTGATCTTGTCATCAGTCGACTTTGTAAGCATTTTCTGGACAAGTCTGAAGGAACTAGATTTCGATCTGGATATCAATAGAAAGCTCCGAGTCTTGGCTTTCCAGAGACATTGATTTCGTTTTGATCTGAAGAAAACGTAGGAAGATATAGCCGTTTCTGTCTGACTGGTTCATTCTAGCCGAATCGAATAAACTCTTAAAGAAGTTTAATAATGGAATATTAAACATTATTTCCTAATCGCAGATTTGAAACGCCGATTTCATCCATTATTTCCAGAGCGCAGTTTAAGAATCTCCGGATGCTTGTGGCTAAGGTGAGGGTTGGGATTTGTGGATTCGTATTAGATAATAATATGGTTTGACTGTTTCTAGGCTTAGTATATATGTTTTATTAAATTATATTATTGTTTAATATGAATCATGTGGACAAAGTTGATCTCCCTCACTGAGTAATTCTCCCCAGAATTGCTCACCCATTTTTTCTCTTTTTCAGTGTGTGCAGGTGTTTCTTGTGTTTCAAGTTAGAGCGCGAGACCTAGGGCTCAAAGTTATCGGGGACAGGGCGTGTCAACTTGGTATCAGAGCCTAGGTTAGCCAAGCCGGTTCTGACCCGGAAGGTTGTCCTAGGTGAGCATGTGTTTTCAAAAAAAAAAGAAAAATGTTTTAAAAATATTTTCGGAAACTTTTAAAATGATTTGGAAAATGTTTTGGGGAAAATCTTTGGGTGTCTACGGTCTCGCGCTAGAGTTGTGATGTTTGCTTGTAAGTCTTAGGATGATTGAATAGTTTATAGGCTTGTTGCGCTTTCTTGCTTTTTAAAAATAAATTTGTGTCAGTCGGTTAGTAGTGTAGTTCAATATTTTGTTCAATGTTAGAGCCACATCTAGTGTGCGTTCTATATTGACAAGTGTTGGAAATTTAGAGGGAAATTTCATGCCGAGAGACGACCCATCATGAAGACAAAGAAGAGTAAAACAACACAAGAAGGTTTTCCATGATTTCATCGACGGAATGGAAGTGAATTTATTGTTTTGAAAATAACGTAAATGATCTGAAATTGCCGAGAGACAAAGGATCGAGTAATGACGAAGAAAGTCTTAAGTTATGTGTGTATGTGGAGGAATGTTATGGGAATGCAAGAAATGACATTCATGCCCATTGTCAAAAAAATAATCAATATTTGTAAGCTCTTTAAGGACTAGAGCACAATGAACACATGTCTTAGATTCGAGGACGAAACCCATTTAAGTGGGGGAGAATTGTCACGGCTGTGTCCCAGAAATTTAAAATTTGTGTGCGACAATCTTTATTGGATCGATAATGAAAAATGGGCCAAAGAAAAAAAAAACCCACTAAACCTATTAATCCCTTCCAAAATCCTAGTCTCTTGGAAAGAGAAGGGGAAAGTTGACGTGAAAAGAAAAAGAGAATACAAAGGCAGAGAGAGAACATGAGAAGAGAAGAGAGGAATGAGGAGAAAGAAAGAGGAGAAGAAAGGAAACGTGAAAGGAGGCAGAATTGACCTCTTTTGTGGAAGAAGAGAAACGGACAGGTGAAACGGATCGGCACCAGACGAAATTTTAATGGTAAGTAGCCAACACTTTGATGTAGTTTTATACGAAAGAATTTTGTCATTCGGAATTATGATCTAAAAGTTATGCGTGTTTTACTGGAACAGATCTGTGCTGAGTGATCTTGTCATCAGTCGATTTTGTAAGCGTTTTCTGGACAAGTCTGAAGGAACTAGATTTCGATCTGGATATCAATGGAAAGCCCCGAGTATTGGCTTTTCAGAGACATTGATTTTGTTTTGATCTGAAGTAAGCGTAGGAAGATATAGCCGTTTCTGTCTGACTGGTTCATTCTAGCCGAATCGAATAAACTCTAAGGAAGTTTAATAATGGAATATTAAACATTATTTCCTAACCGCAGATTTGAAACGCCGTTTTCATCCATTATTTCCAGAGCGCAGTTTAAGAATCTCCGGATGCTTGTGGCTAAGGTGAGGGTTGGGATTTTTGGATTCGTATTAGATAATAATATGGTTTGATAAGCATGTATGTTTTGTCTAGGAATATTGATTGAGTGTTGAATGAAATGTTAAGTTGAGATTCTGTTATGTGATAAGGTAATATGTAAAATATGATATATAATGTGTGAGGTTGTGTGTGACCGGACTGAGAGCGTGTGGCATGGTGACCCCGCTGAAGCCCGTTAACGGCTGACGAGCCAGTATGGGTGGCGTACGACCTTTCGAGGTGACGGCCAGTCCGAAGTTGTTTCATGGACTTCGGTCAAGATATATGTATATGTTATATGTGAGGTGGCGTACGACTTTTCAAGGTGACGACCAGCCTGAGTTATGTGATGATGAGTTACGTGATTATGATTTATTTAATGATGAGTATGTGATGTATACTATATTGAAATATTGATAGTTGTTAGGTTTAATGTTGTTTGACTATTTCTAGGCTTAGTATATATTTTTTATTAAATTATATTATTGTTTAATATGAATCATTTGGGCAGAGTTGATCTCCCTCACTGAGTAATTCTTCCAGGAATTGCTCACCCCTTGTTTTCTCTTTTTAAGTGTGTGCAGGTGTTTCTTGTGTTTCAAGTTAGAGTGCGAGACCTAGGGCTCAAAGTTATCGGGGACGGGGCGTGTCAACTTGGTATCAGAGCCTAGGTTAGCCAAGCCGGTTCTGACCCGGAAGGTTGTCCTGGGTGAGCATGTGTTTTCAAAAAAAAAAAAATGTTTTACAAATATTTTCGGAAACTTTTAAAATGATTTGGAAAATATTTTGGGGAAAATCTTTGGGTGTCTACGGTCTCGTGCTAGAGTTGTGATGTTTGCTTGTAAGTCTTAGGATGATTGAATAGTTTATAGGCTTGTTGCACTTTCTTGCTTTTTAAAAATAAATTTGTGTCAGTCAGTTAGAAGTGTAGTTCAATATTTTGTTCAATGTTAGAGCCACACCTAGTGTGCGTTCTATATTGACAAGTGTTGGAAATTTAGAGGGAAATCATCATGCCGAGAGACGAGCCATCATGAAGACAAAGAAGAGTAAAACCACACAAGAAGGTTGTCCATGATTTCACTACAAGAAAACACACCATAAGTGACTCCCAAAAGAGTCACAGAACAGTCACAAAACTGCAATTTGCGACTGATTTGTGACTAAAAAAGTGGTCGCTAAATGTTTGTCGCAAAATAGTCGCTCTTTTGGTACTAAATTGTGACTACCAAATTTCGTCATACATAAACGACTATTTTGAGACAACATTTTGCAGTTGTTAATTTGCAACTATCTTGTGACAGATTGTGGTAGTCATATTTCTAAGACTAATTTGTAACTACCTTTATAGTTATAGATTTGTGACATTTTTAAGACTGAAAAGTTAGAGGCTAATCAACATCTTTAGTCTCAAAACCGTCACTTTATAGCAACTTCTTTTCAAATAATTTTTTTTTTCTTCATATATTTCAAATTCGAAAAGCTAAAATTAAAACGAAAGAAAGGAATATTAAACTATTAACACAAAAAGATACATCAAATATAAGATCCACATCTTACATAACATTAGTTTTTCCATCCAGTTTGTTGTGAACTTTGTATGAAAAAACAAAATAGATACAAGATGCAAAGATGTTGGCACTTGGCTATCTCCAGTTTATACTTTTCCAAGAATAGGAGCCATTCCCATTATTATTGAAGCTAGAGCAGAGTTGACATGTTGAGAAGAATCGAATCAGAATATGCAAGACACAACTTCATTGTCCGTAGCAATCTCACATATGCTGGAACCAAATTCGCCCTAGAGATACAACAACATAAATTTGGTGTTAAAATAATAAGATACATGTGTAAAGCTAAAGTCATCCAAGGCTCTGATATGTATGAAAAATATAATAAAGAAAACTTCCAACAAACGCACTTAGATTTATACGTGCTTGCTGGTCACAAACTTGTTTTACAAGAAAGCATATTTCTAGCAAGGAGGACAAAAGAAACCCATTGTGTTACAAGGTACATACCTTGTGCTATTAGGGCCAACTGCCTCACACAATTCATATAGCTGATTAGCAACCATGTAGCGTGCACCCTCCAAGATTTATCCTGCTCTCAGAAAACAAACCATATAACACCAAAAGACTATTAGGACTGCAAAATTTTACCGTTGGAAACTACCAATGCAATATCAGAGATAAAAAAATATATGATCTAGAGGCCACTTAATCGAAAAAGCCATGAATGTAAGACCAAAAGTCAATTCACCTGAGAAAAATTAACAATAACAGGTAAAATGCGTGCAACACAGTCCGGAGGTTCCAACAACTTCATGTTTCTAACATGTAAAAGGTTAAAGCAATATAGAGAAAAAAAAAGAAAAAAAAATGATTGTAAAAATTGGAGTGGATTAACAAAAAGACGTAATTTTCTGTTTCATTATCTTACCTTCACAAGAGGAACAAATGAGTCAACAAGGTCATTTTCTCTCATTTGAGATCCAATCTTGATGTTTACACTTCAATCTTTATTTTCTGCCTTCACGATTATTGCTACAATCACCACAAATCATTAAGATTTCTAGTGAAACTACAGGGGAAGATTGTTTCCAACTTTTTCATTTCAGTTACAATAAAGAAAGTTCTAACCTTTACATTTCAATGCTTTCGAATGTACATTGGCTGAAAAAATGTCTATAAATAACATAACTTTACCTAGGAATCTGATCATCACTTCCCTAAAGTTCTGAACTTTAAAATTCACCAATTGTGTACCACAACCATATATACATGTCCTTTTTTACTTTCTTTACAGATTACAAAATACAATTAAAAAGAATTACCTTATAAACAAGAGTAGGATCAACGAAAAAGAGAGTAACAAAGACAAGTGGAAATGGACTTCTCTTTGAAACTTCTTATTCAAATGACAAAATCACACTTCTCAATGGACTAGTCTCTTCTCTCCCTTCCTGTATTAAAAAAAAGAAACCCACAAATGAAAAATAAAAAAAAACAATCTCTTTTTCTTTTAGGTTCCTTCATTTGAACACTGTGTTTTCAGAGGTTGGATACAAAATTTTGAGATTTACCTTTGAGTAACAAATACAGTTAGGGAGTGAAGAGAGATGGTTTTAAAGATATGGTACTCTATTCGCCGTTGGATCTCGGAACTGAGCCTGAGTGCAAACCCCCTCCACCGTTAGCTCTTGAAACTCTGCTTACGGGTGAACCCTCTCCACCGTTGGTCTACTCCGACCGAGAGACTTATCACCTCGACCTCTAGTGGATTTTTCTTTTGACCCAGCCATGTGTTTGTCAATTTTAGGAAGGAAATCGAGAGAGATAGAAATGAACATATCGTAGGAAGGAACTAGAGAGAGAGAGAGAGAGAGAGAGAGAGAGAGAGAGAGAGAGAGAGAGAGAGAGAGAGAGAGAGAGAGAGAGATTCAGACCCAACTCCAAAAAGAGACCGAGAGATGAACAAATTACAAGAATGAAATCGAGAGAGAGAAATTAGTTGAATCGGATGAGATCTAGAGAGAAATAAAAACCTAGGGTTTGTGAACTTATTTGGGAATTAGAAAATTGAGACTATAGTTGTGGTTTTTACTAAGAGTATATAAATAGTCTCTAATTAGTTGCAACAAATTTTTCGGAGGGATAAATTCCCGCCCAAAAACCCAAATAATTTCACAACAAAACTAAATTATCTTAAAATTTAATTTGTGAAAAAATAAAAATGTCACAAAGTAGTCACAAATTAGTGACTATTTTATGACACTAATTTATTAGTCACAATCTATACCCTAAACCTCAAACATTTAAACTCTTAAAATTGATATACATGCTTAATCAATAACTTTGATTATATTCCTTAACTCTATGCTTATTTACAAAGTGTTGAATAATACTAATTAAGTAATTTTTGAAAAATTATACTCTTCAACAATCATTAGATTGCAAACACATATGTAATATAAGTGCAATTGTTTTGAAAGATACAAATATTAGATAAGTTCAAGTTTATAAAATTTGTTAGGTAAAAAAAATGCATTAGTAGATTATATATTAGATTAACTAGCATTTGAATCTCTATATAAACTTAAAAAAAAACTATTTATAATAATCTTTTGATGAATTTTCACAAATCATAGAAATTAGTCAACACTAAGTAGCAAAGTGGTCTCAATTTTTTATCTCGATCCTAATTTAGTTGCTAATTAAGGACTATTAAACGACTAACATTCTTGGTCGTAAATATGCGACTATTTTGCGACTGTATATTCGGTAGTCGCAAAAATGTCGCAAACCGGTCGTAAAAGAGTCGCAAATATTTGTGAGCAAAAAACAGTCACAAAAAGTAGTCACTCATGTTCTGTTTTCTTGTAGTGTTTCATCGACGGAATGGAAGTGAATTTATTGTTTTGAAAATTATGTAAATGATCTGAAATTGCCGAGAGACAAATGATCGAGTAATGAGGAAGAAAGGCTTAAGTTATGTGTGTATGTGGAGGAATGGTATGGGAATGCAAGTAATGACATTCATGCCCATTGTCAAAAAAAATGATCAATATTTGTAAGCTCTTTAAGGACTAGAGCACAATGAACGCATGTCTTGGATTCCAGGACGAATCCCATTTAAATGGGGGAAAATTGTCACGGCCGTGTCCCAGAAATTTAAAATTTGTGTGCGACAATCTTTATTGGATCGATAATGAAAAATGGGCCAAAGAAAAAAAAACCCACTAAACCTATTAATCCCTTCCAAAACCCTAGTCTCTTGGAAAGAGAAGGGGAAAGTTGACGTGAAAAGAAAAAGAGAATACAGAGGCAGCGAGAGAACATGAGAAGAGAAGAGAGGAATGAGGAGAAAGAAAGAGGAGAAGAAAGGAAACGTGAAAGAAGGCAAAATTGACCTGTTTTGTGGAAGAAGAGAAACGAATAGGTGAAACGGATCGGAACCAGACTAAATTTTAATGGTAAGTAGCCAACACTTCGATGTAGTTTTATGCGAAAGAATTTTGTCATTCGGAATTATGATCTAAAAGTTATTGGTGTTTTACTGGAACGGATCTGTGCAGAATGATCTTGTCATCAGTCGATTTTGTAAGCGTTTTCTGGAAAATTCTAAAGGAACTAAATTTCGATCTGGATATCAATGGAAAGCCCCGAGTATTGGCTTTTCAGAGACATTGATTTTGTTTTGATCTGAAGTAAGCGTAGGAAGATATAGCCGTTTCTGTCTGACTGGTTCATTCTAGCCGAATCGAATAAACTCTAAGGAAGTTTAATAATGGAATATTAAACATTATTTCCTAACCGCAGATTTGAGACGCCGTTTTCATCCATTATTTCCAGAGCGCAGTTTAAGAATCTCCGGATGCTTGTGGCTAAGGTGAGGGTTGAGATTTGTGGATTCGTATTAGATAATAATATGGTTTGATAAGCATGTATGTTTTGTCTAGGAATATTGATTGAGTGTTGAATGAAATGTTAATTGAGATTCTGTTATGTGATAAGTTAATATGTAAAATATGATATATAATGTGTGAGGTTGTGTGTGGCCGGACTGAGAGCGTGTGGCATGGTGACCCCGCTGAAGCCCGTTAACGGCTGACGAGCCAGTAAGGGTGGCGTACGACCTTTCGAGGTGACGGCCTGCCCGAAGTTGTTTCATGGACTTCGGTCGAGATATATGTATATGTTATATGTGAGGTGGCGTACGACTTTTCGAGGTGACGGCCAGCCTGAGTTATGTGATGATGAGTTACGTGATTATGATTTATTTAATGATGAGTATGTGATGTATATTATATTGAAATATTGATACTTGTTAGGTTGAATGTTGTTTGACTGTTTCTAAGCTTAGTATATATGTTTTATTAAATTATATTATTGTTTAATATGAATCATGTGGGCAGAGTTGATCTCCCTCACTGAGTAATTCTCCCCAGAATTGCTTACCCTTTTTTTTCTCTTTTCAGTTTGTGCAGGTGTTACTGGTGTTGCAAGTTAGGGTGCGAGACCTAGGCTCAAAGTTATCGGCAATTTTAGTCATCTCATAAATCATAATGACTAATTGACTACAAACAAGTACCCACAAAACGGCATGATATTAGAGATACGTATGGTATTACTATTTCAACCAAAATCAAATCTACCAAAACTATTTTTCGTCAATACAAAGCAAAAACCTACCAACAAATTTAATTCTTAGAAGAAAAAAAAAGAGTAAGAGGAAGTTTCCGGGAAGTTACGTAGTGTGGGCCCAACTTAAAATCATATTCATAACACAGAAACATAAGAGTCGCCACTTATTTATTATACAAACCTGACACAACACGCACAGATGAAAAAAAAACAAAGTCTTGAGAAGCTATGGGGAGTATAACGGAGCCATGGGCAATCGCCGAGAACGGAAACGCAAACACAAACGCGACCCCTAAAGGTTCGAGTAGAGAGCTGCGACATGGAAGAACGGCGCACAACATGTCATCATCGTCGCTAAGGAAGAAATCAGACTTGAGAATGATTCAGAAAGTTCCATGCAAAACTCTCAAGAATATTCTCTTAAATCTCCAAGAAGTCATTCTTGGTACTAAACTCACTATCTTGTTTCTCGCCGTTCCTCTCGCCTTTATCGCCAATTTTTACCACTACGGTCGCGTAAGCTCTCTCTCTCTCTCTCTCTCTAACCGGAGATTTCGAACTAATCCTTGTAAAACGTAATATATTTTTGCCATTCAAAATATTCACATCGAACAACCATATTGAATTTTGTTTTTTGAAACCTAACCATATAGAATTTCGCTAGAGAATTTAATGTGTTTAGTGAATTTTGCTAGAGGATTTAGGCAATTCATGTTTAGAATGAGATACCTAAATTTAAAGAAATGTTTAGTTGAACGGAATATGATGGAGTTCTTGGATTTAATTTCAGCTATATGTATAAAGCAAACACTAATTTTAGATATATATGTTAATATCCGCATGTATTTTACTTGTTTCTTTTTTTTTGCTAAACATTTTTTTTTACTTGTTTCTCTTACCATACACTAGGTAACTCTTCCGATAAACTATTCATAATTTTATTTTTAATTTTACTCTTTAAGAATGTAAATATATGTATTGGTTTTGATTATTATTGTATACGTCGTAGATCATGTTTTTTTTTAAATATGAGTTTTCAGAAATTTAGTTTTACCATTTATTATTTTACATAAGTAAACATGTATTCAAAAAAAAATATATATTATTCTTAATTTAATACATTGGAGTGTAAAATCTATTATATATAAGTTAAAAATTTTATATGAACGTATTTGTAATAAAAACTGAATTGAATGTAAAAATATTATAAGAATAGACATCTTAACATTTTCTATTTTAATTTATTATTTTAAAAAAAATATTTTTTCATTGATAATTTGTAATAAAAACTGAATTCGACATTGAAATATTAAAATATCAATATGACCAAATTTTCTTAAACAAAGAAAATTAATAAAATTTTTATACAACATAAACTTAGTAGTACTCTACATTTTTTTCTTTTTTCCAAATATTTTTTATATCTTTAATAAAAATGTAATCAAAAAATTTATATTATGTTTTGAGAGTATGTATAAGTCATTGTATATATAGTAAATTATTTTTGTCTTTCACTTGATAGTGTAATAGTTTCTATGTTTTCTATTCTTTCAACCAGTAAATTTAAAGGTAACTACAATGTTAAATGGCTAATTTGCTAAAAAGAGATATACAATTCATGTTTTTTGAAACCTAACCATAAGGATTCATGTTATATTGATATTGGTAAAAATATTCTTTTACATCGAACAACCATATTGAATTTTGTTTTTTGAAACCTAACCATACAGAATTTCGCTAGAGAATTTAATGTATTTAGTGAATTTTGCTAGAGGATTTAGGCAATTCATGTTTAGAATGAGATACCTAAATTTAAAGAAATGTTTAGTTGAACGGAATATGATGGAGTTCTTGGATTTAATTTCAGCTATATGTATAAAGCAAACACTAATTTTAGATATGTATGTTAATATCCGCATGTATTTTACTTGTTTCTTTTTCTTTTACTTGTTTCTCTTACCATACATGTTGGAGTATTAAATTATTTGTCTTGGACACTATTTTACGTTCTATATTGTAATGATCTATTTACTTGTCTAAATCACGTGATTAATTTTACGGTTACATTTATTTCAATTTTTGTTTTTTTGTTTTTTTCGTCAGTATTCATTGTATTCCAACACGTAATTATCCGTTACCAATATTTAGTGCGTGGAGTCAATAGATAAAGACTACTTTATTTTCTAATTTCTAAAATAATATTCTTATTTTTGTGAAATTTGTGACAGCCTTGGATTTTTGGACTGAGCTTGATAGGACTGACACCTCTTGCTGAAAGAGTTAGCTTTTTGACAGAGTACGTAATCATCGCCCCACATAATTTTGGATATAAAAAGATGAGATATTCGTATTATTTGAATCATATTTGAAGAAGATAAATTACATGTTTAGTTATATTTTCATACAACCATACATCACATAAGAATCAAACATGCATGACCGGTCCTCTCTTTACCATGCAGGCAACTAGCTTTCTACACTGGTCCAACTGGTAACATTTTTATACCAATTCAAATTATTATTCCCCAAATCAATTATGTAGATCTTAACAAAAAAATAAAATAAATAATAATAAAAAATCAATTATGTAGTCAACCTAATAACGCCACAGTTAATGATATTTGTTTGTAACTTGACAGTGGGCGGTTTGTTGAACGCCACTTGTGGAAACGCGACTGAACTAATAATCGCGATACTCGCATTGGCAAATAACAAAGTGGAAGTGGTGAAATACTCTCTATTGGGTTCTATTCTCTCAAACCTTCTCTTGGTTCTTGGCACTTCCCTCTTATGTGGTGGTATCACCAATATCCGCCGCGAACAGCGGTTCGACCGGGTATATAAATTTCCCTACACGTCGGCTTAGATTTCTAGGGTAATTTGTCCTAACCAAACTGAGAAACATGATTATTGTCTTCTCGTTTGTTAGAGAAACAAGCCGACATGAACTTCTTCTTGCTTCTTATGGGTCTGTTGTATCATTTGCTGCCATTATTGTTCACATTTTCAGAGACTTGCGAAACATCAAACTCTCTCATCAACAAATTGTCGCTTACTCTGTCGCGGGCAAGCAGCATTGTTATGCTTATTGCTTACTTTGCTTATCTCATCTTCCAGCTTTGGACTCACCGCCAATTGTTTGAGGCACAAAAGGTACCCAAAATTACATGTTTATTTGCTTGATAAGTAGAATGTGAATGAACAAATAATGTAACATACATGTACATGTCAATGGAATTTAGGATGATGATGATGCGTATGATGATGAAGTGACTGTTGAAGAAACTCCGGTGATTGGATTTTGGAGCGGATTTGCTTGGCTCGTTGGGATGACACTCGTCATTGCATTGCTATCAGAATATGTTGTGACCACGATTGAGGTAATTAATTAGTCGCTATATGTTTAAATACCTACATGAAAAAATACTCACAGTAATGATATAGAGGTTTTTAACTTTATATATAAATCTCGGTTAGGCTGCATCGGACTCATGGGGACTATCGATGAGTTTCATAGCATCATATTGCTTCCGATTGTTGGAAATGCGGCTGAGCACGCTAGGGCCATCATTTTCGCATTCAAGAATAAGCTCGTAATTTTCCATTTTTCTTGCTTTACAACCTTCTATTAATTTTTCTTAATGTACCATTTTTCCAAATGTACCAACAATATTTAGGATGTCAAAAGAAATTTATGCTGCAAACATATTTAAAAAAAAAATTTACATGTAAATGCAAGTGGTAGACCAAAATCAAGCACGATCCTTGCAATCTCTTTATGTCGAATGGTCATAACTGCAAGACATATCTCTAGGGGTTGCATTGGGCTCTGCAACTCAGATTTCTTTGTTCGTGGTAAGTTCTTTTTCCCCTAATTTTTATCATGCTATAAAATCTGGAAGATTCGATGAAATGTTGCATGCAATATAACAAATCTAAGACAAAATTAATGTGTGTGTTTCCTCAGATCCCATTGAGTGTTATCGTTGCGTGGACTATGGGAATCAAAATGGATCTTAACTTCAACATCCTTGAAACAAGCTCTCTAGCCGTGGCGATTATCATCACAGTCTTCACGTTACAGGTATACATTCTTCCTTACATTACCATCCCACTTAAGAGAGTCAACACTATATACATAACTAATGATGAATGACCAATCTTGTTTTCTTGGGTTTAGGTTCTTTCGGATCTCTAGAAACTAAAACCAAATAAACCCATTTGTATTGTGGCTTGACTCAGTTGGACTTGATGCAAGTTCGAGTTGGACTTTGATTCGGTTTTAGATATAAAAAATGTAGCTATAAAAATTATAAATAAAATAAACTAAATGTTATATTAGTGTAATATGATTACATCTTTCAATATATATTTAAGAGTAAAGATTTCTAATTAATTTTGATTTATTCGGTTGTTTTAATGTAAACACATTTTGGTTTGATTTCGATCCAAATATTTTTGTCCGGATTTTAGCTCGGTCTGGTTTATATACCTATTTGTAAAATTAATCATCAACGTGTTGTTTTTGGGGTGATTAGGATGGAACATCACATTACATGAAGGGACTGGTTCTATGTTATCATCGCCGCCTGTTTCTTTGTCGACCAAATTCCCCAAAGTAAGTAATTGAATTATTTCCAATATAATACAACTTTTTACTCAAAAATTGTCCTCATCACATAATGATAACTTGTGTTTCACAGAACAACCAGATGGTATGGGCGTGTGGCTTCAACCCAAGAACAATTTGAGAGTTTTCTTATCTTAAAATGGAGAAAATATAAATTAATTGGAAAATAACAGGGCAGAAATCAGAAAAAATGATTGGACTGAATCCTCATCCAAAACGGAGAGACTTGTCGGAGGGGTTCCTCGATATGAATGAGGGAGGGAGCTTGGTGAAGACAGGTTTTTTTTATGTTTTATGAAGTCTCATTTATGTCGTTTTTTTAGCTTTGCTTCCTGTCATTTATGTTTATCTTTATTATATGTTCTTTCTTTTATAGAGTAATATGAATTTAAAAGGGTATTTTATGATTTAGTTATACAGAGAGATGAGAAGTACGAAAGTCATAAGAAATCATTTTGTTTAGGCTAACTACTTGATACCTTATAATCTGGTGTCATTGGTTATAATTATTGGAACTCAATACAATATGGACAAAACGATATTTGTAAAGTGAAATACATAATAAATTGATAATGCAACAATACATATACAAAAAGTAGGAAGGATAACATATTTGCATAGATGAAATATGATTTCTATCCTTAATTCTCAAAAACGTCATGTAATGTAACAACTGTGTGGCGTTTCGAATCCTATGATATAATTGTAATAAATTATGTATTAAACTCAGGCCCGGTCCAAGGCTTCAAGATGCCTAACAGAAATCCAGGTTATGATGGCGTTAAAAAAAAAAAATTGACTTCACTTGAAACTTGCACCTAGGAGAAATGAAGTCCTCGTCTAATGCAACTACAACGAAGAAAAATCCCTGATATTGATGTTCTAAAAGACTTATAAAATGTAATGTTTAATGCATTTACTTTTTGGACATCAACTCAGCGCCCCTAATTATACTCTTAAACATAATAAAATAAAACAAAAGGAATTGTGAGAGATTTATGTTGTTGTATGTTGTTGATGTTACTCAAGATATGAGAATTATAATTTCCTTGATGAAGCTCAAATGCTTAAAACGTAAGCATTTAAAGTCGAGATGAAGAAAATCAATTATCCATTAAAGTGGTTAAAATTGATCAACGTAACTGAATTAAATCGACGCTATAAACCATTTTGTTAAAGAAAAATTTCACTAAAAATAAAAATATTTTGACTAATGTGAGCAAATGTGATGAAACTCAAATGCTTAAAAAATATTATAAACTTAACAAATTATATTAAACCGAATATCTAAACAAATAACTCAAATAATGAAGAGATACATAACTTTTTGATAAAGGTTAAGAAATGATTTTTCAACCTCTATTATTAAGAGAACATAAATAAACATCTAGTATTATAATTAAAAAATGTCAATAAATCCAAAGAGACTTTAAAAACAATTGATTTAGACATCTATATCATTAAGTTTCACTTATCTTTTTGATAGCTCATATGAAGAAAGTTTATATCTAAATGTAACTAAGATGATTGATTTACAACAAAAAAATAATATCAATTTTGTGTGCGAAAACATAGAATGAGACAGTTAATGCTTGTAAATCTGATTTTCGGGCCTCAAATGCTCACAATTTGAGCTCACAACCACTTATAATTTGTTATCCTCTCCAATTTGATCCTAAATTCTCTATAATTTTTGGATCCAAAGCTCTTAATGCATTTTTGGTTGGTTTGTTTATAACGTCGTGTGGTTTCTTGGCCGCGTGTGTTTTTCAAAGTTTCCAAGCGGTTTCTCGGTCGTAAATCAGAGGTGCGACGGTCGAAAAGGTGATTTTCGCAAATTTGAGATCTCCTCTGTCTTTATAGATTTCTTCTGTAGTTTGTTAGTCAAAGAAAGGTTATATTTGCAATTGACTTTTTTGAAAAAATTTCGATGGAGACTTTACGTGAGGTCTGCTTGTTTTCCCTTGAAAACAAAAAAAAATACATGCAGACTTCATATGATGTCTTCAAACAAGGGAGTTTAGTTTTGCAATTGACCATAACTTTGACCTGTGAGTGCTGATTGCAAGTGAAGTATGCACACAGTAGACAAAAGTTGAGGTCAAGTTTGCGTTTGACCGAAGTTTGAAAATTTTTTAGTAGCCAACAAATGAAGTCTACATTGTACAGAGAGGTTATATTTGCAATTGACCAAAATCTCAAATATTTAACCCGTAACTGTAGACGTCTACTAAAGTCTACATTCGAAGTAGACTTCAGGGGACGTCTGCTATTTATTTAATTCGAGATTTGGTCAAAGGCGAAAGTAACCTCTTTCCTACGTAGACTTCGTTTCCTGTCTAACCTCGTAGTCAAACATTTGGTCATGCAAATGTAACCGAAGGAGACTTCTTATGTCGTATTTTGGCTGTGTGAATCGTGTGGATTGTATGTTTTTGCATTCTGGTCTGCTTCAGAAAACGGAGTGTCGATCGACACCTTGTGGTGTATCGATCGACACTGTGCGATGTGTCGATCGACACCGTGCGATGTGTCGATCGACACCCATGTGTTTCTCATGTTAATTATTTTAACTCAATTTTTATTAATGTTCTAGCTTATGCATAATTAGTATGTAGACGGGAAGACCGTCTCACTAAGTAATTATTAATTACTTACGCATCTCTTATTTCCATGTGATGTTGGTAAAGAGAAAAAGTGATCGCGGAATCAGGGCTATAGAAGAGGATGATTAGGGATGTTGTTTTTATTTCCTAGTTCTCGCAAACGCTGGTAGGTTGCTAGTTTACTCATTCCTGAATTTGGTTATTATCAGTTGAATTATGTTTTGAAATTGATATTTAATTATTATTTGGATTTTTATTATTTCCTGAATTATTACTTGAGAACTTCCGCGTAGTAGCTGTTAGGAATCTAGTCTTTGAGGATTAATATTTATGGAATATTATTCTGGACTAGTTAAAATAAAAATAAAAGATAAGGTTGTCACATTTTGGTATCAGAGCCTATACGGTTTTAGGACTGTTAGGTTTGGATGAACAGAGACTATGTGTTTAAATTGATTATGTGCGGCTGTTAGGTTTTAGGATTGTTAGGTTTGGATGAACTGAGACTAATTATCTTTTTTTGTTTATATGTAATTATTTTCTTTTAATGTAAGTTATTGTAAAGATTCTCTTGTAAGAGCTATAAAAAGTTCATTTGTTTCATTGTAAATAAAACATAGAAATTTTTGGAAAAAAAGAGAATTCTCTCATCTTGAAGCTTAGGCTTTGTTTATTTTGTTTATCTAAGTTAGGTGAGATGCCTTTACTTAATAAACATTTGAATCTATGTCTCTTGTGTGCGATTCCTTGAGACTAGGTTTGTGAACTCATCACAAAGGCTTTCACACATTTGAGTGGCGTTCTTCGATCCATCCACCCATCAACTCGGTTCATTTGGTTAGAGTAGCTCAACCTTTTGATCCACCATTGCTCATAAAAGCCAAAGCTTTGTTCTCCGGAATTCTACATGCCTTGATACAGCCATGTGCTTGTATCATTTTGGTATCAGAGCTCTGATACCAGATGATATAAGATTGGAGTCACACCAAACTTATGTTCACTAGATAATCAAAAGTTTTCAAGCTTTATGCAGAAATGAGCGTGATGTTGAGATGGAAGGTGGTGGTTTGATTGACTCTCAATCGATGGGTTGATTGACTCTCTCAATCGGTGACGAACAAGTTATTTGAATCACACAAACAACTATATTCACGGCTTCTAAAGAATAGAAGTGAATCACACAATTATATTAAAAAAAAAAAAAGTTCTTCAAAGAAACACACTTTGAAAGAAAACTAAAATACTTTGATTTAATTGATTGAAAGGTGAACACAAATGAATAATGAGCTGAGCTAAAGAATAGAAGTGAATCACACAATTGAATAGGTGGTGGTTTGATTGACTCTCAATCGATGGGTTGATTGACTCTCTCAATCGGTGACGAACAAGTTATTTGAATCACACAAACAACTATATTCACGGCTTCTAAAGAATAGAAGTGAATCACACAATTATATTAAAAAAAAGAATAATTCTTCAAAGAAACACACTTTGAAAGAAAACTAAAATACTTTGATTTAATTGATTGAAAGGTGAACACAAATGAATAATGAGCTGAGCTTATATAGGCTCGAAATATAACTTATCTAAAATCTAAAACTAGAAAAAAACCACAAAATTAAATATAAACTAGCCGTTGGACAATTGAATGAAAATTGATCAAAAATCTGTCCAAATAGAGAAAGTAGCCGTTAGCTTGTATCTTGAAATCTTGGGCTGGAAATGGTGCAATATTGGAACGTCTAGGTGCATGGAGAGGGGACTTAGAATTTTCTTGGTTATGTAAAGAGTCTTCAATTCGCAGCCAAGAGAAAAGGAAAGGAGCTGTTGGCGTTTAATGCCTTCCGAGCCCAAAGATAGGATCTGCATGATCCAGTGGTTGCTGGTGCACGGGAAGTGATCAGTTAGACTCCTTAGATGTCCAAGAATCTCTCCTGGTCGCCATATCCTTATTTGCCATCTCCCAAACTTGGTAGCTTCCAAATAAGGCAAGTCCAGCATCCTCTGTTTTAGAAAATGAATAACTCCTAAACCCAAATTGGTATAGTCATGAATCCAATTTGAAAAGCTTCGTTGTTGAACCAAGATTCCATAATGAGTTGATTTGAAGCTTAATTCCTTCTGGTCTGATCGCAATCCTTCGTTGAGTGCACATAGGTCCATATCGGGTAAACTGGAAATCACATGATTTGTAAATTCGATAACTCCTTCATATGAACACCGATTGGTCTGATTATTTTTGGAGATGCTCCGTAATTGAGCTGAGAATATTGATGCAATATCAAAAAAAAGTGAATCAAGGTCTTTATTACATGAATTTATGTTGATAATATCATCCTCATAATTCAAATAATAGTCAAAGGATTCATGGAAAAACTTAATTGGTGGGAAGAAAATTATTATTTGATTTAGCTAATTATTTTTTTTTGTTTAAATGTAATTATTTTCTTTTAATGTAAGTTATTGTAAAGATTCTCTTGTAAGAGCTATAAAAAGTTCATTTGTTTCATTGTAAATAAAACATAGAAATTTTTGGAAAAAAGAGAATTCTCTCATCTTGAAGCTTAGGCTTTGTTTATTTTGTTTATCTAAGTTAGGTGAGATGCCTTTACTTAATAAACATTTGAATCTATGTCTCTTGTGTGCGATTCCTTGAGACTAGGTTTGTGAACTCATCACAAAGGCTTTCACACCTTTGAGTGGCGTTCTTCGATCCATCCACCCATCAACTCTGTAACATCCCGAAACCAAATATTGAATTTTGGTATGGGGTGTCGATCGACACCATGGGTGGGTGTCGATCGACACCAAGTTTTCTGATCGGTTCGGTTTTAAAAATTAAATCGTTCGGTTTAATGCTGGTTAGGGCTAAAGCCCTAGGCTCGGGATTATATGTTGAGTCGCGTTCTCCAGAGGGCAGAGGAGTTTTTGATCGTGAGTGAGAGGAGAAGAGTTTCTGAGAGTGAGTTTCGATTGATCCGAGGTGTTTGCGTGTTTTGTTCGTCGCGTGAATCCACTCGAGACTTTCCCTTGCCGTTTGTGTGTCCCTTGTGCCGTGAGTCTCGGTGAATTCCAGTGAAGGAATCCTCTGTTCGTCGCTGTTCATCATTGTTCGTCTCTCGTTCCTCTTCGTTAGTCGTTTTCTTAAAAATTCGAGGTGAGTACGCGACAGTAGGCTCGTATATGTTAGGGAATCAATAGCGGTTGATGTAGGGTATTGCGTGATGGATTCGTGGTTGATTTGTGTTGTTAATTGTGAAAGAAATCCTGTTTTGGCTGTGTGAATCTTGTGGATTGTGTGTTTTTGCATTCATGTCTGTTTCAGAAAACGGAGTGTCGATCGACACCTTGTGGTGTATCGATCGACACCCCTTTGAATATAGCGTCGATTGACACCGTGCGATGTGTCGATCGACACCCATGTATTTCTCATGTTAATTATTTTAAGTCAATTTTTATTGATATTCTAGCTTATGCGTAATTAATGTGTAGACGGGAAGACCGTCTCACTAAGTAATTATTAATTACTTACGTATCTCTTATTTCCATGTGATGCTGGTAAAGAGAAAAAGTGATCGCGGAATCAGGGCTATAGAAGAGGATGATTAGGGATGTTGTTTTTATTTCCTAGTTCTAGCGAACCCAGTTAGGTTGCTAGTTTACTCATTCCTAAATTTGGTTATTATGAGTTGAATTATGTTTTGGAATTGATATTTAATTATTATTTGGATTTTTATTATTTCCTGAATTATTTCCAGAGAACTTCTGCGTAGTAGCTGTAGGAATCTAGTTTTTGAGGATTAATATTTATTGAATATTATTCAGGACTAGTTAAAAAAAAAAAAATAATAAGGTTGTCACATTTTGGTATCAGAGCCTATACGGTTTTAGGACTGTTAGGTTTGGATGAACAGAGACTATGTGTTTAAATTGATTATGTGCGGCTGTTAGGTTTTAGGATTGTTAGGTTTGGATGAACTGAGACTAATTATCTTCTTTTGTTTAAATGTAATTATTTTCTTTTAATGTAAGTTATTGTAAAGATTCTCTTGTAAGAGCTACAAAAAGTTCATTTGTTTCATTGTAAATAAAACATAGAAATTTTTGGAAAAAAAGAGAATTCTCTCATCTTGAAGGTTAGGTTTTGTTTATTTTGTTTTTCTAAGTTAGGTGAGATGCCTTTACTTAATAAACATTTGAATCTATGTCTCTTGTGTGCGATTCCTTGAGACTAGGTTTGTGAACTCATCACAAAGGCTTTCACACCTTTGAGTGGCGTTCTTCGATCCATCCACCCATCAACAAGAAGGATGGTTTTTATGACTGTTAGGTTTGGATGGTTTTTAGTCATGAAGAACTTGTTGGAATGGTACAAGATGAGTATAATCTAGACAAGAGATCAGATGTGGTTGAGCTGACTTATTCATTACCGGATTCGATGTTGCAACATATTGCTCCAGATACACCGCCTAAGCATGTCACAAATGATAGACAAGTCCAAAATTTCATCGAGCTATGTAGGACGCATGTTATACGTCTTTGTGTCACGAGCCTCTTGGATACATATAATGGTAACTTTGACAATTAGGAGAATGATAATCCATATGAAGATTCAGATGAAGATGAAGATGTGAATGAACATGAAGATGAAGATGAAGACGAAGAAAAGGATACATAAGAAGGTGAGGACAAGAATTCGGATGGGTTGGTTAATATTGAAAATGAGGATGATGGCGATGATGATTACAGCGTGTATGGTAAACAAAAAGATAAGGATGAAGATGACATCTCATTTAGTTGTAAGGGACGTTTTATTTACCAAGGAGGAGAAATTTCAATTCAATCATGGTCTGATAATATATTTGTTGGACAGAGTTTTGCTGACAAGGAAGAGCTTCTTAGAGAATTACAATTGATGGCGAATCTATTAAGATTTACATTCAAAGTTTATAAGTCTATGAAAATAATTTTTGTGGCTATATGTCATGTTCGTGGACGCAAGTGGAGGCTTAGAGAAAATGTAAAGAATGAACCAAACCGGTTTTGGGTGACTAAGTATTTGAAAGTCTATATTTGTTCGACGGCTGACCAGGCTTCTCACCGGAAAAAACTCTACTCTGAAATACATTGGAAGGCTATTCAGAGAGCGTGTTGGAATAATCAATGGGATTACGCCCCAACATATATGTGATGCAATGAAGACTATGTTTTGTATGAATTTGGATTATACTTGTTCATACAGATCATCGGCATATGCTCAAGAATTAGTTAGGGGAACATCGGAAGACGGCTATGTGAATCTACCATCCTATTTGCAGTTGATTATGGAAGCCAACCCAAGAACGGTGACTGGTCTTGAATGGTAAGTGGATGGCACATCGCACATAAATTTATCCATGGAGTCCCTAAGATAATGTTGTAGATAGCTGGATGATCTGCCACGACAAATTTGACGATTATGATCACCCCGCCAGCTTGGACATGAAGTTGGATAGTTCCCATTGTCATAGTTGTTCTGGGGAAACTGGTCACTCGTGTCAGTCTTCCTTCGAGGTTGCTGAGGTCGATGTTCATTTTATCGAGCGTTTTGCAGAAGACGACGTCTATAGATCCCCTGTATCAATAAGGATCCGAGACATATTGAAGTCACTAACGACAGGCTTGACCAACAAAGGGTCATTGTGAGGTCGATCAATGCCAGTTGTCTATTCTTCTTTGAAGGAAATTATGTCGTTTGACAGCTTGAAAGGCTTTGCCAGATTTTTGCTGACTTCGGTTCTCTGTTGGTATGCTTTGATGGAAGCCAATGTATCTGAGCAGTAATGTGATCCTCCCATTACCATAAGTATGTTGCGACGAGGTCCGCCTACTGCTGGCTCATTGTTTGGCCTTTCTGGGTGGAGGTTGTCCATCTTGTGCATGTTGTTCGCCTTGCACATGCTGCTGCTCATTGGTGTCTGCCTCAAAGTCCTTAATGTCAATGTTACCCTTAAGCTTTCCAGCGGTTCGCGCGGTAGCAAGTTTCAAGCCAAGGGTACGACACTTTGCTGTTGAGTGCTCAATGGATTTATGGTATTCACAGTATGCTTCTTCGTCGTAGCTGTTTTCGTCTCTTGTCCATGTATTTGACAAACCACTGCGACCTCGACCGCGACCGCGACCTTTGCCTCATCCTCTGTTGTAACCTTGGGATTAAAGTGTGAGCGTCTTTGGATTCGTGGTGCATGAATTACGATCCCTTATTACTCTTCTTAGCATGTGGCTGATTCTAAGCAGGAGGAGCGTCAGGTGTAATTATGTAAACTTTGTCTTTCCTAGAGCTAGGGCGAAAACTTTTTTCTCGTCCTCGATTGTCGCAAAGTCAGTAGCTCGGTGTAGAGTGTCTTAGATTGTTGTGGGCTTATTTAGGTTCATTTCCCTGTGGAATTCAGAATTGCACCACAACGACTTCTTGAGCGCCTCGAGCGCATTTTTATTGCTAAGGCCCTCGACTTTGGATAACACCATTTTGAAACGCTTAATGAAGCTTCTTAGCGTCTCGTCCTGACTTTGATGTAGAGTCCAGCGATCCGCGTCTGATGTCTTAGGCTCGATGAAGATGGAGAAATATTTCAAGAATGTTTTAGACAACTGTTTGAAGAGCTGCTGTTTTGAGGTGCTCGACAAAGAGGAGACAGCGTCCAGCATCTTCTTCACCTCCCTTGAAGTTAGCTCGACCCAGCGTAATTGTGAAGGCAGTCAAGTGTTTTGAGGGATCAGTCTTACCTTCGTAGAATGGTACTTTGAATTGTCCTGGATCAGAGACTCTGACTCGCTTAATATGATTCGTGAAAGGGGGCGTTTTGGACCTTCTCGAGTACCCGATCGAGCTCGGGTGCCTTGCTGACTTCTTTGTGTAGCTCGGATTAAATACTTCTCATGTCACCGATTGCTTACTCTATGTTGAGTCGCATTTCAGCCAACTCAGCCTTCTGAGCCATCAAAGCTATGTGGCGTTCCTCCTCGAGCTCATATCGCTCTGACCAGATTAGGTCATCTTCTTCATCTTGGAAGCCTTGCTCTTGCTCTTCGTTGGCGTTGCTTCGCTCAATGTTTATTATTGCTCTACCGGTGGAGACGTTCTCTGGATTGCACGCAGCTCTTGGATTCTCCAGGTCGGTCATCGCAGTTACTGTGACATTTGGTTGTGCCGTTTCAGCTTGAGCAGATGCACCTTACTCGTCGCGCCGAGTTGGCGAAGAAGGAGGCATACCTTGCCCTTCTGGCATTCTCGCCGGAGTTGCGAAATCCAAAGATATTTGAATTATCCGTGCCGCTGGTCGTCTGAATATACATGCTTTTCTGTCGTGGATCCGATCCACTGTTGCGAGGAAGTGCAGTACCTGGTTGATCTTCTCCTGCTCTTCTGTCTTCTTGAGTAGTGTCTCTAGCATTGCCTTCATGCCAGTCAGGAACTCATGTGTAACTGCTGCGACTGCAGTTACTGGAGTATTGATGCGGGCTCAAATTTACCCTAGAACCACTCTCTCAAACAAAGAGATCATCGTAGTATTTAAGGATCGAATCCAGAGGGAGTTAGAATACACAATCAATCTCGGTAATCAGATTTTGCTAAGTAAAACGATTGTAAGAGTAAAAACAGTTTATAAAACAAGTAAACGAAAGATGGGTTGATTAAATACTTAAAGAGATGAAAGCTAGGTCATGGAAATTCTTTAGGTAATGATTCGAAATCAATATATAACAATTGTCAAGGTTCAATTAAGTGCCGTTCTAGAACTCAAACACGAAAATATAGCCAGCTAACTGTCGTTACGAAGGCTATCTATCTTTAGATCCTCGAATCCCAAATTTCTTTGCGAATTCGTCGAATCTAAACAAGCATTTAGTACGAGCTCGATATGTTCACAAAGTCCCTAAACCAAATTTCTTTGCGAATAAGTAACTTTGCCTATTTAAACTAGTTCAGGTTATTAATCCCACTGTCGTGGCTAATCAACAATCCTAAGATCGAGATTCGAGATGATCAAGCAAGAATCAAGCATTAATAACAGTTTAAATGAAGAACCTACGGATAAACCTTAACAAATATGCAATTTCAATGATTTCTAGTCATAACCCAAGAAATCCCAAAACCTAACAAGTGATTTACTCAGAAATAGATGATGAAATCATATTAACTGAATAAGATTGCATTAAAGAGTAAGAGTAGATGATACAAAAGGGTTTGAAGTCTTTGAATCTCAAGAACATGTAGATCTTCCCAAAGTTTCTCCAAAAGTCTCTCTTTCTCTCTCTACCTCCTTAATAAAACCGTCCCTTTAAGTAAAAACGAGTTAAAAGTATTTATACAAGTGGTAAAATTGGGTTTACAGAGCGCCCGTCGATCGATACAAACAATATGTCGATCGACACGAGGGCGTCTGTGGATATTTTCTTCGTCTTTAAAATGCTCCGTCGATCGACACATATGTACAACTGTCGATCGACAGGGACCTTTTAAAGGTCCCTGTTCCACTTGTATCTCTTCAACTCCAAAATGGTCCAAAATGCTCCAAATGTTTCCATTAAGCTCTAAATGACCATTTCCTGCAAAACACTGCAAAATACATACAAAATACCACAAATACTAATATAAACCCGGTTATATCATGGTTAAAATCGGGTAAAAACCATGATATATCAACTCCCCCAGACTTAGCGTTTGCTTGTCCTCAAGCAAAATCATAAACTAAGAATGCAAAAAAGTTGAAAACACAGAACATACCTTTTCAGCTAGTGAACCACATGATTTAGAACCAACCAAAATCAGACCACCATGTACTTCTCCGTAGACAAACGCGGTTTTCCAAATTCACTCACCACTTCACAGCATAATCCGTTAGTCTTCATCGCTTGCCCTCAATGATCTCAATGCCATGAACCTTCTAGACTCATTCCCATACTTGTACCGTGATAAATCAACCTATACAACACTTGGTACTCTTTCTTTCTCTCCCCCAGACTTATTTCGTTCTATATTTATATATACATATTATTTTGTGATTGTTTGAACTCAAAGCAGTGCATATTTCACTAATGTTGTTCCTTGTTATGAGACAGGGTCGTGACTCACTACGATTGTTCCTTGTGAGGAGACAGGCTCGTGAGATTGCTCGTCTTTCAACATCCTTTTTAGGGGACTCAGGCTGCTGCTTTGAGCTGGGTGATCATCTCGAGTACAGATTCATTGGATTTACTCCTTATCTTGTACTTGAGAACTATCATTTCACCCCAATCCTAGTAATATTTTATATATGTATATATATATTTTTCTTTTTATATGGGGAGAGGAGTACCATTACTATCAACAGACGGTTGAATTTATCAGGTATGAATGAGGAGTCAAGCTCAATGGACATCGATCCCAAAGAGAGTCGTGCAATAGCTCTGACTTGGCGGATTATACTGGAAGTAGCGGACTTCTCTAGTCAATTGGTCTATCCTAGGATTTTTCATTAGTCTTAACTCTGAAGTTGATCCTGGAAGAATGGTCACATGATGAAAGAGACCAAAAGAAGGGATGTTCTATTAATTTTGACTCAATAAAACAAAAAAAAATTTTAACCAAAAATTTGAGTCAAAAATCAAAACAAAAAGAAACCCGTTAGTAGTTCCCTCCCCCAGACTTAACTAACACTGTCCCCAGTGTTATCAAGCCCGAGATTGGCAAAATAAGTCAAAGGATATGTGAACTTGATCGAAAAAGTTGAGAATTTACCATTTTTAGGATTCCTGTCGATCGACATTAGTTCATGTCGATCGACAGATGACCTTCTGCCTTGACCGTTGAGATGTTGTAAAATTCAAATTTTGTGCCCATGTCGATCGACAATGGTTCATGTCGATCGACAGATGAGCCACTGTCCAATTTTGCTCAATTGTAGATTTTTCGAAAAGTGTTGGGTTCGATGTTCGAAACCTGCATCTACAGCTATCCAACAAACAATCAATGGGAAAACATAACGCAATCCTTAAATGGAAATTCGAGTTCACTTTTAGTTTGAAATTCCAACAAAAATCCGAAATTTAACTGCAAAATTTTTGAAATTCCTAACAAAGTCTCAAAAGGGGAAAAACCGAAAATGAGATAAAGCAGAATGGAGGAAGGTAACTAGGCCTCCTCCTCATCGGCATGGTGCTCTGGTGATGGTGTGTTGCACGGAGACGGTGTGCGGGGACGCATACAGTCGGACTTGCACGACATTGCATCCCATGTCGCCTTTAAAGCCTTTGCAATCCACCTCAAACGCGGGTCGTCGTCCATCAAGCCCGCTGGGAGACTCGGAAAGCGATGCTCATGCTGAGGCGTCTGATCCGGTGCCTGCTCGGGCTGTGCTTGGGAAGTGCTAGCTCCACCTCGTGTGGTGAGCTTCCTCGTAGGCCCCATGGGCTTAAGAACTTCCTCAGGCGGATTGAAAGAGATAAGCGAAGGGTCATTAGTGACCTGCATGAAATCCTTCACATCCCTAATCGCCACCTTTCTCTTTTGTCCATTTGCAACCGGGAAGACCCAATGTACCGGATGCTCACGCGTGATCCAGTGAGCGTTCCTCATATGGTCCAAGTCCACATCTGCAATGCTAGTCTCTTCCGTATATCCAGTCGTAGAGACCTTGCATCTCGTGAAGATGGGAGTGAGGATGCTTCCCACCGGTAATTGTTTCTTACCGAAATTAGTGAGAGAGATGGGAGTATGCTTGAGCCCGTAGAGGTATTCCATCAACACCATTCCCATGTTTGGTGTTGTTGCATCCCAAATGTCGTTGTGAACGATGCCTCTCAAAGCATAGGAAAGTAAGACCAACTCATGAGTCCTGACCTTCACCGGCTCTACCTTGCATACGATAGTGGAGGAAAGCAATCGAAGCAAATATCGGGCAACCGGATGACGCACATCGGCTTGTGCAGAGAGGGCGAGGCCAAGGTAGAGGCAGAAGCTTTGGCAACACATGGACAAGAAACACTACTTACAACGAGTTGGCCTATTGTGAGATGCACCGTTCAAGTGGACATTTCACTGCTAACTATCGAGTGCTCGGCTCACGGCAACCTACAAGGTTAGCGGCATGCAAACTTAGAGGCGGCATAAGTGTCAAGGACTTCGAGACTGAGCAAACGGAGGTTAAGCCAAAGATATGTCGATGGAGAGCCCAACAAATGAGAAAGGCAAAATGACAATATAACTCAAGGAGGACAGAGAAGAAAGGTCCTCAACATGATTATGGGCGGCTCTCACTATTGCGCTGACACAGTCTCGTCGATCAAAGCTTTTCACAAGCGAGCCAAAGTTGATGCTAATCTACCTAAACCATCCAAGTTTACAAACAACATCATCTCGTTCGAGGAGAAGGAAACTGTTGAAGTTGATAAACCACATGACGACCCACTTGTCATTTAACTATTCATTGACGATTAGGACATTGTCCGCGTTCTTGTGGATACCGAAAGTAGGGTTGACATCATTTTCAAGGAAACCTTATCGCGAATGGTTATTGACTTTTCCCGAGTGAAGGCATACCCCAAACTGCTAAATGGCTTCAACAGTGAGACAATAATGACTCTTAGGACGATCATCATGCCCATGTGCGCTGAAGGGGTTACCAAAGTGGTTAACTTTGTAGTATCCGACAATCTGGCTATCTATAACGTGATTATGGGCACGCCTTAGCTAAACTCAATACGAGCGGTGGCTTTCATTTACCATATGTGCATCAAATTTTCAACCCCGAAAGGGATAAAGGTTATCAAAGGAAGTCAGAAAACATCCATACTTGCTTTCTAGCCTCACATAAGCTAAGTAGTCAAGCGACTATTCTCATTCCTAAGGATACACAGAAGAAGTAGAATACAAATAGAGAGCCCGTCAAGGAGCTTTCCAACATGTTATACAAATTACAGATCGCAGAGGTCCGCGAGGAAGAAAAGGTTGCCCAGTCTGCAAGCCGATAATATCTTTTTTTATAGATGATAGAAATCTAGAGCGATGCGTAGAAATCGGTGCAACTCTCAATGAATCAATCAAGTAGGAGCTGATTTCTTTGTTGAAGAAAAATCTAAGTACATTTGCATTGTCAGCCGAAGACATGCCTGGGATCGACATCAATGTGACCTTCCACGAATTAAATGTCGATCTAACCTTTAAATTGGTCAAGCAGAAGCATAAAAGACTTGAACTGGATAGACCTCAAGCAATTAACGACGAGGTAGAAAGACTATAGCAGGTCGGCTTGATCTCAGAATTTAAGTACCCATATTGGCTAGCTAATCGAGTCGTCGTAAAGAATAAGAATGGCAAATGGCGTGTATGTGTGGACTTCACAAACCTAAATAAAGCTTGCCCCAAGGACAGCTTTCTGCTACCGCACGTTGATCGGCTAGTCGAGGCCACATCAGGGAACAAGCTGCTCTCGTTCATGGACGTGTTTTTTGGCTGCAATCAAATATTCATGAATCCCGACGACTGCAAGAAGACGTTTTTTATCACGGAACACAGGATCTACTGCTATAAAGTCATACCTTTTGGCTTGCAAAATGCTTGAGCAACTTATCAGAGCCTAGTGACCAAGATGTTTGCGGACCAGCTCATTAGAGGTAAAATAATATGTCACTTACTTAGAAGAATGTTTCAGAAGGCTCAATATGCACAACATGAAGCTGAATCCGACTAAGTGTAGATTCAGAGTTACGTCTGGTGAGTTCTTCGGCTACCTGTAACTCATGGCAGGATCGAGGTTAACCCAAAAATTGATGCTAACCCAAAACAGATCGACGTACTCATTCAAAGGGCCTCGCCGAAATTGAAGAGAGAAGTTCAAAGACTGACTGGACAAGTAGTTGCACTGAACCGATTCATTTTCCGATCAACCGACAAGTGCCTACCTTTCTACGATACCTTTCTACAAAAGTATTTGGCGAGCCCACTAGTTCTGGCAAAACCAGTTGCTGGCGAGCCCTTTCTCTTTATGTTGCAGTCTCTCTTACAGCTGTAAGCAGAGTATTAGTTCAAATTATCCCAAAAGTTGGAATTATCCCATAGCTGAATATCCTTCCACACTTCACAGCAAGCGCATGAATCTGTTTCCCAGTAACGGGTAATCTCAACGAAGCCGAAGCTTTAAAAACGCAAGGAAAAGTGAAATCACTTGGAAAAATACCTTCTCGTCGCATTTCGAAGAAATCAAACAACGCGGAAGAGAAATGACCGTTGTGAACAAGTCCAGAGATTAGCGAAGTCCAAGAGACGAGTTTCGAGCTGGAGTTAGCCGGAGAACGATTCGAGCCGATTCGGGTTGGTCGATTTTTGAGTATAAGTTGATTAGGTAGTTCGCTAGAAACGGAGGAGGAGGTGAATTTAGAGTTTTGAAGATTCTGGCGTGAACGACGCGACCCAAACGCATTGAATTCGTGGAGATTGCATTCTTCAGAAGCAATCCGAGTGCGTCTGCGGTGAGGAAGCTCATAACTTTCGCCGGCGATCGAAACAACGATCATATCTCAGGCCGGTGATTAAACAACTTAGAATGGCATAATGGCAATTAAAACGTAAAAACCAAATAAAGGGTAAATTCGTAATTTCACATCAAATCCAGAATCGATTTGATAAGTTAAATGAGCGTTCAGTTCAGATCTGCTTGCTCATACTCAGTTCTGGAGTCTTCAAAGTTGGTAGCTTTATTCGGTTTTTTTTCATTCAAATTTTGCTTCAATGCAACCTTTTTTTATTTTTTTCTGGGTGTTTTAAATTTCTCAAAAAGTTACTGAATTCCGCATATTTTTGTGTTTTTTTTTCTTCTAATAATCGCAGGAAAATTAGGGTTTTTGGTTGGTATGTCTACAACGACGGATATGCATCAAGAGATCCGTCACAATCCTCCTGGGTAATTTAATTTCAACAATTTTATAATTTGTAATTAAAACTATCACTCTATTTAAATGTAAGGTAATGAGTAGAATTGAGAAAGGAACAATTTTTTTTTCTTGTTGGTGCTTGAATATAGTAAGATCATGTTGTTGTTTATTGAATACTTGTAATGGAATTGTTTCAGCTCATTGGTTAGAATATTTTTATTTACCTGCAACAGATTTGATGGTGAATCAGTCCAGATCAGTACTAATCAGGAAACTGAAGAAGCAGTTCAAGAGATAGGCAATCAAAAGCCTATCTTCTACACCACCAAGTCTCTCACTGACGCTGAAATGAGGTATCCGCTAACTGAAAGTTAGCACTCACTGTCATCATGTGTGCCTTATTAGATTGGTTGGTTTGCCTTTCTAGTTAGGTTCTTGTTTGGTTTTGGTTGTTTCCGTCTTAATTCAACTGTGTATCCCATTGTTGTATTCCAAACTCGTTTTTTCCGCTTATATAATATTTGCAATGATAAAAAAGAAAGGATTACGAAATTCGACCTAGAAGCTTTTAGTAGTTAAAAGAAAAACAATAGAAGAAGTACAAAATAGAGGAGACCTACTTGTTCTGGCGCCACTTGACGTAAAATCCACAGAGCGGCCGTTTCTCCTTTTTGTTAATTGTTTTTGTTCAAAAACATTTCGCTTTATCTCTTTCCCTCTAAACTCTTCAGTCTTCACACCATGGAACAAGACAGAGCAATTCTCACATTTCGCCGCATCCCTTCCCTAAATTCCCAAAATTTCGCCGTATCTGTAAAAATCCTATGTGTCATTCAAAGAGTGTCTTAAAAAAACATTAATCCTAGGTGTCATTCAAAGAGGAACTTAAGGAACACATTAATTAAATCAACCAATCAAAACATTTCAATTTGTCATAGTGGAAATCTTTACATATTTTTAATATATATACAGAGCATTGATGACAAAAATATATACTTACTAAATCCATTACCATAATGAGAAACTCAAGCCAATTTAACTCATTTATGTAGTAGTATTTTGTTCAGTGATAAAGTTGGGTTTAAAAACATTTTATTGAGTTATTAAAAAACATTTGTTTTTGTAAATATAAGATATGTATAACTCAATTACTTTTTTTGTCATACATTATAAGACAATGTTCGCTCTTTGGTTTAGTTATTGTAAATCAATTTTTTTTATTTTTATATTTTGTATACAATTAAAACGTAATTCCTATTAAGACATTGAAGATTCGAAAATCGACCGATTAATTATTTTAGTGGACATAATCATTAATCTAATATATTTTTGGTATGTATGATTCAAAACAATATATTTTTACTATACAACAAACTGAAATTTATATTCTGCGTGGATCAAAATCTAGTCTTTTAGTAATTAAAAGAAAAACAATAGAAGAAGTACAAAATAGAGGAGACCTACTTGTTCTGGCGCCACTTGACGTAAAATCCACAGAGCGGCCGTTTCTCCTTTTTGTTAATTGTTTTTGTTCAAAAACATTTCGCCTTATCTCTTTCCCTCTAAACTCTTCAGTCTTCACACCATGGAACAAGACAGAGCAATTCTCACATTTCGCCGTATCCCTTCCCTAAATTCCTCCTTACTAAGCTCTTCTGCTACCAAATCCAGCTCCTTACAGTTCCGCCGCCGTGTCTCGCCGTATTCCCCTCCCGGAGATGTCGATTTCGGTAGTAGATTTGCCTGCATTAGCCTGGTGGAAAAGTGCGAGCTGAAGGAATTCGCTCCGACTCCGGCTCAGCTCTTGAATAACCCACTTGCTATACTTGCTTTGGTCCCGAAAGATGCCGCTATTTTCGCCGCCGGTGCTCTTGCCGGAGCCGCCGCTAAAACGGTTACTGCTCCGCTTGACCGTATCAAGATTCTTATGCAGGTTTTTGCTTGTCCCTGTTGATGTTTTTGTTCTGTGTTATTTTGGTCGTTCCATTGTTAGTTTGGTCTTATGAATTTGGCTTATCCGCAGACACATGGTATACGAATTGGACATCAAAGTGCAAAGAAGGCAATAGGATTTATGGAGGTAGTTGTCATGTCCTTGTTGTTTCCACTCTTACCTTAGTCTCTTTCATGTTTTGACTGATGCAAGAGTTTATTGCAGGCAATCACTTTGATAGCTAAAGAAGAAGGAGTGAAAGGTTACTGGAAGGGAAATTTGCCTCAGGTTTGAAACTTGTGGTATATTATACAAGTGAAGGGTTGGTTTCTCTTGAGTTAATGGAATTTCTATTTTGAAAATGTGAAACCAGGTGATTAGAGTGGTACCTTACAGTGCGGTCCAGCTTCTGGCTTACGAGAGTTACAAGGTGAGTCTGTGGCATCAATAGCTTTTATGCTATTTTGGGCTATGTATTAAACAGAAATGAAAATGAAAAAGTCAATTTTGACTGAGGATTCCACATTTTGGATTCAGAATTTGTTCAAAGGTAAAGATGGTCAGCTCTCAATAATCGGAAGACTTGCAGCGGGTGCTTGTGCTGGCATGACATCTACTTTGGTGAGTAATTATATTCTGACAAATCTACTGCTTGCTAACAAATTCTTAAGATTAACAATCTGTTTGTATAGCCTACTTCTTTCCTCCAATTGGTTCTATCACAATTTTGCATCATTATGGTGGGTGTACTGATGTTAATCCTCTCTGTCTACTTGACAACTAAATCCTTGTATATTTGGAAATGTAGGAGTTCTATGTGGTTTAGTTTTCGCTTAAGATTTAGTCATAGTTTCACAATACATCAAGTACTTGGTTAAAGCATATAGATACGTAAATTTGTCAAATTGATTTGTGCATCGTAATTCTTATGCAGATGACATACCCACTAGATGTTTTGAGACTGAGGCTGGTAGTCGAACCTGGATACCGAACAATGTCTCAGGTGAGATTATTTTTCATTTGATCATTTCTGATTAAGCTCCTCAATACTCATGCCCACATTTGCCTTGGGTTTTTCATGTAAATTGGGGCCTGTTCAAGCATTTCATCGATAGACATTGTCAACTCTTGCAGGTTGCTTTGAGTATGCTCCGTGAAGAAGGAATTGCATCTTTTTATTACGGTCTGGGACCGTCTCTAGTGGGGATAGCTCCATATATTGCTGTGAACTTTTGTATATTTGACTTGTGAGTCTGCTGAGCTTTCTTTTCCCATCCTAAAAGGAGGTTGAACCAGGCTAATATTCTTTTTGCCGACTATAGGGTGAAGAAGTCTTTACCAGAGGAGTATAGACACAAGGCACAATCTTCTCTATTCACCGCTGTTCTTTCTGCTGGTATTGCTACACTGACATGTTACCCTCTAGACACAGTAAGACGGCAAATGCAAATGAGAGCAACTCCATACAAATCAATTCCGGAAGCATTTGCTGGTAAATTAATCTATGAAATGCATTAGAGCAATATCTTCATATGTCAGATTGACATACAATACATCTACTTTGCAGGAATTATAGACCGTGATGGGCTAATAGGCTTGTACCGTGGCTTTTTACCTAATGCATTGAAAACTCTACCAAACAGCAGGTTAGACTATTCTGTGACATGGAAATTAGCATTCTCGATTATTAAGGTCTGTAGCTGATGAAATATCCATTGCCGTTTACGTTAATTGTGCAGCATTAGGCTTACGGCCTTCGACATGGTAAAACGGCTTATTGCCACAAGTGAGAAGCAGCTTCAAAAGATCACAGATGATAACCGTAATCGAGACCAAACTGGATAACCATTCCTTAAATTTTTGGAATACAATTGTTTCACATGAAAATTTTGGATCAGCTGGAACTTTTTTGCTATAGAGTCGCTAGTTTTACATTTTATTTAGCTTATGAAACTCTGTTAGGTCTTGTGTGGGAAACGATATGTATATGCAGCAGAATTCTGTTGGAAAATTCATTATTATTTGGATTTCAGTAGAAGATCAAAAACCTGATTGTTTCAGGAGACCAAAGATGTATTTTTGAAATCTGAGTTTAAGCATGTACATAGATTGTGTTTAGATTTGGAATGATCACTAAAGCAGGCATAGTTATTTTGTTTGCTGTGGAGAAAACGCTGAAACAAACCTCCCAAAATGCTAAGAATTGTTTCGCTTTCTGAGGAAAATGAAAAACAACACACGATTTCGGTCTATGGTTCTCAACACACAAATTACATAATACTTACTCCTGCTTCTGGACTGCAGTTATGCTCGAGATACAGAATCTGAATTCTCATCTCCGGTTTAGTCTTCTTCCTCGTCATCATCAGCATCATCATTGTCATCATCATCTTCATTTTCATCTACTTCTTCTTCGTCTGCCTTTCCCTTCTCTAGTTGTTCTTCCTGCAGACAAACATTAAGCGAAACTTATCTTCAGAAAGCTAAGAGCCTAAAACCACTACAAGAGACAATGGTTCATGCATAAGAACACCAACTTTGGTGAAATTGTTACCTCCTCACTAGGTTCATCTTCATCGTTCACCTCGGATTTAGACTTTTCAGATTCATCACTCCCTTCCTCCTGTTGCCCATTGCAAGGAAATTAGATTAGACACCTAAGGATTTATATATGTGAGATACGGCTTAAGCTTACCATGTTCTTGTAGTATGCATCAATAAGTTTTTCATAATCAGCTTTCCTCTTTGCAGCTTTCTCTTCATATGGAGCTTTTTCCTTCAAAAAGGAAGATGTCAGTGTCACTCTAAACTCCATTTGGTTTAAAAGATCACAACAGACTATTCACAAGTGATGTTATGGGAAACCCAAAAGACCTTCAGTTTTACTTAACTATATAACGTAACCAATGTCTTAACTTTATGGCTTTTTAAGCAGTTAATTCTATCACAGTACCAGAGAGGAGAGTTCCATAGACACTTACAGCTTGAGACAATGACTTCCATTTCTGCCCTCCAGCTTTCCCAACCTTCACAAGCCAAAGGGAAGAGTAAGACTCTATAGGTGTAAAAAGTTTGAAGGAATCTGTCAAAATGCTTACAGCAGAGACAGCCTTAACATTTGGGTTTTCTTTCTTGAAAGTTACCCTAAAATCTTCTCTGAAACAAAGATACCAAAAACCACTAAGTTTACAGCAGCAAGTAAATCATCAAAGAGTTGAATAATACAATCCTTAATCCACAGTATACTTACAGAAAGACAAAGAAGGCACTAGGAGGTCTTTTTGGTTTGTTTGGATCCTTTTTGGCCTTCTTCTCTTTTTTGCTAGGCTTCTCAGCCGGGGCCTTCCTCTTTCCCACCTTTCTGAAAATCAAACCTTTTGGTTAATATTCCAGATCAAATCACAAGAGACAATGCTAAAATCCGGACTGCCCAACCTAAGCTACAAAGTCAACTACAGTTCCAAGGATGATCCTTAAACTAATCCAGATTTGCAAAATATACTTTCATGACCAATTCAGCACATAGTTTCTCATTATTACTGAAATTAGAGGTATCAGAGAGATAAACCTGTCATCAACAGGCTTCAAGGCTTCCTTCGTGTTCTTAACTTTATCTTTCCCCTTTGCTGTCTTCATCGCGGAAACTGTAGAACCAATCAATTTCTTAGAAAATTCAACATGAAGTTACAGAATCAAGACTTGCTCTCTACAGAGAAAGGAAATAAGTCAAAATCATACCAGACAAAGCAAAAAAATCAATTAAACAGACAAATGAAAAAGTCAATTGCAATCCGAGAGCTAAAATTAGTTAACAAAAAAACGAACGAACAGATGAAGAAACTGACCAGATTCTATCTATCTAGCGAGCGATTAGACAAATAACAAAGTGATCGAATCAGAGAACACAAACAGATTCGAAGCTCGATAACTACTAAGACAACTGATTCAGATTGCGACTAACAAAGTCGAGAGTGAAAAAAACTCAAATCAACCAAGCAAAGCTCCAGAAACGATAGAGAAAATCCATTACCGTACGAATGGAAGAGATCTCTTTCGTTTAACCTAGCGGAAGGAAAAGCGGAATCAAAAGACGATCAGAGAGAGAGAGTATGAGATGAGTCTGAGGAGAGAAAGAGATGCTTCAAATTACCGGTTACCTAGGATTGGCGTTCCAAGAGTTTAGTAATCACAGGTGCTTTTACCTGCTATAGCCGGTAAGATGATAATAATATAGGAAAGTCTTTGATTTCAACGGTTGTGATCAAACGGTTGCCGCCAAATGATGATACGATAAGGATGCGACGGAAATCACGTGAGGTTCTAAATTGGGCCAGAGCTAAGGGGGTGATATTGCCGTATTGGATCTGAAAATGTAAATGTAAATGTAATCAAGAGATTTCCAATTATTGTGTGGGTTTTTTTTATGTAGAATATAACAGAATTTAATGTAATTTAAAAGGGTACAAATTTTTTTGAAATCCTTTCAAATCTTGTAAAAATATTTTTTAAATCCTTTAAAATCTTGTAATATAATTATTGCAACTAAAGATCATAACAAAATAATCTTATTAAATTAATTCAAATTTAAATGAAATATGTAGTCAAAAAGTTGAAACTATCTGTAACAAAAAAAAAAACTATTGCCATAATATTTAAATTACAACAATTTTATTAAATGCAAAACTGAAAAATATCTAGTTTTCAAAATCAGTAGCATCTTTTCACATTTCTTCCGCTATAGCCGTTCTCCAAGCCTTTGCGTTTTCTCTATCTTGCTCTTGTGTTCCATGAGGCTCTTCTCTTTTATGTTGAGTAGGGACGTTCTCTGGATTTCGCCTAGTGCTTACTTCAACGTGAAATTCTCCTACATCCGATCGACATTCTTTACGAAGAAAGTTATGCAATGCTGCACATGCTATAACTATTTCCGCTTGCTTTTTGAAAGAAAAAGGAGGTGCGGACTTAAAAATCGCAAATCAAGATTTAAAGATTCCAAATATCCTCTCAATCACATTTCTCAAAAAAGCGTGACGATGATTGAATAACTCATGTCGAGTGCTAGGAGCACGATGTAGACTACCATATTCTTGTAGATGATACCAAACACTACAAAATGGAGCCAAAAAATTGAGTCGATTTGCGAATCCACAATCGATCAAATAGAATTTTTCTGAACATTAAGACAATTATATATGTTACTAACAATATGGCATATGAATGAATAAAAAATAAATATGGAAAACTTTTACCATCAGGTACTTGGAAATTGTTTGTTCTTCTACTTAAAGCGTCACTTGACACTTTTGAATCATGTGCTGAACCCTCCCATCCACTAAATACATAAATGAACTCTTGATCAAAGTTACAAACAACTAAAACATTTTGCAATATTACTCCTTTCCGATTACGATAGCTTGCTACCTCACGTCCAATTACTTTTGCGGGTATATGTGTACCATCAAGCGCCCCAACACAGTTGTGGAATAATTCAAACAAATAATTAGACATATTTTTGAGGAAAAAAAAATAGAAGAGATTATATAACATACCTTAAAATATGGAAAAAATCGTGTACTCTCTATTATTTTCATAGGCACCGAAGTGTCTGGTTTCACCATTTGACTTGGAGCTATTACAAGTATAGCTCTCAAAACACAATTAAAACTTGTGCTTACTGCAAACTTGGACCTTTTAAATGTGTCTTTAACATAGCAATATTTTAAATTTTGCCCAACGTTGAGCATGAAAATAGCAAGCATCTCTCCGACAAATATGAATCTTGTGTCTTTTAAATCAGCTTTTTCTCTAAGGATAGTAGATAGCTTCAAAAACACATCCGGAAACATACGGTATAACACCCAAAAATGTTGAGGATCTTCTTTAAATACCTTCTGTATGTATTGTTCTTCGAGCCTTGTGATTTGTCGACGAATCGAACGTTCAATGAAATAATCATTACTGAAATAACAAACACTTTTAAAAAAAAAAAAATTAACCCGAATTAATAATCCCATAATTATTAATTCTCAACGGTTAATTCAGCAATTACCAACAACAGCGGAAAACCAAGTAATCAATTAAAAACCAACAAGCAATTTAATTCCAAAATCAAACAACTCAATTCCATAATTCCACAATTAAACCAATAAAACCAAATCCAGAATTCAACTAGCATTTCTAGCAACCTAACAGGTTCTACTAAAATTCAACATAAAGTAAACATCCTATCATCCTCCTCCTACTGCCATGATTCCGCGATCATATGTTTCCTTTACCTGCAACACATGGAAATAAGAGTTGCGTAAATATTTAACAAATACTTAGTGAGCTGGTCATTCTGCCAAATGGCGTAACAAGCAGGCTCAGGTAAACCAACACAACATAAATCAATACAAAACATCACACACCACAATGCAACACATTTCAGACCCCGAAGGATTATCAGAACCTCGTGTCGAGCGACACCAGCAAGGTGTCGAGCGACACTACAAATGTGCTCGTGTTGAGCGACACCCAAAAGATGTCGATCGACACGATAAGCGCACTTGTGTCGCTTGACACCCTCCTGGTGTCAATCGACACCCTCCTATGTTGCACCGGAATCGTGTTCATCCTCTTGCAACACGATTTCCGGTGAACATGAGTCGCAAACCTACAAGGAAAACTCAACAATACCACATATACAAACCAGAGTAACCACCACAATCAATACCACACGAAATCACGCTCAAATCCATCACAAAACTCATCAAAATCACCATCATCGCCTAGAAACCGCGGTCACAACTCACCTTAGGGATTAGGAACGGAAAAAGGATTCGGATTGAGTCTTAACTAACACGATCATAGCCACAAAATGGACTGATTCTCTCGCTGAAACGTTAAGGAAGAACCGATGAATGATTCCTTTACGTTCACCGACTAATCGAGTCACAAATATTTCTCACAAAAGCTCACAAATCTCTCTTCACAATCTCAAGGCTAATCACTGAGTTTTTTTTTGCTTCCCAACGCGGCCACGACCCACCAAAGGACTTATATACGCAAGCCCTAGGTTCAATCCCTAAACCGAGCAAAATCGATGATTAAAACTCAAAACGGTTCTGATTTCTGCAACGCGTGTCGAGCGACACCACGAGTGTGTGGATCGACACTCAACAATCCGTCGTGTCGATCGACACACCCTTGGTGTCGCTCGACACGAAGACCAAAAATGCACATTTTGGTTCGCAGAGGTTACATTTACCCATAAGACGGTAAAGAATCACCGGCTACAGCATCATTTCGTACAGCATCATTTCATAGGGATTTTGTGTACTATTTTATAAGGATTTGAATAATATTAGTACAACAAACGTATTTTATGGTAAGTATTTAGTAATTAATACAAAATTAATTTTGAGGAAATGATTCTTTTCAAATCACAACCTATTTAGGTGGGAATTGATTCTTTACATTTTCAACGAATGTTTCTCTTAAATTCCATTCAAATCAAATTGTCATAAAATCTACCTAATATTGAATAACACCTTATATTTAATGGAAATACAAAATCAACCAATTGAATAACACAAGAATTTAAAGCATTCTAGAGAAATGAAAAAAATGTATAATCCAATAACACAAGCATTTAAGAGAATTAATAGAACACCAAATTGAATAACCCTATAATTTTAAAGAAAGTTAAATTCAATCAAATACACCTAATATTGTACATCTATATGCCCATATATCAACACCATAATCTAAATTTCCATGACATAAAAGTTCTTGAGACATGTACGACAATGTTCCTCTCCTAAACCCAAAACCATCACCATATTCATCTGATGTTTTTCTCAACGCTAAGCCAAAATCAGTAAGTTTTGGCTCAAACCCATCAGATATTACACGAAGGACTTGCGGTTTAAGTAAGATATTAGCTGGCTTAATATCACAATGAATTACTTTTTGCGAGTGTATGTATTTGATACCTTTGAGGATGTCTAAAGCAAACGAATTAACTTCACTCTCGGCCATCACGTTTCCTTGACGTTTGAGATAATCCGCAATACTTCCTCCGTCACATAATTCCATGATTAAATTATAGACGAGGCCATAAGGTCGAGTTTCTGGGGGCGTAATATGCTACCATAGCAAGAGATCACAAATGGAGATGAAAGGATTTTGATAATTTGTTCCTCTTCGCGAAGGGTCAAAGACAATATAATAGGAGCGGATTTGATGGCTATCTTTGACGGTAAAAAATCACCGGCTACAACATCATTTCGTACAGCATCATTTCATTGGGATTTTGGGAACTATTTTATAGGGACTTGAATAATATTAGTACAATAAATGTATTTTACGATAAGTATTTTGTAATTAATACGAAATTAATTTTGAGGAAATGATTCTTTTCAAATCACAACCTATTTAGGTGGGAATTGATTCTTTACATATACAATGAATGTTTCTCTTAAATTCTATTCAAATCAAATTGCCATAAAATCTACCTAATATTGAATAACACTCTCTATTTAATGGAAATACAAAATTAACAAATTGAATAACACAAGAATTTAAAGCATTCTAGAGGAATAAAAAAAATGTATAATCTAATAACACAAGCATTTAAGAGAATTAAATAAAGGGGCAATTAAAAATATGCCACACTTGGCAAAATTTTAATCAAACATGCCACTATTCACAGAATCATAACGAGCGTGCCACTGTTCATTGACCAAATTACTATTTTACCCCTAATTGAAAAAATAGATCTCCGTTTTCTTTCTTCTTCACTTTCACGTTCCCAGTTTCAAAATTCTCTCTCTCACAAAATTCTCTTCTCTGAAATTGCAAATCCGATTTGAGTTATAGATCTAAGGTTTTCGATTCTCTCTTTGACTTTATGGAACGCAATCGTATCGAGGATAGATCTAGGATTTTTGATTTTCACTCATCAATGTGAATCTCTGTGGAAGAAGAAGACGAAGAAGAAGAACAAGACAACAAACACGAAGACAAAGGCGAAGAAGAAGAGGTTATTCTATGAATTTGGTTACATTGATTCGATTTTGGTTACGAATCTAAGCTTTTGATTCGATTTTGGTTACAAATTTGAGCTTTTGATTCGATTTTGGTTCAAATCTGAGTTTTGATTATTTTTTTTGGTCAAATCTAGGTTTTTGTTGTTTTTTCGTCAAATATGGGTTTTGGTTATTTTTAGGGTTTTCCCGTTTTTATAAAGTTTTTAAACAGTTTTATAAGACTTTTTTATATGTCATTAAAAACTAAACAGTTAAATAATTTATAAGGTTTTTAAAAGGTTTATAAGATTTTTATAAGAATTGTGAAGTTTTTAAAATGTTTAGAAGATTTTATAAGATTTTTCAAAAACCATATAAAACTGTTTAAAAACCTTATAAAACTTTACAAAACTTCTCAAAAAGATTATAAACAGTTTTACACGATTTTTAAATAGTTTTATAAGGTTTTTTTAACAGTTTTACTAAACCTTTTAAAAACATTATAATTTTTTTTAACAGCTTTATAAGGT